>JAJQWJ010000001.1:171188360-172388360 GCA_023637945.1 Phaethornis superciliosus | reverse complement strand
AGCTCTGACCAGCAGCCCTTGAAACCAGGGAACTGGTGATCCCATTCCACCCATCAGAGGTGCTGAGTAAGGGACAGCTGTGCTACAATGTGCAATGTGGTGCAGTGCTGGGAGGCTGGCACCTTGCTGCAGGTACCAGTGCTAAGGAAGTGGCTCCCTGCAGCCCTGTGAGAACTCAGTGTGACTCCTTTTCTAAATGAAAGCTGAGAATCTGGATGTGCGAACAGCACTTGCCAAAAAAAGCCTTTGACTTGCCCCAAGTGAGTCAGCAAGAGGAATTTTCAAGCCTTGAACTCCTTCCCAGCTCTGACCAGGGTACTTTTAATTTCTGCTCTGCTGTACAGTTTTGCCACCTCACTCAATCTTTCCACTGACTGCTCTGTGGCTGCCTAGAGGGCTAAAGCCTCTGTGGTGGTGAGGAATTCAGAGATTTTCTTGTTTGTGGCTAAAAAATCCCCAGAGGCCCTCATTCTCCTTGCTCTTTTGGTAACAGATGTCACTCTCCAGGGCTCAACAACTCTGAAGTATGACCAGAGGCACACAGCTGAGTGACTGAGTGCATTGGGACCTGTCTGTCCTCAAATTTAGCTGAGTTGTCTCTACTCAATGGAGTCCTTTTCTTCCATCTGCTGCTCTCTACCAAAAGCCAGCAGTGGATCCTCCCTTCTATGTATGCCCAAGTGTTGATGTCCAAAGTCTTGTCACTGCTTTTCCTGCACTAGGCTTTCTCCTGCTCCCTTCAGCTGCAACAGTTCTTTCTGGAAACCTCATTGTGCCCAGAGCCTGCAGCTTCAGATGATAGCAAACAAACTACCTGTCTCACAATTTAATTCCATGTACTGTGCACTGTCTACAAATGAATTATCTCATAAAAAATAACAGGGTAAATGTTTAGGCAGCCTTTATATTTCTCTGAAACTGCAGCCTCTCCTGACAACAAACTATTCAGGACTTCTGAGCAGCTCTTCAAGGCAAAACAAAAAAAGGAAGAAAGAGGAGCCTAAGCACCATACCTATCTCCTTTTAGGATAGGTGGCCTAACCCCGCTCTGCAGTTGCACCAATTGAGGAAATCTATGCTGCTTTTTTCTTAATGGCACCTGATGCTCAGCAGACCTGAGAAAAAAACTGCTGGGAACACTGGTAGCAGCAATAAAATCTATGTATCATCTGTGGAGTATTGGTCAGCATAGACTACGATGTGTCTGGGCAGCCTGAGGACACAGCAGAGGCAGTGAAACCCTTGAATCTTAAACTGGTCTCTTGTCATAGAGGTCTAGGGGTCTGCCAGGCCATTAAAGAAAGGGAGAGGCCCTCCTGTCTTTGACATAACTTGTTCATTCTGAATAACAGATAACAGATCTGGTCACATATCTATTAACAGACCTTGCTGATTGACTCAGCAACATAGACCTGGAAGTGTCTGGAAACTGACCATAGTGCTGGAAACTGACCCCCAAAAGGATGGACATTTGTATATAAAGAATACTGACCTGTGGATTATAAAGAAATGCAATGATGACTAATTTCATGTGTGGATTCTTTAGCTTCAGAGGATGAGATTCAGAGAGTGTCATATAAGTCTAAGATCATGAGCAGCCAAGATGGAGAAGGCTTCCTGTAGTTAAGAGGACTGCTTTTTAAACATACTGGCACCTAGATAAATTGCTTCCAGCCTCTGCTGGAGTGATCTCACTGCTACCACTTTCTCCTCAAACTCATTTCTTCCCTTGCCTCACCACCACCTCCTTGCAGCACTGCTTTCTATCTGCTGCTGTCCTGGAGCTGCATCACTGCCACCGCAGTGGTGTAAGTTGCCTCTTCTGCTGCTGCTCCAGCACACCTTGAGTAGGCTGTACCCCTTGCTGCACCACATCTTTAGCAGGGGAGTGGCTCACATGAGTTTCATCTTCTAAGTTGCCCCTGTAAGAAGAGTGGCAGGGGGTGAAGGCAACAGCCCACAAACAATTCCCGGGACCTGTGGCAGGGCCTGGCCCGCATCCTCACAGCTGCACTCTCAGTTCCTAAACAAGGGTAGTCACATTCCAAGTGCCCCTAGTCCATCCTGTAGGCTAACCCCCCTGAGAACTGCTAGTCCACACCAGTCCTAACAAGTCAAAGCTGTGCCCACAATGTGCTACCAATTCAGCAACACTCAGACCTGCACCCCAGCCCCATCTCACCGGCAGAGATGCAGCCAGGCGGCTGCACAAGCAAACAACAGACAGACACATGGTCACAGCTGAAAGCTTCTGAGTTTCAGGGTCAGAACAACAAGCTTTGGCAGCCATTTAGCAGCTACTGGATTATCCCAGTACTAGTACATGTTAGCTGGCACTGAACAGACCAGAAGGCTGGGGCTGAAAACAACACTGTGCAGTGCTGTCAGCCACTGCACTGGGGAAGCTCCAACAACTACACTGGAGTTACACCAGTAGAAACGAAAAGACAATAAAGACTGCAGCCTTCAAAGGGAAAGGTACACAATATGGGATTCTTTATGAGCATCTTTTCTTGGATTCTTAAAGAGTTTATTTTAGCGAGGCAGGAGATCAGCTCTTTCCACTGTAAACTGTTGACAACAAGCACCACTCACTGCAGCTGTAAAATTTTAGTTGTGACAATGTTTACAGCAGGGCTATCAAAAAAGGGAGCAGCCCCTGTTGTTTAACAAATGTTAACAAATGTCTTTCCCTTATTTCATCTGTGTGAAAAGAAACATCCCACAGTTCACTTATCTGATCCTAACGTCACCTCAGTAGAGTTCATGCCAGACAAAAAGTAATCACAGAATAGTCAGTATACACTTACCAACCATATCCATTAGTAAATTAAATTACTGTGATTTTTGGCAGCAAGGGAGAGCTAGGTTAGACATTAGAAATAATTTTGAACTGTAAGGATAGCAATAGACTGATTTGCCTGGGGAGGTTGCAGAGCCTCTATCACATGGGATTTCTAGAGCTCATTAGAAGAACATCCATCAGGAATGTACCTGGTAATTTGTTTTGTTTGGGGAGTTAGAGTAGAGGAGAACAGGTTGACTGCTCAAGATCTCTGCCAGTCCTGCTTTCTAATATCCCTGTAGAAGTCAACAACAAACACTATAATTTTCTAACATCTGTTTCACTGACACCAACCCCAACTAAATGATCCCTCAGTGAGGTCTTAAGTTTTTGGTATTGACCAAGTCCAATCTAAAGAGGATCGCCGGTGGAAAAAACCAAAGTTTTATGGGAACTTGGGGTATTTATTTGACATAAACTACCCACTCAGGCAAGTAAATCCTACTGAAGGCAGGCCAGCAGGCATTTAGAAAGAACCAACTGACCTACTTTCATACACAGCAAGATAAGACATCTTACTGAAACACTAAACTTTAAAGAGAGAGCTTTTAAGACATTTTTCCTGTGGATTAATGAGATGATTGTTGGCTTTCAGACAACAAGACATAAATCTGCCCAGAGTGGCAGTAAGTCTAGGATGGTGCCTAGACCACCTGCAACTGGCAAGCAGTTTGAAGGCAGGTTCAGAGGGCAGCCAACACACACTAACATGCAGAGGGAGGTGGCTTTCAGAACCCTACACAAGATCTGGGCACCGCAGGCATCCAACAAGATGTGGACCTCACTCATTCCCAGCTGCTGGAGCTGTGATGCCACCAGGCACAGAAAGACCCAGGGTCCTTCCATCAGATGGAGTCTGCCTGTTCAGATTTCAGAGCAGAACTCGGGAGGATGCACCAAGACCAGACCCGCCAGTGTAAGAGCTCCTAGATAGACATAAATCATTTACAGATAATTACCTGGGGTTTCCACCCGTCGGTAATGGTAAGGGTTAATGCACACTTCTTTCTGTTTCGAGCCAAATGGGAACTCACAACATTCCAGTGGTTTCAGCTCATGGTGGGACTGTAAATCAGGCCAGCGCCACACTCTGCAGTAGATGACGTGGGGAAGACCCTTGCGGTGAGACACCTGCAGCCGCCCATCCAAGGACCGTGGGATGGTGACACATTTACTGGGCTGACCTGGGCAGCTCAGAGCCCTTTCCAGTTCTTCCATGGCACCTTTTTTCTTCTTTAACTTCTTCACCAAGGAATCAACAGCTTTTTCTGCCCACTTTTCCTCTTCATCTCCTTGTTTCCAGCCCAGCAGCCTTTTCACTGCAGGGCTGGTGAAGGAGAACAGAGAACTGATAGGGGTGCTGGAGTGCATAAGAAGCAGAGATTACACACGAGCCTCAACAGAAGCACAAACTGCTCTTTTGGCTTGCACGAGGTCTCCACAGTACTGAGATGGAAGCTTCCTTCAAAGAAAGGTGCTTTCATACATATGTTTTTGTAGTCTTAGGCACTGGTTACAAGTAGTCCAACAAGGTGGGTCTCAGAACTTTCCAAACATCAAGAAACTGCTGATGAAGCCTGGAATAACAACACAACAAAGAGTTAGAGTTACACTCCTTCCAATGTTCCTTCAACAAAATCTTTTGAAAGTTAAATGATTCAAAATGTGTATTTAATTTTCAATGGTTTTCTGTTTGCTTCTTGCTGTTTTTTATCTCCTCCCCTCTACCCTCCACACTCATTTTAGAGTTGAACCTCAGAAAGGATTAAGTGTTCAGTCACTTCAATTTGTGTTTAATGTAGTCGGCAACTGGCTGCAGGATTACATTTACTACAAAAGAAAATGTAGCACTTGTATTACACTGGTAGCCATAAGTTCAGCTCAAGCACCTTCTACAAAGTTAAATCTTTAATATCACATTTTATAGAAGTAATTAGTAGAATATTTTTCTGATTTCAGGTCTCTCTCTGCCCCACAAATCTAATGTTAATTGTACAATGTCAACTACAAAATTAATTAAAATTTAACTACTCCAAGATTTCGTTTAGTGCCTTTGAAAGATCTATCACTTATTCTCTAATCTTATTTACATTTTGTCACATACAAGAAAAAACCTTGTTTGCCAAGGAAGTCTGTTTCACTCTTTCCAACAATTCACAGTTTTTTGGACGAAAATCACAGACTTTTGGACACAGTTTGTACTGGATGGATTCTGAGTTATTTTTGCTAGGAGCTGTTACATTTGACAAAGTCTGACAAAAAGCTTGAGGGTTTTCTTTTCTGCTTGTTTTTTATTGTTGTTGTTTTTTGTTTGTCTGTTTTTCAAATGTAGCTGAGTCCAGTCTAAATTTAGCTGGAAATGATATATTTCCACTGACTACAGCTCAGAGGAAAAACCGTCTTGTATGTCAAGCTATTTATTGCTTTAAATATACTTCATGGACCCCCTGTGCATACCAAGTCCAAAGGACTGAATTACACAGGGAGCACTTCAAGCAGCAGATAGGAGCTCCTCCTAAATGGATGCCTGGAGCAAAGCAGCTCCATGACAGCCCTACTCCACCTTTTGGGGAGGACTTGGGTGCTTCTTGCCTTGCATCAGTAAAGACCTGGACACAGTCCTCAGCAGTGCTTAACCCAGCCACTGAGAAGACAGAGAAATACTGCCTGATGTCAGGAGCAGCACGGATTTATAAACCGTGTTATTCTGCAGCTCCCTTAAATGCACAGCTCTTGTAAGAATGCCAAGGGCAGGTGGGGACACGGAGTGTGGACACAGGTGCAACACACTGAGAGAGGAGACCAATCCCCAAGACTGGTTCCTCAGCACCACACAGCTCTGGAGCAGGCTGCAGGGTAAGCACAAATGGCCCCGGGCATCAGAGACTCTTAGGCAACATGTAGTGTTTGCTGAGGACTAACAAATGCCTAAAGCTGTTTTCCTCCTCTTAGCCCTTCTGTTTTCCTCTCATGCCCATTCCTCTGCTGGCTGTTACCCTTTAAGACACCCAGCACCCTGAGAAATCCAGATACATGTACACATAAGGAGCTTTTTTGCATAAAAGCAACTCTAGCATGGCACCTGCCTCAGCAGAAGTTGCTGTCCCCCCCAGGAGATTCACACTCCAGGAGACAAGGGGGTTGCATGAAAATACCAAGAGGGACTATAAAACTGGAAGGAAGAGCAGGCACACCTTGCTTCAGGCACCCACCACAGCAGTGAGCTCTGGCTTATGCATTTCTACATTATCAGTCTATGTGTATGTCTAGCTGTCCTCAGCTGTCAAGTGAGGCTCTTTAAAGAGCATGGCAGAAATCCCCTCACTCATGCCATCTGGCAATCAATGGTAGCTCCACAGAGCTGACCAAACTTGTCCTACCATGCAAAGAAACCAGATTCCAGATTTTTTTTCCCTCTCTGTATTAGTAAAAATCCAGTGACCTGAAGCATTTTACTAGATAGTTACTAATGCCTCTTAGTCAAAGGCAAAGTCTGTTCCAAACATTTAGAGGGTACATGTGAGAACGAAATAAGTTCAGAATGATTTATCACAGGAAAAAAACCCTCAAGCTGCTTGTAAAACATAATGTGGATAAAATGTAGGCAGGCAGTCTCCAAACTTTGAGGGAGCTACAGAGCCCAGAGCCAGCCCCATCTAGGCATCCCAGGCAGTGGAGGTGCCTCTCCCACACTGCCCTGATGAGAACCTGGGAAGAATCCACCAAATGCCACTGCACCACTCTCCTTGCTTGCCAACACCAAAACCTCATCTTCATGTGAGAAAGCGAAACGATGCTGGGATCTCTGTGGATCAGCCCTGAGAGCAGCAACAGGAAGCAAGGAGAGCCTGGGATGAAAGCCCACAGGACCAGCAGTGGTCTCCAAGTCTCTGCTCCAGGCTGAGAGGGAAAATGGCTCATGCTTCTTATCTGAGGGGGTCTCCTGGGTGTTAGTGTGTGTAAACAACTGCCCCTGATAAGTTAATGCAACATTACAACCATCAGATATGAAAACATCCATGTTCACGTAAAAGTATTGTCCGGAGATTTTCTTTTCCATTTTGACCAAAGTTTTAAATAAACACATTAATCTCGTTCAGTCAAATTAAATAACTCAACAGTGACATCAGTATGAGTCTGAGCACTATTGTTGCTAGTGGGAGAGTCGCCAAGACTATGTGTATAAAAGCAAAAGCTGTGCTTTAGAGACCATGTGATGTAGTCTCAGATAAGTACATTGCACAACTTCCTACCACAGTTCCCCCAGTTTCTTCCAACATCTTTTTTCCCCAAAATTCAACTGACATGCAAAATATAAATGATATTAAATAAACTAGGCAGCTTTCAAATAATATTATCAGAACATCCTAGTTTAATGTTACTAAAATACACATTACTGCAGCCTAAGCCATGTGTTGCTAGGCTGAGATACTCCATTATGAAATACCTAGGCAGCCACCCAACTCAAGGGCTGTAATGTTAGAGATGTTAATTCACAATTTAATTTTAACAGTCTTTCAGGACAGCAGCTGCTTCAGATGTATGCCTTTTGCATGCAGCAGGCAACTTGCCTACCCACCTGGAAATTTCCAGCACTGAAAAGTTTCAAAATCATGCTTGGTGTGCTTCTTGGTATTCATCACTTGAGAGTGGTGAGGCAGGGGGGTGAAATATTGCAGTTCTGATCCATGTCCCCACCACAGGTATCAAGCGTGATGGGAACTGTGGTTTGGCTGCCTCTATCTCCCTCAGTGACAATATGATCTACTGTTCTCAGCAGGAGCCAAGCATCATTAAGGGTACATCTCTGACATGATTCTCCCCTCTAGGACTACAAGGACAGCTTTGTCTACCTATCAGGTAACTGACAGATTGATCTGACACCAAACACAGACAATCTGCTATACTGTACATCTTTATTCCATCATCACGTTTAGCATAAGATATGAAACTTACTTTAGGGGAGAGACAGAAGATACATGGCACGTGAGCATGGACTCACCCTTTTGTTTCTGTGGTTTGCAGGAGCAGGTGGGACTGAAAATGTTTCAGCTCAGTTCACTTGCTCCGGTCGCCCTAAACATAGGGTGCTTACCTTCCATATTGCTACACTAGTGCTGTGGAATATTTCTGGGCACAGGAATTATCTACAGCATAAATCATTACAACTGCATCTTCCATGGCTGTGGTCTGTGCCAGTAGCACTCTCCCAAGTAACTCTTGTGCATAGTTCAGAGGTTATCAGGGATCAGGGGTCAGTCCTTAATAAAAAGTCTGCATACAGTCACCCTGTTTTGGAGGGTGAGACAGCTACTGCATAGAAGTAAATTCTCCATCCCAGTCAGACTCAAGAAGAAAAAAAAGAGTACTAGGTATGTTTACTTTATCAGTGTGGAAGCAGTCTTTCAGTAGAATTTAACTGGCCACATAAACATAATCCAGTTGTTGACACTTATATCTGACCTACTCACCCTCAAGTCCCTAAATAACTACTTGAGAAAACATGCATGTAGATGGTCTGGACTATTCTACCTTGAAGTAAACAGCTAGGAAGAAATAGCAAAACTAGGCACTACATACACCTAATGCTGAGTGAGCTGAATTGAAAGACTCACCTCAAGTCTAAAGAACTGCTAGACTAAGTCCCAGCAACATGGCCACAAAGTAGAAGGGACTAGGATACTTCTGCCTACTTCTAAACCCATTTTTTACCCTCCAATGTTGAATTAGCCTGTAGGTCTTCAGGTCAACAGGAGAAATGTGTTCCTCCAGGCACTCCACTGCAGCAACTTTCAGTAACTTCAGCCATCACTGCGAGCTTATGGTTTCCTGACTGGAGCCAGGTCCTGCTGAAGTCAGTAAGAGGGGAAATTAAATGTGCCCTTTTGTATGTCTCACATGGCAGCATGCTGACACACTATGGAAAGATTTTGGGAAATTTAGATTTCATTAAATGTAAAAAGGATCAGCTGTGTCAGGGAAAACTTGCATCACTTCTCAGCAGAATGTCTGTGCAAGCCAACCAGCTGATGAAGTTGCCCTCTAATTCATTTCCCATGGGTGTAGCAGGGCAATCGTTATCAGTCCTCATTAAATTTCACTCTCAGCTTTGTGCAGAAGGCAAAAAGGAAAACCACATGGATGCTGGTGAAAACAAGCTTAAAACACAACAGTGCAAAAGCACGGTGTCCAGCCTCCCTCAAAAGCACAGCTGTGCAGGCGTGTGCAAGCACAGATGTGTGCAGATGTGTGCATGAATCTGGTCTGGGAATAAAGCTCCAAGATGCTGCCTCCCCTCGGAGCGCCTGCCTGGGCCGAGTGGCGAGAGGCACGGCTATCAGTCTTGGAAATGTCTGAGATCATCAGTCTGGGTGTCACTGCAGCAGCTCAGGAAGGCCACAGAGGGAGATTTCTCAGAGGGTCGTCTAGACATAAGCTGAGCAGTTCTTGGAGATGCACGCAGCTGGAAAATGGAGTAGTGAGACAATTCTTAGCTGGAAGTCTGCTGCTCGCTGGCTCAATCCCAACAGTATCAGAAGGGAGAAAATTATTTAAGTCTAACAAGGTGAAGAGGGGTGATGTGAACATACACTTGGTTAGTTATTTTTACCAAGCACTGATTCAGTTATTTCTACCTAGCACGAAAGAGAAATACATAGGGTTTCTTTTTCAGGGTAGCCAAGGTTTGGTTTGGGTATCACATGTGCCCAGCTGGCAGTGGCCAGGATGTACCCAGGGCTGGAAAAGACCAGTCAGTCACATCATCATCATTGCTGTCTGCCACGCAGATCTTCCACACTTTAGTAGGGAAAATGCTTTAACAATAAATAAACAAATAAACAAACAAATAAAAAAAAATAAAAGTGTTTCTTACAAATACTCAGGCCTTGAATGAGGAAGACATCTCACCAATCTTTCCCTGGACCTGCTCCCACATCCTAAGCCTGAAGCACCAGTCCTGTCAGCAGGGTTTTAAGGCACAGAGCTGGGCAGGAGAAGTTTTCACACCTGCATTCTCTCTTGAAGAGCAGCATGGATGTGCAGGCCTGAGGAGCACAGCCACCACTGCTGCCACTCCAGTAACCACCTCATGGCATGGGAATGGTGGCCACACATTACTCTTGATATATGTAAATAACTCGAAAAGACTCATGTTCCATTTGTGACACCCACAACAGCTTTTGGGATTCCCCAAGGGCTTCTTCTTGTGCTTGGGACCTGCCAGACAAGGGTGCTGTTATGAACCTACCAGAAACCACTCTCTTGTACTCAACAAAATACAGTGAATAAATAATATGTTACCATGTTACTGAGTTGTTCCACAATCACAGAACATGACACCCAGGGTTTTAATTAAATGGGATGTAAAGAAGGTTGTTCTCACTATTTTTTTTTTTTAATTAAGATACCAAACTTCCTGGTTTGACCCTGAACTGCTCCAATTGAAAACATCTGCAATGATAGAAGGTAAAGTACTTGCAACTCATGTTTATCCATGTTTCACACAGCCCTGGCAACATCTCCCTGTTTATTCCTGTAAGTTTAAATGAATAATGAAAACTTCTGACACAAATTTTCTTGTATCTTTTTCAAAAAATACTGAAAAAAGTCCTGACTTTCTTTCTGAAAGTCCTTCTACATAGAACTGTATGTGAAGACATCAATATCAAAGAGCAAATCTCACAGTGCTTCATGTCTCTCTGGTCTCTCATCCACACTGTGGAGTCTTCATGGGACTCACTGACTCCTGGATAAAATAAGGACAGATTTTGAAACCAGTGCCTGAACACCTATGACTTCTAAAAGATTTCAGTGACCTTGTGGAATCAATCAACTAGCTCATCTACTTGGAATCTTCCAGGTTCTCTTGATAGGAATAACACATTCTCATTTGATATTAAGGACAGATCCGAGTATGTAAACTCCACACCTTAAGACAGCTACACAAATCTCCAAATATCAAACACTTACAGGTTCACTTAAAAAGTGTAAATTCAGTTACAAAAGAACATTAAGTACCCATCTCATGTTTGGACTGGGAAGGGTTATACCATTTTCTGTGGTAGGACTGCTCTTGGTTAGCACAGATTCTCAGTTTCCCCAAAGCTTTGTTAGTGTGACTCAATATGGGGAGAACAGAGGGGCATGGACATGGTAGCAGAATGTCAATATGCAAAAGGCTGCTGTAAGCAGGATAGGGACATTTTGTCTTTTCTGTCCACTTGAAGGAACGGGGAGAATGTATGTATAAGATAGCTACACATTGGGTTAATTACCACTGCTAAAGGTTTGTGAGAGCAAATTACACCGCTTTCTTCTCAGAAGACGTGCAGCGGTCTTGGAAAGGAAGAAGAGACTACAAAACACCTTGAGATGAGCTCTTCCAATCTTTCAGCTACTATGACCAAGCAAATGAGCCCCGTTCTTCAGATGCAGCACACAGCTACCCTGGCCTTGGCCCCTGGACTACCCGCATCCTGCTGCTTGGGGTAAACCCAAACCAGAGGGCTTGACTTTCTCACCGATTGTTGCCTTCAAAGATTGCCCACAGTACTTGAAGGCACCCCAGGGAATTACCACAACCAAGGTCTGGGCAAAAATATGAAACTGGACCAATTTATCACTATGATCTCTCTTTGACTGTACTTCCTTCCTTGGCATTAATTTTTAAAGGAAACCAGTGGCCGTGATGTTTACATGGAGTGAGCCACACTGTGTTCCCTGGTTGGGCCACACCGAAGTTTCTGAGATGCAATCCCACAGGGACACATCCTCTTCTCTGCCCCACACCCTGCTCCCTGCAGGCAGGAGGAAGACCCCTTCATCCAGTCCCTGCCTTACCCCTTCCTGAGGCTGCCTTGGCTCAGTCTCAGACCAGCAGCTCTGAGGAAGAGCCCCTGTCCAAGCTGCCCTCTTCCTGCAGAGCCAGAGGCTAAGGAGCACACATGCCATGGAGGAGCTCTGAGGACATTTTGGTGGGAGAAGGCAGGGGTATGGGAAGGTGCATCAACCTGCTCCAGGGAGCCCGTATGTCCTCTTATAGCTCTAGTTATCCCCATTTCACAGACAGTCAGCCCTACATTCCTCACATACCCACCATTCCCAGAGAAACTGCAGCAAAGCCCATCAGTGTTTCTAAAAATGGAACGGTTGGAAATACACAAAAATAGAGTTCCTGCTTTAAAAATAAATGCTGACTTGTCTCTAATAGAAAGCATGCAGCCAAGTGCCTCCAGAACAAACACTTTACAATGGAAGAAGGGGACTAGAAAAAAATTTCAGCTTCATTGCTGGCCTGAAGTTTATATCCACACTAATCGGATCCTGTAATCCTCGTTATCAATCACTGGCATTCTTGGAGCCATTCCCAAACACCCATTTCAGGAAAAGGATTTGCTTAGAGTTAGATATTAAGAATGTTGTGAGTAAGGATACATCTCAGGGACAATTACTACACCAAATGCTCAAGTAGGATGAGATCTTATTCTGAAAGTTTAGTGTCTTTAAGTTGTTAGAAAAAAGGTACTTTTGGAGCTCTGGTTGTACCTTTACAGTGCATACAGGGGAAATGGGTAAAGCAAATGCTCTCCTCATATTGTGCAGCAGCACATCCCATCTACCTAAAAGGAGACCAGAGGACCAGCTGGATGAGGTTCAGCACAGTGCTGCATACCTTCCTTTCCTGTGGGAACAGGCAGAACAGACGGGATGCTGGCTCCTGCTGGCAGATTTGCAAGGTCTGACCCTGGTGATGGGAACTTGGGTGCCAGATTCTCTCCACGCAAGGACTGCATCTCATGCTTTCAAGATCTGCTGCCTTGGTTGTACCAGGTATTTAATGCCACAGAGGCAACCTGTGACATGGGGAGTTAGTGACCCTGCCCCTGTACCTGGCACTGGTGAGGCTGCACCTCGAGTACTGTGTTCAGTTCTGGGCCCTGCTGGAGCAAGTTCAGAGAAGGGCAGCCAAGCCTGTGAAGGGTCTTGAGAACAAGCCCTATGAGGAGTGGGTAAGGGAATTGGGAATGTTTAATTTGGAGAAGAGGAGGCTGAGAGGAGACCTTATTGCTCTCCACAGATACCTTAAAGGAGGTTGTAGGGAGGTGTTGGCTTCTTCTCTCAAGCAAATAATGATAGGACTAGGGGAAATGGCCTGAAGCTTTACCACGGGAGGTTTAGACTGGATATTAGGAAGAATTTCTTTACTGAGAGAGTAGTCAGGTGCTGGAATGAGCACAGAGGTGATGGGAGTGATCATCCCTGGAAGTATTAAAAAAACGTGTAGATGAGGCACTTCAGGACATGCTTTAGTAGGATGGAGATTTTCTTTTTCCTGGGTTGACAGTTGGATGCAGTGATCTTAGAGGACTTTTCCAACCATGACAATTCTGTGATTATGTCTGCTGCCTCTAGGCACCCCACATTGACAGGGCACCCCAGCTAGCTGTAGCCTGGCACAGACTCCCTGACTAACACCTGAGGACCCAGAGACAGACATCTGAATGCAGTCACGCTGTTAACAAAGGAGACAACTTTTGCAGCAGATTTAGCATCACACCTCTAGGCAAGTGAAATATTGATCAACAGATCATATAGACCATTGATAAAGTACTCAACAGGAAGAACTTCCAGAAATGCTTCCTCTCAGACTGACAGCAGGCCTGAAGAAGGAGCAGCAGCATTGAGAGCCACCTCTCCTCCCTCCCAGGTGAGAAAGGCCAACCAAGCACATACATGGGGGATATGTTTCACACACAAAAGGCTTTACGTATACATCATGTTAACAGTTTGCCATGGAATCATATTAGCATTTCATTGTGTGCAAACCATATCACATTCAAATCTGTTTCTCCTAAAAGGCTTTCATTGTGCATCACTGTGGGAAATTGCTAATGCAATAAGATTGACATATAGGTTCTCCTGCATCAACATCCGCAGTAATCTGTGCTAATTGAGCCCACAGTGGCTTGTGAAACCCTGTAGGGGGGAGGAAGGGTGGAGCATCCACAGGGCCTGTATCTTGGAGAACTGCAAAAGAAGTGAGTGTAAAGGACAGGTAAGCACTAATATCAGTGTGTTTTATCTATACAAAGATCTGATTCAGTGGAACGGATTGCCTTGGAAAAGAGGCCAGTGCTGTCAAGCAAGAGTACTGAAGCATTTTCCATTAAAAATATCTGGATATGCTTGAAATCTCTACATAAGTTATTTCACAACAGGACTAAGAACAAAAGGAGCAAGAACTTGTCTATCTAGTTCCCTCCTGTGGGGGGAAAGGAGGAGACAGCTGGCCATTCCCAGTGACTTCAGCTGAAGATGTGGGCGCTCAGACTCCCTGCAGACCAGAACACTTATTTATGAGACTAAACAGGCTTCATATGCCTACATTTGAGCCTGGGTTTATAAGATGAGGGCTGGATTCTCTTTAATATGTAAAATGACATGCCATGGTATCAGGCAGCTTCAGAAAACACAGAAAACCAAGCTAAAGTCAGAAATAAGTCCCTGAGCATTTAAAAGAAATGTATCTCTTCTGCAAACCCACCCCAGGAGCCCAAGGAATACCACATCTTTCCAGGGCTGTTTCTCCCTTCCCTCTCACCTCCTAGCACTCAGCTCTGCCCCATGCAGCCCCTTCAGCTTGAGCCCCAAGCAGGTGGCTACCAAGAAGCCTTGGTCGCAGCATCAGTTGTGCAGGACATGAAGCAGGGGAAGTATGGCAGCCACAGGCTTCTGCCTCATGGGAAGAAACTTCATTTTCCCTGTTCTGGATGTCCCTGTGGAGGCCTCATGCCCTGTGTGAAGTAATTCAAGATCTGTTGATGAGAGGGAGAGAAATTAGCTACCTCATATGTGCTGCAGGGTAAGAAACTGCACATTGGCAGCCGGGACAGAGCAATTTGACAGAGACAAGTGAATTTGGATAAGGCAAGCCAGCAAGTAACCAAAAGAGAATCTTGAAATTCCACAATTGAAATTCCAAAATTGAAATTCCACAAAGCCACACAAACTGCTTGTACCCCCTCTCAGTTCTGTGCTGATTGGGCAGCACATGGGATTGCATCCTGCCACAAGATTTCTCAAGATTTCTCTCATGTGCCTCAATTCCTGCATCTGTCATACAGGTACCCTGATGGGGACAGCTTTATAAAGCACTAACAACTCTACTGATGAGGAAGACTGCACAAGAAGGCTTAAAAAAAATAATGACTTTTTTATTAAGAAAAGGCACAGCACAAAGACACACAAGAAAAGATGAAGTATTGCTTAAACGTATTGATCTCAGCAGCAAGGTTATTTGCATTATGAAAGATGCTTCGTTACATGGAGCCTTGCTATTAGCAGACACCACTTTCTGGAAAAGCTATCACCACTAAGTCCCTGCTGGCTCCCTGCCTGCTGCTCTTCACAGCATGACTGTGTGACTGAGTACAACAGTGACAGAACAAACAGAGTAAGTGTCATTAAGAAATGACCAATCTTGGTCCTATTGTAGCCAGGTAATGAGGGTGAAAGGAAGCCTGAAGCAGAACAAACTGTAATGACCCTGCAGGTCTGCTAATTTTCTTTCCTCCTCATTTCTCTCTTCCAGTGGATGGTAAGTTTGACTTGAATAGTTCTGGGGAAGTCTGGAAGCAGGGAACATTTTCAAACCCTAAACTGAGACCAGGCACAGAGAGATACTCCAGGACAGGAGTCTGCACGGAGACGTTTCAGAAAGAAAAGCAAAAGATGAAGGATTTTGGCAGGGGTCATGCTGACTGGGAGCAGAACGTAGGTGGGAGAAAAGAGCTTGTTGGGAAACTGGAGGTTGCTCTATCAAGTTGGAGGGCTGCCACAGCGTGGACTAATGCTTTGGCAGCTGTGAACAAAAGGAAGGAGGAATGTAAGAAGTAAAGTGTCAAGAGACATCTGGAAGTATCAAGATCTGTGAGGAAACAGAAGAGTCACAGATGATGCCAAGTTTGGCGTAAGGGAAGATGGTGATGTTACTGACAAGGAAAAAAGAGTGGGACGGAAACAAGTTCTGCAGAGCAGGATGTGGGAAAGATAAGGCACTTCTCCTGCTGGTCAGAAATACACCTTGATCTTAATGTTGTCTCAAAAAAAGAGAGATCAAATTTCGGATTTTCTTCTTTTGTTTTGTGTTTTTATGTAGGGTCAGCTACATAAACTGTGAAATTGACTCCACTCCATGTCCACCTCCACTGTGTCCTTGCTGTGCCCTTGTCCAAAGGAGATGAACCTCAACCTACCATCTCTCTTAAGATGTTGCAATAGTTCTTGCAGAAACATCCAAGTGGTCCTACAGAACGATCTGTCTAAAAGTCCTAAGTATTTGCACAAAATTTGGTCAGATGATGTTTCACCTGCTTCAACTGAAACACATACATGTACCAGTCAGGATTTCAGTCTGGGCTCTCATCCCACAATCTATTAGATCCATTCATCTGCAAAAGCACAGCAAGGTTTTCATCTACTATAATAAATACACGGGGCCCTAAACTCTTTAATTCACCTCTTCATCTGTAAAATTCCCAGAGTATTAGCCATTCAAACATTACAGACAAAATGTAAGATGGGAAATAATTTGGGATATTTTTGAAAAATTAAATTTATTATACTGTCTTCAGAGCCTAATGCTTACTTAGAACAAATGTTCTCAAAGACAGTAATAGGACAGCAATTATTCTCTCGAACTGGCACTGTTATTACTACATTTTGCTGTTAATGTACAAGAACACTAATGATTCTTTATACCTGCATGCAGCAGGAAACCAGGCAGTCTACCAGAACTACCTTTGCTATGTATGTTTTTGCTATGCTGTTTTCATTTAAAATATTCATGTGTTTTTTCCTTTCTTTCTTGCCTGTCCCTGTAATTATTATTTGTAAGGAGTATATTGCATAGGAAATGGAATCTCTGTACACTTCCTCTATACGTTTTTGCAACAGACAAATTACCCAAAGGATGTATCTTTTTTTCCTTCTGGCTCCCCTTAATCCTGTTAAATTTCTTTGCAATGGGGTGCCTAGAGTACTGCTGATGCTGAAATTACTGTTAGCCAGTATCAGCACGGGTGATAAACTCTAGCTAGTGTTTTGGGTAGAGGTCACTTGTAATTAGTAGTCATTGTCCTTTTGAATTTAACAATGGAAAAATAAAACTTTATCGAGACAGATTAGCTGGCCATCAAAATTACAGCACTTTAGCATTCAGGAGAGAGGATTACATGACACGCTATCTCCCTGGCTGATAACAGCAGATAGCTAAGGATTCAAATGCAAGATGCATAAAGCCTGTAAAAAGAATAAAAGGAGGGAAAGGAAGATTAACTTTCCCGATGTAATGTGACACATTATACTGACACTAAAACTCCTGGTTTAGAGAGTCAGACCTCATCCTGTACCCACTGAAGACAACACGGGGCACTACTACCAGTTTTCATGAGAGCAGCTTCAAACCCAAGGTACCACTCTCTTCTTTACAGACATCCCCCACCTTCTGCAGATATTTGGCTCGTGTGCAAGTGTGTCTGAGCCTTGGGCAAGTGTGCTAATAAAATATTAATACTCAACTTCTTCACAAAGTTGTGCAGTTGACAGCTTAGAGTAAACCTTTGTGCATATTTGTTGCAGCTGCTGAACTCAAAGAAAAGCTTCTATCTCTAACTTGTATCAATTTACAAATCCTGATTACCAGAAGGATTCATGATAAAATCTACTTCATCCTGATTCCAGTCATTTTTGCAGAATTACTGTTTACCAGCTTATATGAGTTTAAAAAGTGACGTTTTTAACTCCATCATAATGGACAGATGAGAAATGGGAACTCCTGCCAAACTCAGTAAATACACTGCAAGATATCCTTTCTGATACAATTCACTTTAAATATATTTTTGAGCGTGTTTACTTTAGCTACTACACCAAATTAACTAAATGTTAAAAAACAAAAAAGAAACAAGAAACAACAACAAACCAACCACAAACATCCCCAGCCTCTGCTTTAACATCTAACAGGAAGCAAACATGAACCAGACAGGCACTGGTACTTATCAAATCCGAAAGAAGGGAGTTGTCTGGCTTGATTAAAACAGATGAGGCTTGTCTGAGTGATGACACTTGTCCTACTATTGCTGAGGGGAAGAATTTTGCAGCGCTTGCTTCAGCTTATACTCTTGAAGATGAGGAGATCACACCTAGCACACAAATGCATGCAGGGATGAGGATGCACCTTTCCACACTACGGAGATACAAAGTACTAAAACTTCCATTATCTGCAGCATCCTTCCCAAACCATAGCAAAATTGAATACATTCCCGAGCTGTGCACATCATTTCCCACTTCTGCCAAAGGAGAAAGCTCATTCACTGAAAAGTTGACCATTCTGGGGTTATAATTTTTTCACTGCTTTATAAAACACAAGTAATTAACAGCGACTCTGTGTGCACACACGCGTCCATGTGTGTGTCATTTATTTTTATTCCCACTTAATGCCCCTTTTAGAGCAGATCTGGCTAGCATCAAATAAATTCACCCATAAAATCAAGGTAGGAAAACACAAAGTTACCACACAATATCCAAATTGTTATAAATGAGTCAAACCTTGAATTCTCTCCACTTACAGCAGCCTGGACAAGGAGATAAAATTACAGTAATTCAAAATTTGCCATATCGAGGGCTATTGTTTTGGGATATGCTGGTTACTTGCTAACAACTAACGTTTTAACTTCAGAGATAAAAAGAAAAAAAAAAAAAAAAAAAAAGAAAAAAGAAAAAAAAAAAAAGAAAAAAGAGAGTCCCCGTGTGTAGTTGGAATACCAACCCAAATCCCAGCAATTCTCCTCCGTTTTGCTTGGGAGTGTGTCCAGGAGCGGGATTCTTGAACAGAAAATAACCTCTGAAAGGAAAAGTATTTCCAAGCGTGTCATGTGGGCTTTTGCTGGGTTGTTAATTTGGGGTTTTTTTTTTTTTTGGTTGGTTGGCGCTTTTTTTGTTTGTTTTTTTTTCTGTTTCTTAAACAGTAAGGCAAGAAATCCTAACAGTGGGAAGACTTGACAGCGTTCAGCCATCCATAAAAATGTTTTTTTGTTTTTTTCCCCGTGCTCCTCCTTTCGCTCGCAGTCCTGGCGTCTGTTTGTCTCATCCCCAGCCCCAGCCCCCGCCCAGCGCAGCCCAACGGGACCGGCAGCCGCGGGGACACCGGACCGGGGTGCCGCCGGGGGGGGGGGATGCTGCGGGGCCGCCGCCTCGGCACCGGGCGCAGCGCAGCACGGGGGAAGATGCGGGGCTGCCCCGCCGGCAAGTTTGGGGAGGCGGCAGCGGGACCATCCCCCCCTGTGCCCTCCCCCGAGCCCCTCCCGGGACGCGGCCGGGGAGCCCCCGGCTCTTACCTGACACTGGGCTGGGGTCTCTGCGCGCCGCGGGCGGGAGCGGGGCTGCAGCTGCGGCGGCGGCGGCGGAGCCAGGGCGCAGCGGCGGCAGAAGCGGCAGAAGCGGCAACAGCAGCGGCAGCAGCAGCAGCAGCAGCCCCGGCCGGCGTCAGTCAGGCGGGAGCCGCCAGCCCGTATTAGTGCGCCGGGCTGGACCGCAGCCAGCCGCGCCGCTGCCGCTGGCCCGCCCCTGCGCCCCCCCCAACCCCCTCACCCCCGCCGCGCCGCCCCGCCTCGCAGACGGACGGACAGACAGACAGACACGGGGACAGGCAGACAGAGCGCACCCCCCGCCCCGGTAGCCACACGCCCCGTGTGCTCCCCCTCACTCCCCCCGCAGGCACACGGCCCCCCCCCTTCGCAGAGTTCACCCCGCGGTACAGACGGACGCACAGAACCCACCCTTCACACACCCCCGGCACCCACGCACGCTCCTCTCCCCGCACACGCACACACTCACTCACACACACTCATAACACACGCACGCACACACACACGCACGGTCACCACTCGCCCCCAGCTCGCCGTCCCGCGGGAGCGCAGCCGCCTCAGGCGCCGCCATTTCCCCGCCCCGCGGCTCCCCGCGGAGGGGTCACCCCATCCCTGCCCTGCCCCACGGCCCAACGCGGGGCTGGCGGCAGAGGACGGGCCTGGGGCCGTGTGGGGACAGCGGGGCTTTTGTACGTGACCCCCAGGGCGGAACCTCAGCCCCGTGTCTCCACAGCCAGACCTTTGCCTGTGGCTCCTCACACAAGCCTCCGAGCGCCAGAGGATGGCCACAGTGGCCAAGCAGGGCACAGGGCAACTTCGTGCCCATCCTGCACCGCATCTGGGTGATGCTGACCTGGCTTTAGGACACAGGGGACAAACTGCAGCTGTGGGGAGAGGCTGGGGACATCCCTCTCTGAGGTGGCTGGATCACAACAGAGGAATTTGGGGTCAGGGTTTGCCTGGGGTGTCCTACAGGAATCCCCTTCATCGAGTATTCACACCAGTGATCCGAGCCAGGGCAGACAGCTGCTGGCATCCCACAGACTGCAGCATCAGCATCTTCAGTTTCTTGTCCTGAAAATCTTCCTGGCGATTTTGTGAGCTGGGCTCGTAGGACCTCTGTTTAGCTTTGACATGACAGGCAAACTAAAAGCAAGGCAAAGCAAACCAAACCAAAGCAAGAAAAATTGTAAATAAAATTAGTAATGCCTGCACAGGAGTTTGTAATGGTCCCATCATCCATGGGACTGGTCAGAGAACCACGAACTTCAGCCACTCCTGGTGAGCAGATGCACTTTCTACTCTAGATGCTACCCATTAAACCCTCAATTAATTGTGAGTAATCATTTCTAGCTAGGTAGCACACTGTATTAGCTGTAATAAGGAAGGACTGAACGAGAGATATCAGGGAAGTCAAGTGATTTCAAGGACACTAGAAATGAAAAGTACTCATGAAACAGGGGGTCTAGACAGTGCTAGGAACCAGATGAACATGACCTGGGTTGCATTGAGGAGTTCCAGTTAAATTACACTGAGCCTTTTGAGTTCAATCAATAAATAAGATTAAAATTACCATCCCGCTGACATTTTCTCCAAAATATTTTACATTGTAAAACATGAAAAAAAAGCTAATGTTGTTTGAGTAGACATCAAAAAGCCACAATTAAATTATACTTCCTCAGGGCAAATTTATGGAGGCATGTGTGTGAGGAGGTTGTAGGGGAACAGTGAGATACAATGGAACATCCTAAATACCTCTGTTTTCCACTTTGGCCCAAAACTTCTTAAAATACCCAGCAGCTTTCCCATTGCTGTTTTTCAATTCTGCTACAGGAGACTTCCTGACAGATGAGTGGCAGAAGAGGTGCTGTTATTTATAAATCACTGTAAACATTTATAAAGTGCCAATCACACATTCTAACTCAGCATGACTTGAGATTCTATATCCATAACGCTGTTTATTTTTAACTTACACACTTTGGACATCACACTGCAAATGTTACACAGTCAGACAGTCAGGGTGGCTTGGCTGAGGTGTGATGTGTATCTTACTGAGACATGGCTCTTGATCATGAGTGAGGGCTCTCGTACCCGAGGTCTGCTGCATCTCCCTGCATCTCTTTCAGGTGTTAAAAACTTTTTTTTTTTTTTTTTTTTTTTTTTTTTTTTTTTTTATGCTCATAGTTCCTGCTGCCAGTGAAGAGGTGGCAGGATGAGGTGGATCTACACTCTCACCTCTCATGTGCACAGCCTGCTCTGCCAGCTCCAGCCCATCTCCCCATCCAGCAAAGTGAATTAAAATGACAATTCTGCTACTGTAGTGAGCCCAGTCAGTGAGGGGGGGGTAGCAGCGGAGTCACTGCCTAGATTTGTCAGACAGTTCCTCAATCTTTAATAGTAGCTTCAGGTTAAATAGGTATAGACTATTTGCGAAATGACAGAATTTCATTCATATTTTGTGTGGTGCCACTTTTAACTGCACCATTTTGAAGAAGTGTAGCTAAAAAGAGAACGCTGTATTTTGATATACTACAGATTATACAGCAGTGAACATTTTTTTGGCATGCAGTTGTATTTCTGATCTTGTGGCATGTGTGCATGGCTGTTTCATTACAATGGCTGAACATACTCTGTCATTGCTTGTGATCTGCTATACCTATTGAACTATGTATGTAGGGCTCATACATCCCATCTCTCCCCTCATTCCACCCACACTTTCAGACCCATCCTTGAGTCCAAATCCTGTTCCACATGGCTTCCAAAGACTGTGTCCTCCCTGTAAGGCTTCACTCTCCCTTTCTCCTGCCAGTGTGACTCATGACCTGTCACTCCTCTGCACAGCCTGGGCTCTGCTAATTCCATTTCTCATTTGCCATTATCCCTGTTGAGTGCATCATTTCTTGTCCTGCCCCTTGTAAGTGCAAACACTCTCCTTTAGCCTGCACGTGATGTAACTTTCCCTCTCAAATCCCAACCTATAAACCATAGACAAACCTTCTTTACTCATAAACTGCAACCTGATCTGAAAGTATTATTTTTTTTTGTTTTCTTTTAATTTTGTCTTTGTATCCATAAAAAAAAACATCAGTGAAATGATATGTAGAAACTAGTACAGTAGGTGAAGTTGTAAAAGGTAAGGAAGGATTCTAATTTCTTTTAGCACCAAAACCGTGTAAAACACATAGAATAACATGAATTTTCCATTTGGAGGGAACTGCACATTCTTAATAGCTGTAAATACATCGACTCGGTCTATCTACTGCTCCAGGGCTCCAATGAAGTACTGGCACTGTCCACAAATGAAGAAATAGATGTTACAACAGCAGTGTCTTTTGCTGCTTGATGGAGATACCTCCAAGCAAGCTGGCAGGGGCACTAGAAGACTTCTAGTCACAGCATCATGAGTTATATTTTCCTCATGGGCTTTTTCTAGGCACAGCAGGCACTTGCTTCTGGCTCTGGATAGCTGTGGTTCTGCTGCCCACTTGGCCCGTGCCAAAGCCCTGGGAAGTGAGGGCTGTTCCTGTATGACAGGGTGGAGTCAGATGTTGAGAGCAGCCTTGTTGAGAAGGAGAAGCTGAATATTCAAGCAGCAATAATCACCTTCTCACTCCCTCCCTGGGCACATGAACAACAAGCTGAAAGCCTGCCAGGATGCCTAGTTCCATACCTTTTGCATGCCATCCCCTTGTTTGTATTTCAACCTACAGAGGTCTCATTGCCATTTTAATAATCCTTATTTATTTATTATTATTATTATTAAGAATTATTTAATAATTGCCATTTTAATAATTTTTGAGGTCCAAGATCTCTTTAGATTACAGGTTAGACTCCCCATCTCCTCACACCTCTGCCTGTAAAAGTCCTTCAGTCCTGTATGTCACCTTACTCTGAGGGTGGAGAAATATGCACTGTTTTTGTGTACCAGCCTTACAGGAAAATGCTGGAACAACTTTACAAGGGATGAGAGGGAATTTCTCCCTCTGAAGAGCAGGTTAAGCAAAAATCTGCTGGAAGAGCTGATACATCTTTAGAAATGGGGAGAGATGGAGTGACCTTGAGGTACCCACCTGCTGTACTGACAATCTAAATAAATCATCCTCTTGATATTTTTTTCTCTTATTTTTTCAACAATGCAGTAATTTGTGTAAATGGCAAAGTTCTCAGTAGCAACTTCATAGTTTGTTCTGCATCATTGTTAAAAACATAGTTAAGTACTGTAAGGTCAAGAAATTATTTCTCTTAGCCCTCATTAAAAACCCATCAAGCTGATAAAATTTTCCCTATTTATGGTGACATTTTCAGACCTAGGAACTAGTCAGTTTTTAATCAATTTAGAATAATACAAATTCAATACAGTTTACATTAATTTCCTAATTAAAATGTCAGGTAGCGTGAAGCTAAATACCTCTGAAAAGACTGTAATATCAAACCCATTTCCTCAGCAAGCTAAACTTTTAATTCAGTTTAAAATTCACCAGATATTTTTGTTGACTGGTGATGCTTACATAGCCTTCCCTTAATCCTTTAGCTTCTATGATCTGTGTAAACTGTTCCAACGTTTTAGCTAGAATTTGGTTTTGACTCTGAAAGACCTCTAATTACCCCACCTATTCAATATATCTCTAGAAATGCTGGCATAATATTATGTCTTCCACTTCAGTGTTCCTAGCCTTCCAAAATCTGTTGAAGCAATGTGTGTTGGTCAGGGAGCTTTGCAGAGATCATATTTAAAATTCTTGAGATCAAGGTGTCAGGACTGCATAATTTAAGAATGTGTTAAGATAGGATATGCTTTTAGACATTGTATTCAGTTATCCTGATAGAAAATATGTTATTACCTTGCAGCATAAGTAATTTATAATTGCACTTTTTTTTTCAGCTGCTTCTTGAA
This sequence comes from Phaethornis superciliosus, assembly GCA_023637945.1. Classification (NCBI taxonomy): domain Eukaryota; kingdom Metazoa; phylum Chordata; class Aves; order Apodiformes; family Trochilidae; genus Phaethornis; species Phaethornis superciliosus. The sequence continues at coordinate 172,364,197 of JAJQWJ010000001.1, read as the reverse complement.
ATCTTTGCTTTATTATTCACAATTCTATCATTTCCACCTAGTACTGAAACAAATAATTGTTTGAATTATTTTAATTTCTCGATGCATAATTCCTTTCTTACCATTAATTCTACTAGCCATTAATTTCTTCTCCTTTTAATTTATTTAATTTTTTTTATAATATCTCTTTCCTTTTTGTCTCCCATATTTTATAGAATAAGTTTATATTCATGCCTCTTTCTGTTGTTGTTCTCTGTTAACCAGAGCATCCTCCTTTCTCAGTTGAACTGTGGTTTTGAAAGCATCTCCTAGGATGTCTTAAGCAGTTCCTTTTTCTATTTATTTTCTTTCTCTTCCATTTATTTAGTTTTTAAGTTTTCAGCTTTGTAGGACTGGATTGCTGTTGTTTGGTTTGTTTTTTTTTTTAAATTTTGAAGAGCATCAATAACTGTCTGAGCTATCTTTTGGTCACATATCACAATCAAATCACCACACTTTGCACTTAAGCAATCTCTATTTTACTGATAGATTTCTTTAACTATCACACTCAGTCTTATTTTCATGTTAGATGATGAATTTTGGGCACTAGGGAAGCCATCCTTAGTGAGCAGAACTTTTCACAAGAAATTATTCAACTGTCAGGATCTTATTCTTCAACCTCCCTGAAAGTATGTTTAAAAGTGAGTCTGTAGAGAGGTTTTTCACCTGGCCATGATATCAGTGAAGAAGAATGTGAAGGAGGTCAGTGTTTTTTGGAAATATTGAATGGGATCCTCTTAACATGCCAATTTCAGTGCTTGTGGGCCTTCCTCCATTTGAAACTCAGCTGAAACGGTTCAATTTACAGAAGCTTGGTGCAAAATAGAAACAAAATACTTTTGTCTTTATGATGTTAAGTGATGGGCATTTGGAAGCGTTATGTTAGTCACCTCTGAACTTCCTGGTAGTTTTCATGGTGTTTTATCTTCATAAATCAGCCCTAGTGCACCAGTGATTCCTAAAAAGCCCTTGTGTATTGTGTTTAATTAGAAGATATGGTTATTTGGATGCTCACACACTTACGTGATTTCTTAATAATTTCACTGTAGAGAACAAAAATAATGGTCACAATCACCAGCCAGTAACTCTTTTTTCCCCCTCTGTTTTCATGGTCTTAAAAGCTCATTAACAAATGTGTCAAAACAGAGACAGTAAAGATGCATTTCACTTTCTGAGAAAGACCATCCCTGAATGTCATTTGAAACTCTCCTCAGTAAATGGTGTCCTTGGCCTTCTGTCTCCAGATGAAACCATGAAAAGCTGTTCACAATTAATGATGATGGTGAAGATCTCCTTAATAATGTTTTATTTTAAAGCACTCCCATATTTTAAACAAAGACAGTATATTTGCCTTCTGGGGAGAAAAAAAAAATCCTTACAAACTAGACTATATAAAATTCAAAATATAATGAGAGGAAAAAAAACCCCAGTGATATTTGACAGACAAGAACACTGTACTGATAAGCACAGTTTATTTTTTCAGTGTTGGCATTTAAGCAGGATGCAGAGAGTGCAAAGGAAAATGCCATTTGTATTAGAAACCTCACTGTATTTTAATTAAAAACTTGATTTATATGGATCAGATTTATCTGTATTTTCACTATCTGGCAAAAGTAAAAAGAGCCTCATAAATTCACAGTTGCTTCAAGCAATTAGGGTCAAGCAATGCATCATTTTACCATGCGTTTGCTTTAAAACAAGTCGGGGACCGACTTAATATTTTGCCTCAGGGTTCCAAGAAAAAAAATTGTTGCACTCCAATCCACCCCTTACAAATACGTTAATAGAAGTTGTCTTGGAGACCATGAAGTTATTATTACTCTATAGGACCAGTAGCTATGGCCTGTTTGGAGGTCTGTGCCTTTCAAAGGAAGATGCATTTGTTAATTTATTCCCTGATTTAAAGTTGACTGCAGTTCATGAGGACTACCACCATTTTCAATAAGTTATAGATCAAGAAGCTATTGACTAAAGTTTGCAAGGCTAAGCATGTGATAAATTCACTCCCCTGGGAATCACCTGGCACCAAATATACCAGACCTCACATTTAATCAAGTTATCATAGAAGCTGAGTTACATGAAAATCTGTTTTAATGAATGTTCAGTGACTACTTGTTAGTCATACAAAATGTATGAACCTTAATGAACATTTCTATACCTATAAATGTTTTTTAACTCACTCAGTGCCTGAGATGAAAAACTTTGAGATATTGCGTTAGTACAATAGCTTCTAGTTTTGACAAATGGGGGAGAGGAAGCTGTTTTCCTAAAGAAGAAAAATGATCAACATTTAAAGATGGTCCACAAAAATATGCCTCTAGGTATATCACTTTGGACAAAAAAGTATTGATTCCATAAGTCACAGAATCACAGAATTGTCAGAGCTGGAAAAGATCTCTAAGATCACTGCTTCCAACTGTCAACATTCCCCCCAATAAATAAAATATGTTTATCTATATCACCATGCCTGCTAGAGCATGCCCTGAAGTGCCTCACCTACATGGTTTTTAAATACTTCCAGGTATGACAACTCCACCACCTCCCTGGGGAGACTGTTTCAGCACCTAGCTACTCTCTCAGTAAATAAATTTTTTGTCAGATCTAGTCTAAACCTCCCCTGGTGCAACTTCAGGCCATTTCCTCTAGTCCTATGGTTATTTACTTGGGAGGAGAGGCCAACACCCACCCCTCTGCAACATCCTTTCAGGTAGTTGTAGAGTCTTAAAGTCATGAAGCAGCTACTTAATTTCTAAAATCCTACCTCATCTGCATTACAGGGATGTAGAGAGGATGCATACGCTGTTGCCTTTTTAGGATGTCTTGATCTTTTTCTTCCCTCCAGTCCATATTCCAGAAAAATTTCCTCATTCCTTCTATAGGGATATCTGCCCAACAGAGTGTAAAATAAACCTTTTTTTTAAATTGTTTTGTGGCTTATGAAGTTTTACATCTCTCTATCACAAGACTTAAAGGCACCATTTTCTACAAACTAGCACATTTAGATTCAGTGAAACCCTATGTTACTGCACACTAATTTAATAATGAGAAATGTAATTAAAGTCACTGCTATAATAACATCTTATCGGAATGCACAATGAAGATAAACTTGCTTATTCCAGAGAGAGAGGGCTCATTGCATAGGAAGCAGTTTCTCCTGATGGATTCTTTGATCTACAACCAGTATCTTTATTAACTTGAGGGCTGGGAAAGGGCCTGGTACATACTGGTACATTTTCCTTCGTCTGCTGAGGGAAAAATAATGAAAAGTAAGGGGGGCTTCAGGATCAAAGAAATGGAAAAAGTTACATTGCCTGGTGAACAGGCTGAAGGGAAAAATTTAAACAAATACCTTCGTTAGTAAATATTTAGAAGGCACAGATGCTGGATAAACACCTCATTTAGCTACAGACTGTAGCAGAACAATTATGGTATGAAAAAAACCAAAAGACTCGAAAGAAAAATAAAACTAGGTTGGTGGCAAGTATGTAAACTGTGTATAGAAATACCACAACTATGCACAAGGTATCAGGTTTTCTTCATAAAGGGCAAGAAACTACTCTGACTCATCTCTCCGTGTTTTGTACACCAATGAGACTGGAGAGCAACTGAAAGCCTCAGAGACATTTCAGAAGTCAGTCCCTGGGAACTGGGTGAGATACTTTCAGCACACTGGCCCTTGGCATGTGTATCCCAGACTGGGACATTCTACTAGCTCCAGCCTCTTCCAAAGGAGCCTCTAACAATCCCAAGGAAATAAAGAAGAAAAGGAGTGATTTCTTTTTTTCTGCTTAAGGCTTGCCAAAGCTAGAGCACGGCATTTGTAGTTTATTCCAAATACTTAAACACTCAGTGCATGGTTCCATGTTTGCAGAGTCCAAGTGGAAATGACTCAGCATGAAAAAAAAAAAAAAAAAAAAATCAGGCTGCCCTGTTGTAATTCACATAATTAAAATATTCTGCCTAAATGCATTACGGCTCCCCACACACATCAAAGGCTCGTGTTTCCTCAAACTCTCCATTTATATTTAGGGAAGCCAGAGTCTTTAAGCTCTTGAGAGAAAATACGATGTGGCCTGGGCACCTCTGCCTCGGTGTGGATAACAAATCTCAGCGCTGTGTAAAATACCAGGTCCCAGCCAAAGATGCTTTATATTTAGTACACACTGCAGCAGTGCCACAGCTCAGTTACTCCTTGCTGCACTGAGGGCTGTTTGTCTAACTCAGTTTGTGTGCTGGCTTCATTGCCATGTGCCTGCAGTAGGGCATCTGGGCCCTTTACTGATCCAGATCACTGGCACCTCAGGTGTGCTGGAAAGCGAGGGTGCAGGGGTTAAGGAACTGGCACAGGAATTTCTGTCCTAGCTGGCAGATTTTCAAGGTTTCCCAAGTGATTTGTGGTTTATTTGGTTTTTGAAGGGTGTGTAGGGAAGTTTGGGGAAGTGGAGGTCCTGCCTAGAAGGGTGGTTATTCCAATGTCTAACTGTTCTCATAATGAACAATTTTCTTCTGTCCACCTACAGGCTCTCCGGGAGTAACTTGCACCCATTACCCTTTGTCTTTTCCATGTAAAAAGGGACTCTTCATCTTCTTGGTAGCCACCCTGTAAGTACTGGAACATGGCAATAAGGTCTCCCCATAACCAATCTTTTCTCCATCCTGAACAAACACAAATCTCTCAGCCTTTCCTTGCATGCCAGGCATCCTAGTCCTTTGATCATCTTTATGGCCCTTCTCTGGACTCTCTTGAGCCTGTCTGCATATTTTTTTGTATAGTGGAGGCCTAAACTGGCTGCAGTACTCTAGGTGTGGCTTGAAAAGCGCTGAGTAGAATAGGATGTTTTCTTTATCTTCTTTGGCAATGCCCTTATTGATGCAACCCAGAATCCTGCTGGGTTTCCTTGTTGCTGAAACACACTGCTCACTCATACTGAGTTTGTTGTCTACCAGCACCCCCAGCTCCCTTTCCACAGAGCTAACTGCAGAAATTGATGAAGACTTTCTTCACCAGTATATGTGATGTATTTGCTGTCTTCTCTCGCAGCCTCCGCATGGTGGAGAATGAGGGTTGAGAGGCTGCAGTTTAGGGAAATAAGGACTTGAAGAACATGATGTGGGTTTTAGTCTAGTAATGAGAGTGAGAGTCATTGCAGTGGTCCACTGAAAGAAGTCAAGAGCCCACAGTAATTCTTGTCTGGGCTGCTTGAACTATGACTAACTAGGTAGTGGGGTGGGTGCAGCCTTGTGGGGCTTTGCTGGGAAAAGAGATGAATAGGAAAGATGAGGGGCAGGCACTTTGTGCTGGTTGTACCCTCTTGTATCAGGTCCAGAGGACAACGGATGTGGGCAAGGAGAGTGATCAAAAGCCTTAGAAGAAAAGCTGGATGCTACTTTCCCCTTTATAGCCCAGTTAGCTGGACCTAGACTAGCACCAGAATGCTAAGAACATGAAAAGTGTGAGTGCAGGGGCCAGGGTGTGGTGGTGATGTGCCCCCATCTCCTGATAAAAGGTCAGATCTTTGCCTGGGCTTGGAGGGCTCTGTTGTGGCTAACTACATGATGGGCAGTGTCAGCAGTCTTCTGGTGGGGGTGGCTCTTTCATGAGCTGGAGTCTGTCACCTGATCTTTGGTGTCTTGGCCAAAGCAACTTTTCCTTCGAGCTTTTTAAAATGCTATTGCTACTTATGGCAGGCTGGTGCCATTTACTGGGGTATTGTACCATGTATCTTGGGAAGACAAGATTTATGTTGGTATGGAGAACCATACACTGGTTCTTCAGGGGATGAAGAAATGAGACCATGAATTAAGGCTATTTTTGAAAAATTTCTTGCTTAGCTCATTTTCTTTCCCATGATACTCTCAACAGGTTTCTCTAGCAGAAGTAACTGATCATTCTTTTGATTTTAGTCTTATGCCACAAAACAATGTTTTCCCAATTAATTATGCCTTAATGGAGAGTTTGGGAATAGATCCCATTTCCACAACATGGCTGTATAATCCCCTTCTGGTAAAGTTTTGATGGTAGTTCTCCCTGCCTGCCTTAATCCCCCAGCTGAAAGTTGTTGAACATAAGAGTGGGGTGCTTGGTGACAGCATGGTGTTTGTCACAGTGTAAGGTAGGTGTCTGGGCTCTTTGTAAAGGACAAGGACCCACAGTGAGGTCAGTGCAGTGTGTGTGAAGCTCCATGGTGGTCTTCAGCAGACCAAAGCAGGGCTGCCAGCAGTAGCTACTGTCCCACCTTCCCTGCCTGGCTTCTTGTTCCTTCCCTTGTACAGGCATTTATAATTGGGTCTCCATGTTTGATGGGTAAAAGGTCCAGCTGGAAATGAAACACATTTCAGATGCATCAGCATTCCACTGGACAGCTTGCTGATGTGGGTGTGGTTGTGGAGTTGACATGAAGGAAGAGATGAGAATGACAGACAAGAAGATGAAGACCACACCTTAGAGCAGTAGGTGAACCTTATGTAGGGTTAGTGACCTGGCTATCTCTTGGTGGGGTGGGGGCTCCATATGCCTCTATATGGCAATTTCTGATTTTGTCTTTATGTTGGAGGGAGCAAAGCCATTTGGAGTCAGCTGCTAGAAAACACACGATACATTTGGTGCTTCAAGAGGCACTCGACTCAGGGCTTTACAAGGGACTTCTACCTCTTTGTAGGGGAGTGAGAATCAGACAATCTTCTGAGTAAGGTAAGAAATCGGGTCTGTATTACCACAGCAACATAATGGTTAGGGCAATGGAGCAGAGGGGTTGTGGGTCCTCCTTAGCTTAAAGGAATTTAATCTGTGGTACCTCCTCTCTGAAATAGCCACTGAGCTATGGAAAGGTCTAGCATGGGGTCACTGAACTCTTTTTGAATAGGGCTGTTGTTCAGCAAAGAGTGCAGGACTCTTGAGGACATAGACTAAGTGGAGAGGTACACAGCCTCCTTTTTTACAGAGGAATGTGTCTGAGAATGGGAAGTCTTGGTTCTTGTCCATGTGCTGGAAACTGCTCCACAACACTTGCCTCACAAGCCATTGAATAAAAGCAGCCCTGCTGCCTCTGCAGCCCTGGAAACAAGACTGAGGGCTCCTTTCTCAAGGGGATATTTAAACTTTTCATTGGAAAAGATTTAAACTTTTCATTGGACATATTTTGTCAGCAATGATTTTATTACTCAGTGGCTATTAATCATGTGCCTTACTGTGGCATTCATATTTCAAGTCATTAGGATTTTATTTTGTGACAAAAATGTAGTAGATCTGTAAGAGTGACTGTTCCCTGCTGTCGAGAAGGACATGGCATCATAAAACTTGAGAAGCCTTGCACTAATGTAATCAATCAACTAAATGTCATCTATATTTGAAATACTGTGTGCATGTATAATGCCTAACAATAAAAGCAAATTCTAGTAGCACTACTGTGTTGTGCCTCTATTCTGGCATTTGGTGAGCTTCTTGTGTGAAACTTCTCCTGTGCTGCAAACCCTTCTTCTGGAATAAGGTCTATTCCCTCTGACTTACTGGCACTCATCACACACAAGTGCTGTACTGCCACATAACATTTTGATGTCAGGCTTGCATCTTCATTTTTTCTATATTACATTGTTTGACCTGGAAGATAGAGTTTGCCACTGACTTTACATCCAGTGAGTGTTTCCTACAAGAGTTTTTGCTGTGTAAAGCAAAGCCCTGGGAAATGTGAGCCAGTTGAGAATCATAGAACGAGTTGGATTGGAAGGGATCTTAAAGATCACCAAGTTCCAACTCCCCTGCCATGGACAGGGACACCTCCCACCAGACCAGGTTGCTCAGAGCCCCATCCAACCTGGCCTTGAACACTTCCAGGGAGGGGACAGCCACAACTTCCCTGGGCAACCTGTGCCAGTGTCTCACCACCCTCACAGTAAAGAATTTCCTCCTAATATCTAATCTAAATCCCTCCTCTTCAAGTTATAAGCCACTGCCCTTTGTCCTCTGGCCACACACCCATGCAAAAAGCCCTACCCCAGGCTTTCTTGTGGGCCTCCTTCAGGTATTGGAAAGGTGCTGTAAGGTCACCTTGGAGGCTCTTCTTCTCTAGGCTGAACAACCCCAATTTCTTAAGCCTGTCATAGGGGAGGTGCTCCAGCCCTCTGATCAATTTAGTGGCTCTGCTCTAGACATGTTCCAGGAGCTCCATGTCCTTATGTTATGCTGGGGACTCCAGAACTGGACACAGCACTTCAGGTGGGTTCTCACAAGAGCAGAGTAGAGGGGGAAAATCACCTCCCATGGACCTGTCTGTGCTGCTTTTGATGCAGACTAGGACCTGGTAGGCTTTCTGGGCTGCAAGGGTACATTGATGGCTCATGTTGAGCTTCTGGTCCACCACCATCCCCAAGTCCTTCTCCTCAGAGCTGTCCTCAATCCTTTCTCCTCCCAACCTGTATTTGTGCATGGGTTTGACTCAACCCAGGTGAAGAACCTTGCACTCAGCCTTGTTGAACTTTATGTAGTTTGCACGAATCCACTACTTGAGCCTGTCAAAGTCATTTGAAATTTTGAGGTTAGTGTCTCACTGTCTACAAAGGCAATCTTAGGTGCATTGCTCACTTTCATCTCTCCTCTTCTTCAAGAATGGAGAATTAATCTACAGAGGACAAAGTCCTATCCAGAAGGGGTGAAGAGAAATGCAGATTAAGCTAGAGGCAAAATGTTGACAAGCAGCAGAAACATGGAAAGAATTAACCTTTTTCAGAGTTAGGAATTTGAGTTTCCTAAGTGACTTTTAGAGTCCTTAGACACAGCTGAGAATAGCAGTTTACATGCTTGCTGGTTTTAATTCTTAAATATCTGACTGAGAGCAGTAGTAGCTTTATGAACGATGGACCATTCTGCAAATGTTTTCCCCAAACATCTTGCTTGATGGAAAAATAAAAGCTCTTGCACATTGCTCAAACTTGTGCAACTGTATTATGCATTAGATTTGCACTTAGTAGCAAAGATGGTATTCTTCCCAAAGCAATCACTGTGCATAATAACATTTCTTTGAACAGAGTATGTAATTTCTTGGTGTTGACTGCACACCTAAAAAGCTGCATGCATAACGCTCAAAATAATACAGAAGATCTTAGGAGAAAGGGGGCTAAAATGCCTGGATTTTTAGTGTAGCCTGCAGGCAGGGTACTTGGGGTCCTAGAAAATCAGCAAAATCACTTCATACTCGCTCCCTCCCCCCCGAGTCAATGTTTTGTTATTCACAGTGAGGAGCTTTTATTCTAATATATTAAAATCTTTTGCCCTACCAGTGGAAAATTCAGCAGGGGACTTCTGAGGGTAAACAAATTATCATGCCCATCTTCCAGATTAGGGCTAAACTGATGTACTTTATAATCTTGAGCAAATCAGAAGTAGCCAGGAATCGAAAGTATGCTTCATTATTTTACAGCCCAGAGAAATCAGTCCATGTAAAATTAGATTTCCTTAAACATGCAGGTCTAATCAAGCCACTCCAGAAATTCTTCCATGATGAGAGAGGGTGCATGCAGCAGAATCAACTTTCCCTTACTGCTTTCCCTGAAACTGCTTCAGTATCAGAAGCACGGCATCCATGGTTTCCAAGAATAGAGTGGGCCTTGGACTGGATTTTCCTTCCTTAGTGTAACATCCCACCACATGCTTTCTCCTTTGCATGGCTCTTCAGGTGGAATTGACTTCTAGGGTACCTAAGCAATGACCCCATGTTTGGGCTTTTATCATGATCCCTTTCCATTGTCTGGAGAAGGCAATGTCCAGGACATGAAGTTAGCTATTTCTTGGTTAAAATGAACCTTAGGAAGGCACTGGCAAGTACAGGAAAGACAAACAACACACACATGGACAAAATGGTGAGTAGTATCTCCACCCTGCAGCATTTCTGTAGGGTCTGACAAATCACACAATTCCTTATTACTTGTTTACCACTTAAAGATGCCTCTAGCAAATTGCTTAGCTGTATATGTTAGTTTTGGGAAATGGTTCTTCTCAATAACTATTTCATTAGATAAGTGAAATGAAAAGGTCCAGATATTTTTGCCACAGGATCAATTGCACTATATACAGATATAAGTGTGGGTGAAAGATCTGGGTGTATCATGAAGCTGAGGCAATGAACAAATACAGTGTACATAGAAGCTGCTTAAACATAATATATTCTTGTGCGAGTCAACTGTTCTTTTTTTCTATCTTTCTAACAAATACTTAACTGAAATTGCTTGATGATGTTTATTAGAACAACTGGTCCTTTCTGTAGTTCCACTGCAGTCCTGATGCAGAAAACTTGTTATTTTATTTCTGTTCCTGTTCTTATGAAGAATTTTATTGATAAAATAAAATGTCAAAGAATAGTAAAATTAGACATAACATGAGGAAACATTTCTGTGAGAACAGAATTTTATTTTTGATTAAGAAAGAATAAAGGTTGTTCTAACCTTATCTATGCTTAAGCTGTCATTATCACAAAACCTTCTACCAGGCAGAACCCAGCCAGACTTGTAAAACTACCAAGGAAAGAGCTGACACAGTTGATTACCATTTCCAAAACTTATGACTTGGCTTAGATACTGGAAGATGGCCATGGATATGGTTTGGGGGTTATTTTGTTTTTTGGCAACAAGATACAAAAGTTATCAGAAGTTCTGTTATTGAGACCTTAAATGGCATCAGGCATAGTCAGCCAAAAAGAGTTAGAAATTCCTTGTGGTTTCAACCTAGTTCCTAGTTTGACAGCAGATGACTGAGAGTAGGCAGTGGGGTATTTATGACAGCCTGTGCAACTGAGCTTCTAATGGGACAACTAGATGAAGCCTGTCCTTGACCTAATTAGCTAAATCTTCCTCTACTCTACAAAGATAGGAAGATAAAAAATTTGTGCCTCATGTGGAAGGTTGCTTTCCAGAGACCATGCAAAGTGAATTTGCCAAAAGTGTTTGTAGAACTCAATGATTGTTCATCATCCTGCAGTTCAAACAACTCTTCTGATCTCCAGTCCAAAAGCTGACACTCAGCATTTCCCTTTGTTTTGTAACAGCATCTTTATAGGATTTCAGAATAGCCAGAGTTAATGTCACCTCATTCTTAAAGAACATGCCAGTGATTTGGATTTGGATTCAGTCTGGGTACTGAAGTTCACTCTGCTAAAACAACAAACTGCTGAAAGTTTAGAGGAGGAAAGTGATCTTGACAGCAGAATATGAAGACCCAGGGATGACAGAGCCTGACTGATGTGAAGGCATGGACCTGAAAGAGAGTTCAGGTCATGTAGAAGGATCACCTGTGGCTAAGCCATTTTGGGAGGATGTCTGGTCTGCAGCTGTTCCTTGAACACTAAGTGTGCATGCAGAAAGGGAGTGTGACTCTGAGCAAGTTATTTATATAATTTGGTGCTTGCATGGGAGTGCTAGGATGTGTGGTAGAGTAAATGCAGACACAGGACAACCACCTACAGCCCTGTTAAACAGCTTATGACTGAATACTGCTCACTGAGTGTAGACTGTGTCCTCAGAAAAGGTATGAGAATTAGGAGGCCTTAATGCAATACCTGGGAGCAGCATGAAGACTGAAGAGGAATACTTCTAGCTAGTCTAGCTTTCCACAAGAGAACTTGGAAGCATTTCCCCTGGGTCTGGTGAACTGCTGTATTTATGCTACTTTGCAGTTGGCCAGGACACCCATCTGACCTGAACTCTGTGATGCTGCAGCTTGCATGTGTCCATTTGCCTCAAATCTGTCAGATTATTTCTAGTAACTGCAGCCATGCATTTACAGTACATTGAAGAGCTACTTGTGAGCAGGCTGCTGGTCTGAAATGGGCCAGATGGATTAACTTCTTTCTTTTAAAATGAGTGTTTTATATTTGTGGGGTATGGAATGCTATTACCAGGGGATTAGACATCCAGCAAGAGTTCATCTCCTGAAGAAAGGGACACATTGCTTTAGCAAAAAAAGATCTACCCTTTGTACTGATGTGCACATACTAAGGCTGTGTGTGTGTGTGTGTAGTGTTAAAGCCTGGCAGATAGGCAGACAGCTTACAGACTGATTCATTGGTACCTCCAAAAGTATCCTGGTACTTGGAACACTGCACCAAACAAGAAGGACTTTATTTTTAATTTACACCAGGGAGTTATCTAATTATGCAGTTAGGGAAGTTAAACAGATCGATGAACAGTATAAAAAGAAAAGAGATTAAAAAATACCCAGGAAAATGGAGTCTAGTTAGCTCTTTCTTTTCTGATGGATCTATTAAATGAAATCATATTCTAGCATACCTCTCAAAGCTATGATCTCACAACTATGACTTAAGCTTTGTCATATAAAAACACCATCTCTTTTTCCAGTAAGAAACAAAGGTTTGTCTGTGGCTTCTCCCCTGAGCCTGGATGACCCCTTGGGCTGGTGTGCTTGAGACTCCCTGATGTGCAGTTGGCTAATGCAATAGGCACGACACAGGAGCATCCAATTCTTAACCTCTGAATCCCTATCCCAAAGAAGTAGATAACTTATGGTTCAGCTGGCAGGGTGCAGCCTTCAGCAGTGCTGGAACACTACTTTAATTCATGCCCCTTGAGCTATAACAGACATGCCACCATATCCCTAAGAAACATACACTGATCATAAATAAGGTTAGATGTTATTTTAAGTAATAAACACTGAGATACAGAAACTTCATTGCAGCCTCCTGTCTTGGCCTGTCTCTTCATTTGGACTATTTTTAGTTTGCAGTCAGCATTATGACTGTGAACCCAAGAACACTTGGACAATAGGTACATAAATAATTACAGATAGGTCTCCAGAGCCTTAAACATTAGCAGAGGATTCAAGTTAAATACTGGCTGAGACTGTTTGATGGCATGGAGATGTTGCTGTTCTTGTACCTATTAATGCAATTTCATTTTCCCTGGTAAAAAGCTAACCTGGACTCCTCTGCATTACTACTCATGCAAGAGTTACCCTTTGCTTTGTGATACTGCTGCAGAGTCACTGAAATCAGGTAAATCAGTTAGAAATACTGAGCCAACTGCTAGAGTTGTCACAAAAAACATATTCCACATCATCAGGACATGTCTGAGAGTAAAAAGAGGGAAATTTTACTACTTTTTTTCTAATCTATATTTAAGACTTGAGTTAAAAAATTACTTGTAAAGATAAAACCTGAGTGTGATGAGAATTTGCATTGCTATAGCTTCGGGTAGTGATTAAAAAATTGTAACAGTGAAGAAAATTTGTGTAAACTACTGAGCCTTTTTCAATAACCTGTTTTTTTGCATGTATTTTTCAGAGAGAAATCTTTGATACTAAGTAGCCTATTGAAAAAGTCCCTTATGAAGTACTAGTAAAGTGGTGCAGAAAGGTAAGTTTTTAATGCAGGGATATAAAAATATTTTTGTTTTTTTAAGGGGAATCTGTATTTATGCGCTAGGGCATTGCTGTTGGTAAGACTGTTGCAGAATTACCATGTAGTTTCATCCTCGTGTTTTTGTTTCCTTCCCAAAGTCTGTGAAATTACTTTGTTTTGAGGTGTCTTTCAAGGGCTAGGCCATGCTGGACAGTAGTGAGTAAAGACTTGGAACTCCATGGGTCACCCCTGCAAATGTGAGCATAGGAGGAAACAGTAAAGGTTAATATTTCACTGAAGTCTTAAAGGTACAGGTGCTGCCCACCCCCATGTCCCAAAAGGTGAGGTGACTGAGAAGACTGGACTGTCTGAATAGTTAAATACAAGAAGAAGAAGTGTTTTTTTCAGTGTATCAATAGAAAAAGGAAGATTAGGGAAAATGTAGGCTGGCTGATGAATGAGGTTGGCATCCTAGTGGCAGAAGACACAAAGAAGGCAGAGTTACTGAATGCCTTCCTTGCTTCAGTCTTCACATGAATCCCAGACCCTGAAGTTAAAGGAAAGGGTCTGGAAAGAGAAACTTTCCCTTGGTAGAGGACAAGGTTAGAGATCATTTAGCCAAATTTGACATCCATAAATCCATGAGCCCCAATGGGACACACTCATGACTACTGAAAGAACTGGCAGATGTCATTGCTGGGCCACTCTCCATCATCTTTGAAAGGTGATGGAGAACAGGAGAGATGTCTGAGGACTGGAGGAAGGCCACTATCATTCCAGTCTTTAAAAAGGGCAAGAAGATTTACCCAGGAAACTATGGAATAGTTAGTCTCACCTCCATCCCTGGGAAGGTAATGGAAAATATAGTTCTGGATGCCATCTCTAAACATGTGGAAGAAAAGGAGGTTACTGAGTGTGGTCAACATGAATTCACCAAAGGTAAATCATGCTTGGCCAATATGATAGCCTTCTATTTCATAACTGTCTGGTTACATGATGGGACAGCAGCAGGTGTAATCTAGCTTGACTTCAGCAAGTCTTTTGACACTGTAACTCATAACATCCTCATTAAGAAACTCAGGAAGTACGGGTGAGGTGACATAGATTGAGAACTGGTTGAGTGACAGAGCTCAAAGGGTTGTGATCAATGGTGCAGGGTCAAGTTGGAGGCCTGTAGCCAGTGGTGTTCCCCAGTGGTCAGTACTGGGTCCAGTCTTGTTTAATATATTCATCAATGACCTGGATGAAGGCATAGAGCATACCCTCAGCAAGTTCACACAAACCTGGGAGGGGTGGCTGACACTCCAGAGGGCTGTGCTGCCATCCAGCATGACCTGAAAAGGCTGAAGAGCTGGGGAGAGAACCTAATGAGGTTCCATGAGGGAAAATGTAAGGTCCTGCACCTAGGAAGTAACAACCCCATGGACCAGTACAGCTTAGGGGCTGATCTGCTAGAAAGCAGCTCTGTGGAAAAAGACTTGGGAGTCCTGGTGGACAACAGGATTAACATGAGCCAGCAATTTGCCCTTGTGGTCAAGAAGGCCAATGGCATCCTGGGGTGCATCAAGAAGAGTGTGGAGAGCAAGTCAAGGCACATTCTCATTCCCCTCTACGCTGCCCTGATGAGGCCCCATCTGGAATACTGCATCCAGTTCTGGGCTCCCTGATTCATGAAGGACAAGGAACTACTGGAGAGAATCTAGTGCAGAGCCACTAAGATGATCAGGGAACTGGAGCATGGAACTGTTCAGCCTGGAGGAGACTTAAGGGAGATCCCATCAGTGCTTGTAAATATGGAAAGGGCAGGTGTTGGGAGGATGGGAACAGACTCTTCTCACTTGTGTCCAGTGACAGGACAAGGGCAAATGGACACAAACTGGAACACAAGAGGTTTAACCTAAAGACAGGGAAAAACCTTACTGTAAGGATCACAGACCACTGGAACAGGCTGCTCAGAGAGGTGGTGGAGTCTCCTCTGGAGACATTCAAAACCTGCCTGGACACCATCCTGTGTAACCTGCTCTGGCAGGGAGGTCAGACTGTTAGATGTTCTCCAGAGGTCCCTTCTGACCCTAACATTCTGTGATTCTGTGGAATATGAACAGGAAGGCATTTTGCATATCTGCAAGTCTATAGAGAGAAAACTGAGGACAAGTTAGGCAGAGCACTGGTTTGAATGGTGGGCTTTGTGATCAGGGAAGTTGTTTATGTGTGCTCAGAGGAATCTGGTTCTCTACACAGTCTCTACAATTGACTAAGACTTCACCAAATGTGAATCAGCCAGCCTTCTTCCTAGTAGGAATGACTGGGAAATGTTTCATATGAGCTTCCCATTCCATGTTGTGGCACTCCATAAAATCAAGTGAGGGCTCTGGAATACATTAAGACAAAGCCATCACTTTTTTGCTGGAGCTCTGTAATTAAAGGTCTCATTTTGAGAGGGAAAGACCCCAGGTCTTACCTAGGCTTAAAAAAGGAGAGGTTGAAATTCACATTGCCTACCTTAGAAAAGTGCCTCCAAGTGAAAAGCCATTCTTTGAGCCTGTGGTGAATTCACAGCTGTCAAAAGGGGAAGTTCTCTGCTGTTGCTGCACTCTGTGCTTGCTGGACCACTCAGTGAATCATTTTGAATGGCACAAAACTATCTCAGAAAAAAACCCAAACAAACCCAACAAGTGGCAGATGGCATTCTGCCATTCTAGTGAGCTGAACTGGCTTCAGGAAGACACCAAGCAATCCCAGAACAGGTGTAGATGGAGCAGAAATGCTTTTCTTTAAGGCTTTGTGCAATAAACCGGCACAGCTGCTTCTGAAATGGTGAGCAGGAACATCAGCAGCTGCTTCTTGGACTGATGTGCAACAGATGAGGTATGTTGGGCTGAGAGACCACAGAGGACAGTACTGCTCTCGAGACATGTATCACCAGTATCTCAGCTTTAGTAAATCAACAGTAAATACTGTTGAGTATCCCAAAGACAAGTGTGGGAACTCAGGTTTTCCTCACCCTCAGGTAAGTGCTAGGATAAATGAAATGGGAGTTACGTTTCCCTGTTGGGCTTTAGGCATATAATTGTGCAGTGAAAACAAAAAGCAGTTAGAGAACACCCTGAGACACAGGGGTTTGATCTCCCTTCAGTGTGGGAATCTCTCAGTCTCCCATTTCTTACATACAGATTTGAATCAGCTTCTCCTCTGCTCAGCAAAAGCTTAGACCTGTTTTCAGAAAAGGCTTCTACTCCTTCCTACCTTAACAGAAGGATCTGGACTGTGCAATGAGCAGACAAAGATCTCCCTGCTTGCTGACCAGGCTGATGTTAGCCATCAGGTAGCATTTCATGCAGGTAAAAGGTGCCTCGTTCAGGATTCTGGATGCCAGTAATCTTAAATGTAGGCACTTGGAAATCTGATGCTTAACTTCTGAAGTCATGTACTGGGTCTGGTCCAAAACCTCAGCCACATGATGTGATCTTCATGGGAAAATCAAGATACATGACTCCAAACTTCCTATTGGTTCAAACAGCTGCACAGAAAAATAATGGGAGTAAATTAAATAAACTTGGAAATAAATTCAACTTTGTCACTAGTAAGCATCTACAAATGTATGGATTTATCAAGAACAGCTAACTCTTCCTTTTGAGGTAAGAGCTTGGGGAAAATCAGGATGTGAATGACTATTAAGGCACGTATTTCATACAAAGACCGGGCATCTCTGACAGCCATTAGATGTGTTCTTAAATTTTAAAGGATGTGATTTCTGGCAACTGAGTTATGTTTTCCATCACTCTGTCTGACATTTCTAAAAAACTCTTAGGTTAGTGTAAAATGTTTTGGTGTCAGAGACTGCTGCTTTTGTAATTAACATTGCAATTTGTAGTCAGCTCAGCGTAATTCATAGCCATTGCATAGCTGTTTTTCAAAATATTTTATTATCCTTCACATATGTTCAATAGTTTTCAATGCATACACACTTGTCCTTGTGCTTCCCTTTCTCCACATTCAGTAAATATTTGGATTAAGTTAATGTTGATCTATACGTTGATCTAGAGCTCAAGACACAAGTGAATTTAAGACTTCTGATGTTCTGAAATTTTTTAGCGCTCTTCACTTTGCTGTGACCTGACCTGAAGACATGAAAAGCCATGGACTTGAAAACCTTTTTTAGTTTCTCAGGTGTACTAAATTTCACTAGGATGTTGTTCATTCAGAAAAGAAGCCAATAGTGTTTCAACCTCAGAACACATTATGACAGGCTTGGAACTCAATTCTTTAAACTCTGATCTGCTGCAAGACAGGGACAGTACCATATCTGTATGTCTGAACTGTCCAAATATCCCTTTAAAGTGATTTGCAGAAGGGTTTGGGAATTCTTTCACCCTTTCTTAAGATGCAGGTTTGGATGTGGACTTAAACCACAGAACTGAATCTGTACCATTTGGGCAAGAATGAAAAGAACCATATGTCTGTCTTATTTTAAACTTTATCTGACAAAGTATAAGATACTGCCTCTCTATATTGATTTGTCTCAGTTATACCCTATCCAAACTTAACTTTTCTAAACAGAAGGCCAATCAATCAAGTTGCCTTTACCATACAACTCATCAATTGCTGAATAAGTCCTATGCACTAAAAATATGTCTTTCAGGAAAAGCAGTCCATACATAAGCATGTCTCTCATAGAACCATAAAATTGGCTGGGTTGGAAGGGACCTCAGAGATCATCAAGTCCAACCCTTGATCCACTACCACTGCTGTTACCAGACCATGGCACTGAGTGCCACATCCAGTCTCTTTTTAAATATCTCCAGGGATGGAGAATCCACCACCTCCCTGGGCAGCCCATTCCAATGCCTGATCACCCTCTCCGTAAAGAAATCCTTTCTAATATCCAACCTAAACTTCCCCTGGCACAACTTAAGTCCATGCCCTTTTGTCTTGTTGAAAGTTGCCTGGGAGAAGAGCCCAACCCCCCCCTGGCTCCAGCCTCCTTTCAGGGAGTTGTAGAGAGCGATGAGGTCTCCCCTGAGCCTCCTCTTCTCCAGGCTGAACACCCCCAGCTCCCTCAGCCTCTCCTCACAGGACTTGTGCTGGAGTCCCTTCACCAGCCTGGTTGCCCTCCTTTGGACCTGCTCCAGGACCTCAATCTCCTTCCTGAACTGAGGGGCCCAGAACTGGACACAGGACTCGAGCTGTGGCCTCACCAGGGCTGAGTACAGGGGCAGAATCACTTCCCTGGACCTGCTGGCCACGCTGTTCCTTTCACAGTCTCATAGTCTCTTTCATAGTCTCCTTTCATAGTCTTTCAAGTCTCCTCTCATACCACGTACACACAATGTGGGAAGGAGTCAGAAAGGCTGCTTTTGTTTCCTATGTTCTTCACACCTGTCTTTCAAACTGTGAAAAATGAGCTTTCACTGAAAACTTGGTTTGTATGATTGCCCACATCTTTGTGACACAAAGACTCCATTGCTACCTCATATGGTTCAGAAATGGATTTCTGACAGATTTCAGTGACCAGGGCTGGAAGAAGAAGTGATACTGGTAGCCAGGCATTCTCTTTATAGACCAGCACAGAAAAAAGATTATGATTTGCCAAAGGATTTTGTAAAGGTTAAATAATGATTGAGAAACACTAAAAAATGAGTCCTGGGTTCCAGCCCAGACTCTTGTACAGTTGTTAAAGGAAACTGCTCAGTTAGGAGAGTTACTGAAGAGGTTATCTGCAAAGTTTTGAAAACAAATTATAGAAAATGCACAATTTAATTAAAAAATTCCTATAAATTTAGCATCCCCCTCTCAAGCTTTGCTATCCAATTCAAAAACAGAATTTTTCTAAAGAAGATGTAACCAGATGTTTACTTATCATGCACAAAATTAATCATGACCTAAGCCTTGTCATTTGAGAAAGGTAAACTATTTTAGTTAAAATTTAAAATAAGCTCAATTTTAAGGTAAGACAAGAAAATTTTAGGAATCTGCATTTGAGAACTGGTTGGAAACTCTAAATAATTATAGGCAAGGCTACCATTGTCCAGGCTTAATGAGGTTGATTCACTTTATCAAAAAAACAAAGTTGGTATTTTATTCTAGCAATGGTAACAAGAGTCATGTGATGGATTCTGCAGAAGTCGTAAAGATGTACGTGGACTAAGCAAAAGAATAAAGCTTGCAAAATCAAACTGAAGATACTTTTTGAGAATTTATTCCCAGACATCAATTTATAGAAAACTGAGGTAACTCGAACAGGAGCAAAACTCAATATTGCAGAAGGAATAAGAAAAATCACCAGTGAAATCAGATATGAAAACACAAGCATACACCATACACTGTTTAAATCTGTTCTCATTTGTACATGTTTCTGAAAGAAAGATTGGCTTAGCTTTTTGGCAATCCACAACTTTTGAAAGCAATTTTGAAACTTGTGTACTGTAACAGAGTAAGTAACATTACCAAGAAAGACTGGCATTGCTAATATAACATTGGATCTCATTTTTATATGCTCTGAATTAGCATTCCATACCCTTTTCAGTACAGATTTGGAGATGCCAAGGTCTCCTAGACTTGAGCATACAGTACTGATTAGTGCACATGGACTAAATAGACTTATAAAAGACATTTTAAAAAGAAATGTGCTTTCTCTTGGACCTTCTACAGTCTGGAGATGATGTGCAGTTTGATCTCAGACAAACTTTCAGATCCAGACAAAATAATTTGGAATGTCAAAGGAATACTATAAGTTTTTAGAACATCCTTATGAACATTACAGTTACAATTCAGTAAAACTCATTAATGTTTACCATAACATTGAATCTAAATGTGCATCAGCATGAACCATGATTGATCATTCCATGTTGCAATATGCCATAAATTTCCAGATACTACAGAAACAAATGGTTGTGGTCATTCACAACAGAATATTGCACCTTACAGAACAGAGTAGCTCTTTTAATATGTATAAGGAAATTCCAAATGTATGATGAGACAAAAGCAGATACATTTATTTGAATGAATTTATAAGACATGTTAAAGCTATTAATAAAAAAAAAACCTGATTACCAGGCAAGAAAATATTTTTGGAAATGCTTTCTCTTTTCAAAACACTGTAGGAATTCCCTGCTGACCATCTTAAAAAACACATAAATGTTGCAAAAATGAAACATACAAGAGCAAAGAAGAATTACCTCAGCTTTCATCACCACTTCACTTGATTGAAACCGTTCTTATGTTCCATTAAGTATAATAATATATTTGGAAAATGTAAATAACCTAATTATATTTTCTTGTTTCAAGCTGCCAGGCACCAGTCATATATCGCAGTCGTATAAAAAGAAGATCCCTGCCCATCTGCAGCCAGCTCCAAAAGGGAACTAACTTGGAACCTGTGATTAATGAAGAAGAAAATCACAAGGACATTGTTAGAAAAAACGAGCACTGGTAAGAGTCACATTTAAGTAGCCATGAACCTCTGCATTCTCAGCACATTTAGCCCTATAACCTAGACCTTAACATTAATAAAAATTTATATTGTGAAAGTTACTGGTTTATAGTAATTACTTTATACCATAAGTGGGAGATTGCATTTTGCAAGCAGCACAGTAATTCCATGTATGTCATAAGGTGTACAGTCTTCTCTGCAACAAGTCTTTGTTCAAGTAAATAGGAAGCTGAACACCAATAATTAAGCAAATGATTTTTTAGTGACTTTGGAGAAGAGGACCACCACCTACTGTCTTACAGCAATAATTTGAATGTGCCAATCTTTAGGCAAGGTAAGGAACCCACACTGTGAAACCATGCCATCTTCCACCTGTGCTAACATCTGTGTTAGCTGCAATATGCATGCTGGACTGCACTGAAAGAAAACACTTTTTCCAGGAAGTTGCCCTAGGATGTTCTCCACTTGCTTGCACCTGTCATTACCACTGCAGCTTACTAAACTTTCTCCTGTTTATGGGTTGTGTTAAGGAGAAGAGATTCAGAGTAAAAAAAGAAAAAAAACATGAAAAACAAAAAGAGAAGGGATTGCATTTGATGGGAGGAAGTGGGCAGAAGCAAGCAGTATCTCTTAAGATGGCTTTGGTCTGAAGAACTATGTGTGGAGCTGTATTTTCCAGTAGCCCAGTAAGGGAGACCTCCTACAGGTCTGAGAGAACATCACATCTTAAAAAGAGAGGGTGCCCTAGAGGAGGCCTTAGGAGGTGGGCTGAGAATTTCAGAAGGCAAGACATAGTGAAACCGAATTAAATCAATACACTATGACAGTCAGCCTTCCTGCACAGTGAGAGGATGTGTCAAAAGAGTGCTCTGTCTACTTTTGTCTCCAGTGGAAATGCAGTTTCCCTTCCTTGCTACCTCTTCACCTACTCTTCCTGTTCTATGCTATGATATAAGGATGGCAAGCACATGAAAGTCAAAATTTGTATGGCAAGAAGGCTGTGTGTTATCAACAGAGATAAAGCATGGGGAGATCCCTGGATATTTTATTGTGGATCGACACGTAAGGAAGCTCAGAAGAATATAAACAATTTCCATACCTTCAATTTCAGTCCAGTTTACAGCAACTTCTGCTATAGGTATTCTCAACCGTTGAGCTATATAAAGAAGTTCCACATCAAATGCCCTAAAGTAGAAAAGGAAATAGCAAATACAGTCACATTTATTTTGAGAAGAAAGATGGTGGCATGGTTAATTAAATCACTGACAGATTTCAGGATAGTGGTGTTCAGTTATGAAGTTTGTACCAATGTTTTGCAGGTCAGATGCACATGAAAGGGCAATTAACATAGCCAATACACAGTCTACAGTCATAGTCATAGAATCCTTTAGGTTGGAAAATATCCTTAAGATTAACCTGCCAAGTCCACCACTAAGCCATGTCCATAACCACCATATATACAAGAATTTTAAATCCTTCCAGGGATGGTGACTCTATCAGTTCACTGGGCAGTCTGTTCCCTTTCAGTGAGTAAGTTTTTGCTAATATCCAAGCTAAATCTCTCTTGGCACAACTTAGGGCCATTTCCTCTAATCCTATCTCTTGTTACCTGTGAGAAAAGACCAACCCCAACCTCACTACAAACTCCTTTCAGGTAGCTGTAGAGAGCAATAAGGTCTACCCTTAGTGTCCTTTTCTCCAGATTGAACAACCCCAGTTTCCTCAGATACTCCTCATATTTGTTCTCCAGACCCTTCACCAGCTTCATTGCTCTTCTTTGGACATGCTCCAGCAACTCAGTGTCCTTCTTGTGGTCAGGGAACCAAAACTGAACATGGTATTCAAGGTGTGGCCTCACCAGTGCTGAGTCCAGGAGAAAAATTGCCTCTCTGGTCATGCTGTCCACACAATTTCTGATGCAGGCCAGAATGCTGTTGGCCTTCTTGGCCACCTGGGCACACTGCTCGCTCATGTTCAGCCGGATGCTGATGAGCATCCTCAGGTCCTTTTCCACTGGGCAGCTTTCCAGCCACTCTTCCCCAAGCTTCTAACACTTCATGGAATTGCTGTGACTCAACAGTATTTCACTGAGTTCTGTTTTTGAAGGTATATGTCTCAGATCTGTGCTCAGACCACTGCTCACTTTTAATTCTGTCAAAATCATGACTGAGGCTTTTAAACATTTTTAGACTAAGTAGCTGAATGTATAGTGTCAATCTACATCTCCCCAGTTTCACCAAAGGAGATGACTAGCTGCTGTAACTTTACACTTACCTGATGCTTTTTCCTTGTATTTTTTAAGGCAGTGGTACAGAAGTGGTTTTTATGTTACTGTGCACAACAGAACTGGAACAACAGTTATACTTTATCTGTTGACCATTTACTGTACAACACAAAACCCCTCGAGTGACCTCGAGGTCTTTTTTGCTGGAACAATTGTTGGCAGGTTGTGCAGCAAAATGAATTGGAGAAGTGGTCCTACTCTAAGACACCTGCTCCCCATCTCAGCTTGTCCGAAATATCATAGAGTCATAGAACTAAGAATGTCAGTCGGAATGTCTCTTGGAAAAGGCCTCAAGGACCACCTGGTCCAACCCTTCTAATATTATTGTTTATATGAGATGTCTCAGCACCCTGTCGAGCTGAGACTCAAAACTTTCTGGAGTGGGTGAATGCATCACTTCCCTTGGGAGACTATTCCAATTTCTGAATGTCCTCATAGTGAAAAATTTTCCTCTTGTGTCCAAAAAGAATTGTGCCAGGAGCAACTTGTACCATTGCTCCTTGTCTTATCCGTGTGACTCCTTCTAAACAGGGAGTCTCCATCTTCTTTGTAGCCACTCTTTAAGTACTGCAACATTGTAATAAGGCCTGCCATAAGATCAAGGTCTTTTCTCAACTCAACAAACCCAGTTTTCTCAACCTCTAATAAGGTCTCCCATGTGCTTCAACCCTCTCAGTTCTCTGCACAGAGAATCATTTGCCTGTTTCACTCTTGCAATGCATGCACAAGTATGTTGGCTGGATCTGAGGCACCGAGGATTTTGATACTAGAACAGTGGTTTGGTAACTACAGCTTGTAATGCTCATGTAGAAATCAGCATATGAAACTACCACTAACTACTGCTGACAAGAGTGAATGCAAATCACAATTATGAGGACTCTGGTGATTTTGGTTAAATCTCTTATACTTATTGATTGCTAGGTCTTTGCCCCCTTCCCCACTATATAGTCTTCAAATGCCAGCAGGAGTTGTTCTTTTTCCTTAACAGAGTTATAGTAACTGGAATTTAAACTAAAAAGCCTTCCCCCAACCACCCCCCTGCCCCATACTAAATAAAAAGCTTTTTAAAAACAATAGTCTGTATTGGAAAAAACAGTCAATGGTCAACCACATCTGATTTCTAATAGACTGAATACATATTCAAACACAAAGGGCTTGGGTTTTTTTTTCCCCAGGAAGCTAAACCTTAAATGTTAAAGAATTAGAAACAAGCCAAGCAGTTGCTAAGGTTTCCAGTTTTAAGTCAATGGAACAGATGTTCCAGTCCAGCTTAGAAAGGTCCTGAAACTGTGGCTCTGAGGCTGTCAAGTCCAATCCAACACTAGTCCATGTTTGCATCTCCTTGAATTCTCATTGCCAATTCCAAGACAGTTTTCTTTTGTCACTGGAGAAAATGTATGCAATAAAAATAACATTATTAATTTATGCTTCAAGGGACAGTTGAATTCAAGTAATTGGTAATCTCATTTAAAAATGCAGAAAGGGACAGATAGGTAATCAAGATGATTATTGAATAATCAAGATTATTATTGAATAATCAAGAGCTGGCAAAAAGACATACTTTAGCAGGTTGCTAGCCAAGTTCAGATGTTATTTCCTTCTACTTCAAGCTACTCTCTCCTCTTAAGCAGTGCAGTGAATTTCTGCAAATCTATTAACAAATGCAACAAAAGAAGTTCACTTTGAAGTGTGCATGTAGGTATGACACATGTAGGTTCCCATGAAATTGTTACCAACAAGCATCAAACTGAACTCACACTGTACATGTATGTTACAGGAGAGCTTTTGAGTTCATTCAGGACAGCATTAAAACATATAAAGGCAGCACAAACAAAGGCTGCTTGCAGAGACCACAATTACTACATATAGAGAATTTAGAACAACTTTGCACATCTGACTTAGGACACAGAACTTTTAATTGTCACAAAAAAAAAAAAATAAATACAGCAATAAATGTTTGGGGGTGTTGTTTGTTTTTTACCTCAGTGAAATAAATCTGCTCCAAGCAGCGTTGTCATGCCACTATTTTCTTTAAATGAGGATTTATTTATTAATTATGCCATGGTCTCTTCTACTGAAGTTGTACTATTTAAATTTTTGCTTACACTTTACATTTCTAAGCCAAAGAACCCATGTAGTCACCTGTGAATGTTTGAGTCGTCTATTAAGACCGAACTTAATTTTGTAATACTTACTACTTAACTGACTAAAAATCTTAAAGAGACACAGAATAATTGTCTGATTAATTATACTGTATGAGCTGCTCTAAAAATATTACTACATGAAGTATTAGCCTGGTGAGCTAATAGCTATTTGCAACAATCCCTACAGACAGCCAATTACTGGAATGTTGGTATATACATCACAGTACAAGAACATTAAACAGTTTGGTGAACTCTAACACTCAAAAGATTAAAAGCACGGGAATGAATCAGGTTTAACACTAATATTGTTACATGTGGTTGCCATTTGTGTAAGAGTGAACATAACCTGAAATTACCAAACTGCTTTTCCAAGCTGAAAGAATGGATTCCATAGCATACTGCTGGGTACCTTTCTGATTTCCCTGTTACCCATCACTTCTCAGTACACCTCCTACATACACTAGAATAGCTGGCTGGGGAATATAGATGGCAATAAGTTGATAGTGTTACAACTATAGTGCAGATAACCAGATCCAGATGGTACAGAAGGACCATAGAGAAGTTTCCATTGTCATGATTTAAGCATGAATTTGTTAGGTGGAATCTACCCTAGAGGAGATCAAAGCAAGACAAGAGGATGAGTTGGTGTGTGTGTGTCCTGGTTTAGGCCAGGATAAAGGTGATTTTCTGGTTTGTACTTTTGCTTTCAGCTAAGTCTCTTGTAAGTAGCTGCACTTGCTGAAATTAACAGCAAGTTTCTCAGACAGTGTCTGCTTCTAGGACTGATAACACTCCATGTTTATAGTTACAGCCAGAGACTGGTGTGCAGAGCCAAGGACACTGCTCAGCTCTCAGGAACATTTTGCCTTCCAGAAGGAGTAAGGAGGTCCCACCTGAAACCCTCCTCTGGGGAGGACCGGACAAGATAGATGTCAGAACTGACCAAACAGAGTATTCCATCCCATACACATCATACTCGGTATAAATTTGAGGGATCACAAGGGTCAAACACTCCTTCTTCTTCCTTCCTTCTTCCTCCCTGCTCCCTTTGGCATCCTGAGAGGATTCCATCCATCCCTCTGCCTGTGGTCCTGATCCGTGCCAGCCTGAATCTGTGTGTTCCTGCCTCCAGCTCCCGACTGCTGCTGACTCCAGGATTCCAGCCTGGACTTTCCCAGGGCTGCCCTGCAGCCTCGGTGGTGACGTGAGAGTTATTGGGGAAAGGGGGGAGGAACGTGGTATCAATTTTCCTGTATATTTGTATATATTTAGTAATTTTTTCCTATTTATCATTACTGTTTCATTAAAGTTCTGTAGTTTAGTTTCCAACCCATAAGTCTCTTTTCCTTATTCTCTCTCTCAGTGAGGAGAGAGAGATTAATATATAAATCTGTTATTCAGTTTATCTGCCGGGCCAGTGTCAAACCGTGACAGTGTGCTCCATGTGTTTTGACACAAAGCCATTTGTGACAAGGTAAGATGTGACAGAGCCACTGTTAGAAATAGCAGGGGGTTATTCACAACATGTACCTCACTGTCCTGCAGAGTGAAAGTAGGTGCCTCTGGGGAGGAGGGACACAGCTCAGAATACCCAGAATTTGGCTGCAGTCTGAATGAATTCATCCTCTAATCTAAGTATCCAAACTTAGACACCCAAAATACATAATACAAAATACATAATACAGTGTGACAACTTCCCCATCTATTTCTAATGGTGTCTTCATGATGTGTTAATTAGCACAAAAATGAAGCATAAAATACAGAAAGCCTTCTCCCTGTGGTTGTGTTTATGCTAAGCAGTACTTTTGGCTAGATTACAATTTAAGGTATGGCTGGCTGAAATTCAGCTGAACACTAAGCTGGGTAGCTGTTCAACTAACTCAGCCCCTTTAAACTGAACCCTTCAAACACTTCACTTAGAAGATACCTATCCTGCAAAATTACTTTGTATTTTTAAATACTAGGGCTCTCTTTTCTGCTGGTGAAATACTAAGTATTTCACATATCAAAACCAGACCTTCAGTTACACTGTTTTAACTGGAATTTTGGACTTTCCTACACCCCAGCACACCCTTGATGGGCAGACAAGACTTCCAATGGCCAAAGAGGTCTAAGCATGAAATAGGATGTCAAGAGGGTTAGGCTGCTAGTACTGCTCCAGCTGTACTTGGGCTTCTGAAAGTCCACATATATCTGCCAAGAGCAGTATTTTCTATAAGACAAAACAGACATAACAGCAAAATATCTTTGTGCTGATTGGATATTCATAAACAAATACCCTTGTCATGCACACAACCAGGGAAAAATTCATTCCATTGCCCATCTTGGTCTACAATGTCAAAGAAGTGGAAACCCTATTGTACTCTTATCATCCCTACCAGGTTGGATGGGGCTTTGAGCAACCTGATCTCGTAGGGGGTGTCCCTGCCCATGCAGGGGGGTTGGAACTAGATGATCTCTAAGGTCCCCTCTAGCCAAAACCATCCTATGATTCTATGAAAAACTAAATCCCTGTAGCAACATGAACACTTATTTTTCTGTAGTTTTTACACAGGCTCACATTTAGATACTAGTGACAAACTGGAGAAACAAACACTGAATTTTTACATTGAGCTCTCAATTTTTAAATGTGAAACAGCAAGGTTTGTTCAGTGCACAAGTCAATTCTTATAGATAAAAGTAAGAGTAACAATTTGATCTAATCAGTGATCTGTGGAGTTGGGTAATATTATTATAAATTGCCACTTTAGAAAATATGTCAATCAAACCAGGACTAGCATTATGTTTTGAATTTCCCCTCATTTTGTCAATATTCTAGGTGAAACAGTACCTGCTGCTATGTTGAGTTCTCCTAGGTAAGGAAAGACATCTGCTGGCTGGAAGAAAATTCACAGCATATTTTTTTTTGTAGTCAGAAGAAATCCATGACCAAGTTTAGGCCAAGAAAATTCTGTCAGTGAGACCCTTTCATTTTCTAGTTTTCCTCCTGTGCATTAAAATCTAACATAAAATTGTATTTCTCAGGTCAAGACTGCAGATGTAGAACTAGAGCTTCTTCTGGAGTCTGAAAGTGAAATTTCAACTGTCTCTATAAGGTTTTTTAAATACCCCTTTTAATTTTAAGTTTTAATAAAAAAAAATGTGCTTCATCTATTTTTTAAAAAATAGCTTAATGGTGTAATCAGATTCAGAACCTAAAATGCAAAGCATATGCTCTCTGTTCAAAAGGTTGCTCTCATTTCAAACTAATGTCAAAACTTTGGTATTTAGGAAGTAAATTTCAAGAACGTTTGGTTTGCATTCATATACACACAGCCAGCTCTCCAAAGCACAGTTAACCATAAAGTCAAGAAGAACACTCACCAAAAAAGCTAGTTTAGGATGTATCATGATTACTAAGTATCAAATATGTGTACAATTTCCAGGATCTAATAATTTTCAGATTTTTTCTAAACTTTAGGTTTAGATTGAAAAAATATTCTAGGAATATCTTGGTGTCCTTTAAAATGTGTTCCATGATCCTTATTACTATAATGATGAAATAGTACTTTTCCTTGCATACTTCAATTTGTTTTTAAAATTTCCTAAATATAAACATCTAAAAATGAAGTTCAGCACAGCAAGAAGAAAGCTGTGGTCTCAGTGTTCTAGTATTTTCACCATTAGAGAGGTGCTACTCAATTCAGTGTCAACAGGAATAGAAAAAGCAGGAAGGAAGCAGAAAAAATGAAGGTCTAAGCAATTAGTTTTGCATTCTTAATGCAGCTGATATTGGGCTATTTCCTTATGATTAGAGCCATATTGGAACTTAAAAGTGCACATAAGATCACACAAAGGAAGATATTGATGTTCTTCCCTTTTTCATGTGAAAGGTAAATGTGCAAACACATGACACCACTATTGGTGGTGCTGGTGAAACACTGAAAGCATCATAGGCTTTTATTTTTGGTGTCTCTGATAGCTATTTAAGTATGGAAACTAAGGAATCTTTCATCCTCTCCAACCTAGCAGCAGGACAGCTGTGTTGCTTACATTGACACATCTATTACCAGAGTGTAAGAGGTTCAGCTTCCAAGAAAGAGGCTGTGCCCCTAACACTTGCTCTACGAGTGATGTGTGTTACCAGCCTGGTGAGAGACACAGCAATAAAACTTGTATTATTTCTTGAATACATATTGCTCTGCTTTTTGGAGCAGTACGGACAATTTCCAGAACTGAATCTTCTTTCAGTACTTAACAGAGCTGCACTTGACTAATGGCACTTTTAAGATTCAAAAAGGACAGAATAATTTCTTCAGATGTCGAGTAGCCCCAGTGCAGTGATGCAGAGGCAGTAATAAACCCAGATTTTGGAGCCTCTTGTCCAGTATCAAGATAGTGGGTTCTCTGCAATTCCTTGCTGATGGTCTCAGTATGGATGAGTAGTTCTGTGGCCCAGTTAAAGACTCCCCATTGTTCCAGGTCAGCAGAAATATAAACCTGATTGCTGTTTCCTATTCTTATGTCTTCATACTCATGAGATGTATAGAACCTCTATGGCACCATCTTCAACCACTTCTTCCTTTTTACACACATGCTATGGAATAGAGTGATATCAGGGGCCAGTCTTGTTTAAAATAAAAAGTTTTGACTATTGGGCTACTTCAGACTCCTGTATTATTGCATGCAAAGAAATACAGTAGATGGCTCTGTGGGATGAATGTTTGATGCCCTTACACAATTTCCAGCTGCAATTATCCCAGCTCTCTACAACACCAAGATGTGCCAAGACAAAAGCATGAGGTTCACCCAGACCAAGTGTTTGGTCCTGCATTTTGGTCCAAATAACCCCAGGCAATGGTATAAGCTTGGGGAAGAGTGGCTGGAGAGCTGCCCAGTGGAAAAGGATCCAGAGGTGCTGGCTGACAGCTGGCTGAACATGAGCCAGCATTGGCCAAGAAGACCAACAGCTCTCTGGCCTTCATCAAAAATAGTGTGGCCAGCAGGACTATAGAGGTCATTTTTCAAACAAATGTGTTCAGTTGTGGGCCCCTGACTACAAGAACATTTTGCTGCTGGAGTATGTCCAAAGAAGAGCACCAAAGCTGGTGAAGGGGCTGGAGCACAACACTTAGGAGGAGCAGGTGAAGGAATTGGGATTGTTTAGTTTGGAGAAAAGGAGGATGAGGGGATACCTTATTGCTCTTTACAGCTGCTTGAAATGAGGTTGTAGTGAGGGGGTGTGTCTGTCTCTTCTCCCAAGTAGAAAGTGATAGGACAAGAAGAAATGGCTTCAAGTTGCACCAGGGGAGACTTGGGCTGGATATTAGGAAAAATTTATTTACAGAAAGCGTGACTATGGACTGGAACAGGCTGACCAGGGAGGCAGGGTCATGATGCTGAAGGTCTTCAAAAAGCATGGAGATGTAGCACTTGAGGACATGATTTAGCTGACTGGTGATGCTGGGCTGACAGTTGGCCATGATGGTCTTACAGAGGTCCTTTCCTACCTTAATGATTCTATGATTCTATGAACACAGACATTTCACTTATGACTACTATTTTCTTTAATATAACCACCTTCCCCACATTTTTACACCTTCCTGTCTCCCAGATTTTATGAATGCTAACTGGGGAAAGGGACAGTACTCTGTTTTGTGCACTGACATGTTATCTTCCAGTTAGGACTGCTAAATGGCTAACTGGGAAGCTTACAAGTAACTTTTGAATCCTTATTGTAGCTTTTTCTTCAGCAGTGCCAATAATCTGTGCTTCTCTCCACCATGGGGGCTTCAGTTCCCACAAAAGTCGAGAAAGTTCTTGATCTTGAAATCTCTGCTGTTCTGCTAGAGTTGATTTAAATTAGCCTGCAAGTATGAAAATGAAGGCAAGGAAGCACAGAGTCTGCTGAAGGACAGATGAGGATAAAAACAGACAATATATTGCCTGTTTTAGAAAAAAATTAAACCAAATTTTAAAAATCCTACTGCTGTTTTAGGCAAATTTGTAACTTGGAAGCATCTGAAGAGCTGTTTTTTGGAACAATTTGAGTCATAATTTTCTTGACAAAAACCCCCATTCTTCACCACTAACCAGTATATTTCATAATTTCATAAATAAGGAAAAACTCAGGAGATTAGTTTATGGATTATTGCAAATGAAGGAGCAAGAAAAAAAGGCTGATTTCATAGCATCACATATAAGCACAATTAATACACCAAGAAAATATGGTGTATTCCACACCAGCAATTTAATTACCATAAAGCAAGTTAGCAATATCCTTTTTTCACTGCCTCTATTCTTGGATAATGGGATACAGCACAACTACTTTAACTCTTTCCTTTCTTTCTGACTAGACAATTTGAGTGGCAGAAGAAAGACTGTTATGATTTTTATAATAAACGAAACACTTTACATAGTATGTCTGATAAATAAGTGCAATTATATTATAAATCTTCAGATTAAAACCAAGTAAGTTTGAAGATTGCACTTTTAAAGATGAAATTGATTATCCTCATCTATTTCTTTCAATATTTCTTCTTGAAGCACTTAATTTATAAAGCGGAGTTAAATATGGTAAATTTGAGATGTGCACTTCTGGGCCTCGCTTATCTGTTGAACCATGTATTCAGAAACACAAAATTTACACAAGATTCTGTACACAAAATTTACAGAACTTTATAGACTAAGTTTGGTTTTGGAGGTAGCTGGCCACATCATACCTCCAGTGCAGCTATAGTTTTATTTAGGGCAACAAGTAAATCACTCAGCTAGAAAAAGGGATTTTCTTCATGCTGGCTGCTCACAATTCCAGATTTGATTCAACAAAAACTCTACATTCTGCACCAGAAGGCCAGAAGTATTGGAATCAACTAGGACTGTAGGACTGCACACATTTTTGCATGGGAACATCGTTTAGTAATTCTGTCAGCAAGCAGCAGGCCATGAGAAATTCTCATGGATGAAGACGAAAGTTAGAAAAGCTTTGATTATATTTAATTAAGGCATTCTTTTCAGCAACAGTTGTGGTGTAGGAAATTTACAGAAATTATGGTATCTGTGAATAAACAGTGTTTTCAGTCCCGTAACAGCAGTCATAGCAGTATCACTCTCATAAGGGAACTATTCCAGCTAAACCATAATGAAAGAGAGCTCTAAAGTAATTCAAACACTATGCATCCTTTTCCATCCTCTCATGAAATATTCTAGTATGAAAATAAGCAAAGAGTATGCATTTCCTTTTGCTTTGACCCTTTAGCAGTTAAAAAGAATCTTATCAGATATGGACTTTAGGCAAAACACTTTGGTTAAGCAGCCCTGAATGGTGACATTGTAATACCTTAAATATAGATTGATAGACATTCGAACAGGATTAATAACTCCTAACTTTCTTATCATAATAAGAGCTTATCTCAATTTCTTACTCTACTTGCATGGCTCGTATCTGTAAAAGCAAAGAGGACTGTCAGAAATAGGGGATGGATTACAACAAATCAAAAATTGTTTGAAATTTCTTTTAAAGATGAATAGAGAAGAGTTACTTGGATTTTCTTTCTGTTTGCTCCCCTCTCCTAATCAATCACCAGTTGTTCTGACAAGGCAAAACCAAACTTTCTGACTTAGTATTACGTAAATCTTCCTATACCACACACTAAAGTAAAATGGACTTGCAAGGAGTTGATTGTTGTCACTCCAAATCTCAGCAATGTGTCTTAAAGTCCTTTCTGCATTTTACATTGCACCTTATTTTAAAATCAAAACTTAGTAGGCCCATCTGTTCCCCTTCTCCCTATCCTCAGGAGAAGAAAGAATAAAATCCAATGCCCAGCTACTTCCTAAAATATATCTTAACAATAAAATGGAATTCCTGGCAGCTACCTGGATATTTTAGCATAACAAGAAATCCAAATTGCCATGCAAGTAGTACTACAGTCAGTTAAACTGAGCAGCTAGGATTTATACACAGATATGACACGCTTCATAGTAAATGCAATACTGAAATGACCTTTTCAAAGCCATGTTCAATTAGAAATCAAAACACAACAACAACAAAAAAAGACTTTACCAGCGCTCTATATGAAGAGTTGAGAAAGTCCACAAGGCAGCTTCTCTGGTGAAAAGTTTAAATCCACACTGTGTGTCCCTGATCTCTTTGACACAGAGAAACCACACAAGGAAGTGGAACCCATACATAAGAAGAGTTCGGAAGTAAGAGCGCTGTGGACAAAAGGCAAGAAGTTAGATGGTTGTGATGAGTGAAGTGTTTGAGCAGAGCTGCTTACAGAACAATTAATCCTGGTTTGTGATAGCTTTCAAAGTTTGTAAACTGTTTCTGTTTTGCACTGGAATGAAACTAGAGCTTTTCAATTGTTACAGTAAAATAGAATTACAGCTATGAAAGAAAGACTTGCAGTCAGGCACATGGTTAGAACACTGGTATAGGATATGAAAACTCCCAAGTTCTTTTTTCTGCTTTCCCTAATTCAAAGGAGCTTTTCATTCTGAATATTACTTTATTAAGTGGAGAACAAATCAGTACCTGGATTTCAAGTGAGTGGGACTGTCATAGTATCTCCCCATACAATTTCCCCAGAAAAAGAAGAGTGAAAGCGAGAAGGATGGCAGCCTACAAAGGCTCCATGCTCTACTCCACTGGACACTATCAAGCTATTTTTTCCCTTTGCACAGTCATCTTGGTTTCCTAAAAACTGGCTGAAGAAGTCAAAGTTACCAGGACAAAAAATAGAGAATAAGCCACCAGGGCTGCACAGACCCATCTTAAGCTCA
This sequence comes from Phaethornis superciliosus, assembly GCA_023637945.1. Taxonomy (NCBI): domain Eukaryota; kingdom Metazoa; phylum Chordata; class Aves; order Apodiformes; family Trochilidae; genus Phaethornis; species Phaethornis superciliosus. The sequence goes on along the minus strand of JAJQWJ010000001.1, from coordinate 172,330,213 downwards.
CATGCTAAAAAACAAACAGGTTTCAGCTGCTACTCTGACACAAACTTTTTTTTTTAAGTTTTATATTGTAAAAACAGCAACAAAACAGAAGCATCTGTTGTTATTTGCTACTCACTTCTATTCAAGAATGAGTGATATCCAGAGCTTGCTCACACCATGCTAAGGTACTTAAGGGAATGCAATTGGAGAATGTCCTTTTCTGCAGTGCATGATGGGCCAAGCAAAACCAGGACAAAAGTACCAGCTGCTGTGCAAGGTAACATTTAATTTTACATTTCCAGCAATCGTACAGTCACCTCTTTTGTATTTTACTTTCACAAATATATTCTATGTTCCTGGAAAATGTTCACCCAGCCTACTCTTTGGTTACACTTTTGTTCTTGATATAACAATCATACAAATAAGTTTGCCCAAAGGCTGGACTCTTGGTTTCCAGATGTCCCTTCAGTCTTTCATTCAAGATAGCTCCTGAGCAACTAGAACTCTGATCCACAAACCCCTTCTGAACTCAATTTGGGTGATTATATCTAAGACTGCAAGCCAAATACCATTCAAAATCTCTAGGAGCCAACAATTTAGCTGGTAAGCATCTCTGGGTGATAAGAGATGCCTTTAAAGCTAATAATTTCAAACCTCACTTGAAAAACGAGAAGATACTCAACTTATTATGTAATAGCCTTTGGCTAAAGGAAATTAAAAATCATTGCTTGTGCCTCTCAAAGTGCTCTAGCCCTGTGCTAATGGTTGAGATGGTAGAGATTCGTTGGCTCTTGTGGAAAAAGTGAGCCACTGTATGACCAAGAACATAGGGAATGTAGTCCCAGAAAGGAAGCTCTAAGAGGCTGCATGACTGTCAGCCAGTGAAACTGTGCACCTGCTTCACAAAGAGGAGTGTCTGGTTCTGTTCATCACTCCCAAGACTCCTTATGCATGCCATACTTATGGTCTTGTTGAAATACATTAACAGCTCTGGAGGTAGAACAGAAATCTTGATGTGCTGAGTCTGAGTTTAAGGGTGAAATTCTGTTCTTAATACTAAAACACATACAGGTATTTAACACAGTTTCATTCTATTGCTTTAGATGCAAGAATGCCCAAAAAGAAATCCCAACTTCTCAAATATTGTTTTGCACCACACAACAGTCTCTTCCTGAGACAGCTGCATGATGAAATGGGCTACATATTTCAAACAGAGCATTACTACCTGAGCAGTTGGTGAATCCCTTATCACAAATGCAGAAATATGGAGAAACAGGAAGCAAAGGATGCACACACTTATCCCAGAAACTGTACTTCTGCACTTAAAGATAAAATCCTGTTTCAATTCCTCTCCCATGAAAAGAAACATGACTGCACTGAAGAAAGTTTATTTATATTCAGTACCTGACCATGCAGTGAAGCATTTTTTTCTGGGATCAAATTTATCAGCTACATTGTCTTATGTAGTAGCAGCATTTCCAGGATATACTGGCTTCACAGCCAGCAAATAACTGCAAAAGGCATATTCTGTGCTACAAATACCATGCCAGAGATTTATTCTAATTTCTGTAAATGAGGAAAATTTTGATTTTTTTTTGGTGAGGCTGCTTATATGCAGGCAGCAATATTTACAAGAACTCCTTCTAGTGAACCACTCCAACACTACCTGATAAATCAGAAGAAACAATTCAAGATCTACCAAGGGCTGAACATTACCAAGAAGTGTAACTTCTTTCAAAGTTCTGTAACTATTTTAGTAGTTGTGTACATATTTTAGAATGATTTCAAGTATTAAACTTCAGTATAAACAGAGCTTACTCTTGAGAACATTAAACATGATGAGCAAATGACATTGAAACAATTAGCCCAGCAATGTGTCTGTTGCAATACAAGCTCCATGCCTGTGCTTTGTCAACTACTGCCTGCCAAGACACCAGAAAACCAGATGCAAGATAAGACTGTGTGCTTATGCATCACTGTTTATTCCACAAGAGCCACACACTGAACAGTACTGTGTGCTCAAAATTCAAAAATTTTATATAATACAGAAAAATTAAAGTACTTTCCCAGGAATTGAGATACTCTTCAAATGGTTTGCCATTAATTATCCCTAACTTATTTCAAACAGGTCTCACGATCTGCACATCAAGCTTTTGCACTCAATCTTGCATTCAATCAATACAAATGAACTCATCAGTTGCCTTCCACTCCAGCCCCAGTAGTGAGTACTAGCTACCAATTCTGTTAGGGATCAGAAGCTCTTCTTGTAAGATATTCTCAGCTATGAAAATTAAATCCATAAACTGGAACACCAACTGAAAACAGTCTGAAGTGACTGAAATCTGGAACACATCCTTTGCATATGATGAAGTATATGTTAAACATATAGCAAACTTTTTCTACTTTTTAGATTCCATTCTTTTAGAAATATTGGTTATTTAATTGTAAAATGTGTTGAGAAGAATCAAATATTTGAAGCATTTGTCTATTAGCAGACAGTAGAAAAGGGAAACAAACCTTTGCTATTGAGTCCTTTTCCAGATGAGCTCTTGAACCACAGGAAATAGCCATCTGGTTCTGCACAGGAATACAAATTAGAAGACATTACTTAAACTAACATATTCTGGACCAGGGGAATCTTCTGTTGAGAATTGTACAATAAAAACTTAAAGAAAGCAGAGTTTTCTATTTCTATTTAGATGCACTCTTTCTACTGCTAGATTCTGAAGCTAAAATCAGTCTTTTCTACAATTAGCAGATGATCTAAAATGTATTACATTTAGCATATGGTGAATACAAAGTGCTGTAAATAATTAAAGTCTGGTTTAGCTTCCATTGTTCCTCTGAAGTATGCATACAATAAATGTTTTAAAGATCGCAGATATGTATTCAGTGCTCCTAGGCACTCAACAGTATGATGTTCATTTTCCCTAAATATTGCACTGTGCTAGGGATAACAGAATAAAATACTTGCTTCACTGACATATCTGCAAAAAAAAAAAAAAAATGCCATGATATCCAGCCAAAAATATAATCTCAGATGAAAAGAGTTGTCCAAAACAGAAGTGTTAAAATTATTCTCATTCTTACCACCTCTCACATGAAACCCCTCAAATATGCTGCACTTGCATGCAGGTGATGGACTTGATCCAGGACTGATGCTGGAGACCCAGAAGGTGCTGCTGCCTCAGTAGCAGAGAGTGTCAGGGAAACACCACCACCCAACAGCTCTTGCACTTACACAGGTACAACCCTTGCAGCTCCTGCTGGAAGGCTGCACATCACTCTGGCTCTTCTGGAAACCAGCTGCAAGTACCTCACTGTTCTCCTTTTAAGCACCAGGCTAAAGAAAATAAACCTCATCTTTTTCAAGTCAGGCACCCAAGAAAGAATGATTGTGCAAGCAGGAGGCCTTGTTCCACAGGTTTTTGAATTTTTATTTACGATAAAAGTTCTTCCAAATACTGTCATTAAACTAACAACACTGAGAAAAGAGAACCCCTATAAAATAGGGTGAAATTAATTTTCATCATTGAAGGTACATAGGATGACATAGGTAGAAAGAAAATACAAAACAGTTAACAAATTAAAAATAGGGTTTTAACTGAGTAGGCAACATCTGGTATTTATAGAGAGTAGAACATCTTCAAAGGAAAAATGGCAAACAGAACAATATTATGTACTGCACTGAAACAGGCACAGTGAATGCAAAGGAAGACTCTAGAAGCTACCTCCTGACAGCCCATTCTTGCACCTTTTAGCTTAAACCTAGGTCTTCAGACTTACAGCCAGACCTTCAATTGATCTCAAAGATCTCAAGTTAAAGAGAATTATAAAAATCAATCTGTATGCATATTAAACTGAAAACATGAGAATTTATACTCACAGGCCATGGCTGAAGATTTTTTAGACCTTCTTCTACTTTTTCAATATCTTCAAATTTTGTAGCTCCATCTGCATCAGCCATAAGAATTTTTTTTCCCCGACAACTAAAGACACCCTGCAATAATTAAGACAATAAAAACCAACACCTTTGAAATCAGTATTTACCATAAGCTAGGTGCTAAAAACACCACAAAACCCTAATGCATTAACTAGAACAGAGGTATCTCAAAGATTCAACACAACAGACCCACAGTGACAGACAACACATGAACATGGAAGGTTAACAATCCCTCTCCAGAGAACCTTGCAAACTAAAAGCTTTACAAACCAAAATGGTTAGGAGACAAATTACTACAAGGGAGCACAAAGAAGCAAAGATTAGTGGATGCCACTGCACTGAACAGTTTTTGTCATTTCAGCAATGGAAAGGAGGATGCAGTGCTATTTTTTTCCTAAGACTGTTTCAAGAGAATTCAAGAGATAATCTTAATTTAGTTTTGAGAAATGTCTTGTGTCACAGTATGACTGAAAAACATTTGTGAACCACCAGGTGTCACAGCTTGTTTTGCCATATTCTTGGTCAGAGACATTTTACAATTTTTGAAGGCCTCCATACAGGAAAACAATTAGCAGTGTGTTTGCCAAACATATGGCCATAACCAAGCATGTGTGACTTTGGAAAAGCCTGTCAAGGAAATAGGAGGATACACACCTACTTTACATTATGCAGTGGAAAACTGTATCTCACAGGGAATCATTCTCCTTCTCCTGGAATAACTTAAAAACTGTATCCTTCCACACTTCTTAATTTCATGGTCTTCCCATTTGTCATACTGATTTGTGTATCATAGAGAAATTAAATTGACATATTAAAGATAGAGCTTAAAATACAGACAGTCATCAATAACTCATAAGTGATGACACTATTTTACATAAATCTGCCATTCAACTTAGGAAAAAAATGTTCCTTCTGAATGTGCAACACCTATTTTATTTTTATAACGTAATTTCATCTATGTACAAATTCATATGTGAAAACATACACTGCACTCGTTCTACTACCAAGTGCACCAAGTGATAGCAGTGGGTGTCAGTAAGCACAAAGTTTATTGGATGGAAGTGTCTGCTGATGAGTCATTTTTAAACCCACAACTAAAATCTCAAAAACAATGTTTGTAAATTTAGATTAATTTTCTCTACAAGAGCTATGTAAAGTGTTTTCTTGGTTGGTTTATTTTTTTAAATGTAACCCTAATTCTATATGGAACTGAAAGGAACATGAAATTCAAGTTTAACTTTTATTTTCTCCTTTCAATTCTCATATAAAAACCCAACTTCGTTACTGGCCTTCTTGCCAATAAAATACCGTTTCCAAGATCTAAAATAAGGTTATTTTGAAAATAGTTTTTACCTCAATTTATAGAAACTGTACTTTGTTTTGTTATAATCATTATGTTAATTCAAAATATCAATTGGCACAGCCCTATCTTCTGCATATTTGTGCACAGGAAGTTCAAACAGAGAAGGAGATGAAAGGTGTCAATTACCATCCTGACTGCTCCTCCTTTCCCTCGATTTTTTACCAAAGAAAGCACTCGCACTTTGTCGCTTCCATATTTCTTGCAGTACTTCATTGCAACCTGATAGACACACAAAAAACCAGCATAAAACAAAAACAGGAATCAAGGTAGTTTACATTTGCTCACCCTTTAAAATAAAAAATCATTAGCACAGAGCTATAAACACTTCAGTCGGCACAAATACATTGCCAGTGTTTGCTGGAGTCTGTTTGGGAAAATAAAAATCAGTTCAGAGTCAACACAAGAAGACTGAAGAAGCTGGTCATGTTTAATAAGAACAGGATATTTCCCCAAGCAATTCTACACCCCACTAACCCAAGATCAGAAAACTCAATACCAATGTAATTTATATCATAATATTACAGATCTTTTATACCAACGCCAGGAGTTAATCAAAGAAAAACAATTTTACTACTGCATTTTTTACTTTTCTTGATGCTATCTGTGGCTTTAAACAAAAATTCAGTCATCTAAAATCTCATTCACATTGCAGGGATGTGCACATTTTATTCCACGATGTGGAAAAGAGAAAGTGGGAGGTTTTTTCCTCTGATTTTTTTTAATTGAAGGCTGCTTCAAATCCTTGTGAGTCCAGAGGCCTGTAGCCACACTGTGCTAAGTAAGAAATGGTAGCAGAAGGGATGCAAAGCTACCAAAAATACATATGAGCAATTGCTTCAGGGAAGTAACTGAAAAAGCAGCATTCATTTCAGTAGCTAATTCAAACTTCTTCCAAGCAGTAGTATAAAACCCCTCAACTTGGCCAGTTTTCCTGTCCAGTGACATATATCAAAGCTGAAGCAGAATGCAGAACTATTTTGAAAATATTACTACTGGCATGGGGATTTTTAAATGAACAATGCCACAAAAGTTATGGGAAAGAGTTCTACAACACACCAGCTGCTGAATCAATCACAATATGAATCAGCTAGTTTGAAAGGCTTTTTAACTTCCTCAGGTTCATATTCACACCACTGTGCACATGTAGAATATTTCATAGCAACTTTGCTGATGCTAAGATTATAATTTTTAGAATCTCAGCTACAGGAAAATGGATGTCACAGCCACCACCCATGAATACAAGGATTTGCAAAAGAATCACACGTGTATGTGTGTATGTGACACCCATAATGCCTACAGGACAAAGACAGAAAGTATTAAGATACAGTAATTTTAATTGTTAATTACTACAAGTTCCAAAATGCAACAACAAAATATTGTTGTTTCTCATAAACGCAGTATAAAAATTCACACCTCTGATTACTTGGTTGATTTCTTACCTTTGTGGTTTGATCTTTACTACCATCATCAACCACTATTACTTCATAAGTGAAAGAAGGATCTCGTTTCTTGAAAATAAAAACAGAATTATACAGTTCATCCCATTAAGTAGGTAGTAGGTCTTTCAAACATCAGCATTTTTTTCTTTTAGCAGTTTTTAACTCATTCTTGGTAGCTAACAGGCAGCAACATGTATTAAATATCTTAAGATGACAATTATAATTAAAGAATTTTGCTATACTTGATGCCTGTTCCATTACACTTGCTTTACACTGAGTTTTCCTCAACTATCATTTAGAACTGAAAAATCAATTTAGTTGTGAAAAATGAAAGCTTAGAACAACCATTAAGAAAACTTGAACAAAATAAAACCCACAAACCTTCACAATGGGCTTCTTACCCAGACAACAAAACCTGGTGAAGAACAGATACTTAAAAAACTTGTTGGAACAAACCAGGGTTCAGTTTAGTAATAGAAGTGTATGGTTAATCCTTAATCACAGAATCATAGAATGTTTTGGGTTGGAAGGGACCTTAAAGATCATCTAGTTCCAAACCCCTGGCATGGGCAGGAACACCTCCCACTAGACCAGGTTGCTCAAAGTCCCATACAGCCTGGCCTTGAACACTGCCAGGGAGAGAGCATCCACAACCTCTCTGGACAACCTGTTCCAGTGTCTCACCACCCTCACACTAAAGAATTTCTTTTAATGTCTAACCTAAACCTACCCTCTTCTAGTTCCAAACCATTGCTCCTTGTCCTATCACTACATGTCCTTGTAAAACCTCCCTCCCCAGGTTCCCTCAAGGTCACCTTCAAGTACTAAATGACCCTTTTAAAGTTTCCTTGGAGCCTTCTGCAGGCTGACAACCCCAACTCTCTCAGCCTGTCACAGGAGAGGTTCTCCAGCCTTCTGATCATCTTTGTGGCCCTCCTCTGGACTCAATCCCACAGCTCCATGTCTTTCCTGGGTTGTGGGCTCCAGAGCTCTCTGTCTTGCAGAGGTATCATGTATACAAAGATTTTTCATCATGTAGTAGTAAACTGAATTTTTACTTAACTTAAAAATACATTCAAGAACTAAGTCTAAAAAGCAACTGATACAAGACAGAAGCGTTACTTCCAAGTGGCTAAATAATACTCTTTTAATACATACCAAAATAGCAAAGTAAATAGATCACTGACTTACAATACGTAAGACAAAGATAATGAATTTTGAATATGAAAATACCTGTCTTTTTTCTAGATAATCCAAAGCTTCATCCATCATAAGTGGTACTAGAGAAAACGTGGACTTCAGGTTAGTAGATTATAACAGGCAAAGCACCAAAAAGCCTCTTGTACAAGCAGAATGAAAAGGACCAAAACGCAAAACTCAGCAAATTGCCCCATTGATACCACGCTAGCTTCAATAAGCAAGCTTAGCACCTGCAACTCCAAGTGCTGTCTTTTCTGAATGCAAAAAGAACACCACAAGAAATGACACATATCTATGGCACAGGATACAAACATTTCTTCTAAAGAACCAGCTTTCCATTTTGAAACATGTAACTGTCAATCCAGTATTTGATGAAAAACAAAGTAATTCTCGTTGACTGTCCCTGCAAACCAGCGTTGACTTGATTCATTTAAGTAAGCTGACAGAGAAGGTAACAAGAGAAATTCCTAGTACTAGTCAATAACATGCCTTCTCTTACTAAGGCTGCTGGCCATGATGCTTCAGCCAACAAAAGACACAAATTTTGTAGCTGATTTATCTGCACATTAGAAAGGCTGTGTTTGCAGTGCATGCTCATTCTCTAGCACATCTCGGGTGATTATTCTACCTCCAAGAAGAGAGAAACAACTAAACTAAAATCACAGGAAACATATTAGAACCTTGCTTGCTGCAAATCCATAAAAGAACCAGGACTAAAGAATGCACTGGACCTGAGAAAGGGACAGCCCGACCTTGTGTCCAGCTACATTGTACTTGTCAACATCTCTCTTAACAGAATCCCCAAAAGCTCAGTATTTTCACTCATCAACAAAAGGAATGACATGTGCTACCATGTCAATCCCAAGTACAGCTTTAGAGTTTGAGTAATTTCTATTGCAGATATTTAAATATATGGTCAAATGAAACAGAAACCAATGATATCACCCTTTTTCTGCTTGCCTGAAGCTGCTGCTGTTGCTCACAAAGTGGGAAGCTCCAGAACTAATTTTATAAGTCCTTTTCTACTTCTAGCTTTACAGCATTTACAGAGGCAATGAGCAGCCACTCTGCTGGACTTTATTAAAATAAAAAGGATTCTTACAAGTATCCCATGCTATTTTTAGCAGCAGAAATCAAGTTACGCAGTGTCTTAATTTTGAAATTTAATGTGCTTGGACTGTTTTCTGGAAACTGTGTCCAAAGTCAGACACATCATCTGGGTTGCCAGAATCTACTGCTAAAATAAACTGATCTCTGCATTATTAGAGTAACAAAATAGATTTTTCTCTTTTTCTCAAAATAAGAAAAATCTTACACCGGTCTTCCTCATTGTATGAAGGCACAACAACAGAGAGTTCCTTTGTAGGGGGATCATGTATACTTGGTACTGCTTCTTTCCTGCCTTCAGCATTTAGGAAGTATTTCTCTTCTTCATGCCGCTGAAGGGTTGGCATTTTTACAGCAGTTACATGAGCAATCACACAAACCTGAGATGAAAAAGGAAAAAAACCAAACAAACAACAAACTGTTGAGCATTTTATAAAGGTTGACCTAGCTGTTAATTTTGCTGCAAGGGCCAAAGAGCGCTGCAGTTCTTCACTGACCAAACCACACAGGACCAAAACCTTCCCATGCTGTTTGATAACTCTGTTTGACCCACTATGACACCTGCCAGTATTGTTGGTTTGTTGCTGTTTTCAAGCAGATGCCTCCAAAGTTGTGGTCCCAGCCCCACTACCTCTTCCCACTTCTACCCCACTCTCTGACACTGCCTCCAGTTCTGCAGAGAGCCACTGAAATCCCTGCGATATCTCATGACCGGGTGTGCTTGCAAAACTGGGGCTCTCATCATTTCTATGCATGGTCAAAATGAAGCTGTGACACTTGGGTTTCCAAGTTCTTTTACTGGAGAATGCCACATACATGGCACTGGGAGCTGAATTTCACTTTTCAGGTTATCAAACTTCTCTCCCAGTCCCTCAGGAACACGCAGGGCTCGCAGGCCGTGAAAGCGCCTCGGCGGGGTGTTTCACAAAGCGCACCAAAACGACAAAACGCTCCATTTTAACCTCGTCCCCAAAGCGTTTCCCCTCACGCCTTGAGAAAACATTCCCCGCACGAAGTCACGCACAGGCACAGCCCCGACAGCTCCCGCACAAACGCAGCCGGGTGCGAACGCCCCTGCCCGGCTGCCGGGCCCGCAGCCGCCCGCGGAGCCCCCTGGGCTGGGCAGGCCCGCGGCTACCGACCACCCCTGCACCGGGGGCAGACAGGGCGGCCCCACGCACCGGCCCCGTCCCGGAGGCTCCCCGGGACCGAGGTGCCCGCGGCGCGGCTCTCACCAGGACGAGGAGGAGGGCGGCCAAGGCCGCTAGTGCCGCCGCGGCTTCGGGCAGGGACAGCCCCAGGACCATGGCCCGCAGAGGGCGGCGGGCAGAGCCCTATCGCGCTGAGACAGCGACGCGGAAGCGCCGCCGCCAGAAGCGGCCGCCCCGCCCCGCACCGCCCGGGCAGGGGCGCTGGAGGCCGCGGGTGCCCCCCGGCGGTAGTGCCCCTTCCGCGCTGCCGCCCCGCTCCCCTCCGCCGCCGGTCTCCGGCAAAGGCTTCCGGGTGAACGAGGCGGCGGCACATCCGGGACGGCAGCGGAGCCGCCATGGCGACGGCGTTCAAGTAAGTGAGGGGCTTGGCGGCCCTTGTGCCTCGGTTCCGAGGCGCTGGGCTGGGCTGGGCTGTACCGTCCCGTCCCTTGCGGCGGGCGGGCGGGTGGGCGCCCCTCCGCCTGCGCCCGAGGGCCGAGGCAGCGCCGCCGCGGGAGCCCGTGGGGCCTTTACCCCGTTCCCCCCGCGGCCCTGCTCCGTCCGGTCCCCGGCAGCGTGCGCCGGGATGGCAGAGGGCTCCGGTTTGTTCTCTGTAACTGAGACACACAAGTGATCGCTCACCACGAGTGATCGTTCACCACAGGGGATCGCTCACCACAGGGGATCGTTCTCTTTACGGCGCTGTGTGGGCTGCCGCTCGGGTTTGCGGGGTGAGCCCGCGGTACGCGCCGTCGCGGTGGGTGTCGGGGCTCCCGCTGGAGCTTCCTGCGGGACAGCCCAGCGCGGGTCTGACCGCCGTGGTGCTGGGCTCTGGCGGTGCCGGTCCCGCTTTGGGGCATCTCGGTACCGGGTTGGTGTGGGCAGGTGAGGGCTCGGCCGGTGGGGAGCTGCCAGGGAGCCCATATCGATGGGGTCGTGACCGAGGGGTGGATTTAACTTTGGACGCTGTTGCGCAGTTTATCCACGATTGTGACACATGTGCCACAATTAAGGAAGCTAAAAGGTTGAAACCTCTGTGGTATGAAGGGAGATGGCCAAAATATAGGTATGGGGAGGCCTGGCAAATTGACTACATCACACTGCCTCAAACCCGCCAGGGTAAGTGCTATGTGCTTACAATGGTGGAATCATAGAATCATAGAATCCTAGGGGTTGGAAGGGACCTCGAAAGATCATCTAGTCCAACCCCCCCTGCCAGAGCAGGGCCACCTAGAGTACATCTCCCAGGAACGTGTCCAGGCGGGTTTTGAATGTCTCCAGTGAAGGAGACTCCACAACCCCCCTGGGCAGCCTGTTCCAGGGCTCTGTCACCCTCACAGTAAAGAAATTTTTTCTGATATTCAACTTGAACCTCCTATGCTTCAATTTACACCCATTATCCCTTGTCCTATCGCTGGTCACCACTGAGAAAAGCCTAACTCCATCTCCCTGGCACTCACCCCTTACATATTTGAAAACATTGATGAGGTCACCCCTCAGTCTCCTTTTCTCCAAACTAAAGAGACCCAGCTCCCTCAGCCTTTCCTCATAAGGGAGATGTTCCACTCCCTTAATCATCTTAGTAGCTCTGCGCTGGACTCTTTCAAGCACTTCCCTGTCCTTCTTGAACTGAGGGGCCCAGAACTGGACACAATACTCCAGGTGCGGCCTCACCAATGCAGAATAGAGGGGGAGGAGAACCTCTCTTGACCTACTAACCACACCCTTTCTAATGCACCCCAGGATGCCATTGGCCTTCTTGGCCACAAGGGCACATTGCTGGCTCATGGTCATCTTCTTGTCTACCAGGACCCCCAGGTCTCTTTCACCTACACTGCTCTCCAGCAGGTCAGCCCCCAACCTATACTGGGACATAGTGTTGTTCTTCCCCAAATGCAAAACTCTACACTTTCCCTTGTTAAATTTCATCTTGTTTCTCCCTGCCCAACTCTCCAGCCTGTCTAAGTCTCTCTGGATGGCAGCACAGCCTTCTGGTGTGTCAGCCACTCCTCCCAGCTTAGTGTCATCAGCAAACTTGCTGAGGGTACATTCTATACCCTCATCCAAGTCGTTGATGAAGATATTGAACAACACCGGTCCCAGTACCGACCCTTGAGGGACTCCACTAGTCACACACCTCCAACCAGATTCTGCCCCATTGACTACAACTCTCTGACTCCTTCCTTTCAACCAGTTCATGATCCACCTCACTACCTGATCACCAAACCCATACTTGATCAACTTATCTACAAGGATGCTGTGAGAGACGGTGTCAAATGCTTTACTGAAATCAAGATAAACCACATCTACCGCTCTTCCATCATCTATCCACCTAGTAATTTCCTCATAGAAGGCTATGAGGTTAGTTAAACATGATTTACCCTTGAAACAAGTACAGGATGGCTGGAAACATATCCTGTGCCTCATGCCACAGCCTGGAACACCATTCTGGGCCTAGAGAAACAAGTCTTGTGGAGACATGGTACACCAGAAAGAATTGAGTCAGACAATGGAACTAATTTCCAAAGCAGTCTTATAAATAACGGGGCCAAAGAACATGGTATTGAGTGGATATACCATATCCCCTATCATGCACCAGCCTCAGGTAAATGGGCCCACAATGCTTCAGGTTTGAAGGGCTGGATGAGCTGGGCTTGTTTGGCTTTGCTTGAAAAGGGCTGGGAGTCTAATGCAGGGAACAGTCAGGCTGTGAGCCACCTAAAATGGCAGCATGTAGAGAAGAACAAGAGGTTCACTATGGATACCAATTAAACATGATTCTGGATAGATCTTGTGGGGGGAAGTCATAGCGAAGGGTGGCCAAGCAGGGAGGCTGTGGCACTATCCTCAGAGACAGTCAGTGAAGTTGGACGAGGCCCTGAGTGATGGGTACATGATGAGTACATCTCCTCTGTATGGACCTGGTTTGGTTGAGGGGTTGGACCCAATACTCTCCTGAGGCCCCCACCAGCCTGAGCTGTTCCGTGGTTCCCAAGTCAGAAATAGAGGAGGACACCCTTCTCTGTTCAGGGAAAGATATGGGCAGAACAGGTTCAGTGAAGTAGGATAACGAGCTTACAGCTGTAGGTAATTCCTGCTCCTTATAGAATGGCTGGGGTTTGGAAGGGACTTTCAAAGATCTAGTTCAACCCCCTTGCCACAGGCAAAGACATCTTTTGCTGGGTCAGGTTGCTCAAAGGTCTCTCCAGTTGGGCTGTGAACAGTTCATCAACTTCTCTGGGTGACCTGTTCCTTGCCTCTTACAGATTTACATCTTAAATGTGTGAAACAAGGTTTAGGAAGTGCTCTTACATGAGTGTGAAACAACAGGCAGAGTGTTGTGGTTGAAAAATAGTAGTACAGGTCCAACATATGAGAAACAGGGTTAATTCATGCTTGCCATTATGAATAGTGATACCTCCACATGTTAGTGTGTGGAAAACTTGTGTATTCCAGTTATCCTTTTTTTAGTGCTTATTTTGATAAAACTGAAAAGCCTGTGTTCAAATATTAATGATGCTTCTATGAATATTTCTACTTTAATGTTCCATTCTTGAAATACTAATACACAAACACTATTACTAGTATATAACTAATAATAAGCATTAATTATTTCCCAACTGAAGTACTGCATGAAGCGTATTTCTAGCATACCTTAGATTTTCTTAAAAATTAGAAGGAAAACTTAACATTTCAAGACACTGAAATTATTTTGGACCATTTTGTACATCTAAATGCAGACTTTGAACTAACAAATACTTTGGTCACTAATAAAATAAATCTTTCTGCATTTGTTCAGAAACATTCTACACCCTTGTCTCAATAAGCATGACTTTTGAATTTAAACTAATAGTCAAGAATACTGAGGTGAAAGTAGTTTGTGTTAGGTGTATGTGCAGGCAGGTTCCTTGCTGGAAGTGAACGTAGGAAAACATCTTTTTCTTCCATCAATTTAGAGCTTCCTCATTTTTCTGTAACTGTGTTGCTAAGCAGCTTTGCTGGTCATCTTGGTTATTAAACTGTTATTGCAGTTTTGTGCTTGTTTATCTTTTTTATTCTATTACCCGGGATCTTGCATGTGATCTTCTCTTTCTATTTTTTTTTAGAACTGTGGAACCACTGGAATATTACAGGAGATTTTTGGTGAGTAAAACACAAGATGAATGTAAAATTTGCTTGTAAACATTTTTTTTCTTGCTCACTTCTGCTTTTCTTATTCATCTGTATGAAACCCTGAAACTGTAAGGGAAAAACAAAAAAACCTCACTGAGCAGAGGAAGAGTGGCCATACTCTTCGGAACATATTTTTCCATTTTTCCATTTTCTGTCTGTAGCACTGTTGTTGAAGTAGGTTGTGTTCCTGTTCTACTTGATGGGTAAATACTTCTGTTGGCCCTGAAGAGAATATCAGTTAAATTTGTTTTGTGATGCTGGTTTGTGTCTAGTACAAAATCATGTCAGACCAGGCTTTTCGATGCTACTAAAAATAAATAATAGTGAATATCACTGCTAACCATGTGAAGGAAAACCACTGACTTTTTAGTAAATTAAATTAGTCTACCCATTACTGAGGTGGTATCGACTTAGAAATGGATCCAGTATTATTTCAGTCAGTTTTGGGTCTTAGAATTGAACCGAAAGTCTTTGCTTTTGAGAAGCTTGAAATCATGATGAATAATAACTCAGTTCACAGTGGTGAGTTGGTGCAGTTTTGGACTTAAGGTTCAGGTATTTTAGACCTTCTGACTGACAATATTTCAATATTGAGGGTTTTTGAGAGGGGGACTATTTTGTATTGTTTGTTTTTTCCTTTAGTTCACTCTAACATTAATTTTAAGGATCCACTAGGCAGGGGTGAGGGAGAGGAATTGCCGTACAAAATCTTAAACAATACAGGCAGGTCAAAATTCTCAATTTAAGGTATCAGTAAGTATTCATTCTTGGATGATATTCTGAATTTAGCCTGTAGTACTTACTCTTGAGACCATCAGTTTACTAGTATATTTATTTTCTAAGTGAATTTTAATAAATTTAAAAATAGGTTTTTTTGTGGCCTTCCAACCATAAACTATTTATCAGTTGATGAAAAGCTGGATGCAATGCAATCAGGTTTTCCTTAGCATTTTGTAACTGCATGTTTCTACTAAAAAGAAGAGAATACTATTATATATGAATTTGTGTAGCATAAATGTTGGCATTTTATTTCATAAAACATGTTTTTTAATTTGAACTTTGTAATTTTTGTTTAGAAAGAGAACTGCCGACCTGATGGAAGGGAGTTAGGTGAATTTCGGGCAACCACTGTCAACATAGGCAAGTACTTACTTGGAGTAATGATAAGGGAGGAGGTATTATTACTTTCAGATTATAATAATTGGTGACTCTAAGCACTTGCTAATCAGTTTTCTCAGTGCTTGCATTTTAAAACATGAAAAAGGAAGGATTTTTATTTATAGTTTCAACAAGCATAAAAGAGAATGTGTGGTACAGTAATATATTTGAGCACTGTTATTCTGTTCTACTCCTGGGCTGATAGGCACAGTGCAGTCTGGGTGGTTATGGAAGCTTATCTCTTTCTAAGATCATTAGCAAATGTTATAGATGCTGAAGGCCATGTCTAGGCAGTGGACCAGTACAAATACTGACCAGTGCAAAATTGGTGCCCTCTCATCTTAAAAGACAAAATGATTCCTGGCTTCTGCTTTTTTCTAAACTTGGTGAGCAACTGTCTCCAGCAGAGGCAACATACCTCTTACACAGTGAGCAGCAGCACCTTACCTGCTTTCTCACACCTTGTAATTTCTAAAAGTACAATAGAGGTTAGTGTACCACTGTGGAATAGTTGCTGATGATTGCTCAGATTTGACACTGAAGGTCTCTTCCATTGTACAACACTGTCTTCCATTAGGTCTTGCTGTAAATCATCCAGAACATGGGTTTATGGTATCCATCTATGATTTATGGTTTTAAAAAGTACACAGCAGATCACTGTTGGCTTCAGTTCTATTCAACATATTCATTAATGGTCTGGGTGATAGGGGAAAGTGTACCCTCAGCAAGTTTGCAGATAACACCAAACTGGGAAGAGCAGCTGATATGCCAGAGATTTTTGCTGCTGTCCAGAGGGGCCTCAGCAGGCTGGAGAAATGGGCTGACAGGAACCTCAGACAATTCAACAAGCAGCAGCACAAAGTTCTGCACCTGGGCAGCAACAAACCCAAGCACCAGTAGGTACTGGGGGCCACTCCAGTCCAAGGGAGTTCCAACATAAAAGGACGATGGAGTCCTGGTGGACACAAGGTTGAACATGAGCTAGCAATGTGACCTTGTTGCAAAGAAGGTCAGTGTTATCCTGGGCTGTGTTAGGCAAAGTATTGCCAGCAGGTCAAAAGAAGCAATTCTCCTTTATTCAACTTTGGTGAGCCTGGAGTGCTGTGTCCAGCTCTGGGCTCTCCAGTACAAGAAAGACATGGACATACTGGAGAGAGTCCAACAAAGGGCCGTGAAGATGGTGAAGGGACTGAAGCATCTTTTCTGTGAATAAAGGCTGAGAGAGCTGAGGACTGTTCAGCCTGGAGAAGACTGAGGCAAAATCTTATCAATGCATATAAATACTTCAAGGGATGGTGTAACCAGACCAGAACCAGAGTTTTTTCATTGGTGCTTAGTGACAGGACCATAGGCAATGAGCACAAACCGAAACACTAGAAGTTGCCTGTGAACATGAGGAAACACTTTTTTTTATTGTGAGGGTGACTGAGCACTGAAACAGGTTGCCCAGAGAAGTTGCAGAGATGCCATTCTTTGAGATATTCAAAAGCCATCTTGATATGGTCCTGGTCAAGCTGGTTATAGGTGGTCCTGCTTGAGCAGGGGGCTTGGATCAGATGATACTCAGTCCTTCCAGACTCAACTGTTCTGTGTGTTTGTGTGTGACTGGCTATTTCATAGAGAGATTATATTCCCATCCTGGATTAATTGAGACTTTGCTTAGCCTGTGTTTAATATGAAGAGATGGAAGGTATATACATTGTGGAAATGGATGTTAATTAAGGCCCTTTGAATGGAAAAAAAAAATCCAGATTTTTTAACAGCACTTTCTCTTTTCAGGTTCAATTACTACTGCAGATGGTTCTGCCCTGGTGAAGTTAGGAAATACTACAGTGATTTGTGGAGTTAAAGCGGTATGGTTGGTTTTTATTTTAACTTGGCTGTCAGCTGGACTTGTGCAATCATGTTAAGAATGAATCTCCTTTAGAGTTACAGTATTCCAGTCAGACACAAGTCCAGTCTTTCACCTTGGTACTCTCAGACATGAAACTAAATACATAATTCCACTGGCTAATCCTACTTCTGCAGTCTGAGAACATGTGTTTTTGTGGGGTGCATTGTGTATGGGGAAAGATATACACACAGTCTTTGTTATTTTTAGATAAAACCTATGTAATTGAAGAATTACTGAATATTTATCAATAAGTGCATTGGTAATTAGTTGGCTGGACAGTTAAGTGCCTTGTAGCCTCAACTTTATTACTGGCCTGCCATGAACTATGAGACAATTACTGCACGTTTCTAAATTGAGTTTTCCTATAGGAAAAATACAGTCAGGGCTGATTAAAATTTGCTCTTGTAAATCTCATTGTAATGGTAACTGGGAAGAAAATGACCATTTGTATATAGAACTGCTGGAAAATCTTTTTGTACAAAATTCAGCTCTTTTTTCTTTTCTTCAGGAACTTGCTGCACCCTCAGCAGATGCTGCTAATAAGGGGTACATTGGTAAGCTTTTCAGTATGGATCTGACTTGGATCTTGTATGCCAAAAGGGCTGTAATGATGGGTCTGATTTAGTGTATTGTGAAGATTTCCTAAAAGAATTTGGGTAATATTGTATTACTTTCCTTAAAATCAGTTTCCAAATTGACATGTAGGAAGTGGTACTTCAGAAATTTCAGAATTCCCTCTGCTCTGCTTGTGAGGTGTCCATGTTAAGCTACCTTCTTGTTGCTGATTCCAGGCCAGGCTGAAAACAGACCTGCAGCAGAGGGAAGCATGTGTGTTAACAGGGGTAAGGTTGTTTGTCTGGAAAAGATGGTGGCATGCAAGGTTGTGCAAAGGCACATTAACTTTTGTCTTGAAGTCTGAGTAGGCAAAAAAATTGACTCTTTACCTGTTTATTTCTTGGGAGAACTGTGGAAGTCCTTGGTGTACATTCTCATTCCTGTTTGGCTTTTCCTTTGAAATAAAAAAAAAATCTGTGGAACTGAGAGATTGAAGCAAATCCCTTTTTCATAAAGCATCTCTGAAGTATGTTGTTGTCACTGAACTTGATTACACTTAGGGTTTTCTTCATGTTTGTTTTGTTTTTCCAGAAATGTTTATGCATATTTTTGCTTCGTGTCTAAAGCATCAGGTTTTAATGGCTGATGAAAAGCAGATAGCATACCACTCAAGTCAGTGTTATTTCTTCAGTGTTTACTTAAGAATGCTTGGCATAAAAGTAGAGGTTGTATGGGGTTGATATTCATAGCAGGTTTACAAACAGAAAGTGGTATTTAGGACTGTGTGCTTCTCCATGGAATGTATAGTTTCTGAGTACAAACTACTACAGGTTCTTTAATACAAACTCACTCGTAACTTTATTTTTGAGGGCAGAAGTAGGAAGGCTTGATTAAAAAACTATTGATTGAAAAATTCTTGATCTTGCCTTTCATTTGAAGTACACAGAATGCTATTAAGCATGCTTATTGTCTTACTTTTGTTTCTGATACCCCATTGCCTGCTTTTGATGATTAATGATTATTGATTCTTGCTACCTAGTTCCAAATGTAGAACTGCCATCCCTCTGTTCAACGAGGTTTCGCTCTGGACCACCTGGTGAAGAGGCTCAAGCAGCAAGCCAGTTCATTGCAGATGTGATTGAAAAGTAAGAATCATCTTAATGCAATTAAAATACAAACACCTCTGCAAGCCGATTTTCTTTTTCCTGGTTTACTCTCTCATTTTATTTTAGTTCACAGATAATAGCAAAGGAAGATCTATGTATTGCAAATGGCAAGGTAAGTTGTATCTCAGAATGAAGATGGACACATGAACATCAGTGTTAAAGGAGGTATTTGGGATTAAGGTGGTTTAGTTTGGTTTGTTTTAGTATTCATAGCTTATTTGACATCTGAAGTGTAAAAAAATCATATGATAGAAATAAGTATTTTTGTTCACGTGCTCAGCATTCTTAGATGTTGCATCATTAGCTTAGTTGCTACATCTCACCTGTGCAAACTTTTTTTCATAGCTTGCCTGGGTGTTATACTGTGACATCATATGTCTGGACTATGATGGAAACATTTTGGATGCCAGCACCTTTGCTTTGTTAGCAGCATTAAAAAATGGTAAGTCTTTGCTAGAGCAAGAGACACACTGATTATTGTTGCTTGGAGAAATATATTGGGTTTGAATCATGATGAATAGGTAACTGGTTCAGCATTCCTTAAGACTTTTTTCCTGGCATTTGAATGCTAAATTACTAAAATGCAAATACAAAGTTGAAATGATTGTATGGATGCTATAGATGTCTAACACATGGGGAGCAGGATTATTGCTCTCTTGTGAGAAAAATATCTCTTCTGCCATGTGTTCTTCTCCGTCAGAGATCTGAGTCTTTCAGCAGTGGTTATGAACAACTTTAATCGGGGCTTACATTGTTAATGTATTCTGTGTAGGCAGAGTAAGTTGTTGGGTGCTTTGGTTATATGTCACAACAGAATATTTCTAGCTTAACTCATTGCAGTTTAAAGAAAAAAATATTTTCATGCATGCAGCATTGATTATTCACAGGTATGTGGGTTGTAAATGCATGTAGGAGGCAGTAAGATGGAAGCTTACAGCAAGGCCTCCTTTTCTAAATGAATTGCTTGCCAGAGAATTCTGTAGCTACTTTGCTCTTGGTTTCTGTCTCCAGCACTGGTGGGTTGTCAGATCAAGAGTTTTCAGAGGATCAGTTTGCACTGATTTTTATACGTCCAGTAGGCGTTTTGGGGAAAAGGACTTCTTGTTAAGTAGGAAAATAAAGGTATTGTAAGTACATGGCACTTTGGAAGAAAAAATACTTCTGTGTAAGGAAGAATGTTAGCTTGAGGAGCACGTTTTCTCAAATGGTAGTTCTAAGCTAAATACGTTATTCAAACCCAAGACATTTTTAGTACAGAACATCAGTAATGTGCCCAAAACTCTATTCTGATCTGTTACCAGTGGCTTACCAATATAGTAAAAGAACAGCTTAAATATTTCAGTAGTACTGGATGTCTCTAGGCCTACTAAACCCAGCAATGTCTAATATCATACCGGTGTAATTTATCTTTTCAGTGCAGTTGCCATCAGTTACTATAAATGAAGAAACTGGCTTATCACAAGTTAATTTCAAACAGAAGAATCCGTTAATTATCAGAAAGCATCCAGTTGCCACATCATTTGCTATATTTGATGAGTAAGTTCCTAAGTGTTTTGTGCTTATGAAAACAACTGTGTATGTAAAAAGAACTGAAAGACAGAGAATGCTACCAGTGATGTTTCTGGACTTGTTCCATACTTCTGCTGGTGAAGAATGTGCTGTCTCAGACAGTGCTTTTTCAGGCAATGCTGATTCACTCTTAACTTTGTGGCATCACTTGTTGAACTGACATGTAGTTCTGTCATATGAATGAGTGTGCAGAACAAAATGAAGTCTGTCCAACTTCTTCCTGTGACTTCTGGAGCAGAACTGGCTCCCAGCCTAAAAGATAAGCTTAAAACTACAGGAATAGGTTTTACGTTTTTACAGTATCTTTAATATGAAAGAATGTTAGCAATGCAATTAGTGTTTTAGAAGCCTCTGTAGATGACTGCTGTGAGAGATGGCAGTTTTTGAACAGTTTATACCAAGGATTTACTCAACAGAGAAAGAAAGAATTCATGGTCCAGTCAGAACAACAGAACCTCTGGATAACTGAAACACAATTATCCAAGATGAACTATGACCAGCACTCATAAGTAATTGCTTATGTAGGTAAAGAATTTGATTATGAGAACTTAAAATAACCACATCTGAGAACTTGACTTCTCACCTGAAATTGCTTTCTGGCTCTTCCAGGTATGTTAAGTATGTGTTCTGCTGCTGTTTACAAGAAATGCAGTTATTTATGGTGGTATCCATTTGAAAAGCAGAAAATGACAAATAAGATGATTTTAACTGTGCTATGAATCTGATTTAAGATTTGGGTACATTTACAGTCACCAGAGGTTTATGGTTCATTAATCTTGTATGCACAGAAATTATTACTAGGCCCTTTCATTCAAATATGAGATGGGATGGGGGGAGCACTAAACTCAGATGTTGGCCGAGTGTTTACCGAGATCAAAGAAGAAAGTTACCAGTACCTGAGAGTGTTTCTGTTAATTGCTTTAATATCAGATCTTGTGGGTCTGAAGTTTGATGTAGACTGAGTTGGTACCATAGGCAGTTATCAGTACAAATCACACATACTGAGCAATGAAGTTGCCTTTGGAAGAAGGCTGCTTGTTGGGCTTTGTTCCCTTCACTGAAATGGAATTGTTGCATCACACAAATTACCTAAGTCTCCCTTTAATTCCTCACACTAAGCATTGAGGGGGTGTGTGCCTTTTTGGGCTTGTCTTATGTGGCTTTTGTGTTTAGTTTTGTGGAGATTTTTGTTTTGTTGTTGTTATTTTTTAACTCTGGTTTATTTACATACTCTGTCTTCCAGACACATTTTTCTTCTGTGTCAAAGCCCCTCTTGAATAAATGAAAACTTCTGGGTTGCTGGATAGAGTGGGCATGGCTGAGCACTGCAGGGCACCACAGCTGTGAGGTCAACCCCCACATAAATATTCCTTATGGTGCATCAGACTCTCCATGTGTGCCAGGGCCCTGTGTCACACAAAGGGACAGTGCTGCACAGTGCATGTGGGTAGAGTTACTAAAGCAGTATTTTTGAGTAGTTTAGCTATGGACTCATGTTTTCATTACCTTGTTGCTATTAAGTGGCAATCTGAAACTCTTGGTACAACCTACACATCACATAGGAGTTCAATTTGAATTCAGTTCCATCTATTTTGTATAATTAGCTCCTACAGCCTTGCTGACAAAACACAAACTTGTCATAAACATCACCAGTATAGGAGTACTGGAGCTGCTAAATTGAATTTGATTACATCACTACTACATTTCAGTTTAGCAATGTAAACTGAGGCTTCATTAAACCTTCAGCTAACCTGTCCTGTCCTAAAATCTGCACTTTGGCCAAATGTTTGTAAGGGGTGATGATTTCTTTTTTTTTTTTTACACTTAAAACAGTTCAAGGCTGAATGGCGATTGCTTTTTTTAAGTTGAGGTTTTTCGTGTGGAAAGTTGGCCTATAGTTTAGGTACTATTTTTTCTTTTTCTATTAGTTTGCTCTATTTGCAATTCATTAAATGGTTCAAAAAATAACAATATGTAATCTCTTCTCATGATCTGCATCACATGATGTTCGACAGCTTATTTTGTCTGCCTTAAGGAACCCAGGAAATCTACTTTTGAACTATTCCCAAACCAAGTGGTGTTAAAGAGTTCTCTGAAAAGAAACTGAGAACTACTTGGGTGAATTCACCATTGGAAATCAGTTTTGTATTATGGTCTAGTGGATATTAGTGAGGCCTCCACCTCAAACTTGTGCCATTTTCTTTGTGGTAACAGTGACATAAGTGACTGCATATCGCAAATAGCAATTTAATGGCATCTTTCTGCAATACATAGTTGTCACAAATCTATGAAACTTAGGCATAAAGCTGCATTTTCAGCAGCTATTTTAACAGACATGCATTTGTGTATGTGGAATCTCCCACTTAATGTATTGGGTTTTTTTCCTTTTATTAAAATTGGTGCATTTGGTTAAGAAAACGAATAAGCTTGGGCACTAAATCTAGCTACAAGTATTTTTTAAGACTACAGTAAAAATTTATGTTTATATGGCATTAGTTTTAAGAGAGCAACATCTACTAACGTGTCTGCACATCCTTTTCTTTCACAAGCACATTACTCATTGTTGATCCAACTGCTGAAGAGGAAGATTTAGCAACTGGAACAGTAACTGTTGTAACTGATGATGAAGGCAAACTATGTTCTGTCCATAAACCAGGTACTTCCAAGTTTATTGCACAGGAACCTATGGGGATTATTATCTTTTCTTGACCTAGATGTTATGTACCTGCTTTTCTCTGTAATGTGTGGGTGCTTGAAGATAACAGGCTCTCTGCTTGACTACTTAGGAAATTACTTGCTCTTGAAATTAATTTTGAAAAAGGTGGTATGACTGAAGCTGTAGGTCCCCATAATTATTGTTTCCTGCTTAAATAGTCAGAATTCTAAGTGCAAAAACAAGTCAGAGCTTGACCTGCATGCAGCAAAGGAAAGATTCTGAGCACAATTTATTATCCCTCTAGTTTGTTTCTCTTTGCTTTGCTTGAGGCTTGATGGGAAAGCTGTTTGTTCCCCAGGTGAAAGTTGCTAGTCATGAGAATTACTGCATTACTTAATACTCTCTTTTAGAAAACACAGAGATACTTAACTGAAGTATAAATAGAAAGTCAAAATATTCCTTTTAATTTTTAGGTGGAAGTCCTCTCACAGGAGCCAAGCTTCAGGACTGTATCACCAGAGCAATTACAAGGCACAAAGAAGTAAAGAAGCTGATAGACAAAGTGATAGAAAGTATAAGGCCCAAGTAAACGAACAGTGAGATCTTTTCCAAAATGGATTTGTAAAAATTATATTTGTTACAGTGTTCACAAACCTTTTGTACTAAATAAACAAATACCAATACTACATTTACAAAGTTCATTTTTCTAAAATGTTTTTCACCCTTATACTATGTACAATGCTGCTGAGTGGTAAAAAATACAAGATAAAGTTCTGTTAAAAAAAGTGACTTAAGGAAACAACACACTAGCTGCTTTATAGATGAAATCTCTAGAGGCTGCAGGGTTGGCTCCCCAGAACAGTTCAGTTATTTCAGTGTCACATCGATAGTGGATTTTCCTACCAGTAATGTAAAACACTGATTTATTTTTAAGCTTTTTCCTTTTTAATCTGAAAAAAAAAAAAAATCCCTCTGAATCAATTATTTAGAAGGGGGGCAAAAAAAAAAAACAAACCCTCAGGATTTTGGAGGGGCCGGTGTGCCTCTTTTCCTTTTACTTTTTGAGTGGCTGCCTGAATGCTGCTGGTGCTGCAGGTGAGCTGCTTGTGCTGCTGCTGCCATAGCCATTTGATGCTGCAAGAATCGCAACTGCTGCCATGAAGAAGGGGGAGAAAAAGCTTGTTAGCATTGACTATAAAGTTATGTTTCACATCAGGAAGAATGAGAGGAAGATGGGGGTGGGGAAGTGAAAAGAAAAAAAAAATGAGGAAGCACCAGGTGGACGAAAGGAATACACCGTGTTCTGGGGCAATGAGTTACAGTCAAGCAGCACCAGTGGCACAGAAGCCTGCTGAGGGCATAGCTGATGTTTTACATGGGTAGTCAGACAGCTTTGTCTTTGCCCTTTCTCTTCATTGCAGTAACTGCAGTAACTCAGCAACTTCAGTGAATGTTTAGGTTAGGTAGGACATTTGAAACTTAATGCCTTTCAGTGTATGCACTTGTATTTTCTCCATGCATCACAAAGAGGAGACTGTGCTAAAAAAATACTAAAAATATTTTCATAAAGCATCTGAATGGCAGAATGCTAAAAGGAATGCTTTGCCAGAGCTGTTGCTTCTGTGTACTGACTGTAGCAGTGCTATATTAGAACTTGCAAGTGCTTACATTCATACTGTCTTGAACTCTACTGGCACCTGGCAGAGCTTATTTGGGTATGTGCCACAAGCACTCCTTGAATGTTGGCAAATCAGGAAGGTGGATGGCTTAAATGAAAAAATAAATTCAGTGCTCCAAGCTGAGAGAACCACAGATTTAAAACATTTCATGATTAAATTGGCCAAAAATTCATGTGTTTTCTTCATTTGCAAGACCGTAAGAACATTAGTTTTAAAAAAAATCAAAAGGGCAAAATTTTTTATTTTGGAGCTGAGAATTGTATTTTTTTAATTTTATTTTTTAAACACAGTCAGAGTGAAGTTGCTGGATTACTTGTATCTGTTGCTGCTGCTGCTGCAAGGCTTGTTGCTGTTGCTGTTGTAAGGCAGAAGAGAGCTGGAGTCTCTGCTGAGGAAGGCTTTGCCCAGGTCTGTTCACAGCAGAGCCAAGCTGAGACAACACTAAGAAAGGAGAAGGGGAAAGCAGGCAGGTCAAAGGGGTCAGGTCACGTTTGTCAGGGTTGGGGAAGGAAGACATAGGAATAAAGTGACAGAAAAGGTGGGTCAACAGCATTAGTTTCAGAGTCAAATTGGGAACAGTGCAGAATAAAGTATACATGATACATATACTCTTAAGTTAGAAAGGAACTAGATTATGAAGTGCTTGTGGAGACACAAAGAGGTTTCTCACACTGCACGTTAAGCACACAGCTAAAGAAACATTCCTCAATGAAGTTTGGCATGGAAGTTCCCTGGATTTTCTTTATGCATCAAGTGTAACTCATTTTTATGTATCAAGTGTAACTCATTTTTATATGACGCTGTCAATTTACTACACTTCCAAACAAAGCAGAAGAAATGCATACTTTGAAAGTCCAGTTTTCTTGTGTAATTCATATGCTGATAATAAACAGCTCACTGTTCTGAGCTAACATCAGAATTCTTTAAGACCAAACTTCATTTCAGTGTGAATTTGTCAAGGTACACACTTAACTACAAAAAGAGGCTCAGCAAGCACATACCTGTGGCCTGAGGTGGCATAAAATTCCCTACTCCGGTCAGGTTAATTACAGCAGCTTGTTGGGCAGATAATGCCTGATCTTGATTGGATGGACCTTGGTCAGACCCCTAGCAAAAATGAAAAGCTTGACCCTTATTACCAAACCCTGGTATCATTGAATAAGTAAATAAAGCCAATGTGAAGGCAAACTTCTGAAGTGCTGTTTATGAACATTCAATTCTACACCTTCTACTGTGTGTAGATAGAGGTTATAATACAGACACTATTGAAGTAGAATGAACAGCTGTTGAATGCCCCAAAACAGCTGTTTGGGCAGAAATGGTATTACCCAGCAGAAATCTCATGTTTTTGTCAGCTTCCCTCCATTCATCAGAGACTGCAGTCTATGGCTGCAATCTTGATGACATTTCCTATCTCACTCCCAACCCCAAAGTCTTCAGGTTACACCTGAAACTACCCGTGTGCACAGGTCCTAATAAAAATGTGAAAAGGCTCAAACTTAGTTACATGTTCATATTATGCCACACACTCCCCCATTGCATAAAAAATAACAAACGCTGCTTTTAAAATTCTATTTCTAGAACAGAGCAGTTCTCAAATTAATTACTGAAATAGATAGAATTAGTGGAATCTGATCTAGTGTCTACCAAAGTCAGAGTACTGAATTATGACCTTTTCTAGAACTTATTAACATTATGCATTGATTCTTAAAGAGGGGAAATAGAAGTGTTACATATGAAATCCAAGCAAGCTGCAGGGCTTATCAGTCAGGTGGTGAAAAAAAAAAGAAGAAAAAAAAAGCCTTTGGAGCTGATGCATTTCCAGGAGTTGCAATGCTTCTTAAAATAACCTTCTGAAATAATGCCAATAAGATCTAAGTACACTTGATCAAATGATTGCAGATTAAGACATCATCATCTCAAGGAAGACAACTAAGCCTTATGAAGTCACAGAACCAACACTGGGGGAAAACCACTGAGATGAGAATGTATATATTCTGTTGGCAGCATGTAAAATGGGTTTATCTCCTTTGGGGAAGCTTAGGTTTTTTCCATTGAGCACTTGTATCACATACATTCTTGTCCTTAGTGAAAGCTAAAGAATCTGGTATGCAGAATAACTCTGTTTAGCTAATGACCTTAGTCTTACTCTGTAGCATGTGGTAAGAGAGAAGTTCCTTAGGGCAAGTGAGGCAATGCAGAGATTGATCTCCTCCAGAAGAACTTTGTGCCACAAGGGCTGGGCTTACACCAGCCTATTTGTAAATGCCCTTGAAGTCTAGATGAATGTCAGACAGAGCCCTTGAATGTCCAGAAAAAAAAAATTAAAACCCATCTGTATGAGTTTTCATGATATTTTTTTTTTTTTTTTAGCAATTCAACTAGTAACTGACATTTGGATTCTGAGAATATATCTGAAGGTCTCCCATTAAACTGTCCCACATTCCAGAACAAGGCCTGTGATACAGGAGAGATGATACACCATAAAAAGTCTACAATAGCACAAGTAAACATTATTATGACACACTGAGGATCCAGTAGAGACTACTTGGTAAACAGAAGTCTTGCATGTCTGGGAAGATGAACATAAAAGCTGAGCAGCTAGTTTTCTCTAATTGCTGCATTATTTCTGGTATGATTTTTAGGCACAAGTAGAACAAACCACTGAAAATTTGCCATTTTGAGGACAGACAAATTGGTCTATCACGACTTTAGACTTCTTCAGTGATTAAAGCTTTTAATACCAATTACAGGCAGCAGTAGAACAAAAATCTTAAGATAACAGCTTTAAAGCAAACTGATCCTTTTTCTGGTGCAAAGAGAATAATTCTGTTGACTACAGCCAACTCTCACCACTATAAGTAAGAAGTTATAGTTATTCTAGTAATCCTGATTTTCTACTCTGTGCATCTGTTAGTTATGATAAATGGAGCAACACAAAGCTGATTTTCCACCACTCATCCAGTAGGCTGGTTCTCTTCACACTGTAGAACCCAGCTCCAGCCAGGGCAACAAAGCCTTCACAGTCTTCACAGCTTGGGAAGGTTTTGGAGGAACACTTTGCTCTACCTCTGCCTCAGATCGGGTCTGTAAAGGTTCATTTTCTCAGGGAGATGGGGGAGAACAGGAGAAATTTCTTCATCCATGCACCCCAGACTGAGGGCTGTGAGCACACACACCTGTTCTCCCTGTTGCTGAGGACTGCAGGTTGTAGGCTGCTGGGATTGTTGCTATGGAGAAAACTGACAGCCACTGCTGTGATTGCTGTGATTGCTGGAATGGGTTAAAAATAAGTGAACTACCTGGAAGCTGTTGAAGATTAAAACCAAAAGGCATAATTCAAACAAACTGCTGGGCTTGCTGCTGTCCTATGATGAGCCTGATACTGGTAATGGCATAGTCCTTGGAAATTTGTTTTGTTTGGTTTTGTTTTTTTAAAAATCCTTTAATCCGTTTCCTAATCCTATTTGTGAAAAAGCATTAGGAAAAAAATCAGCATTAAATTATATCAAGATATTTTCACAGAAAAAGACGTTAAGTAAAATAGTAGAGATTGTACTGTTACTGGAAATTTAAAAAGTTATTCTTCAAAAGCACCGTGTATTACTTCCACTATCAGAATATTCCCCTGAATTTTAACAGATGCTTCCAATCAATAAACTGCAAGGTCCAAAGCAAAAAAAAAAAAAAAAGAGAAAAAAAAAAAAAAAAAAAAAGTGAGGTGACATGGTCTTGATTCCTCTCCCTCACTCCAGCTTTAATTGCACTGATTTCAGCTAACTTGTCCTTGGCTTAGAAGTGGCAGAGGTAGCTTGAAAGAACATACTTCAACATGGACTCATACAAGCATTAGATTTTAAGGAAGAGCTCTACTCTGGCATAACTGCCTCCTGTGTCTGCCCTTTTACATGCTTCTGCAGTGTGTACACGAGTGGGAAGAGGAAGCAGCAGAGCTACAGCTCATCTTTTACTGGTATTAATTTTTAGATTCATTTTTAACATCTGCTTTAACTGTTCAGCATCCTTGTTGGTGACATGGACAGTGGCACCGAGTCCGTCCTCAGCAAGTCTGCTGATGACACCAAGCTGTGTGATATTGTCAACATGGTCAAGGGAAGGGAAGCCACCTAGAAGAACCCTGACAGGCTTGAGAGGTGGGCCCATGCCAAGATCCTCAAGTTCAGTAATGCCAGGTGTAAGGTCCTGCACATGGGTCAGGTGTGCCAAAGACAATTACAGGGTGGGTGGAAAATGAATTGAGAACAGCACTGAGAAGGACTTGGGAGTACTGGTTGAGGATAAGCTCAACATGAGCTGGCAATGTGCACTTGCAGCCCAGAAAGCCAATTATATCCTGGGCTGCTTGAAAAGAAGCATGGCCAGCAGGTCAAGGGAGGTGATTCTACTCTCTACTCCAGTCTCATGAGACCCCACCTGGAGTGCTGTGTCTAGGTCTGGAGCCCCCAACACAAGAAAGACATGGAGCTATTGGAGTAAGTCTAGAGGAAGGCCATGAAGATCATCAGAGGGCTGGAACACCCCTCCTATGAAGACAGGCTGAGAGAGTTGAGGTTGTTTAGCCTGGAGAAGAGAAGGTCCCAAGGAGACCTTTTAGCAGCCTTCCAGGATCTGAAGGGGGTCTACAGGAAAGCTGTGAAGGCACAAAGGTGTATAGTGACAGGATGGGTGGGTAACAGTTCCAAAGAAGAGGAGAGATTTAGGCTAGACATGAAGAAGAAATTGTTTAGTATGACGATGATGACACACAGGCACAGGTTGCCCAGAGATGTGGATGCTCCAACCCTAGAAGTGTTTAAGCCCAGGTTGGATGGGGCTTTGAGCAACCTGGTCTGGTGGGAGGTGTCCCTGCCGATTGCAGGAGGGCTGGAACTGCAGGATCTTGCAACCCAAACCATTCTTTGACTGGCAGTACACCAAAGCTGCACTTGTACCCTTGTAACTTGCAGATGACTTCAAGATCCAGGAATGATACCTGGCTCCACAAACACTCCCTGTTCTGCTTTTAAGTGGTGCCCTGACACAATATGCAACTTCTGCTCATGTTTGTATTTGTTTTTATCCTTAGTGAAAAGAAGATATTTACAGACTTCATAAACTCCCTGCCTTACATGATGAACTTCTATTTCTACTACCAGAAGGTCTTTAAAGCTATTACTGCACCTACTTGTGCATGTTTAGCTCAGCTTTTAGGCCTTATATATGCAACCCTTGAATGATTCTAATGTACTAAATACTAATGTTTTGTATTTTTAAAATGATCATGATTTCAGTTTATAGAATGCTTCGTAATAAAAGCCTACAAAAATTGTGTAAATAGAAGACTACATTTTCAGATTAATCTCTTGAATTCAAATGTCAGCATTTTCAGATTGTCACAGAGAGGTAGGCTGCTTTGTTTTGAGCTAATTTCTCCCTAGTATTTTTATGGAAGTAGCTTTTTCTCTTGTTCTAAGCATTCTAAATAAGCAACTAAAATTTGCAGCAAACAGTTTGATAAACTGTCTTCGAAGATCTGTAGGGGGCAATGTAGGAAGCAGAACTAACCACGTCTCTGAAGAAAAGTAAGAAATTGTGTCCAAGTGTATTAATTACCTGCAGAAGATTTAAGGACCGAAGATTTGATGCATTTTTCAAACCAAAGGGGCTGCCTGTTAAAGAAAACATCTTTTTATTAGTAGGAAATCTTTACTTAATTATATATGTATTGCAATTAGTGCATCTTTCCACTGGGATAATTTCTAAACTTTTGGAAGTTGGAAAACTGACAAGTTTAAACTTCATACTTTTAATACAAGGCTGCATTTTATCTAATGTAAAGTTACCTAATGTTCATAGATACCCAGACTAAAAGTTAGAGAGCTGACTAAATGTAAAGAAAACCCTATTGCCTCTACATGCTGTACTCCATAACCTATAACCTATTAAAACATTTACACAAAGGTGAATGTGGAGAATACCACAGCAGTTATTCTTCAGTGATTCTTCTTCCTTAAAAAGCTTTAGTGTTTGTACAGTAAATCCAGAAATGTCCAAGGGCTCAATGAAGTAACAGGCTCTCAGTTTCCCAGTCATTAACAGAAAACCAATCCCACACAGTCTTAGCAAGGCTCCCCCAGCCCTTCCCACCCAACTCCACCTCAAGGGCTTCTGCAAAGACATATCTGACTTGTAGAGCTTTTGGCATTATGCCATGTGGCACTCTTCAAAGCTATGCTAAAGAAAAGACATATATGTGGTAACTATCAGGTGGGTAGAGAAGGGATACAAACGTTTCAGTAAAGCAGCAGCTGTCAAACAGGATCCCCCAGAGGTCTGCCACTGACCTAGCTCAGCTCACTACTCCCATCTGTTATGTGGGCAATGGAGTAGCATGTAAAAATCTGTGACACCATATTGGTTGATTGAGCTTTGAAAGGACAGAACTGGAATTAGAAGTGATTCTAGGGAATTGAAGAAAGGTTCCAAAAATCTGTAATATTGAATTAAATAAGACAAATGAACAAGTACAAAACCGTAATTGGCTTTGGGTCTATGCAGCAAGAAAGCACGTGAGAAGCTACAGCAAGTCACAAACACATCCAAATCATCCACATCACAAACTATAGAACACACAAAAGAAAATAACCTCCTCAAACAGTTTACATTTATAAAACTCACTGTCACAAGATGCCGTAGATGCCAAAAACATAAATGGGTTCAAAACCCAGTTAGATAAATCCACAGACTAGAAGTCTAGCACAGGATACTAAGCCCAGAGATCCACGTGGATAGTCTTCAGCTGAGAAAGTCTCAAAGCTGTAGAATGCCAGAAGAGGTACAGCTGCATATGAGGGATGTTTCTCTTCACAATTCTGCCTCACCTTAAACTCTCTCCTAAATATTCTCTAATGGCAACTATCAGAGACAGAATATAAACTGGACAGATTTTTGGCCTAAACCACTAAAGCCATTCTTACGTTAATGTAGTGCTGTTGTGAAAAATACAAATAAAAAATAGGCAGACCTCATCTGGGGAAATGTTAACAGGAATGTTGTGAAAGAGATGAGATGCATTTATTCTGCTGTGCTCCAGTGTGGTAAATCAGCCAAGCTCAGGCTTGTGTCCAGTTTTGGTTATCACATTTTAAGAAGGATGTAAGCAAATTGGACAGTCTAGAAGAGAGTGACAGGATTATGAAAGGTTTGAAGAATACAACCTATCAGAAAGAGAAGACAAATGTGGGACATGACAGCATGTTTGATACTTAGAAGGTAAAGAGAAAGGGTGAACAACTATTTTTCATGTCTGCAAGGAATAGGAGAAAAAAAATAATTTAATTTGCAATTAAGGAGATGCATTACAATTAGAATGAAACATTTTGCACAAATAATGAACTACTCCATCCAAACAGCTATTAAGGGAATTTTCTTTAGTGAAGTTATTTAAAACCAGTTTAGATAAGCATTGGTTCAGTCTCGTTTAGACAGATTTGACTCTGCCTCAGAGTAAGGGATGGGTTATCTTGAAGTCTCTTTCATACTTCTGATTTCATAATCATACGTTTGGAGTTTTTGTTTTTTATTATTTTTCATAAAAATAAATTAAAAATTTAAGTGCTGCTTTAATGAAGACTGAGGCCTATAAATTTACATAGTCATATCTGAAGGTGATAAGGAACTGATTTTCCTACTAGAATAAAGCAGTATCAGTGATCAAATAAAATGTCCTGCACATGTAAATGCTTTCTAAGTTTAGCCATGCTTTTTTTTTCTGCTGGTCATCAACACATTTGAATTTGGAGTTTCTCTCAAACTTCCTACTGAGCATACCAAACAATCCATGCTTAGATTATGTTTCTCCACTCTAGCTCCCTGAAAGCAAACAATCACAAACACAGCCTACATTTGCAACAGAAGAATGTCTACCTTGTTTCCCAAGCTTCAGCTGTCAAATACACAATCTATTCACAAAATGGCCACTTCCATCCATTGTTCTCACAACATTTTTTTTAAAATTGTCTCTATCAGCAGTGGCTTTTCAATATATTCACACTAACCTGCTTGAGAGGCAGACTGCATTGCAGCGGGCAGCGCACTTGGTACCAGACCTCCTGATGGTAAAATGCCACTCAGATTTATACCTGCAGGGGCTATGGCACCAGTGTTGCACCCCAACATAGGGTTTGAACCACTCATCAGTGTCTGTGATCCACTGTAGAAGAGGAAAGATAAAAAAATCAAACCCAAATGGTACAAGAAAATCCGAGTAATTAAATTTTTTGCCTCCTGTCTCATGACAAGTAAATCAATTCTTTGCTAGAAATAGGATTATGGATAAAACATCAAGATTGCTTAAAAATCATTATGCCTAGGGTATAAGACATACATAAATTCATGTTCTGGGCATATACAATTTCTTTCATTCTTATGATCTGTGGAAAAAAACAACCCACAAATGGTCCTTTTATTCTAGAGATACTGAAAGATCAACAGATTTCTGAATGGTTGTATTACAACAAAAAAAAGTTAAGGAACAGGGTTATGTTTTCTTCTTGCAGTATAAAGAAAAAAGATGTCTCTAATTAATTAACAGGCACCAATTACTGAATATCTTGGATGAACAAGACAAGTGTCTGATACTTGCATTGAAGCACACTGGGTTTTTTACACTTATCAACTTATATTGTCACAGACTTTCACTTAGTCTAAAAAGCAGATCATGTTACATTCCATATGATCTGTTACAGACAGCAGCCTTTTTTTTTTTTTAAACCACAAACTAAGTTCTATGGATCAAAGAACGTTTAACCTTAATGTTTCTTAAAGCTGTTAGAAAGCAGATTTGTTTTCTTGTATTTTACATACAACTTTCAATTAGAGGCACTTTAGTATCAAGTCTTATTTCATTTGGAGTGGTCTGCATGATATCCCACCCACCTATCTCTGATTAAGTAAAAAACAGGCTTTCAATCTTAAAGAGCTAAACCTGAGAGACCACTTAAACTGGGGTTAAGCCTCATGAAATTCAGCTGTATGCATCCAAAAAGCTGAAATCATGATTTTCTTGACAGACCTTTTCAATGCTCTGATAGTAGGTGCCTTCTACTGGAGAAATACAAAGCATTTCTAGTGGCTCCTCACTTTATAATTACAAGATAAATGATGTTGTTTTTGTATTGAGGATCCTGAAAAATTTCTATCTTAATGGATGCTGGACAGGCTGGTATCACTTCCACACTTCTCACCCCACTGCCCCAACAACCAACCCATCCAGGGCAAGTTAAGAAACCATCATTAATAAAAAAACTTACCACACAGAGCCCACTACATTGATGAAGTTAAGTCCTGCAGGGTTTGCCATGACCTGGGTGGAGGTTGTTCCTGTAGTAATGGATGTTACCATGGTGGAAAGAGGAATGGTCATTATGGGTAATGCCTGGCTCAGAGACATTTGTTGCTGAGCAAACGGGGTTAACAAAGTGGGCTGAGGGGTGAAGCCTGAATCTTGGGGAGTAGGGGTGGCAGTAGGGGTAATAGGAGTTGAGCTCTGAGCATCAGGAGGGTGTGGGGTCGATGAAGGGGTGTTGGTTGGAGTAGGAGTAGATGGTTTAGGAGTTCCAGACCCTGCTCATTGAGAAAAATAAAAAATGCTAGTTTGTTATAAAAGGCCAATCTTTTTTTTGTATAAGGTTAATGGAATCTTATTTAGCACTGACAATTTGTTCCTTTTTTTTTAGACTGCAAGTGTTAATTGCTACATGAGTGTTACAGCACACACTCATTGTTAAGGATGTGGTATAATCATACAGAAAACCCATTTTCCATGCTTAATTTCTTTAGCTGTACACTTTTTTTTGTATCGTCCATTAAGTTCTTCCCTAATTTATCACACATTGTCATAACTCCACTCAGAAATACTGATACCAAAATAAAACAATTTCTTAGTGACCATTTTAACCTAATTAATGCTTTTGTCCTAAAATGTTCAACATCTCATCTATATGCACTCCCTGCACTATAGCATGTTAAAAACTTATGGAAAACAGTATCAAGAAAGAACATATAGTATTTCAATAATTGTGGGGTTGATCTAAATTTCATTAGATAGCTTAGCTCCCATTTGACAATTTTTGATAAAAAAATTATAAATTTTCAAGTATGTAAGGTAATACTGCATGAATAAAAATTACTGTGTAATTTCTTTTGCTTAAATGTAGCATGTATGGCTATTTTGTTGTGAATGTAGGAAGCACAGCTTATCAACAGAAAAATGAAACAAGAAACCCAAAAAGCTTGAGGTGGTTTTTTGTTTTGTTTTGTTTAGCTTTCATGTCCTGCAGAAAGAAAGGAAATAAACTTGAGTGTCCAGCTGTTGGGACCAGACCCTTAAGTAAAAGTAAAAACTGCAAGCAGCAGATTTACACTTTCATAGCACTACCATAAAAACACAGTAAATATGTTAGAAGAAAACTTTTGTAGGTTTTTTTTTTCTTTGTGCAAAACAAGAAGGCAGAAAATTTGCAACATTTGAGCTATCCAGATTTTAAGTAATTTAATGCAAAAATGAAATTATTATACTGGATTCTGCGATGTGCAGTATGCCTCATAAAAGCCTGAAAAACTACAGCTATGATTTCTCTTTGTGCATATCTGTTCATGTAATGTCTTAAGACACATATTTATGATCTATAGCTATGTTTATAATGATCCTGTCAGTTTTAATGAAAATACTTAAGCTAGGATGTCATTTATTGAAATCTACATTTTAACACCTGAGAATATGGTGCTATCATCAGCAGCATCACCACCACACTTGCAATCAGCAATGATTTGTAAAACAGTGTAGGAGTGTTTTAAAAAATCATCTTATTGTTTATTGTATCACCACCTTGGGACTGATCAGATTATATACATACATAGAGATACAACTGCACCAGCTCCTATAACATTTAAAAAAATCAGATGCTTAAATTATGTAAAGGCAAACTGATCTAACATACTGCTTTTACAGTTACTGGAGGAAAGAAATCTACACTTTGGAATTTTATCTTATCACATCATCTACCAGCCTTTCATAAATGAGATCATACTAATTGCATAAAATGTATTAAACGTATACACAAAGGGTGCATACATATATACAGAGAAAACAAACACAGTTACAATAAACATAAAATACATACAGTGAACAAGAGACCTGCCTAAAGCTGCACAACTTATACAATTTAGGGTACACTGTACACTTATGTTTCATCATTCCACAGGTTAAGAAGTTTCTCAGGAAGCATTTATGCAAAAGCCTAAGATTTAATGGAGAATTTAGGTCGTGACTCACTTTGTGAAGAGCTTGCAGGAGACATGGCAGCTGAAGAGAGCATGCTAACTTGATTGAGATCCATAGATTGTTTCCGAGAAAGACCAGGGGGCTTAGGAGGAGGAGGAGGAGGAGTGGGGGATTTTAGATGGCCACTTGACTGTTGTGGACTAAAAATATTACCTGAAAAAGCATAATTAAAATACATTACTGTTCTGTGATTACACATTAGCTTGAATATTTCTTAGGATAAAATTTTCTGCACAATATAATCAGGAATCAACAAAATTATGCTCTTTTCACAGATGAGACACTGATTTTTTATTTTTTAATAAATCTTTAGTAAAGGGATATAGTGTCTTACAACAGGCAGAACACAGAAAAAGAGATGCCCAAGTCAATGAATAATTACCTGAAGAGCTACTTCCTGAACTTGAAGGTAATTTGATGGGAGGAGGTCGGTGTTTTACACCTTTCCCCAATACAGAAGACTGTACAGAGCCTGATATACTTTCTGGCTGCTAGGAGGAAAGAGAAATTAACACTACCACAGCAATAATGTGATCTTGCACATATTTGACAGAAAAGACAATTCAATTACTTTGTATTAGACTTCTCAAAATCATGACAAAATTCCTTTCACCCATTTCAGATTTTGATCCATTTTAAAAGCATAACTTACGACTGACTCGTGACATAACATGCTCACCATCAAGAAGTGTCAGTAAAATTTAAACCAAGCAGAAAAAAACCAAACCAAACCCAAAGAAGCTAAGAAGCTTCACTTTTCTCTGAAATTCTGAAAAGCAGCTTAGTAATTTTCACAAATTTGAGTGTGACCAATACATTTCAAATAAAAGGACAATTTGGTCTTACTTGCAAAACTACATCATTTCATTCATCCACTTAAACCCATTTATCAGGCTGTTTGAATTTATGTTAACTTCAGTTAATCAAGTCTGTAGTTCTCTGTCACTCACAACAGACCCATAATCCCTAATTGCAACAGCTGTCAAAAGACTCCACAGTGAAACATAATTTACAGCTATAGTTTATATGTATTTTACCTATAAAGCAGGTGAAACATAAATGAAAGCAGTGTCTAAACAAACACAGAGTTCAAAACCTACCAAAATTATAAAATGAGGCACTCATATATATATATACACACACAAATATATACATATATACTTCAGGAATACTGAAGTGCTGGAGGCTGATTATATGTGCACTGGCTAACAACCCTGAGCAAAATCAACAACCATTGTGCAAAATCAACTTTTTTTGATAGATTAGCTTCCATGGATTCTCAGCAATGAGAGATGACTCCTTTCCATGTTTCTAATTTCTTACTTATAGAAAAAAATCTTTTGAGAAAAACTGTAGATTACCTTTCTCTTCCACTATTAAAAACTGCTTTCTTCATTCTGAAAATAAAGACCATTCAGAAGAGGAGTAGATCACTGAGTAACCTAACTTTGCTCTAGCTTTTTTGAGGGGTTGCTTGGATAGATGGACAAAATGAATTCCAGAAGTATCCTTCCACTCTAAGTTATTCTATGATTTTAATACATATATATACACACACAGAGGTGCCTGTATTTGTCTCTATGTGTACACACACATACACAAACAATAATACTCCTTTCTGCAACTGCTGGCCTCTGCATTCTCTTCTTCTGACTGCCACCACAAAACACCTCTTTGAGAGCAATGGTGCAGTTTAGAAGTATGTATACTTAGAAGAAAGATGCAAAGCCAATCATCTAATGGATAACAAATTCATTTACTATTTGGAGTCTGAATCTGATCAAGAAAGCAAGAAGTGGCCAGTAAAGCACAACAGACATGAGAATTTGGGAATGCAGGAATTTCTGCTGGATGTGCGCATGCAAAAATATGAAAG
The DNA here is from genome assembly GCA_023637945.1 of Phaethornis superciliosus. Taxonomy (NCBI): domain Eukaryota; kingdom Metazoa; phylum Chordata; class Aves; order Apodiformes; family Trochilidae; genus Phaethornis; species Phaethornis superciliosus. The sequence goes on along the minus strand of JAJQWJ010000001.1, from coordinate 172,291,922 downwards.
GTTTTTATGTGGTGTGTTTTTTTTTTTTAATTTTTTTTTTAACTTCTCATCTTCAAAATAAAGAGAAAAGAATTTCACTGAACTGTAAAGGATTCATCTGAACAGGGGAAAATGCTACAACAGAACCTTGGAGCTAACTCTACTGTATATGTGACTTAGGAAAAAAAAAATAGCTAAAAGACGAAACATTTGAACAGTGAAAATAGAAGTGCTCTCTTCTAGCTTTCCTAGTATGTTTTGTAACAAAAAACCAAAACCAATACAAAAAAACCCCCAACATTTAGGAAGTAATTCAGAATGAAATTTTTAGGTTATTTTACATTTAAATGTGGATAGCAAAAATTATTCTAGTAATTCAGTAATCAAGTGCAAATAAAAAAAATCCCAAAACCACAGTATAGCTGGGTAACTCACTTCCATTTCCTTCCCTGGAGAAAGATGGCTAAGATTGACTGATCCACCTGAATTATGAAACATTTTCACAGGACATTTAGCTTCATTTTGAACTAACTCCTGATACTGGTTCACCACTCTGTAACAAACAATGAGAGCATAAAATGATCAGAAACTCGAACTTCTACAGTAGATACATATATGTAAACACATAATTGTATATATTCTATAGCCCTATATTGTTTATTTTATATCTATGTGTATATTATATAAGTATATATCTATATAAAATAAAGATGCACATATGTAAGACAGCTCTATCTCTATATTACTTTCTACTTCATGTTCCTGGTTTCTTTTCTTCAATGTATTCTGTTTTAACCAGGATTTTTTTTCCTAATGCAGAACACAGTTGTTTAAGAAACAAGTCTAAGAAACACTCTTGGAGAAATATGCAAAACTAGACAGAACAGTTTCCTTCGAAAAAGCAACTGCAGCTTTTTGGGATGTCAGTAATAGGAGTCCCTTTCCCTTCACATGGCTACAAACTATAAAGCTGTGTCCTCTGCCTGCACTCCCCCTGTGAAGCTGGCAGTTTTCCTTTAACCTGTGTGTCTATGTCAGAAGAGGACTCTAAAAGCAAGACATGAACTTAAGAGGCCCATAGTATGAATGTACATCCAAGAACCAGGTATCACATAAAAAGTTATCAATTTTTGAGTATCAGGATAGCAAGGTCTTAAGTCTACAAAACTAACAAGCATACCATGAATTTAAGAATAAATATCATCAGGCAAACAAGTTTAAAATACTGCTCTACCAAATCAAATATATCTCTACTACTTTGAGGAAACTAAGTAGAGGGCATGGCGTTTTATAAACATGAACAACATATACAAAATGACCTGAAAATCAAGCTGGAGACCTGTTGCTGCTTTATAGCCTAAATGCTTCATAGTTTTTTGAAGTCTTTATAGTCATTGTGGTCTGAACCTCAATGAAAAACTTCTAGTATATTTCCATTAGCTTATACCTAAGTGCAATGAACTACATTTTGGCATAGCACTGATCCAATATTCTGCTAGTGACTAAAGCAGACATAAGCAAGGGCCCCATGATACATAACAGAAGAAAGGGTGCAGTGTGGTTATTTTCAGCAATTAGGTTTTAGATGGTTTTAGAATTAGAATCTGAATAATAAAATGCCACGGACTCTGTGAAACTCAGTTGCTTTTCTAACTGAAGGGTTTGTACAGTCCAGAGGCAAACATGATCAGGAAAGCAATCTCAGTTAAAATTACACCCCTGTAGTATTGTTTTAGTTTCCAGCCAACCCCCAATTCAGTTTACATCACAAACACCAAAAGTCTCAATCAGCACTATCAGCAGGTGAAAAATATAAGTAGAGTTTTTAAATCAAGATTATCTATTAAGCCACAGAACATTATTATTGATTTTTGACCAAATCAAGGACTTATTTCCCTGCCAAACAGATAAGAAGGGGGGGAGAGGAGACTGTGTAAGACGTATGGCATGTACATCACATAAAAAACCATAACTAGCTCTGACAGAGATTGCTTTTTAAAGATTCTGTTCTCATACGCACAAAGAAACTCAGATATCCAGTGTGATGCACACTGACAAACACTTGAAGAAAAACATTTTTGCTTCCTGTGCTATCTCAGAATTGTACTCATTCTACAACTAATATATATTGGGAACTGCTTTTTTACTTGCTTCTCTAAGAAAGCTGAATAAAGTGATGAATGACACAAAAATAAATTGTATATTATGCAAGTCCTAGATTACACTTAAAGTTCAAATGAACAGTTTCCATGATTGCTAATTTACTGTAAAAAATGTCAAAAATTAAATACTTCTAAGTAGTCTCAGAATTTTGTTGTTACAGGTATGATCAAAAATAATTGTCCAAATAGTTGTAGGAGTATGCTTGAAATTTAGGTAGTGGGACAAGCTGCATTCACATATATATTTGCTTTCCTTTTTTCCTTCTTGTTCATTACGTATAGAAACTGAACACTGCCTCCTATTTCTTGCTAATGTGATTAATTCCTCTTATTTTCCTTACCTGTTCTGCATCTGTTTCCATAGCCACAACATTAGCAATTCTAGTTCCTAAAATTCATTATTTTGCATCAAGCTAAATGGTTCTAAATACTATATTTATTTACCTTTCAGCATCAGTCTTTGAGCCAATAAGGAACCTGCAATGTAAAAAGTATAATACATTTTCCATCATGAATTGGACAAAATGAACATGTTTTTATAATCACAAAACTTTGAACAAATGTCAATGCTGCTCTTTTAAAGCTACTTTATTTTACAGCAGACAAAAATGCCTTCTGCAACTTTTACATCATATGACATAGTTTTCTAATGAGTAGGCATTCAAATTTTTATGAACTTCAACTTGTGATGCTTTAAAAATAATGGAATACCATAAAAAGCACAAACCCAGGCCTCTAAGACCTACAAAGCCTTTTAGTTCACAGCATTATTACACAATTTTAAGGCAGCACTGTTTCCAGGAAGATCAATACTAAGTGCTGGTTTTGACTAGGATAGCTAATACGGGGCTATGTTTGGGAATGGTGATGAAAACAGTGTTGTTAACATCGGGATGTTTTTAGTATTGCTGAGGTAACAAAATCTCATAGTATCTCTACCATTTTAATACATTTGAGGATTTTTTTTTTTTAAAGAATATATAAAATATAAAAGAACATACATATTTAACAAAAAAGTACACTGAAGAGATAATGGTTGCTTGAAAACAGTTTGTTTTGGCTTTTTTTATTAAAGAAATTTTAGCTGAATTTTTCAATCAGAAGACTAAAGGACCTGCCATGTGGGGAAAGGCAGAGATAACTGGGTTTGTTCAGTCTTGGGAAGAGAAGGCTTAGGAGAGAACTTACTGCCTATGTAACAGTACATAAAGGGTTACTACCGTGAGGACAGACTCCCATTTTACAAGGAGTCACATGGAAAAGACAAGGGGTAATGGGTACAAGTTACTTCTGGGCAGATTCTGACTGGACTCCAGAAGAAAGTTTTTCACCATGAAAACAATTACTGGAATAATGTCCCAAAGAAAGTAGATGATTGCCATACATTGGACAGTTTGACTATACAAGACTCAGCTTGACAGGGTCCTGGGCCACCTAACTTAAACTATATTTTTACCTAGAAAGGTTGGTCTAGATGATCCTTGTTGTCCCTTCCAATCTGGCATGATACGATTCTATGAAACAAAATCTCTTAAAACAAATTTCTCATTCTAGAGTATTCTTATGTCTGAAAGTAATGTTTGCCTTCCTTCACCTATCAGAACATAGCACAGTTTAAAAACACATGTGACTTACTGTGAGGGAGTTAATAGGTTGTCATTTTCCTCATCACCTTTGAGTGTCTGGATTTTACCATAGTACAAGGGATTTCCAAGAGACTGAAAAATGGTCAGTTTTGTTTTTTGAAGCTGATTACCAACTTCACATTCAAACACATAATCATCTTTTATATCCTAAACACAGAAGAAAATAACCAAATAAGTCAAACATATAATAACACAAACAGCTAGTATGTGCCCCTTCTATCCACCACAGTAAGAAACACTATAAATTTTCTAAAATGCAACTGATTCTTATCTCAAAAGTAATTTGAGAAAACATTATCTAAAGAAATGAGAGAAAAAAAATCTCAAAGAAATTAAAAAAAAAAGCCCTGAACAATCATGTTAGATATATTGGGGTGTTGTTCAGCAACTGGCTGAATATGAGCCAGCAATGTGCCCAGGTGGGAAGGCAGCACACAGCCTCCTGGCTTGTATCAGGGATAGTGTGATCAGCAGGAGAAGGGAAGTGATCATGCCCCTCTATTTGGAATGGGTGAAGCTGCACCCTGGGTACTGTGTTCAGTTCTGGGCCCCTGACTAGAAGACATAAATGTGCTGGACTGTGCCCAGAGAAGAGCAACCAAGCTGCAGAAAGGTCTAGAGAAAAAAGCCTGATGAGGAGCCTCTGAGAGAACTGGGGTTATTTGGTCTGGAGAAAAGGAAGCTGAGGGGAGACTTTTCACTCTCTACAGCTACCTGAAATGAGATTGTAGCAACTGGGTGTCTGTCTCTTCTGCCAGGTAGCGACAGGACAAGGAACATTCTCAAGTGGGACCAGGAGAGTTTTAGATTAGAGATTAGAAGAAGCTTTCTTCACTGAAAGGGTTGTCAAACACACTGCACTAGGCTGCCCAGGGAGGTAGCTGAATCACCATCCTGGAGGTTTTTAAGACATTTAGATGTGGTGCTCAGGGACACAGTTCCTACACTTGTACAGTTAGGTTAATGGTTGGACTCTATGATCTTAAAGGTCTTTCCCAACCAAAATGATTCTGTTGTTTTGGGAAAGGCACACTGGGTAAACATATAGACAGCTTTATGTAAGCATATGTAAATTATGACAATGCAAAAAATGTTTTCAGTAGAACACTGGAGATGAAGATTAGGTTCTATGGAAAGCTATTACTTTTTGCTAATTTGAAACAATGATATGATAGGTACAGCTAATGAAGATAAATTCTTTGTAACTTTGGAGGTAAGATATTATGAGCTGATTTATGGCCAGTCATATTAAATGACTACCTCTTACCAAATGATGTAATTATGTGTCAAAAACCCAAAGAGTCCACATGAACACTGAATAAAGAATTTTTCGTAATAATTTAATACTACTTATTCCCTTTCTAAATTTAACATTTTGATTTTAACAAAAGCTCTGCTCCATAAGTCTTCGAGTGTCTGAGTAAAGAAAGCAATTTGTTGAGCAGAGTACTGCTCCCTGTAAACTATTGTGCTTTCTTCCCTGTACAGAAACAGTATAAGCTTCTTGAGAGACTGAAGTTGCTTTTCCTGGTATTGCTGCAAAACCTGAGGAAATTACAAGACTGATTACACAGAATGCTACATTATGAAATTACAAGTATCTATTGCAATCTTTTGTGCCTATATAACACATGGAGGATTAATTAAATTGCTGATGGAACACAAGCCCCACATTATATTTTATTCAAATAAGAAGTATTGTAACTTAAGACAGAGAAGTTTGGACAAAGGTCTAAACTACTCACATGAGCTGGCCAGACAGTTGGCTGTGAATCATCAGGCTTGATAGACTTTTCCACTTTGGCATATTTTTCCACCTTAAAAAAATTGAAGAAAAGAAAGAACAATAATCATATTGGTCCAGTGTTAAAAGTCAACTTACCAGTTAGTTGTTTTTAACAGTGCCTAACATGCTAGTCTTCAAAAAGGAGAGCAAGAAACATCCAAGATAGCTTGATATTTTGTAGTGTCCCCCTTTTGTGTAATACATTCAGAAAAAGTGAAATGAAGAACCTTCAAAACTTTACATTTCTTATGTTACACCATATTTTTTTTTTAAACAAACTTGTGAAATACTGCTTCAGGCTACAGACTGAAACCACTGCCTGTTATGTGGAATGTTTAAGAAATTTCACAATACCAGTAACTGCTAAAGACTCTTATTAGGTCAGGTACAACACCTTTGAAGTGCAAAGGGAAAGGGTTTGTACTAACTTAAAGCATCATTTCATATGTGATACACACTCTCTTCAGCCCTATTATGTCCAAAGCTAAAATCTTGTCTAGTCTACTGAGTTCCTTCTGTATGCTAGTAGCATGGGTTTTGGCAGTGCCAGAAACAGATAATTTGAATGTCCCTGGGAGAAAAATCCATAGACAGTGATCAGAATTTCTAACTAAAATTACTGTATAAAAAATCACATTACTGAAAATAGTGTCCCATAGTATCATAACCTGTGAAAAAGAAGAACTCCTGTCAAGCTGAGAAGTGACTAATTTTTAAATAATTTCCTTTTTCTAATTTTTGTATTTTCAAGACAACTTCAAATTGAACCCAGAGATGAACAATACTAAAGGCCTGTTTGCACTGTTTATCTCATGCAAATTATCATGTTTCAACTGCAATATATTCCAAAGTAGCTTAGCTTGTGTTTATATCTCACAGTACAGAAAAACAATTAAAAATGTTAGTTACTCCCCACTTCTTAAGGGTCATTCTTTGACACTGGATGCTCTACTCCTTCATACAATGCAACATTCAATACAATTGCTAGCAATTGCTGATAGTAACAACTGGACTTACATCCACTTCAGAAGGTGCAGTCAAGTAGCAAGGGTTCTGTTTCCACATATCTACGCACTGGAAGATGAAAAAGAAGTACTGATGATTAAATATTTTTCACAGTTAGAAGTACCCCCATCTATGTCTCAGAACACTTACATTTCCAGCTTTAGAAATTTTAAGGTCATATTGCTGGGCTCCTTTCCTCTCCTTTCTTTTCTGTAAGTAGTCAAGTAGTCTGAGCTGAGGTGGAGTGGAATAGTGAGCTACTTCCTGCTGTCTGTTCAGAGATGACCTCGAGTACCTTTTGAAACACCTATGAGGAAGAGACAGGATACCTCGTGAAACCATAAAAATGAAGTTTCCCACTGCCTGTGTGGCAAAACAATTTAAATGTTTTCTATTCAGTGCATTTACTCTGAGAAATACCGTTTCATGGGGCGAGTATTCATCTTCTGCTTGTTGTACAGGAGTCTATTTGTAGTACAGGTCACTGCTATTGAGGGATCAAGACACAAAGGCTCTGCTGTAGCCAAAATAAGTTGGCTCTCAAGTAAGAGTTTGTCCTCCTGTAATATACACAGCTATTAATAAATGTAAAAAGGAGATTTTTACACTAATAAAGTTGATATATATCTATGCATATGTGCACATTATATTAAAGAAAACTGAAAGAGATGTGTATGAATATCAGTGAAAGCAAATATTCAACAGTTAAGTATCACTAAAAATTAGTACGAGTTACAGAGATTTGTGTGGGGTTTCATACAGGAAAACAAAACCTTCTGAAAAGTAGGGCGGTGTTTGTGTTTTCTTTGTTTTAAACACAGTAATAGTAGCAATGAAGCCCACTTTCTATCAGTGATTTACATTGATGGACTGGAGATCAGTGAGATAAGGATCATCTACCTGGAACTTCAGGTTACAATTTGAAGTGGATTTGAGCATGATTGTGGCTCTGAAATAAGCCTAAGCACACCGAGTACACCATGCTATTCAGCATTTAACCAACTATAATTCTATAACTGCAGTTACTTAGAATTTTACTAGCTGTAACACCATAAACAAGAAAATTATCCTAGAGAAGCAATTGTGTCATTGGACTCCAACTGCTGTTCTGGGGCTGAATGTTGAAGACGCATGAAGCAAGGTAAAATTTGAGTAAATGCAGTACTGTTAATGTGTATTACCAAAAATTAAGGTCTGTGTCTACAAAACTTGTAGCAAATCCTATTGTTTTCTAACAACAGTTGATTTGGCAGCTCTCTGGAACATGTACTAAGCTCATCACTTACAGTTTGAATTAATCAAACAACAAAACCAGTCTGTTTATCACATTTTATTAAACAAATGTATTTTAAAATTATTTTATTATGTATTTACTGCATCACTGTGAAGTTTTAATAAAACTGCTAACCCACCTGTGTCCATTTGTGGTTGTCACTTGTTATAGAATGCACATCACAAATTAAAGTCTAAGGAAGAAGACAATGATAATTATCTTTCAATTAAATACATGTGCAGTACGAGTTTTTAACAAATCTAGGTACTACTGTAACACCAAGGACTGACTGAAAACAACTCTTACCTGCATTGTAGGACGCAAAAGGATGTGTTTGCTTTGGTATGTTGGAGATTTCATGTTACCAGACTGCCTATAGTCACGTATTTCTGCTATGACACATCCACAATGAAAAATATTAACCTAGTTGAAACAAAAGCAAGAACGTGCAAACAAATATTTAAAACTGCCTCAGGCCTCAGTCCCTCCCTCCAAAAAGAAGTTTGTTACATATCATACAATATTCAGTGATATTATGAATAAAACTGATCACTAATACTGTCAGACCAGTGGTCTGACATACCTTCACACACCTGAAATACAAACTTTAAACAGGGGTTTTACATATGTTAGCAATGTAGTTTTAAGAAGTTCCCATGTCAAATATTTCATAATGACAAAGAACACAAGGCATTTTGCTAGAGTACAGAGTTGAAGTTGTTGGGCAGCCTTAACCATGGCAATCTCTCTTCAATCCCTTTCTCCCCAGTATTTATTATTTTTTTCCCTATATATCAATAAAATATTTATTTGGAGCATTAGATATTGCGGCTCCAAATAAATATTAAAATACACAAGTATTTTATATCTTGTGGTTGGAATCACTTATGTGAAAAAACAAATGCCTATCTCTGGGTGCAAAACATAAGCGCTTTTTAAAAAATGAAACTCTCAAACCTGAGATTTTTCTAAAAGATCAACCAAAATTGGTGGTAGCTCCTCTGCATCCAAGTATTCAAGCAGCTCTCCTTCCTCGTAAGGTAGCCGAATGGTCTCAGAATCTGTATTTAAACAAAACATACTGCTTTTCTTTTGACTTTAAAGTTCAAACTTCAACAATGTGAAATCTAAAACAAGCTTGCCAAACCTAGCCAAACTGGTAATTTTTTTTGTATAGTGTGATTTTTACATTCATTTCTATTCCCAGAGCTTGATTTTTCTCTTACTGTGCCAAAAGGCAATATGCCTTTATAGCTTAATGGCATTAAATTGTCTGCTCCCAGCTGATACAATCCATGCTTTTATTACATGTCACAGCACCAGTGGCATGAAGATGTGACCAGACTATAATGCAGATGCCTTTAGTCAGACCTACATTTAGGAAGCAGTGAAAGAAATAACTTGAGAGAAGGAACCTGAAGTGAGAGAAACTCTGGAAGCTATGGGGAAGTAAGAGAATAGAAGGTTATCAAAAAGACTATTAGCTACTAATTTACACTGCTTAATTAGAGGAGGTTTCTAATTACTGCTCAGCTTTATGAAAATTTTAATTCAAATACACTTTTTCTTTTCCCACAAGGGATTATGTTAGCAGCAAAACAGTTACATGTAAGCAACAACCAATTCTAACAATTTATAGAGCAATTTAGGTATTTAAAAAAAAAAAAATATATGTACATATATAAAAAAATATTACCTGAGCCATTTTTTCCCCTGAGCATAAGTGAATAACCCTCATTTCCTGGATAGAGGTTCACTACCAGACATGACAATGTCTCCTGCATCACCAGCTTCTCAAGTAAATTCACATTTCGCCTCAGCTTCTGCTTTTAAAGTAAAGAATGCTTATGAACATAATACTATCAAGTATTCAGTAGCAATAAAAACAGTTGCTAGAATATGAGTACTATTTAGATTATTGCTGAAGTATGTAGCTAAATCAACTCTGTTAAATTTACCTGAACTGTATTTAGTAGCACGTATTACTTATGTATTATAATTACTTCTATTTAAAAAAAAACACATCCATTTAAATAAAAAATTTTAAGTCTACAGACAAAACAGTTAACAATAATGACCCTATGCTACAATTTTGTTTGGTAACACCAAAAATATTTAGTACTTGCAAATATTTCTAATAGAAGCAGGTATTTCTTTCCATGATTAAAATACTGAATTACAGCATTTAGAAGCTTCTTAATTACGTTGCCTTGCCTGTATTTGCAGAAATCTGATACAGAAGCTGCAGACTATTACTTTTTTTATTTGTAAGACTGATCGCCTGCACATGTCTTTAAAATTCTCTTAATCTCTTTATCTTTAAAATTAATTACTATGTTTCAAATTTGTATCCTACAAATTTGAACATTTTTAAAGCCCCTGGAAAACTTAAAAAGTTCTAAACCTCAGACAATTTTACACCTATTTGGAGGGTAGATTTCAAAGCTGAATAACAGGTCTGGGTGGAGCCATTCAGTGGAAGTGAACCCTAGCACTGTCTGCCCAACTACTGATTTCCCATACACCTAACTAAGCAGCAGTGGGCTCTCTCTGAACAAAATTATCTTTCAAAGAGTTATTGGGAAGACAGGAAGAAGAATAATTACTAGTAGGGAAACTGTTCCTAATAGAAAAATAGCAAAACTCAAACCTCAAATCCCACGGCATTCTAATCCAAGAGATCATTTTAACATGTATGTGAAAAAAAAGGAGAAAAATATTTTTCATCTCCTGCTGTGTTGTTTTGGAACCACTGTCTAAAGTTAACTCTTCCACATGCTTCATGTCTGATGGTGACTACAATCTACTACCTCTTACAATTTAGAAATTGTGGAAAGTAACACAAAGAAAGGAACAAAGTAGCACATAAATCCTGGAAAATTAATTGAAGAAGAACTGAAGGAGAACAGGATAATGGGGGAAAGAGGTCACAACATCAGTAGAGACTACTCAGGAAAGCCAAATCCTCCTATAGGCCTCTGCCTGTTACCAAAACCTTCTTCAATTAAAACTCCCATTAATCAACCCAATATCTACCCCAGAAGAAGAAACTGCATGTGCAACTGCTTTGATTTCTAGACACATTGCTAAGTAGGGGATGTTTCCCTTGTGCTTTCACTTAAACACAGTATGAAGTAGCCTGGAGTACAGCAATTGCCATCTGAGTGCAAAGTCCATGCTGAACTACTTGGACATCTTTTCTCTTAAGAATTGAGGTACTGTCATCTTTTGATGGAAAAATTCTTTTTCACTGTTAGACAGATGAATACTTTCATATTTAGTTATGCAGAGGACACAAAAGAATATGAGAATGCTGTAAGAATTTTTTAAAAAAAAAAAGATCATTGGGTTATGCAAGAGAGGTTAAGAAGTTTGTTTATACTAAGGTTATATGTAAAAATAAAAATGCAATTAAAAAAGTAAAAGAATTCCATTCTTCTATCAGACAGAACTAATACTGTTCCTAGAAGTTGTTACTAATAATACTTATAACATCTCTAATTTAACTTTACTATTTTAGTGAGCTGAAACAAAAGGATCATTCAAATTAAGGGCATTATTCCATCTAAAAGACAGGCACTGAATAATTTTTACTACTTAGTAACCACTTCTAGGATTTGTAAATGAAGTTCTCCCCCCTGAAAATTTGACTATGCATGTAAGAAATAGTAATGAGATTTATTTTTATGGAAGGACTCTGCTGTTTAAACACCTCATGAATAAAATATGCAATGGTAATTCAATTGTAACTCAGTTAAACACATCACACTCTAATTTAAATTTATTCAGTGAATTATGTGTTAGCTTAATTTTTTAATTTTTAGGTTTTATTCAGTAATAGTTGGCCAGTTATGGTTTGGGCTTTTATTTATTTTTTGGGAGGGTCAGGACGTTGATCAACGAAGACTGGTAAAGGGAAGAGGAGAGGACAATTAAACAGGGCTAAAAACACTTCTGACAATGCATTCATAGAACTTGAACTTTTAAAGACATATTCTATACACATTTTAAAATACAAAGCCTCTCTAAGTTATTTAAGTAAATTAGCATTTAAAGGACAAAAATTTCAACAAGCAAGGGAATTCACATTTCACTAAGCATGAAAATGTTTTATGACTACCAAAATCAGCCTTCTCCTTTGAGCTCTTGCCATTAAGCATTAGCTCAGATCTTGCCTGGAATTTAAAGACCAAGGAGTGTCCTGAACTGTATTACATTTCTTAAACATCCATCACAGTATATTGCAACAGTTCAAATACCAAGCAACCAGGCCAGTTATACTGCTATGTTACATCAGCTACAACTCCAGCTCCCCTCTCTGACTTCTTCACAGGGGAGCAGCACTCCTCTCTCCTGAACACACCAGGGACTGCAGGATGGCTGGGATGCAGCACCCAGATGGCACACGTGCTTCCTTTTGCTCCAGTGACTTCTGGTGACTACCACTAAATAAAGAATACTGAGAACTCCTGCTTAACAAGACTGAAGTAGTGATTTTATGCTAAGTTTGTTAGTCCTCCATCCATGGCAATAAGCAATATGTTAATTTAAATGCCTGCTTTTCCAATTGTGCACCACTGTTAGGCAAAATTATGGCTATCCTTATCATGACAGGTTTTCTTGTCCCTCACTGTAGGACCTTAAATCAATTTTCCCACTTACCTTCATGACTAAAATTTGGTCAAAACCCATTAACATAAACAGATCACCTTCACAAAAAAAGTTCTTGTAGCTATTTACTACATCTCTGTGAAATGGAAATCTAAAGCAACCATCTCAGATTCTTCCCTTGATTTTGGACATGTTTTATTGCAGCACCGCTTTACAAACATATAGAAGGTGAACCTTGGAAGGTGTAATTTTCTCTGAGCTTCAACAGAAGTATTAAATATTTGAAAGTTAACTTCATGAACAACACTAAGCATTGCTCTTTCAGAAAGCAGAAAAAAAACAAAGTTGAGGTTTGTATATATAGACTGAATAAGAAAAAATAACTCTGTAAAACAACTTAAGGAAGCATCATATTTTGGTTACAAAATAAAAGGAATAAACTGAAGCCTAAATACACATGTGATCTACGTGAACCAAAATCAGATCCTGCAAGAAGACTGCAAATCAATAACTAAATACAGTAGTGTCAACCTTTAGGCTGCTGTTCTAACAGACTATTAATGCAGCTCAAAGGACCACACAGGCTCTCTAATGTAGGCAAGAAATAATTTGTTTCATAACTAACACCTAACATAAGGTTTTGCAGGTCAACTTTCAGGAATACTGTGGTGAGGTTTTGAAAATCCATTCTTACAGTCAACAGTTACCTCACCTTATACACACAAGTTAGTTATATCTGTTTCCACATCTGTGTTTAAAACTGCATCCAAAATTACTGGTTTTATTTTTATTTCTTTTAACTTTTAGGAACAGGAATACTGTACGTTTGAGTCCAAATGAAAAAATACTCTAGATAATCACCTCAACATAGTTCTCATCTCCCAAGTGTGCATTTGCACAAATAGAAGAGATACTGAGAAGTAATGAAGCTGAATGGACTTGCCTAACAGAAGATGGAAAATCAGTTAGTCATTTGTGAATTACTGTGGAAAAATCTGGTCCTCCCTATGAACACCAAGAACCAGGATATAAGTGACCAAGTAAACTGAAGGGTAGAAATCAGGAACATGGAAGAGATGCACTACTATGAGAGCAAAGATAAAGGGAGAAAGTTAAGACTTAAGAAAATTATTCAGTGTCAATCCAAAAACTGCTTCTCAGTGGACAATTAATTACAAATAGTGGCATAGGAACTTTGATGATTCTGTACACTAAAACACCCCTAAGCTACATACAAGTTATTGGCCAAACTCTAGTCAGAGCACTATTTCCTTCTTCAGTTCTGTTGTGCTTACTAAGAGACAAGTAAGCAGTCGTAGCTCATGTAAGCTCATGGATGAAATTTCATAATAGCACAATCTTGTAACCTTTGCACCTTGATCTTTGAGCTTATCAGTTTCAGAAATTACAATCCATAACATTATCTGCATCTTAGTTCAGTGAATAAGGGCTCTAAATGCAAATTCTTTGATCATAATAAGCTTCCAACTCTTCTTAATAAGAATTTAAATTTTTACCTAAATCCAGAGCAACAATAATGCAATTCATCCACTGTGATGTTATAACCCTCTCCACTACTGTAATCTTATCATAGTTGGGTAAGTTAGCTAAGTGCCTTCTAGCTTAGCAACAACTACCACATCAAAATCCTTTTTTCCCAGATTCCAGTCTAACAAGCCTGATCTCCTCCCTGCTGCTCAATGTTGTTACTTATTCACGACTGACACTTTAATCTTTTCAAGTCTGTAATTTGCTTAACACATTACTCACGTTTGTGATTTGAATCAGCATCACATGCTAACTAAAACCAACTACATCAGAATCACCAAAAAGAACTGCAAGTGTTCAGTAACTAAAATTTCACTTCCATTTGTCTTGTCATAGGTTTTTACTTCCTTGGGAAGCAGAAACAAAGGAGATTTCACACTTGTTCTCATTGCAATTGATAGTCACAGTTTAAGAATGCAGTTTGTGCCTGCTACACCTTAGATTTATTGTTTCTAAGCTCCTTTGAGCTTCTTTGTTAACACTGTGAAAGTTTCACAAAACACCCTAGCAATTCATCAGTTATATCAGAAAAACTCAGAATTTTCAACAAAGCTTAGATTCTGAAAAATTCTCTGCATTTTTTCCCACGGCAGTCATGCTAAGCAATTACTTCTGAATTCAGTGATGCTGACAACAATGCACGTGGCATTGACACTGGTCCCTAACTTGACTGCAACTGACTGCTGTCACACAGGATTAAATCAGAATGAAAAGGTCACTCGAGCCAGTCTTGGCCTTACTGTTCACATTATATCCCTCTATTTTAATACTACTGTTACCTAATAAATTTGTTAGACACACATCTACATTCTTGACCATTCTTTTGAAATTCTCTTTTCATATACAGAAAAGCATCTCAAGAACACAATCTTCACAATCCTCTGCCAGGATCTGGTTACCTTAAGAAACAGATTTAGGGTTACCAAGTAGCCATTGGCCTTTCCACCACCTTGTTTTTTTTCAAAATGAACCAAGATGATGCTATTGAATTTCACAGTTTAGTCCACAGAAGTCATAATAATAATTTATCCTGTAATGTTAGCCTTAGATAACTACAACAGTAACCAGACTGGGGTTTTTTATTATTTCACTTAATTCCTTTTTCAAAAAAAGTATTTCCTGAACTTGTCTGTTCAGGTAGTAATAAAATTTTCTCAGCAACTTCCACTTACCTTTATCTCAGGCTCTTTTTCACATTCTTCTATATATAAATCATAGAGTTTTTGAAATACAGATTTTCTGAAATAAAAAAAAAGGCTTACAATGTAACCAAAATGAAATCAAAGAAACGCTGCTTAAAGCTAATTACTGAAACTCTTACTACCTTCCACTGGATAAATACTTTCTTTTGGGAGGTCTCTGACGGGCACTTTCAATGATATACTGGAAGAGAAAAATAAACCAAAAATAACATATTTTACAAAGCAATTTAATCCTAGCTACCACACAGCTTCAGATCATTACCAGACAGTGTTCTATGGATATAGAATGTAGTTAATGATTATGGTATATGATTGTTTCAAAAGTGTGCTAAACAGCTTCTGGTGTTTGATAGTCATGAACAAGGACACATCTTGGTTTAGCTGTGAAACACAGCATTTCATACCTATGGCATGAGTGGCATGTGAAGTCTTGATTCTACATCCATGTTTTGTACTTACAGCAGCAAATCACACTGATGTAGCAGTTAACACTACTGTACTTAGTTAACTTCAATAGTATACAATGCTACCTTTAACATGGTAAAATACTGAACATGTTAAGATACAATCAAATTCATGCATACTGGCTTGACAATATTTACAAATCAAGTCCTCTGTAACATAACCAGATTCAGGAAGGCTAACTTTTCCCTTGTCTCTTGCATTTACACCACTTTTCTCTATGGAGCTGTGTCTATTAAATACAATACACATACATTAATTTAATTCTCAATGAAGAAAAATATAGATACCATTCTACAAGGTTTTTCCAAATCTCCATTGTCTGACTGAATTTTTTTATTAACAACCTAGTTCAGAATTTCAAAGAAGAGAGAGATATGTATTTCCTATTATAGGGTTCAAGGCAACTACTGTCTCAGGCATCAGCATGAAAGAACATGCATATGATGGCACTTGCCTCTTCATCCTAACTGGGCTACTCTTAAAAACACAAACAAGAATCTGCTGTTTATTTCTGCCAGCTGCCTCTGGATCACCTCTGCACAGCTCTGCTTATGTCACAGCACAGATTTATTAGTTTTAAAGGAGAAAACTGAAGTATGGAATAATCTATGATTATTTCACCTGATGATGTTCTCAGTACAAGGGGTAGAAGACAAAAACATAACATAGCAGTTTTTTACAAAACCAGTAGAATGTGTACAGGTCATTATTTTTATATACATATATATTTACATAACATGGTCTTTCACTGCTTTTCAGAAGAAATACAAGAATACAATTTGTTTTTTTAACTGCAAGACCAATATACCATGTGCAAACAAATAACAGCTACCACTTACCTCTGCACGATCCAAAGCCAGTTCTAATGCTTGTTGCTGCAAGAATGAAGGTTTTTTTTAAGAAAGTACATTAACAATTTAAACATCCTTATACATGAAAAACCCACTACAAAAAATTTACTACTGATATGATTTTACAGTTAGAAGGTGGGCTAAAACAGTTTTTGGCACATACTAAGCTTAGCAGCTGAAACCTCCTGTACTGCCTAACAGTAATTAATCCCACTACCAAGTGTATATGCTTGTAATGTTTTGAGAAATTATGAAGCCTTAAAACAATGAGAGAAGTAAAAAAGTAGGAATAGAAATTACACCTAATCAAATAACAAATATTAACCAAATCAATTAAGAGATGAAAACTAGAAAAACTAGGCCACACTATTCAAAGTACAGAAGTGTTTTGGAGAATTTTCTACTTTTCAATAAAACATAGAAACACTTGTAATAGGTACTCCTTCCCTCACATATATTTGTGCTGTCTCCTCAGTTTAAATCATCCCCATCAGATGTTTGGGAAAGCAAATACCTTTGTTCAATCCTGATATAAAGTATATAAGCTACATCCAATATATGGCAGTGCTTGTTATTTCATAGAACCACAGAACTGCCATGGTTGAAAAAGACCTCCAAGATCACCACATCCAACCATCAAAATTAGTATTTGTGAGTAGAAGAATACTACGTGGAGGCAGGATTTATACTTCATACTCAACTGCCTAACACCAGTGATGACTGAAAACACACCACACTAGCTTTATGTAATTTGTATGTTATACTGGACAGTGACCCAAGTGTTTATAAGTATTTACAAGTGATGAAAGAGGCCATGCCTGAAACAAAAGAAATATCAAGAGCTCCAGAGTGACAAGCAAAATCATATTTTTAAGAAAATGAGACTCACAGATTTGAAGGGACCTTAAAGATCACCTAGTTGTAACCTCCCTGCATAGGCAGGGACACCACCCACTAGATCAGGTTGCTCAAAGCCCCATCCAACCTGGCCTTGAACACTTCCAGGGAGGGGGAAGTCACAACCTCTTTTGGACAACTTGTGCCAGCATCTCACCTCCTTCATAGTAAAAAATCTCTTAAAGACTAATCTAACACTAACCTCTTCCAGCTTAAAACCAGTTCCCTTTCAATATTGCCAGGGATGGGGCTTTCACTACTTTCCTGGGCTACCTGTACCAGTGTCTTACCACCCTCATAGTACAGAATTTCCTATTATCTAATCTAAATCTAATTTAAGCATTAATGGTATTCTCATTGTCAGCCAAATAGCTAGCAGGCTAAAGTGAAAAGATACGAAAATATTTTGCCTGAATCATAACTTACCATTGTAGTTGAAGCCAGGTGACCAAATGGCAAAAGAAGCACTTAGGAAGTTTGGAGCAGCAGGCAAAGAATCATATTTTATGGTCACACTTGGAGTACTGAAAAAAAATCAAGGAGAAAAAAAAAATCACTGAGAAACTAAATAAGCATTTTATTTAAATGTAACACTTCAGTGGTTAATTGTACTTAAATTTAATTTCCATAGTATCTTTTCCTCCAAAAGCAGAAATAAGTTCCACTCAGCTTAAGCACAGAGGTTCCTATTCTCATCACTACTCCAACTCTGCTCAATCTTTTTACATTAGCCACATTAAATAATAAAGTATTTGATTGGAGTTATATAGTCAACTACTCTTTATTGCAGCAGTCTACTCAAACACCACATCCACAATGTGCACAAAAGGCTGGACTATTTAACGTCAAGAAGTGAAAACATTTAGCATACCTAATTGGGTGTTTTGTTTTGCTTATATGAAGGTATTACTCCAGGGACAACAATCCCACCAGCAGTGCCTTCAAGCACTATTTTGAGACGTTAGTTTAATACTGACTCACAGCAGGCTGACAACTATGCAGTTAGTATATATTTGTACAGTAGCACGTACTTTAGATGTCCTTGCCTTCAGATAACGTGTTCTTATGCCATGTCATTTTTCAATTCAGACAGACAGCTGCATGAAGCCCCCCACCCCCGATCTTTAAATTGTCTTTAATTTCATTTCTAACTATGGTGATTTGAAAACTCAAGTCAACTTCTCTTTCCCATTTGAGCACTATAGTGCATCACTGTACTTAAAGTGTTCACCTAAGAAATTCCACCATACATAATTTTAATTTATGGAAATAATTCTGCTGCAGCTACGTTTCCATAAGGCATGGCTTTGACAAAAGCCTTCCTGGATTTCAGGTGATATATGCCAGTTACCTCACATCTCCCTAGAACTTAGCATGAAAACAATTTCGGCAGAAAAACAAAACCTAAGCCACAGTGAGTTAGAGCCCCCAGCAAGGCTGAAAGCTGCTGGCAGATGGCGAGGAGGAGGGCGACAAGAAGCCTGCACAGAGATGGCCTAGGGAGGCGTCCAGCCCTGCCACCCGACAGACCGCTCCCCACCTCAAGCCGGCTCCTAGCAGCAGGACACCGCGAAAGCACCCGGCCCGACCAGGTGTCCGCCCGGCGAAGGACGCGGAGCCGCGATCCGCCGGGGCCCTGCTGGGGCCGCCCCGCCGGGCAGGCAGCCGAGCCAGCCGCACCTCCGCGCCCGCCCTGCGGACACGGGCCTACCTACAGAGGGCGGAGAGCGGCCGGACGGCGCCACCGACCGCAGCAGCCGGGCGGAAAGGGCCGAGCCGGGCCGAGCCGCAAGGCCGCGCCGCGGCCGGGCCGAAGGGCGCAGGCCGGACCCCTGGCTCCTGCGGTTCATTCGGCCCGGCGAGACGTGGTGGCCCGCGGCGACCCGACTACCCCCCCCCCTCCCCGGTGCGGGCGGGTGGGTGAGGCCCGTGACGCTCCGCGCCGTTACCTGCCGGCCTCCCGCGGGGCCCTGCCCCCCGCACCGCGGCCCCCGCCGCCCGCTCATCCGCCCCCACCGCGGCACCCCCCGCCGCTTCCGCCCCGCCGCTTCCGAGTGGCGGCCGGAAAGGGCGGGGACAGTCGCCATAGCGACGAGGCGGCTGAGGGTGAGGGTGGGAAGCGACACCCGGCGTCGCCATAGAGACGGGAGGGCGCGTGTCGGAGACCCGCCCCGCGCGGGCCGCAGGCGGGCGGAGCTCGCGCCGGAGGCAGCCGTTGGTCACTGAGGGACTGCGGGGCGGGGGCCGGGAATGGGAGACGGGGATGGGATGGGATGGCATGGCATGGCCGGTCACCAGTGGTGTCCCCCAGGGATCAGTGTTGGGCCCAGCCCTGTTTAATATCTTCATCGATGATTTAGATGAAGGGATTGAGTCCATCATCAGCAAATTCGCTGATGACACTAAGCTGGGGGGGAGTGTGGATCAGCTGGAAGGCAGGAGGGCTCTGCAGAGGGACCTGGACAGACTGGAGAGTTGGGCTGATTCCAACGGGATGAGGTTCAACACGGCCAAGTGCCGGGTCCTGCACTTTGGCCACAACAACCCCATGGGGAGCTCCAGGCTGGGCACAGAGTGGCTGAGAGCAGCCAGGCAGAGAGGGACCTGGGAGTCTGGATTGACAGGAAGCTGAACAGGAGCCAGCAGTGTGCCCAGGTGGCCAAGAAGGCCAATGGCATCCTGGCCTGGATCAGGAACAGCGTGGCCAGCAGGTCCAGGGAAGTGATTCTGCCCCTGTACTCAGCCCTGGGGAGGCCACAGCTCGAGTCCTGTGTCCAGTTCTGGGCCCCTCAGTTCAGGAAGGAGATTGAGGTCCTGGAGCAGGTCCAAAGGAGGGCAACCAGGCTGGTGAAGGGACTCCAGCACAAGTCCTGTGAGGAGAGGCTGAGGGAGCTGGGGGTGTTCAGCCTGGAGAAGAGGAGGCTCAGGGGAGACCTCATCGCTCTCTACAACTCCCTGGAAGGAGGCTGGAGCCAGGGGGGGTTGGGCTCTTTTCCCAGGCAACTTTCAACAAGACAAGAGGACATGGTGTCAAGTTGTGCCAGGGGAGGTTTAGGTTGGATATTAGAAAGAATTTCTTTACAGAGATGGTGATCAGCCATTGGAATGGGCTGCCCAGGGAAGTAGTGGATTCTCTGTCCCTGGAGATATTTAAAAAGAGACTGGATGTGGCACTCAGTGCCATGGTCTGGTAACCGCAGTGGTAGTGGATCAAGGGTTGGACTTGATGATCTCTGAGGTTCCTTCCAACCCAGCCAATTCTATGATTCTATGGCATGGCATGGCATGGGATGGGAGGCAGGGCCGGGATGGGAGGCAGGGCTGGGAAGACCGTAGGGTTTGTTGGTTGGATGCCTCTGCAGGCCAAAGGTTTAACGCCGCTGTGAATCGCTTTCCTCGTTTCTCAGCGGTGCCGCAAAGGTATGGGAAGATTTTTGATGTGTGACTCCCAGGCAGCAGTGGCTTGTGGCAAATGGTTTCTCTGAAGGCAGTGGGGAAAGGTTGGGTGGTGGGAGGGGTGGGAGCAGTTTAAGGGTAGAGAAAGAATACTTGGTAAAGGTATGGTGGACACGTGGCTAGGAAAGCTTGGCTTAGTATAAGCACAGTGCCTGACATTAAATTTTACACAATAAACTTCTAACACTCATTTAAAGAACACTTAAGAGTCATCTTGACAGACTGCTGAGCCATCTCATCTAAGCTGGGTTCCTACCTAGAAAGGCTGGACCAGATGATCCTTGAGGTTCCTTCTCACTTCACATTCTATTATTGGATGGTAATGCTCTGTATTTTCATAGTTCCCATTTGAGGTATACAGGAATTTTTCTGAAGAATGATACCCAGAACATTTAAGCCTATTTTCATTGGAATGGACTTTCCAGTGAAGTGGTGGATTCTCCGTCCCTGGAGATATTTAAAAAGAGACTGGATGTGGCACTCAGTGCCATGGTCTAGCAACTGCAGCAGTGGGTCAAGGGTTGGACACGATGATCTCTGAGGTCCCTTCCAACCCAGACAATTCTATGATTCTATGATTCTATGAATCGGGGTGTGCACAATTCCATGTCTGTGTACAGAATTCCTTATCTGAGGCCAATTACACGGGACCTTACTGGCATACTTGTACAGCTGGGATTTGTTCCTTTAGGTAAACACCACTAGGTGTCCAGTAATAAGTTTTGTTGGTGCAAGGTGATGGGAGGTGTGTTCACAGAAGCACTATATAAGTATTATAACTGCACAATAAAGTGTTACTTGTTCATCAATCATACTGATTCGCACGAGCCTTCTCTCATTCGTCCACAACATTTCACTATAATAGTTTATTGCTAGTGTTTCAGCAGTCTGGCAGAAGGGCTCCTGGTTGGGATGCACTCCCTGTATGCACACGCCTAAGTATGTCCAAGCTCTGCCAGGAACATGTACACCATGTGTTGCACATACTGCCCCATGGCACAGCACTTGCCTGACTTGCTGCCTGTTCCTCCTAAGCCTTTCTACCACCTCTGGCTGATTCACATCATGTCTGTAGCAGTAAGCAAATGTGTTGCTTATTGTGAATCAGGAGCCAGTCCTATATGGAAGACAGAACTTAGCACTACGCTCCCAATACTTTTGTTAACCTTGAAGTGCTGACACGTCCTGAAAAAGGGTGACTTGAAACACTGCAGGCAATTCAGTCACAGGGAGATCTTGGGCAAAGAGCACTCCTGAAATGCTTCTTGTAGGACCACCCAGCCACTCTTGTGCTGACACTGCTTTGGTTTCAGCACCAGATTCTTAGCCCCTCTGCATTGCACTCTCAGAGCACAGCCAAGATGTTGGAAGTCATAATTGCAAGGATGCCTGGAGTCTCTCAGAGCTTCTCAGTACACAGAGTAAGAGCCTCTCATGGGATCAGTGCTCTTCAGATATGGGGATAAACAAGACAAACACCTACTTTCAGCAGGAGCAGGTGGCAGTTCTTCCTGGACTCATCCAGGAACTTAACACATGCATGATACAGCGGTTCTGCAGCTGCATTTGATTCTCCTTTGAAGGTAACCCACCTCTGAGCAGGCAGACTACCTTTCAGCCTTTCTGTAGTTCTGTGCTGTATGCCATCTGCTTCATATTACCCTGTAGCTATTACCAGAACTTTCATAACTGTTATAATGAAAGCCATTTTGGTCATGTTTTTCTGTGAACTGAAGAACCCTGGAACTAAGAGAATGCTAAATTGTTAGCTAGACTTTTTTTTTTTCTTTTTCTTTTTCTTTTTTTTCCCAAAAGGATTACTGCAGTTTTTTAGAATTCCTACTTAAGTCTGTAACTTTTTGTATTTTAAATATGGTTAGAATTGAACACAGCAAAAGAAAGGCTTAAATTAAGTCTTATTTCATCTCAGGTTAATCTGATGCCTAGAGCAGTGTTGTGCAGCATTGGCTCATCACCAGAGTGGGAATGATTGGTAGAAGATCCCTATGTTTTTGAAATCTGTTGTATTTTAGTTGGAGTAATTAGGCAGCCTCTTTCTGCCAAGTGATATCATCATCCCCTTTGAGGGACCTCCAGACTGGCGTGGTTTTGTTGGTGACCCCAGTGACCATCTGAGCAGGCCTTTGGTGGGCTTGTGTGGTGCTGCCTTTGACATCTGATCTGCACTGATTTGTTGAATGCCAAGAAGTCCCATAGGGATTCATAGTGGAGAAATGGTGATATGAGTAGCTGCAGGAGAGCTGCACATTTTGTGAGACCTCCTGTCCAAGGGCTTGATTAATATAGCAAATGACACATTTTGTTGTCCATTCTCATAAAAAGATTGCTGTTATGTAAAAGATATTCTTGCTTTGTGTGCAACTATTCACTGGCTACAGAAAAGGAAATATTGACTCTCAACACTGAGATGCCTTTGTAAATAAAGGCTCGCGTGAAACCCTTAGTTTGTACCACCAGGACTCAAGTTTTGAGTGCCTTTTCTCTCCATTTTATTTCAAGCTGGAAGAAGAAGATGCAGTCTCCCAAGGGTGCTATAATGCAAAGTCGTGATCTGTCCCCAAAATACCTTGTATAAAAGGCAGAAATGTCTTTTCAGTTCTATATAATAACCTATTCTCAACCTTCTGGAAGGCCTATAACCTTCTTCTATATCTGCATCCAAGTTAGATTATATCTGGGCTGGAGAATCTCTCCACAATCTACAGCTTTGTCTGTGGGTTTCACCTTGCTGAATAGAACACTGAATTTGTTGACAAACAGCATACTGCTGTTACTTCAGCGTGAGCCTTTATTTACAAAGGCATCTCAGTGTTGAATTTGGAAATGTGTTTCCTTCTCCTAAGAGGGACTATATGTGTTAGGATCACAGATAGTTTGCATATTCTCTAAACATATTGTTTCTTTATGCCCTCTTACCCCTTGCCAGAAACAAATTCATATGTATTCCTCATGGCACACAGATGGAATAAATGAACATACGTTCAACTTTTACACAGGGTTTTTTGAATATTTCAGTTAAAGTGTCTTGAACACTTTCCTTTGTCTGAAATCTGTAATGGTCATCCTACCTTCTGCTTGACTTGGTATATATTAGTTATATGTATTTTACTGAAATAATTTTTCACTGCACATCACTTATATGACAATAATACATCTGAGGTCCTTAAAGCTAGAGTTACAATACATCTGTGTAAATAAATGCTACTAATTTCTTCATAATTCCATGAAAAATATATAGCAAGAATCCCCTGGGAGATTCTATTCATGTTCTTATGCTCTTAGAAAGATTTCAGTATTTGTTATAAAGGTTTTGGGGCAGGGAAGGTTGGTGTTGGACATATCAGTTTTACAATTCTTTTCTGCCTTTTGTTGTACTTTCTCAGAATAGAAGGCTTTACATTTAGAGTTTGGCTTTTTTTTTCTGAGTTCAGGGATTAACTCTGGAGTACTGGACATGCTTTCTTGGTCATTTAGCCATTCATTGTGGTAGGTGGACATACCATCGTCTTGCATCCTCAGCATTAGGTTGAGATAATTTGAAATATCCACTCTTGTATAGTTGTTTCCTGGATGAATGACCCCAGTGGCCTTCATGATAAAGTCTGCCTCCCCCAATCACTCATGTTTTTTGGAAAGTTTAGACTTGTATTTCCTATAGCAAATCATACATATTTGATTTCAGTTAGCTTAATCCAGTTGTCTTTGTGTCCTCTCTGTGCATCCTATAATCCATGGGGAAGAACCTGAAGGTTTTGAACTGAGGTTTTCAACGCTGGAGGTATGGAACTGGTCTGGGAACCTGATAACTTTTCCAGTGAGAAAAGTGGAAGATCAGTCTTGAGAGGTGGTGGTCCATCTAAATTGCCTAACGTTTTGTTACATCTAGCTTTTAACTTTTTCCTCTCCTCATTTCATAGAATCATAGAATCGGCTGGGTTGGAAGGAACCTCAGAGATCATCAAGTCCAACCCTTGATCCACTGCTGCTGTGGTTACCAGACCACGGCACTGAGTGCCACATCCAGTCTCTTTTTAAATATCTCCAGGGATGGAGAATCCACTACTTCCCTGGGCAGCCCATTCCAATGTCTGATCACCATCTCTGTAAAGAAATTCTTTCTAATATCTAACCTAAACTTCCCCTGGCACAACTTAAGTCCATGCCCTCTTGTTTTGCTGACAGCTGCCTGGGAAAAGAGCCCAACCCCCCCCTGGCTCCAGCCTCCTTTCAGGGAGTTGTAGAGAGCGATGAGGTCTCCCCTGAGCCTCCTCTTCTCCAGGCTGAACACCCCCAGCTCCCTCAGCCTCTCCTCACAGGACTTGTGCTGGAGTCCCTTCACCAGCCTGGTTGCCCTCCTTTGGACCTGCTCCAGGACCTCAATCTCCTTCCTGAACTGAGGGGCCCAGAACTGGACACAGGACTCGACCTGTGGCCTCCCCAGGGCTGAGTACAGGGGCAGAATCACTTCCCTGGACCTGCTGGCCACGCTGTTCCTGATCCAGGCCAGGATGCCATTGGCCTTCTTGGCCACCTGGGCACACTGCTGGTTCATATTTCATTTAAAATGCTGTCTTTTTAAAACTCCTTGAATACTATTCCTTCCACACAGGCAAAGCATTTGAAGACAGATATAGATGGGCCCTAGCAAATGAAATTTCTACGGTTTTGTCAATTGCTCTGATACTTTAGTCATCACAGCAACCTGAATTCTATCATCCAACTTCAGAATTGCAGTTTGTCCTTAACTTAGTCTTCCAAGCTCCTTTTTCTGATAACATCATCCTCCTTTTAGACCTCAGTGAAAACATGATTATATTCTGAGTCAAGATCCTGTTCTAGTGCCACAGCTGAGATGAATGGATAGGTGCTTCACACCTCATGTTTCTACAGACCTATTTGCTTTATTATGTAAAGAACTCTGCAGTGGAGATCCATCTTTACCTTGACTTTAACTGAATCTGGAAAAATAATCTCGGTTTGTTGATGAATGCATTTGAGTTGTCATATTTAAATAGACGTCCTCTTAAAGTCCATCCCTTCCTTATCTCTTTCTATTGTAGTGTACTGTGACTGTAAGGCTGTACTACAAGATGTACTATGATAGCAAGATTTGCAATTACTCTTGTTTGCTTTCAAGGCTGATGGAAAACTAATCCATTCACTTGAAAAGACACTTTCTGCAACTTGCAACCTCAGGTACTTTCTTGAGACATGAGGCAAAATTCTCAGTTTTCTTTCTTACCTACCTGTTTTCCTGACTGGACAAAACACTGGGCAGCCTGGTCTTGCTTTGAACAGGAGGTTGGACTCTTCAGGTCATATCTGATGAGCAAATGGCTCTTGCATAAAGGATTAAACAGTTGCTGCTGTGAAATCTGCTATGTCTCTTGGTGTTCTGGCCTATAAACCACGTAGGTTACAAGGAATAGTGAGCTCAGTTGTCTCTAATAAGAACAGTCAAAGACTAAGTCTGAATCTGTGATACCTATCTGTGATACCTATTATAACATAGAAACTAGCTTTCAAAATTTCTTAGAAAGGAAACAAATTTTAATACACGTTTCACTTTGCTGACTGTGTAGAACTATAAAAAGACAAAGCAGAAATTTCAGATGGAAGTTGTTTGATGGGACTGTGGTTTTTTTATAAGCTTTAAACATTTCCATGTAGGTGAGAAATCAGTCTCCTTGTTATGTATCTAAATTGGATTGATATTTAATAATAACAGACCTTCATAATATCTATCTGTCTAGAAACAGATCTGTATGACCAGTGTGTTGATGTCCTGTAGTCATAGTAATACACTTGTCCAAATACAAAATTGCAAAGCTGTTTTTCATTTTCCTGTGCTGTTTCAAAATTAAATGGCATGCAGGCATATGAATCTGAGTCAGATTTATATGCTTAGGCTGAGACAGTGATTCAAGTATGGTCCTTCTCCTTTGAGTACAGATGAAAAAAGAAATTGCAGCATGCTATGAGTAGGAAGCTCTTTGTTCAGACTGTGGGCATGTGAGCAAAACTTAGGGCAAAGAGCCATCAACTCCTGAATTCTAGCTCAGTTATGTCATTTACTTTCTGGGTGGGCAGTTATAAATCCTTGTGGCTAACATCTCCTACATGGCTATGTACATCTGTTTTTAGAATTTAAATGATTTGCAGATATGCTGAAGGCTCACAGCTTTTTTTTTTTTTTTTTTTTTTTTTTTTAAGGTCAGATGCACCTTGTCAAGGACAGCCATCCATTCATTTGCAGGCAGATACTTCTAATTTGACTGAATAGAATTTTAATAGAATTTTGTAGTTGGCAAATATAGATAAACAATGTTCTTATTCAATTTATGTTTAATTTTTTGTCTGAACATTTGTTTTCCTTCATGTAAGCACACACAGAAAGTTACAGAGAAACCCCTCCGTTTATTTTCAGACAGTAAAGGTCAAGAAAACAGGAAACACCATGGAGTAAATGTTTTGAAGTGACCTGAGGTAGGATTCAGTACATAAGTAAGATGAAAGCAAATATACAAAGTAACTGTACATTAGCTAGGAGCACAGGTGTTTGTTAGGCTCAGTGAAGCCTAGAAATGAGTTCAGCTCAATATAAATTAGGTGTTTTGGGTAAGCTGCAGTTGTTTGAAGAGAACTGTCTGGTTCATTTTGTGATGCCCCTGAGGTATCTTCAACACTTTTTAGGACTGTCCAATATAACACAGAATGGGAGGGAGGGAAGGAGATCTTCAGTCCAAGTTATACTTTATGTAGAAATATGCATAAATGCCACCCTGACTGGGCTTTTTACTGCGTTGTGCTTACACAGAAACTGCTGCAGAAATGCCAAAGCATGCTCTCAGTGATTCTTGTTGTCTCAGAATTCTGGTATTATAGGTAAATTCCTTACTTGCTTATGGAGTTGGGATTGCTGTCACTCTCCTTCTGAAAGCCAGGAAACCTGTGATTGAAGGAGTTTGGCGCTGAGATTATTTTGAGGAGTACTTAGGGCAATACATATAAAGCTGAAAATTTAGATTGCCAAGCTGATGTAATTGACTAGAATGGTCGAATATAAAAGGAGGCTTTAAATTGTTTCTAACATTTTGAGTATTTCAGGGAAGGGAATTTGTCAAGCACCAGTTTGTACAACATGACAGATAATAGCAGTAAGCTTGACTTTACTAAACACTGAAGTTACCATGACAAATCATACTGGAACAATAAAATGGGGCCCTCTAATTAAGACAGTGGTATCTGAATGCAAGAATGTGTAAGAAAATTTGATACAACCCCAGGAATCCCTAGAAAATTTTGTCAAGTTATTTTTCATTTGGCAAAATATGCATGCATACTTCTATTATGAACATAGTTAATGTAGATACTGAATTATTTGGTCTAGAATAGTGATAGATCAAGGATTTTGTCTTGTCCTTCAGAGATTAAAAAAATGCATCTTCTGTTGAGCTGATTCAGCACTAAATAAGCAAAGAGATGTACCATTTCTGCATAAATAAATTTTGTATGAGCTACTTTGCCTGAGACTTCATAAGCAACTGATCTGTGTATCTTCTCTTGCAGCAATCAGATGCTGGAAGACATATCTCCATGTTTGCATTTTGAACATACACAGATGGTATAAAAGTGTGGCACATCTGTGGCTCCTTGGAAGATACATCTTTTTTCTTTTATTATATTTTATTCCAGCAATGATACACTTTTTATGTTCTCTCTGTTTATTTCTTGCCTTGTTCCCTTTCATTTAATTCAAGGTAAATCAGAACATTATTTACATTTATCTCAGTAATTACGTGACTAATAGTATTAATTGTATGAGTGCTTTCATTAGGACTTCTGTGCTGTAGACTGTGGGATGTGTGTGTATATATATATATATACACATATACAGAGAGAGCATAACAGAGTAACTATAGATATCCTGTTTAGACTGTCCATACATCATTAACTCTGTTTCAGGTGTTTGAAAGAGGCAGCCCTCATTCCTATCACTTTGTGTTGGTTTTCTGGGTGAAGACAGCTGAATTTAATATTGTGACTTGGATACTTTCTGAAGTCCTCATATGGAAGCTTCCCATATTTCATTGGAAAATAATCACAACAATCTTTGCAGAGCTCTGGATTTAATTTTCACTGTGGGACATAAATGACAGGAAGGCCAATCTTTGAAGTCTGCAATGTGTCATGGAAATGTTAAGTTTTCACTGAATGTCATAGGCATTGTTAAGTCTTTGCATCAATCAGTTATCAGTTATTCTTAGATTTAAAAAATAAAAAAATTGCAATGTACATATCCCTAACCTGACAAATTTGTTTTTCTTAATTCATTGATAGATACCTCTCGGGCAAAAGGTAAGTTAAGCAAAAAAAGGTAAGTCAACAAAAATATGCAGATAGCTAAGAGACTAATAATGGTGTTTGCTTAATACAGAGCTCCCAATGGGAATGAGTATTCATCTGCTGAGTGTCATAAACACCCAATCAATCACATGGATGTTGGCATAAGGGGAACATAGTACTGCAATTAGTTTTCATTTGTTTTAATATTTGTTTAATAAAATAGCTAATCCTTGGCTGATTGCATGGCTTTGCTGGAACTTCTAAATTTTCCAGCTTTAAATGAAGTGGAATTAGCATATTATCCTGCCTGCAGTGACTGTTTCACTCATCCCACTAGAGGTCAGGGCTGTACTGCTAAGGTAGATTGTTAAAAATCAGCTAAGAAGAAATCACTTAAGATGTCATAAGAACAGAAAATTTTGTCAGACGCTTCTCAATTTTGGAGATTTAAAAGATGTTCTCTACATGATTCAGTTAATATTAAATAATGCATTTTATGTAATGTTGGTGAAGTAGGCCCATTTGGCAGATTCATGGTTATTATAAAACTGTACAGTCTGATTTAGCAATGACAAAACCCTAAAAACTAAAACAAGAAAAAAACATAAAAAAACCCCCAAAATCAGAACATGAATATTTTTTAAATCAACGTATCTTTTAAATAATATTTAGCTTCAGTTGAAACTTTGATTACAGCTCTGTGATTACATATTTTACACTGGTTATTTAAGTGTCTACTTAAAGAAGTATAAGAGACATTTTTTAGTTCTGTCGAACCAGGGTTGCTTCCAGTCATGTAATGCTCTCAGCTGCATTTCGAAGGAATAGGTGGTGATAATAATTGTTAGCAATCCAAAGGATGGGCAAGGTCTTTTACATAACACTCAGTCCAGGGACTTTTGCTCTTTACTTGCTGGTTTTAAGAACTTTTTTTCATCTTGCTATGGGGAATAAAACATAGCACACTTGATAGCATTATTTTAATCTTCTCTTTAATAGTGTCCTTTCTTTTTGGTAAAATTAATAAATGGTAATGTAAAAGGGAGCCACCAGGCTCATGGCAAATCTATAGAAGTGGTTAATTACTCTGACCACATAAGTGTGGAGGAGCATCAGCATAAACCAAAGCTAAGGAAAGGCAGACAGGGGAGCTTGATTCTGCTTCTGATGTAAGTAAGGAGGCATTCTTCTTCTTGCTGTATTGACTATAAGCCTGATGTAGCAAGCTCCACCTTGTGACAAGAAAAGGAAACCTGAACAGAGGAGAAATTGGTATTTGTCCTGAGGCTATCAGTGGCACTCTTACCTTTGGCAGTTTTCTATGAGATCTGTGTTTCAAATATCCACAACATCTCTCCCAAGTGACCAGACTTCAGACACACAGGATTCACATGTCAGCTTGATGTCTGCATATGTATGATGGATGTGTGCCTGCAAGTTGGGATGAGCTACAGCAGCTCCTTGCTTGTGGTTGCAGCACCACAGGAAGGACGCACAGCTGTGTTTGAAGTAGGTGGTGCAGAACCCTGGGGATACCTCAGTAAAGGGCAGCTCTAGAGGGCCATGCAGTGAAATCCCACTTCTGGCTTTGCTGGGACGTGTATTGGGATCTTGCTCCTAACTTTGCTGTCATTCCAGCAGCCCAGGAGCCATTTTGCCCGACTCACAGTCACCAGATCACAGATCAGGGTTACATCTGGCATGTGCTGCTCTCTTCTCTCACTCCATCTTATTCTACAAACACACATTTTCCTGAACAACCTAAAGCTGTGGGGAGGGGATTCCCTGGGAAAGCAGGAATGGTATTTTTAATCACCCAAGCAATATGTGGGCTTATGTACTCATCATCATAATCCTTGGTACTTGGACTAAACATGGGGCAACTACTAATGGCAGAAAGAGGGACACTTCATTCTTCTCTACGGAGAGATTGATGCACTGTGTATGCTCTAAATGTGCCTCAATAATTGAGCTCTTAAGGTAACAGGCCTGGGACTGGAAGAAGACAATTTGGTATATGCATGACAAGAGGTGCAGAGCTTCTCATAGCTCTCTGGTCTACATTTCTTCTGAGAATTGCCAGGTGCAGCATTCTAGGTGTCAGATGAATTCTGGTATCAGAAACCTGGTTTCTGTCCTTCCAGCTTGAACAGATACCAAATGGTGATTTTGCTGGCCTATGTACTTTCAGTTAAGACACCTAACATGGCAGCTGAGACTCATCTACAGCAAGACTCAGGCACTTAAGGGAAATGTGGATGAAGATACTAATTCTAACTGTAGTAAAATTAATAACTGATCAATTGAATCAAGCCCAGAAAGAATGTTGTTACATTCTACTTCCCTTTGAGTGCCTCAAAAATTTTGAGTGCCTCAAATTTTTTTAAAAAACTCAATTTAACATGCTATTCAGTAAAAAATAATATCATTTATATGAACTTCTGAACTTCTATAAGTACTTCTGAACAGAAGTCAGATTAAATATTGCTAAACTGACATAGCCTGGAAAAAAATCATCTGGTGAGAAGGCTAAGTATCCTTGAGATGTTACTTTGTCTTATGTATCAGGTAATAATTTTTTTTAAGAATATGTTTTGTTTCAGATTGACAATCTCTGCTTTTCTGCTTTATAAGTCTCTGGTGTGTCTGTTAAGAAGAACATTGACTTAAAGCTATTTTCTTTTTGTTCCTTTCCAGTTAGAATAGAGTCCCTGCATCTTTTTATGTAGAGAACTTTGACAGCCTGCCTATGAGAATTTGCTTTCTTTTCATTTTGGCTTTTTCGTTTCTTTCATGTATTATTATTTACATACAGAACACTTTAAATTGTAGTTAAATCTGGAACCTTGAATCTATATTGAAATCACGAGTATTTGGCCTTTTCTTACATGAACAAAACCCAATTTGTTCCACTGTGGTAATGAAAAGTTGGTTTGTAATTTCTCTTTATGTGCTAAAATAAATATCTCATCAGTATTCACACCTGCTCCTCATGACTCTGAGGTCTTTTTCCTCTTAAGTCCATCTCATTCCTGGAAAAGTGTGTAGCCATGTAGGATAACTGGAGAGACTGGCCAGCCCAAGGCCTGTGGCCCTAAAGGAATTGTAGTGAACTGGTCACTAACCTGGGTCCCTATGCCATCACAGAAATATAGAATCAGAATGGTTTGGGTTGGAAAGGTCCTTAAAGATCATGAAGATCCAACCCTCCTTCACGGGCAAGGACACCTCCCACTAGACCAGGATGCACAAGGCCTCATCCAGCCTGGCCTTGAACACTTCCAGGGAGGGGGCACCAACAACCTCTTCTGGGCAACCTATTCCAGTATCTGAGGTTTCTTTTGTTTTGTCTCATTTGTTTTGCTAGAAAAGTTAATTATTATGTCCAGGACAAACTGCTGCCTGGGAATAGCTTATTTTTCTGGCTTTGCAGATCATACATGATTTCATATTCTCAGCTCAATGGTACTTTTAATTATTGCCCTTGATATGTTATGAAGCACATTATATTTTTTAAATACTTCTAATCTTTTGTATTAATAGCGTCACTTTTTTAATGGATAACAGGAAGTGTGTCATGGCTTCTGGTGTGTGCTAGGGCTAGAAATGGATATTTTTTGCTTAGGACTTGTCATTCTACAGCTATGGGAAAGTGAAATTGATACCTCAGGGCATCTGATCCATTCCTATATTTCTTTACATTTCTAAACTCTATTGAGTTCCAGACAGGATACATAATTTCTATTTTAAAATCCTATATGTACTTGAATGTATCATTTAAGTGTTTGCATCTTCAAGAACCCAAGATGGGAGTCATGTCCAAGTTATAGTTACCAAGCCTTCTGTCTCAGTCTCAGTCAAAGTTTCCACATACACGTGAAGATTCTCAGATACTGATAAAGCAGTGAGAAATTAGTACATGGAACAGAGTGAGATTCAGATGCCTAAATCTAGTTCAAGCATCTTAGAAGATTATTCAGATGATCACTTATAAGTGTCTTAACATTAGCAGGATCACTCTTTAAGTGCAATTGTTTAGATGGGCTAGAGGAAGATTAAGCATAGAAGTTTAGTGTCTTTTTTTTTGTTCCAGAGGTACATACCCTGGCTTCAGCTACTGCTGCACATTTTTCTTGCAAGCCCTGTGGCACAGCTTCTAGCTCTGCTGAGGTGTTTCAGAATGTCTCTTTTGGCCACTGAATCCCACCCTAGTCCTGGTAAGGGAATATCAAAATGTAGTCTTCAAAATCTGAAACTGGCTCCAGCCTTTGTACTTCATTGTCCCACTAATTTCTGTCAATCTACCTCAGATTTTTGTGTCATACCCAAAGAGTGTCTCACTGGTCATCCATAGACTTTTTAAATTTAATTGATGTCATGTGAATAAAACTGGTTTAATTTCATGATACTACTTGGATCGTTAAACATACTGATAAAGTGTTTAGTTAGAAATTTGAATCAGAGATTGTATGACTGCGTGTTCTTTTTTACAAAATGCCTTATGAATAGTATGTTTTATCCATTTATCACTCTGTGGTGTATTTCAGATATTTGTTAAGTTCTTCTAAATTACAGTTTTGGGATCTTTCATAATAAGTGGCATAATAAGTGGAAGTTTTGGTGTTAATTTACTTTAATTAGGGATTTTGCCACCAAAGCAATTTGGTTGCACTAATGATGTCCCTTCTGTTGACTCCCTAACCTCATCTTTTAAGCAACTCCAGCATTACTTCTGATGTTGATGGCAGCTATCCAGTGCTGCAGATGCTATGAACAGGCTTAACTATAAATCCTTGCTTTTCTTCTCAGCAAAGAATATTCTGAATTACTAGACAAAAAATCAGTTCTTGAAATTAGTCCAGCTGTAATCTGCAGAAGTCTCTGGCATTGTTTTTTACTATTTCTCTCTGAAACTAATGCCCTCTGTAAATTTTATATCATTTTAGACAGCTGATTCTTTCAAATGGACTTTTTTCTATGTAATATACAAAAAGGTATAAACTTCAAAACAATATAAGTGAGAATGCAGCATGAATAATAAATAAAAATGCTTCAGTTGGGGTTTTTCCAGGTACTAAAGTTGCCTTCCTGGACTTCAGATTCTTACAATGAGTGGCTGAGGTATGTGGAACTGATGTTTTGTTTCTTTATAAAGAAAAGCCACCTTTAGATTTAGATTTTATTTTAACATTTTCTTGAAGATTTAGTTTGGTATGTTATGACCTGTATCAAATAACACTCAAATAATGTCTCAATGCTGTATCACTCACAGTCCAAGGTGTTGTGGGAAGACTCCCAATAGGGCAATCAGGAAGAATGAAGAGACATTGCTCTTAGAGGAAAAGCCATCTTCTGCCTGAGTCATAAGAAACAAAGGTCTACTCAGTAGCCATGGGACAGATTTTAGATGCAGCATAACACTAATTTTCCAGTGCTTTCCTGTCTTGATGTTGCAAATGAATTAGGTTTATCTGCAGCAGTGTGCAGGCTTCCCAACTTGCTACTGTAAGGGTTATCTTAGTAAATGCTTGCAAGAAGGAAGTTAGTTTTATTAGTTATGTGTATGACTGCAGTCCTAAAGAACGCCCTGTTTCTGCCATGGCTGTGCTGTGTCACTGGACAAATAATTTTCTGGTGGGCAGTAGTGATCAACAAATGGCTGCTCAGCTTGACCTCTTACCAATAAATTTGTAGAAGTAATAAGGAGTCACAGCTGGCTGTAAATCAATAGGAA
Source organism: Phaethornis superciliosus (assembly GCA_023637945.1). Lineage (NCBI taxonomy): Eukaryota > Metazoa > Chordata > Aves > Apodiformes > Trochilidae > Phaethornis > Phaethornis superciliosus. Next base: position 172,256,940 of record JAJQWJ010000001.1, on the reverse strand, counting down.
CTGTCAATACACTCAGGAGACAGGTGCAATTTCAGTTAGCATAAATAACCATGAAAAATTATCCAGAAGCACACACTGCTGTCTTCAGAGCATGTTGAATAGTCTACAAGGAGCAATGCATGTGCATGAACAGAGTAAACAAAACATTAAACCTTGGGTCATTGGCTCTTTGGTGGGCTCTGTGTGGAGTGAGTACCAAAGAATTTGATAGAAAATGGAGAGCTACAGGACCTTGTAATCACAAACCCTGTTGTAGCTGAGGTCACTGCAGCACTGACTGTAGTTTTCACCTTAAAGTATTGCTCTTGTAACATGGTGGTTTTTCCAGAGGAATGTCTGCTCTCCAGAGGTCAGCGAGCCAGCATCACACAGGCACCAGATTTCCCTTGTGTATCCAATGCTCTTTTTCACATGTTTTTACACACAAGTTGTTTGAAAAGTGTTACAGTATTCTCTGGGTGAATATTACCCGTTTCCTCACATTTCATTAATTTTGTACTTTCTTAATTTTATTATTATTACAGTCAAGAAAAATTCCCTAGGTGATTAAAAAAAAAAAAAAAGAAAAAAGTTGTTTAGCTAAAACCAATTCTTCTTGACCCATTTGGGGTTCATAAAATTCAATTCAAATTCGTCTTGCCCTTTTGGTCAGTGTTATGTGTCTGCCCAGTCCTGACATAATGAGTCCAGTGTAACAAGAATGTTGCATTGAGAGGAACCTTTTTATTAACTGAAGGTATTTTTACAGCTGAGCAGTAGTGAAATGACTTCACTGACATACAAGGTAAAAGAAATATGATTACTGCAACTCACTGATGGCATAAAAGGCATAATTAAATTGAACTGAGCAGTGAGCTGTGCCTATTGCTTTTGTTGCTTCAGAGTTGTTCTAAATACCCTAAAGAAAGAGCAGTTGAGAATGTACCTGATAAGGAATAATTGTTTCATGTTTCCAGTAGTTCTTTTAGAAGAAATGCCACTTTCCAATCAGTGTCTCTTTAAGAAAAAGAACAGCTTCTGTAAAAGTGCAACAGGTTAGCCAGGCACTTCAATAGAAAGCTCAAAATTGCATGAAAGAATGGGAGATGTTTCAGTAAAAGACAGATTATGTTGTTGCCTTGTTGTATGTTTGATCTCCTGCTGATAGATTTTCCTCTCCTGTTGTCCCACTGTCTCATCCTTAAAGTAGCACATAGAAGTGCAAATATGGCTTGCATAACAGATGTAGCAGATACACTTTGGATAGATAAATTATAAAACCACATATCTTGGAATATAGTCTAGCTGGGGTTTCCAACTGTAATTATTTTGCAAACCCAGGAAGACGTGGACTAGATGGTATAGGGTTCTTTTTTCTTCACTACTTCTTTTTCCTTTGTTCTTTTTTTCTTAAAATGAAACAGGATCACATTTAAAATTTCTGGTAAAATGAAGAAAAATGAAGAAAATGAAGAAAGAGAAAATATGTTCATATGTGGAGGGAAATTTCTGAGCTTTTTTAGCTCATTTGTGATGAAAAGAAGAAAAGGCTATCCTAATCATTAATTTTTATAGTTTCTGAATATCTTCTGCTAGAGACGTTGAGTAAGAGAATGACTTTGCACAATTTCTCATCATACAAAAAGAGCAAACAAAAAGAGCAAACATAAGCACTTCTGATCAGTCAAATGGATGAAAGATGGTCTGCATAGCTGTTAGAAATAGTGGTCAAGATACAATCTCTGGCTCAGCATGTCCCTGCTCTGATGACTGAGGGGAATGAACTAAATATTATTAAAGGAAGAGCCCTCTCTACTTAAGTTTTCTTGCTCTTTTTGTTAAATCAAATGCTAGTGGCCCCTGCTGGAATCAAATGGACCATCTTTTTGTAGCTTCAAATGGCAATCCTTATTTTTCTTGGATTTCCATGCTGTTCTCACTTCTCTACTCTTAAACAGAATCATTCTTCATTTTAGATTTCCAGTTTGAGAGCTGTTTAAGAATAGGATGTTTCAGAACCCATTATTGTACATCACTGTCCTGGAGAGATGAAGAGCAAGTGAATCTGGAGGCTTTAATTTGGACCTAGGAGACCCCCATGCTGGCCACACTGATTTACAGGGAACAAATCAAACTGTTCAGTCCATACTTGTATCTCTCCAGCCTCTGTATGCCCAAGACTACTAGTAACAAATCTGTCAACTAAAAACCTGGATGACAAACTAGGTGTTGAGATGAAGTACTCAGAAAAAAAGAGGTGTCTTTTGGTGGTTTTCCTCTGTTACCACCTGTTCACACAGCAGCTGTACATGACTGTAGGTTTAATGACTCAAAACAGTACAAAATAAAGGCAGAGGATGCATAATCAGTCACTGTATATATATATATAAATTAACTGGGTATTCCTATTTATCTCCTCATTATATTTAGTGGTAAACCCTTAAAAGACAGACCTGCTCAACTTTGATATAAGTAGTGGGATAATTTGCTTTTTGATTTGATTTATTATATGAACATGAGAAGATATTCCCACACTATCCCACTATGTTCTCAGGAGGAATGATGAAGCTAAGAAGAGATGTGACTTTCTTCCATGGCATGCCACTGTTCCTGCCTTAGATGTCTCTATCAAGATGAGATCACCCTTTGGAGATTTCTGGCTTTCTCCAGTGACTGCTGAGGGTGCCTTGCTGTTCAGTTCAGATTTGTAAATTTTTGAGTAGCCAAAAGATTACGAGTAATCTCAGCTCAATGGTATGAAACAATCAAACCAAGAAAGGCTTCAAGGTTCATCTTATCTTGGAGTGTTCATCAAAGACAGAGCAGATAACCTATGTTATAGAAGTAGCTATTTTTTAACCATAATAATAATATTTCTGTACAGAGGTCAAAAATGAGGTGAGATGGATCCCATGTTTAGCCTTTGTTTCTGATGGTTGTGTTTGTTACAAAAACAAGGTTAAATAAGGAAAGCTAGGGTAATTTGGTGACATCAAAATTCATAGCAGCTTACGGACCTTGAGAACCTGGCCAAATATTGTCATGAATTAGTGATCTCAGTATTCAAAAAGGTTTTGCCTAGCTTTTGCAGCTTTCTTTACTTACGGACTGCAGATATTTATATTTCTGGAAGGTAAATGTCAACAATTCTGGTAGCATTGTTTTAAGTTCACTTTTTGCTTGCTGTTTGAACAGGAATGAACTTTGCATAAAAGCTTTAGAAACCTGGAGATGCTTAATAGTTTCTTGTATCCCTTGCATTAGACTTACTGTGTGTGTGTAATAAATTGCACATGTGCAGCTGGCACTTCTTTAGGAATATTCTGTGCATACAGCAGTCAGTAGGTCACTGCTTGGAGCAGTAGGATGGCAGGGTATTGCTGTGTAACACTGAAAGCAAAGACTGAGAAGTAGCCTGACTATTCACCAACAATCTGTTTCTCCTTTGAGTCATAGCCGCAGCAGTTCCAACATCAGCTACATCTCTTTAATCCAGTCTGGGGAACTAAGCAGCTGTTTCTCATGACTGATTCCTAGTAATTCTTTTATAGTGTTTGATTTTTTCTACAACGATGATTCAGTTATGGAAGAAGCTTAGCAATATGCATTGGCATCTTCATCCCTTTCTGTGTTTACTAGAATGAAGTCATTGACATATGGAAACATTTATATGATTGTCTCAGCAAGCCTAGACTGCAAGCAGCAGACACATGTCCAATGTGTTAAATGTGTGAATCTTTATGTAAATGTAATTATAAATGATTAAACAATTAGACTAATGAACAGATTAAAAGTGACCATATTAACAATAACTTGAATCAGGTATCGTTCCTCTAGGATGGGTTTTGTGAATCCCATTATTATTACAAAGATATCTCTTTTCAATATAATTCCTGATAATTAGTGTGTTCTTTGTTATCACCATTCCATGCATGAATTTTCTGTGCCAACGTGGAACTTTTAGAAAGGTACTTTCTGAGGATTTATCACTTTAATTCACTTTCATTTGGTTATAGCACTAGGTCGATGCCAGTAACAGGATTTTTGAATCATAATCTCAATAAATTTAAAATACCAACAATTGACTTAAATGTATCTGATTAAAGCAACAAAAAGAAAATTCTACTTTTTTGATTTTTATTTTTTGTGTGTTTGTGTGTGCATATATTATAATCTCTGAAAACTGAGGACTGATACACAAGGTTTGATTGTGAACCACTGAAGATTGTAGGGCTTTGCTGCTAGCTGGGGAACAGCTGAGCTGAGCAGATTTAATATATAATGCATTTAATTACAGCAGAAGATATTAATTTCTGCCTGGCAGACAGCCTCATATGAGCTATTTTTTTAAAGTTTCCCTACAGTCAGTGGAGAAGGAAGACTGAAGTCATGGTAAGAGGCCTAATTTAGGCTAACATACATACCTTTCAGCTGTTGCTGAAGGAGGTGTCCCCTCATGCCTCATTTGTCCCATTGCTCCCTCTGTGTCCCTTTCAGCAGCTGCTAGAATTAGCAGGGTTTGGGTCCAACAGAATACCTGCCCCCATGGAGAGATGAGGGAACATGGGAGATGCAGAAGCATCTCTTTTTGTGGCAACTCAGGTTTATGTTGCCTAAAAGTGCCCATGTAACCACAGTTAACAATGAGTGAAATGAACTGAGCTGCCCGTAGCAGGAACTTAGACAACTAGTTTACTTAGTTAACTAGGGAAATAGAGTTAAGTAAGATGAGCAACCCACCTGGGTTACTGTGTCCAGTTCTGTAGCCTCCATCACAGGAAAGGCATGGAGTTGTTGGAATGAGTCCAGGAGAGGGTCACAGAGATGGTGAGAGGGCTGGAGCACCTCTCCTGCTCTAGGACAAGCTGAGAGTTGGGATTGTTCAGCCTGGAAAAGAGAAGGTTCCAAGGGGACCTTATAGCAAACTTCCAGTACCTGCAGGAGGCCTACAGGAAAGCTGCCTTTTTATAAGTATGTGTAGTGATAGGAAGAGGGATAATGGTTTTGAACTGGAAGAGGTTAGATTTAGGTTAGACATCAGGAAGAAATTCTTTAGTGTGTGGGTAGTGAGGCACTACAACAGATTTTCCAGGGAGGTTGTGGTTGCCTCATCCCTGGAAGTGTTCAAGGTCAGGTTGGATGGGGCTTTGAGCAACCTGGAGTAGTGGGAGGTGTCCCTGCCCATGCAGGGGTTTTGGAACTGGATGATCTTTCAACCTAAACCATTCAGTGATTCTGTTAATCATGGTCTTAGTGTGACTGAGTTTCCACAAAAATGAAAGTTTTAATGACAGGTTGTGTGATAGTGGGATGTAATAAACCTCTTCTGCATTTCATTCTTCATAATTATTGTCTGAAATATGAAATTAAAGAAGGTGAATTAGTGCACATAGGCATGAACTTCTAAATATTGATATAATTGCTTATTTTCACAGAAGAAAAGAATGGTTGAGTAATGATTGAGAAGCACAGAAGTCTCATAAGAAAGGACTCTGGAGGTCATTTGGTCCAACCCTTCTGCTCAAGCAGGGCCCCCAAGAGCCATTTTGTGCCCAGTTGGATTTTGAATATCTCTGAGGATTGGGGCTTTACAATCTCCCTGGGCAACTGCTTAGTCAACATCAGAATAAATTAAAAAAATAAATAAAAATAAAAATAAATAAATAAAAATAAAAAAGAAATAAAAAAAATGTTTTTTGATGTTCAGTTTGTGCTCACTGTCTCACATCCTATCACTGGGCACCACTGGAAAGACCCGGGCTCCATCCTCTTTAAACTCTCCCTTCAGGTGTTTATACACATGGATATGATCCCCTTGAGCCTTCTTTTCCAAAGCCTGAGCAGTCCAGTCTCTCTCAGCCTCTTCGTAGGAGTTATGTTCCATTTCTATCATCACCTTGGTGTCCCTTTGTTGGACTCTGCAGCATGTCCATGTCTCCGTAGTACTGAGGAGCCCAGATCTGGACTCAGAATTCCAGGTGTGACCTCATCAGTGTAAAGTAGAAGGTAATATTCACCTTCTTCACCCTGCTGAAAGTACTTTGCCTAATACAGCCTGTGATAACAATGTCCTTCTTTACAGACAGAGCACATTGTTATTTTGTGTTAAACTTGGTGTTCACCAGGACACCCAGGTCATTGTCTGCCAGGCTACTTTTCACTTCTTAGGTGGCCTCCAGCATATATGCTTGTGTCTGGGGTTGTTCCTCCCCAGCTGTAGGACTTTGTATTTACCTTGTTGAACAAAAAATTTATTTAAATATTTTCAACATTTAAAAAATATTGTTCAAAACCATTATAACCACAGTGATATTCATTCCTGAGATGCAGGGCTTTCTTTAGCCTGTTAGCTTTTCTCCTACTGCTCCTGTTTAATCTTTCTGTTTGTTTTTTTTTTTTTTTCATATTATTCTGAGGAAAAGGCAATACAAAATTGAGCTGAAGAGTGTAGCTATGGTATTCTGTGGTTTACACTGGTAAGCAGCACTGCCCCACACAGCTGCCCACTCATCCTCCCCATTGAGATCATATTCCCCCAGGAAGAGCATTTTAAGGGTAAAAGTGAGAAAACTCATGGGTTTAGATAAAGCTAATTTAATAAGTAAAGCAAAAGCTGGACATACAAGCAAATTAAAAAAAAAAAAAAATTTCATTCACTACTTCCCATCAGCAAGCAGGTGTTCAGCCATCCTCAGGAAAATAGGGCTTCATCACACATAACACTCAGGAAGACAAATACCATAATTCCAAAATCGTCTCTTCTTCCTGCTTCCCTTGTCTTTAAATGCTGAGCATGACTTCATATGGTCCGGAATATCCCTTTGGTCTGTTGAGGTCAGCTGTCCCAGCTGTGTCCCCCCTCAGCTTCTTGTGCACCCCCAGGCTGCTGGCTGGAGGGGTGATGTGAGGAGCAGAAAAGGCCTTGGTGCAAGCACAGCTCAGCAACAGCCAAAACACCCCTGTGTTATCAGTGCTGTTTCATCACAAATCCAAAACAGAGCCCCGTACAAGCTACTGTGTAGGAAATTAACTCTATTGAACCAAAACTCAATACAAGTATACCCTGCAGTTTGAAAAAATGCACGTTGCTTCCCTGCATTATTTGTAATTCTAAACAGAAGAGAACTTAAATTGCCATCCACTGATTTATGATGATTATAACCACATGCTCAAGGAGGATTCTCTGCTAAAAACCTGAGATGCCTCTAGAAAACTGAGTTTAAAATATTGTCTCTAACCATTGTGAATCTGCAGGAAAACTGCCTTCCTTGCCAGCATTTCTCAGTCTATTCTGCTTTGAGCCTCAGTTCATGAAGAAAGGAGGGGAAAGTGATATGGCTAAGGAGGACAGATGAACTTATCAGCTGGTGGAGTGGAAAAATTGCAGCGTCAAATGTAATGTGTCACAGGTTTTCATTTGTCCTAAATACCACAGTCTTTAATGGAGCAGCTCACAAGGTGATTTGTAAGTGATTTTGCACCCTTTTTTTACCTCCAATGGAGACAAGGTAGATTTCCGGGGTGGAAGTTTGATCAACAAACCTGTTTTTTGTGGTATCTCCAGTCAGGAATCAGAGCATTTCAGTCCCAATTTAACACCTGAGAGCAGGGTTTAGACTTTAGTGTGTCATCTATTAGATGAGGCCTTTCTTGTTGCCTGGAACTTCCAATCACTAAGATAATACAAATCATAACAAACTTGTGAACATCTGCATGCCATTACGGAAAGACAATATGTGGCTGGGTAGCTGATAGATTTTAATAACCTATTTTCAGAAGAAGCAGAAGTGCAGGGTTTGGGAGTGTCCCTGCTCTGAGAGGGTGACTCACATGTGAATACTTCACTGTCAAAATTTGAACTGGGTTTATGCCCGAAGAGCAGGATATCTTCCAAGTGCTCAGCTTCCAACTGTGGACACAGCAGAATGAGTGTGGATCTGGATGCAGCCCATTGTAGTCATACCCAGAAGACCCACTGGGAGGTGCTAACATACTTTGTGGGAAAAGTGTGTTAAAGAGTGAGAGAACAAAGCTGCATGTATGTGTAGTATGCAGGTACAGGCATTGATAGGAAGAGGAGTGTTATGATCAGTAACTGACTTTATTTGGAGTTGTTTAGTCTGGAGAAGAGGAGGCTCAGGGGAGACTTCATCACTTTCTACAACTCCCTGAAAGGAGGCTGGAGCCAGGGGGGGGTTGGCCTTTTTTCCCAGGCAACTTTCAACAAGACAAGAGGGCATGGTCTCAAGTTGTGCCAGGGGAGGTTTAGGTTAGATATTAAGAAAAAATTCTTTACAGAGAGGGTGATCAGACATTGGAATGGGCTGCCCAGGGAAGTAGTGGATTCTCCGTCCCTGGAGATATTTAAAAAGAGACTGGATGTGGCACTCAGTGCCATGGTCTGGTAACCGCAGTGGCAGTGGATTAAGGGCTGGACTTGATGATCTCTGAGGTCCTTTACAACCTGGATGATTCTGTCCTTCTCTGACTCTATTATTTTATATTTTGACTGCAAAGAAAAATCAGCCACTACTCATATACGTCACAAAAATAACAGGCTTTATGATTTAGACAAATTACAAAGACTTATTTCAGGGCAAAGAAAAAAAATGACATCACTTGGAGCTTTAATGTATGTACTTTCTTTTGCAGTTTACTTTCATCCAGTGAGCAAAGGCTGTGTATGTGCTGTGATTGGCTTTTTCTGACAGTCTACCAATTTGTGCTTCTGTTTGAAGGATTTATGCTTATTGTCATAACAGAGAAGAAAATATTAGTTTTGTATAAATGTAAAGGACATTTGCAGCCATATCACTCAGATTCTGAGTAATTCCAGGTTAAATAAATTGTAAGTAAGAACAGTGAAAAAAAAATAGAAACAATTAGGGATTACAAAATGATTTATGGCTCATAGATGTATATTTTAAATTTACTGTGGCAAACCTGTGTGAAGAAGACCACAAAATATTTACCAGTGGGGAATAATGATATTTTATGTCTTTCTAGACCTTTCACAATTCATATGATTCATCCTTATTATGTATTTATTTTGTTGCATGGTTTCTTTTGTGTTCTACTATCTTGAAAACAATTCCAGCATATGTCTGCATTCTGAAAATATTTATCTGCCTAGGTAAATTATAAGCATAACATAATCCTCCCTCAAATTTTCTTTGTTAGTGCTAAAAAAAAATTATTTACTTGTGGTGGTAAGACATCAATCTGAGCAATAGAGGAGGCAGGGAAGGAAGGTAGGAGTGAACTATTTACATGAGAATTGGTCACTGTTAGTTGGATGTCAGAATCAATCCAGATTCCAGTTCTTATGAGCTGAAAATCACATTTTCCAGTAAAACATGAAGCTCTGACTAAGAATTTTTATTCCTAATAATGAAGTTATTGTCTGTCTCCTTTGGTATTACATAAACTCCTTTGGGACCAGACAATAGCAGCGAATCCAAAGCAGTTAACCTTTACAAAGGCATCTGGGCTGCTCCTTTGCTTAAGACACTCAAAACACTATTTGGATAATCAGATATAAAGCGTTATAAAATACACAGAGAAAATCTGAAATAATAAAACTTGATACTCTTCCATAAAATAAACCTTTTCTTTTAAAATTAATTCTTGCAAGTATGTTGTAGCATTTTATTGTTAGAGTAAATAAAATAAGGGAAAATGAAGAACCTGTCTGAATGCTGAAATCTGAGTCTCTAAAGGAATAATCAGCTTCCTTGAAAATGAAGGCATATATCCAAGTCCCTGTGTATGGATTTAAGTATCTTGTCTTGAAGTCTTGCAGAGGCCTTTATGTCTTGTACCACACTTCAGACATAGGAATTTGTCACCTTCTCTATACTTCTGTGTAAAGCTTTAGCATTATTGTAAAGATGCTATTTTTCTATTTTTTACTTAGTCATATGGATTGTGTGTGTTCATGTCATGAAAAGAGTCTGTATTGCCATATTTATCTGGTGTAATATATCACTGTTTCCAACTCTGTGTACTCTATCTCGTTTACACGATATTCTTTCTGGGCAATTATTTCCTAGGTTATCTCTTCTGGACCCAAGGAAATTACAATACAAAAATTCTGTTAATGGACAGTTTTCCAAAACCAAATTAAGGCAAACTTCCTGTTATTTCAGATATCCAGGAGCTGTATATTATTATACCTTGTTCAGAACTAAGGCAAGTATTAATAGAGTGAGTTCTCAGTTTCCACAAGTGTGAAGAATTCCTAAAGGGATAAGCAGGGTAAAAAGCATACAAGCAATAAAAGTAAAATAAAAATGCTAAAAATATTCACAAGCCTGACACATATCTACAGCCACTGGCTTAGAATGGTAGTGAGTGGTGCCAAAGACAAATATAAAACAAGTTCATTGGTTGCATAAGGATCTTTAAAGACCATATGTGCTGCTGATAACTTATCATATTTTCTGTCTAGACATCTAGGTCTTTTTTTGCATCTGCTATCTTCCACGTGGATTATAGATGGGCTACCAGAAAAGAAGGGCTATTCTCCTGGGCTTACATTGGATTTTTATACACTTGTGGAACTATATACTTAGATGAAGTTCCATATCAAGAGGAAAAGCCTTGAATTTATCATGATTTAACTACACTGGCAAGAGGTTTTCCTCTAATTTTATATAAAAACTCCTTCAAAAATTCTTCTATGAATAAGGTTACCCTGGCAAAAAATTAAAAGTAACAGGACAGGGAACTGTCTAAAAAACTGCTGTAGTTATGTAAATTTTAGCCATCTGACAACCCTTGTAACATCCCCTGTTCTTCAGTAGGTTCGTTTTACATGCCCATGTAATATTTGTTTATATTTTAGCCCATGATTAATTTTGCTTATGGAACTGATTTCATCCTTTTGTCATTAAAATTAGGATAAATTTTCCTAATAATGAGCACATCCATGCTAATATCTTATCTCCCAGGCAACTATCAGCAAGACAAGAGGGCATGGTCTCAAGTTGTGCCAGGGGAGGTTTAGTTTAGATATTAGAAAGAATTTCTTTACAGAGAGGGTGATCAGACATTGGAATGGGCTGCCCAGGGAGGTAGTGGATTCTCCATCCCTGGAGATATTTAAAAAGAGACTGGATGTGGCACTCAGTGCTATGGTCTGGTAACCACAGTGGTAGTGGATCAAGGGTTGGTCTTGATGATCTCTTGGAGGTCCTTTCCAATCCAGCCGATTCTATGATTCTATGATTCTAATCTCTCAGTCCTCTTAGAAGCTTTCAACATGACTGATGATGAGGTATCTTTCTTGAAGGGAAGTAATATCCAGAGTAACATACTAAAATAGTTCTCTGAGGGATGTATCTTCTGAGTAGCAAAAGAGGCCTGCAACTCCAACATTTGGTCATGCACTTGTGGTGTTACCCATGAATCAGTCATCTTTTCCCTTTCAACATTTTCATGCCCGTCAGGAATCAGTGGTCATGGGGTTGCTCTGCAAGGAAGGAAGGTGAGCCTGGGGTCAGGCAAGAGCTCCCTCCCATGGCACCCAAACAAGAGGAGCAGAGCAGATCTGGGGTGTAAGCAGAGCAGCCAATGGCACTGATTGCCAGACTAGTCTGTGGTTATGGATTTTGTCTGAAGCCAAGATGGGAAGGCAAGTAATTAAACTTAGCTGGGTATGAGTCTTAGTTCTTATGATGTTTGAAATAATACAGTTTACTATTGCATGTCATCTCAGTTATACTGGTACCAACATCAAACTTCTACTTTAGCCAAACTCTGGCTTCTTGTGATGCTTTTCATCAGTTTCAAGAGCTCATCAAAACAGTGACCCAAATCAAGGATATCCAAAAGTTTTCCTTCATCTCTTAGCTGATGATTTTCTTCACTGTGTAATGCAAGCTGCATGAAGTTTTCCTGTCAAAGACTGTGGATTTGGAAAGAAATCACTGGGGCACTAAGGATCATTACAAAATTCAGCATATTTTGTTCTTTCAAATGTTTTTTTTTTTTTTTTTTCCAATATAAGTACATGTCACTATATATTTTAAAGCATAAAATGTGAAAATACCCCCTTGTCCCCTCAGAAAATGAAAACATTAAACCAAATAAAACCTGAACTGCAACAGGACTGAACTGTCCTGTTTCTGGCTCTTTGTTCTTTTGTGCTCCTGGAGAACTGATGATAAAAATACACAACACTGCATAGTCTTATGCTCTTCTTTCTATCCAAATGTAAGTAGCTCAGGTTATACTATAATCATCCAAAAGGAGAAAAAATATAAAACAGGACAGATGTCAATGTTTCTGTCAAAAGAAGTAATATTACACCATGTGCAACAAGTGAAACAGAGTGATAACCTTTTCCCTTCCTTCCCTAAGCAAGAATATGGAGAGAGGATAGGAATTCCACTGCAGACTTGACTTGCAAATGCAGTAGTTCTTTATGCCATTTTGCTTTTATTTATGGTAACTCATGAATTGTCTTTACATTCTTTTGATGTTGTTTATGAATATATATCTCAAGATAGGAAGTATGGTCTTAATGTTATCTGTCCAGATAGTCAAGTAAAATGACTTGATATGATATCAAATAACTCTGCCCTGAGGATATGAATATATAGTCCATTGCTGGAACATGAAAAGCATCAGTCTGCACCATATCATTTTCCTCTGAGGATATATTTTTCCTTAGATTTTACTTCTTCAGTCACTAAAGGAAAAAAAATACATACTCTCAGTATGCAGTCAATCTGTTGGCCCAATAGGCATGAACCATGTGATGCTATTTTACAACAGTTTACAATTTTATAACAACTTTCACAGATAGTAGTCATATTTTTTGAGCAGTAAATTGTCAACTGGAGCTCATTTTTCACCTTATTCATTAAAAATGCTGGAAATAGATGAGTCAGCCACAGATGTTAGATGTCTTTTGTCCCTGTTTGAACCTTCTCCAGCTCTTGTGCTGCTGTGTTGGCAACTCTATGTCTCTGAACAGCTGTGTGCCATCCCAGTGTCTCTCCTGTCCCCCTTACACTAGGAAGAAACAGTGGGTCTGAGGAGTGGATGGAAGGTGTTCAGCTGTCTCTAGCTTCAGACTGTGCTCACAACTATAGCATTAGACCCAGTCTCGGGAAGAAAATAGGAACTGAATTCTTATGTGTGACCTGATGTAAGGATGTGAGATCACATTCTGTCAAGGTTTAACACTGGCCCGGCAAAACAACAGATTTAAACCGAATAACAGATTTATATATTAATCTCTCTCTCCTCACTGATAAAGAAAAGAGAGAGAATAAGGAAAAGAGACTTATGGGTTGGAAACTAAACTACAGAACTTTAATGAAACAGTAATGATAAATAGGAAAAAATTACTAAATATATACAAATATACAGGAAAATTGATAACACGTTCTTCCTCCCTTTCCCCACAGTAACTCTCACGTCACCACCGAGGCTGCAGGGCAGCCCTGGGAATGTCCAGGCTGGAATCCTGGAGTCAGCAGCAGTCGGGAGCTGGGGGCAGGAACACACAGATTCAGGGTGGCACGGATCAGGACCACAGGCAGAGGGACGGACAGAATCCTCTCAGGATGCCAAAGGAAGCAGGGAGGAAGAGGAAGGAAGAAGGAAGTGTTTGACCCTTGTGATCCCTCAAATTTATAATGAGTATGACGTGTATGGGATGGAATACTCTGTTTGGTCAATTCTGACATCTATCTTGTCCAGTCCTCCCCAGAGGAGGGTTTCAGGTGGGACCTCTTAACTCCTTCTGGAAGGTAAAATGTTCCTCAGAGCTGAGCAGTGTCCTTGGCTCTGCACACCAGTCTCTGGCTGTAACTATAAACATGGAGTGTTATCAGTCCTAGAAGCAGACACTGTCTGAGAAACTTGCTGTTAATGTCAGCAAGTGCAGCTACTTACAAGAGACTTAACTGAAAGCAAAAGCACAAACCAGAAAATCACCTTTATCCTGGCCCAAACCAGGACACATTCACACGCATGGGGGCATTCATATCATATCTCTTCACTGATAGATGGGGCTAATGTTATAAAGTACATGATTTGAGTCTCCAGGTGCTTAGTTATTAATCTTCTGAGGCTGGTGGGATGATTCTGAATTGGGTATAATCCCAACAATTCTTGCCATGAAGTACTTGGACTTGGATTTAACCTTATGCTTTGTATTGATAATTAGATCACATTCTGTTGTTACTGTTTACTCTTTGACTTTATTTTTCTCATCTTTAAGCAGACAATAAAAATTTCAAGGCTGTGTGTCAACGGGATATAATTTTGAAACATTGATTTTACCTGGGGAATTCTGCTGCTTATTTCTCTGTATATATTTCAAGTAGAAAACATTTCTAAGAAAAAATTGTCATCAATAAGATAAAGCAATATGTATTTTGTGGGTTTTTGAACTCTTGTTTTATGTTGGAAAAAGATGAGACACAGTTAATTAAAATAAAATAGATAGCACCCTGCTCTAAATTTCTGCTGTACAGAAGGGATTGAATAATTTCAAATTTTGGTTAAAAAATATCTGTTTTGTGAAGGCATTACATACTCCCCAAGACACAAATGATCAAGGATGGATGAGAAGCTCTCATGCTCTGACAGTAGTTGCCACTCCTCTCCCAATATATACTTGTGCCCAGAATTACTCCATCCCAATTGCAGAATCCAACATTTCTATTTGTTAAATTTCATTCTATTAATCACCAGGCAATTCTCAAGTTTGTGTAGATCTCTATGAAATGCCTCAATCTTTGAATACTGTACCTGAAAATGTTGCTAGGTACCAGTGTTCAAACAGCTGAATCTGCTTGGTTTGCTTTTTTCCTGCATCTCAATTATTTGATTTGCTAACCTTGAGCTTCACCACATCAGCTCTTCCCCAGAGTCCTGGCCTCTTGGTCATGCATCTTCAGCAGCAAGTGGAGGTTGCAAGGTGTCTGTCCAGGGCAGGCATTTGGGTTTCCTTTGCAAGAAAAACAGAACATGTGGGAGGATGAGGGATGTAAGGGCACAGTCATCCAATTGGAAAATTGATATATGAACAGCTGGACCTGAGAACTGGGATGTGTACCTGCCTGTGGGGACTGGGCATGGCCTAGATTATGTCTGGACATGATCTAACAAAAAGTACTATTTTTTTGGCTAGGCTAAGCTTGAAATCTGTCCAGGTGGAGCAGGAAGGATGCTGTATCAGTAGCCTTCATCTGGCTGCCTCAGGGTAAATTAGTAATTGAAAATTCTCAAGTATGGTAGTTTATACAACTCTGCTGGTCATCTGGTGGTCTTACCCTTGGGGGCACATAGCTTTGAACTGGATTTGTGGACATGAACTCTGATTTTTTATCACATAACATATAGTTGTTGGATCTGTGAAGAAAACTGTAGTTCTGACAATTTTACAGAAAAAATGGTGGTTTATGCATCTATCAGAAGAACACGTTGATGCATATGTAAGAACTTTTCTATTCACAAACAAATTTTTCAAAACAAAAAACCCCTATTCCTCCTCACATTTCCCAACCCACTAATTCCAGGTTGTATTCAAGCTTCTGACCATTTAACTCAATTTTTTTATAAACCAAGGCTTTGACTGAAAGTAAGACAACTGCTTCAATTCAGCTTACCACAGGGAAGCAAAACACTTCAATAAACCTCATAATTCAAAACTGAGCTGAAGTCTAATCATAGAACAATGCACAATTTGTACTAGACAGATTTCAGTTTTCTTTTTAGGAAACATTAGAGAAACCTGAGCTAAAGAATGGAGGAAGCTTTTTAATAATGACTATTCCTCGATAATTTTTTTTTATCTCTGTTTTTCTTTAATTGCCTAAGGTCCAATGTTAAGATCTATCTCCCATTGCATTAGTCATCATGCAAACATGCAAGAAGGATAATTGCTGGCAAAAATTAATTAGGTGTTAATTATGTGTCCAAATCAATTATACTTGGTCTGGAACCTTGCAGTGGCCTGGCACTGATTTGTAAGGGCATCATGCATTCAAAAAATTCAGGAAGAAAAAACCCAAATGGATAGTGAATCTCTTAATATTTCCCGTTCATTTTGGACTGTTGAATACAGTGAAGCTGAATATTCAGTTAACCCTTTAAGAAGAATCCTGAGCAATACCCCATGAGTTTTGTTATATTTTCACATGCATATTTTGTCACAGTCAAGCACTCACAGCAGTGTAACAAGTGAAGTGCCATTTGCTCTTTAAATCACTGCTCCTTTCGAAACCAGAAGGTATTTTGCTTACATGCAGGCTTCAGGGACACTCAGGTAAATGCTACTGAATTTGAGTTGCTTTTAGTTTGACCATGATGAAGGTGATCTTATTTCTTTTTCTTTTGCTCACTGTTCTTTGGATGCTGTGCTCTTTCATGAGGAGGGCTGTGGTGTGTGCTGGTTGTTTTTAATAGCACAAAAAATGTTTTCCTTTCCTAGGATACAGGCAGTTATCAGAAGTCACACACTGTCTTCAGCAGTTCTCATTATAGCACTCATTTTAGCAACAGGAAAAATGTAATTTCTCTTAGGGGAATATTTAGTTGTACCTTTCCTCCTTCCACAAACTTCTGCCAGCCCCAGGACTGAATTTTTACCCTGAGACAGGCTGGGGTGGCAAAATCCCTGAAGGCTTTCTTCAGCAAACATGGGATAAAAAAGATTTTATTTTTGCCACAGTTCACAGCTGCTTAGAAGCTTTGGAAAGTTTGCACATTAAAAGCACTAGAAAATTCAAGCTCTGAGGTGTCAGTTGAGTCTTGGGAGGCATTGAAATGGATTCTTTCTCACCTGTTCTCATAACATCTAATCCAAGAACCACAGAAAGCAGTTGGCAAAAGTTTTGTCAGACTTCAGAATGGGCTTTTTGCCCTCAACTGGGAATAGCTAAACATGACATTGGTAATGGGAAAGCAGTAAAACCAGAAAAGAGTTCTGGAGGTGAAATCTAACCCCAAATCCAGGTCTAAACACCCTGCGCAACATAACTTTGGGCAGGGGATAAAGAAAATGGCACCCGTTAGAACAGAGAGAGATAGTAGCACTTTCCTACTCCAAAAAGGTGATTTGAGGATGAATAGGGGCACCACTATGAGCAATGTCTATCTGTGAGCAGGGCTGTGAGCATCTCTGGTAGCACCTGGGAAGGGTGAGGTAGAGGAGGGAAATCCAGAACCCCATGGGCAACTGGGTTTCAGCTGCAGCCCTGACGAATTAACCCTGTGTATGCAGACTTCAAAATCAGATCTTTTCCTCTCACATTTTTCCAAGTGAAATTAATTTAAAAAAATTTTAGAATCATGAAATCATACAGTGGCAATGGTTGAAAGGGACCTACCCCAGCTTTCTTGTAGGCCCCCTTCGGATATTGGAAGGTTGCTATAAGGCCACCTCGGAGCATCCTTCTCTCTGAACAACTAAACAACCCCAACTTCCTCAGCACCTTCCCAGGGGAGGTGCTCCAGCCCTCTGATCATTCTCGTGGCTCTCCTCTGGACATGTCCCAGGAGCTATAAGTCTTCTTATGTTATGCTGGGGACTCCAGAACTGGACACAGTACTCTGGGTAGAGTCTCAAAAGAGCAGGGTAGAGGGGAAGAATCACCTCCCTCGACTCCCACCAATCCTGAACTCATATATTTTAATTTCATTAGTTGCCTCTTTTAAAGATTTAGGCTATAGAGAGCTATGCAAGACTATGTGTAGTATAGTAAATATAATCTATTTGCTTTGTTAATATTTAACAATTTATTTTAACCTTTTTTTTTTTTTAAAAAAAAAAGATTATTTTTGATCATCACACACTTAAATGAACTCTTGCATATACAGGTTTGAGTTTGGGATTTTTCCTTCACTTTTTTTTTTTTCCCCCCCACTTTTTTTTTTTTAATACTATAATAGGAATGAGTGGCATCTTCTGCCAATTTCTGCTGTTAATGATTATGCTCCAAATTTTCTGGTGGGAAAACGCCAATCTAACAAACACAGTCCAAATACCAAAGTGTTCTACCCAGTATCTTATGTATTTGCTTTCTCAGATGATGAATTTCTCCCTCTTGGCTGCATTCTTGTGCAAGTGATAATCCAACACAAGGTGGTGCTAAACAGCACAACAATAATGGTTTTCCTGTATATAAATCAGGAGGGAACTTTTAGAAAAGACAGTCAGTAGATAATCTCTGTAACACTGTTAAAAACACCCACAGCTCTTTTTTAAAAGAATTGATTTATTTGTTTCTGTCTGTAGTGGCTGGGAGACTTATCCCAATAAAGCCCACCCACTATGGCTCTTAGGGATGGCTCCTCTGAGAAATGTGGATCCGCAGTCTTTGGATTGATGCAGGAAGTTTATGCTAAGATTTCCTTACCGGAAAGTGTAGTCATTGTATAACTACTTATTTCTAAGTGGAACCTGGAATTTTTTCACCTCTGTTCAACAGCTCATTGGGGTTTGTGAGCTGTTTCTGAGAAAATCTCACATTTGAGCAGGAGGTGGACTAACAAGTGAGAGACAATTAGCTCTATTCTCTTTTGTATATATATATATATTAGTTGATATATGCAGTAATGTATAGTAATATACTAATCTTTCCAGAACTGCAAGTTTTGAAACTTAAGCAGAGCATCTTTTTACTTCTTATTATATAGTTTTCCACCAGTGACACCCAATTTCTGAAACATATTCGTAACTGTATTTGTATTTGTTCTTTCTGCGCCTGACTGACAGTCAGGTTCACTAAGAAACAGTTATTTGGCTAAGAGCTAATAATTTGTTATATTTATTTTTCACCAGGCTTACTGGTGCTGCTGTTGTAAATTAACATGCTAACTCAAATTCTAGAACTAATTATTCATAGATTTTTTTCATCAGAAGATGACTCTGGACAATGCATCAGGATCCAAAACATCCAAATTCATGTTAAAGTTCTTACTTTAGGTGATTATAATATAAACTGTTGGAACAAACTTTGGCAGACATCAAGAGATTATGCATGTTTATACAGTAGGAACATTGAATTCGTTTTGGATAAGTACCTGGGCTTCAGAATACAGTTCAGCAACTGCCTGTCTGGAATGAGAAAGATATTCCTTTTCTGGATAGGTTATCCCACAAGTTTCTACTGGGTAGGTAGGATCAGCAGCCTGTAGTCTGAAGCACACCATAGACAGCCAAGACTGGCTTTTCCACTACCAGAGGAAGTGATTATAAAATAAAATGTTTCATTAAGTTTTGAATGTGAAGTGCATTAAATTCATAGACTCTTATTTTTCTTACTGTCCACCCAGTTTTTCAGATGTGGGTCTGTGGACTTTGCATCTTTGCAAGTCATGGGCTGCTGAGTTTTGCTTTGTCCTCCATCCCTCAGCTCTCTATCTATAGCCCATTTTGACTATGGGCAGCAAATTACTTTCTTGTTTGCCCAAGTATCAGGTAAATGATAAGAATTACTTCAAGTACACTCAGAACAAAATATTTAGCTTGGTGTGGACAGTAGATACATTTTTATTCAGGAAGGCAAGAGGAAGCAGCACAGCCTCTTGGTTAGGGGACATGTTTCTAGAGTATTTTCATAATGTAGCTTTGCAGAGTTACTGAACTGGTGCTGAAAGGAGTTAAGAAAAAAAAAAGAATAATACAAAACCTCACAAACAGCTTTTATAGTTAATCATTCTTCAGCTTTCAGAGGAGGCTCAATAGAGAAAAAGCAGACAGTGAAGGAGAGATCAAAGTGTTTGCTGATCTCACTGTTCCTGCCAATACTACTGTGCTGGTACCTGCTTGTGCCAGTGGGAGAGAGAAATTTGTCTTGCTGAAAACCACAGCAGGGTCAAAAGCTTCAAAAGTGTTTTGTATAGATTGAGAATGAGTTTACTTTGTTCCCTAAGATGATTCTTCAAACTAAATAGTGAGAGGTTTTGCTTGATGTGGTAACTATTCTTATTTGTCATAGTCCATTAGTCAGTCTCTTTCTTATGATTTATTTCCTGTAACTACAGGCCTCCACAGAAAGGTGTGAGGTGCAATCTACATTGCACCAAGTGACTGGAATGCTAAAAGAGATTTTCCTCATTTTGCAATAACGCTGCCTTCAATAAATGCTATAAATCATTTGGTCCCTATGCTCATTTTTCTTTGGCCTGTTGTTGTCCCTCCTGCTGTCTGGAACACTACTATGAAGTACAGTTTGTTTCTGGGAAAGTCTTGTTGGCATTTGCAGCTTGAACTCCTCTGGAGAATATGGCCTTTGAATGCACAGAGAGGCCTATTGCTTCCCTGGCTGGAAAACTTTGTACTCTTTGGAGCTGTAGTAGATAAAGTTACTAGTGACTGCATCTTTCAGGCTTCTAGTCTCTTATTCCTCTAGGAAATAAAAACTTAGCATTTTGATTGCTTAATTAATGGCAACATTGTCTTACCTATTGGTTGGTCATTCTGATTAAAAAAAAAAAAAAAGGAAGAGAAAAAATAAATATTGTGGAAGCCATAGATCTCAATGATATAGAGACAATTTTGTCCATCCAACAGCATGATGCAGAGCAACTGAAAAAAAGAAGCTCCCTGAAGTACTATTGACCTTCAAGCTGGGATACAGGAAGCACAATATGATTAGATATTAAAAATAAACTCTCAGTGTTTGGCTGAGATCCTAATTTGAACAGCTTCCACTATTAGAGATGCTTAGAGCTGAGACTTGGGCTCTGCCTGGCATAAAGAGGTGGATCATTGGCACATAAAGTTAGGTTTTCACAGCTGTCAGTTTGCAAAGGGCTTGGGCCCATTTAATTGATGTGGATGTGGCCCTTCATGTATGATTATGCACTCAGTCAGGGTGATGCCCTGAAGGGTGATCTGGTGTCTGTCAGATCTTGGGAAGCTTCTCTGTCCATGCCAACAGGACTGCAGACATTGCTCTGCTGAGTGCTTCCCTCCCAGTCCTCAGGGGAGAAGAGAGCTGAGGTCTTGAAGACTGAGTTGACAAAAACTGGTGTGGCTGTGTTGTGTACCCTTCACTTCAGTCTCCAGGGTCATCTTCCAGACTCAAAACCCCTTGGAGACATCTTTAGGAGCCACAGGGGAGGGTATGGTGCAGCAATAAGTAACGGTATGTAATGTATGTGCAAGGGGCTTTGGAAAATACCTAATAACACCAGAGATAATAGCAGGAACTCTATTTATTTTTGAGTTAAGAAGAAATACTCATTCAGATCACTATCCTGTCCTAGGCAGAGTCAGCATCTGAGAAGAGAGATGGCTAAGGGCGAAACCTGCATTTCAGAAGGTCCTTCCTCCTTCCAGCTGTTTGCTTAGTTTCTCGGCTACAGTAAGAGTAATATATGTCTTTAAAGTTTACCTTTTCAAAAAGAGCCTTGGATGTTCTCTTTATATATATGAATGCCTGATTCTACTTTTTTTTCCTTTTTTGCTGGCCAGTGCTTGAATACATCTCATAGCAATGTCCTACACAGCTTAATGAGACATCATAAAAAGGGCACTTGTGTAAAATGTGCTTTTCAGTTTCACTACTTGTGCCTTTCCTTCTTTTATAGGAGAGCTCTTTGCTTCAGACTTCTTTCAAAACTTACCTTCTAGAAAGAGTCCTGTTTTTTCACAACAAATTAGTCATTATTTTAGAGTCATGCAACTAAACTTATACAAAAAATGGCATGTGGTCTACAACAACACACAATTAGGATTTCTGCTACAGCTACAAGAAGAAGAAAGGGAATACTGGGAGCACCAATGTGTTTCTTTAACTAACGGATAACCTGTTGATTTGGGAAGATATTCAGTTCTTTTTCCATTCTCTTTGATCTTATATTTGCTTAACTTAATGCTTTAGGCTAAGAGGAGTTTTTATTTTATTTTATTTTGTTTTTAATATAGACAAAGCTGTTACAGGATTTTGGTTTTTGAAAATAGTTGGGAAGCTGACAATTCGTATGCAGTAACTACTGGGCATTGTTCATGTGCTTAGGTTCTCTGTGCTAATGGTCTTCCCTCTGTCACCTTGGGCTCCATAGTGTATGTATATTTCTGTTAACACAGCCAGGAAAACTCACAAGAACATCCACAAAAATATCTACTCAATTTAGCAGGAGTATGGTTTCTCTGTTTCATCAGAGGAGTGTTTGTTCTCTGTTTTCTCACACAAAATATTTCCCTTGTTCTCTGAGGAAGCCTGTGTTCTTCAGATTTCTCAGCAGTCCCTTGAAACCACCCTTCTGCCCAGTAGGCACCTCCTCCACAGGACCTCTTAGCAGCTGGCTAGTAAAGTGGCTGGTACACACAGAGGGACCTACTCAAGTTCCCTGAACTCAATAAAAAGCTTCTTCATTGACTGCAGCAGATTCTGGAAGGGCTTTGTATAGACTGGCAGGCTTTTCAGAATGAGTGAAAATCCCTGAATAAGCTTTTTCAGGAGCTTGTTAAAACTTTACATTAAGACTAATTTAATCAGTTGCATAGTGCTATCAAAAAGTGAAAATTTCTCTGACATAAAGACACAATAGAATCATAAATCTAAACAGTAGATTGGAGTAATACAGTATACTGTACAGATACAGTTTCTAGCATATTAAATGCCCCGGAAAGTTGGGAAAGTGCCTTTAAAATTTTATGTGTTCTTTTCAACTTGTGTAGTTAATGTTTTGTAGAACTAATATGCTTCAGTGAAAGTCTTCTGATTTAGACCAGCTGGAGATTAGTCCACCATATGTTGTTGGGGGAAACCAGGAATTCGTTAGAGGGAATCTGGCAGAAGTTTTCAAGTTTTTCTTGTTGCAAGTGAATGTCTGTGCCTGATGAAGGTGAGCATGCTACCTTCACCCATGGCATGGATGCATTTAATTCATGATATTCACCGTGAACAAGCCCCCCAAAATTGTGAATTATTTCTGTCAAACCTAAAGGTAATCAGCAGTTTTTTTCTCCTTACAATTCCTCTGAAGTATTTTGAACTGTACTTGCCTATAGAAGAGCTATTGCCTGGAGGATATCGCTGTGCTGGAACATGTGAAACAAGGGGAGAGAAAAGGCACATCAGTGCTGTCAAAATTTAGAAGTCTTCTGTAGCAGCTGAATGAGTGTGAAATTAGTTCATTGAGTTTAAGCTGAAGCCCTGATGGTGTTTTTTGCTGACAGAATTAGAAGTGCAGACTGGAAACATGGTGATGGTTCATTAATGGAAACCAGTATTGTTTCATATGAAATCATAATGGAAACCATAACATTTGAAATCATATTAATACTTACATTTTCTCTTCATGAAGTATATTGTCTATTATTTCTTTAGCCTGTTTTATACTCTCTAGGAGTACTAATATTTACTCCAATACTAAGGAAATATGGACAGGTACCCACACTTAGTGAACTATTTATTTTCCATCCTCAAACAGCCCTCTCTTTCTATGCCTCAGGAGCTCTACCTCTGCAATTTTCCTTTAGTACACTTACAGCTCTTTTACTGAGCATCTATTCCCATGACAATATCATCACAGTTTCTTTATCTTCATGGTATGCTTTTCACTGCTGAGTGCCACAACTGCATTTCAGCTACTCAGTGAGCTGCCATCCCAGGTGAATAGATGGAGGAGTTGCAAGCAAAGGGATGCTCTTGTGCTATAATCTGTGTATAGGCCTGCAACAGATGTTGACTCAGCCAGGGATAAAGAACATACTCTCTGTGCATTACACAGAAATGCATTTTCTAATGTGCCATGACAAACATGAGATTATGAGATGAAAACCCAAGAGTCATAAAAATGGCACAGGGCGTAACAGTCAAAGGTATTTCTCTTGAAAAATCAGGGAAATAAGTAAAGATGACAGAAGTTATAGGCAATTGAATTTAGGGTGTAAATGAATGACTTGTTCAAGAATGTGTTTCATGTCAATATAAAAATTTTAAAGAGAAACTAAATGGCTTTATTTATAAATCCTTATTTCTTTGCTAATTTAAAATAATAATGCAAATATTCCTGGTAGCAGTGCAAGAACTCTTTAAATAATTTAACTCATCTGTATGTAATGAAATACTGTTTATAATTTATTCTTCTGGCTGCCTTCTATAGACAGCCTTGGATAATTTCTGTAGAGCTAAAAGCAGTGGATACTGGCATAAAGCCATGGAGCTGTAGTTAATGTAGAAAAGAAGAAATGCAAGAGTTATAGTAAGTCCTGGAGATCTTGGAGAAAAAGGAAAGTAGTGGAGAGAAAAGGTGCAATAGCCACTACAAAAACTCAGTAAGCCAAGTGGGAAATTAATGTGTGGAATGACCTGGATAAAAGTATGAAAGGGAGCTCCAGGTGTCTGGTCAGGCATACAATTGTGATTATGCCTGTGTAAATGAAGGTATTTTGAGAAAGAGTTGGTGAGTTGAAACTGATTGGTCAAGTCCTGGCACAGCTTGACTGATAAGCCATGAAAATTCCAGGGAAAGATCTTCTCTAGTTTTCCTGCTCTCACATATTTTCTTGATCATTCAAAACCAGTAAATAATAGAGGGTGTTCATAATTCCCTGATATTTTTAGGAATGTCCCTCACTCTGGTTAGACTTTAGCTCTTGTCAAAACCACTACCAGCTCTTTTCTCCCACCATGAGAAGAAACACAGTTCCAATCACCTTTATCCCCTGGCTGCCTCTGAAAACATCTGGCTGTGTTTTAGCATGCTGTTTATCAAACATACATACTATCAGGCAAATACAGAATTATGACTAAGCCAAAACAAACAAACAAAAAAACCCAACCAAAGAAAAAAAAAGACCAAAGTAAGCATGCATGTAGACAAAAAACAACCCCAAACTAAACCAACCAAACAAAAAAGCAAACAAAAAACCCCCACAAAAAACAAATTAGAAAAAGAACAAATAAAAAAAAGCTTCATTGGAAAGTCATCATGCTTTTTTCAAAAGTCATTATTAACAAATAAGTTAATTTTTCAATGCATGTCTTTGTCCTCCAGGTGTTACCTGGGGCAAGAAAAGAGGGAGAATGGATAACATAGATTCTCTTTCACCTCATCTAGTCTGACGATCTGTTTTGCTAATTCAGTAACTCCTGATTTGTACAGACAGCAGATGTAGGCTCAAGGGTTCTCTGGCTTACCAGTTTCCAAGAACCGATTTTAGCAACCTCTTTTAAAAAATTTCAAACAACGGTGTTTTGAAACTATCCCTGGGATATAGTATATCCTAAGGAAAATAACAATTTAAAACTCCCTTAAGGGTTGCTCAGTTCTCTTTTACTCTGAATGAACTCTGGTGTACTCAGGCAGAAGAGAAAGGTAACACTATTTGGTCCTGCTCCTATTTAAAGAAGTGATTTCCAATGGATCAAAATTTCTTTTCGAGATCTATTGCAGACTAATTAAAACATAATCATCTCTGCTTTTGACTTTGCCTATGATTATGGACAAGTTTACTCATATTACAAATGCTGCTGTGACTGAAAGTGCTCTGCCATGTGGGCAGGGTAGGCTCGTAGGTGTTTTTGTACTTTTAGAGCACACAGAAGCTGTGCTACTCCTTGGTTGTGACAGATGGTCATAACCAACCAATACATTTTTCAATGTATTCACTGTTTTCAATGAACTGTACATTTCGTTTTCATGGGGACCTGCCACAGAGTGTGAGAGACATATGCTGGTCAGCCTTTCAATTCTTTTTATCATGAGCAGTCATTCTTCTCTAGTTGCTCTGAATTTTCCAGGACAGTAGATCAAGTATAGCCCTAGATGGATTTTGTCCATTTTTAAAGTGAGTTTAATTTATTTATTTTACTTATTTTATTTAATTTAATTAGGTGAGCTTTTAGTTGTTTTTTTTTTTCCTTTTTCATTGCAGACTTCATTAAATGAAAGAATGCTGAATGTAATCTGTACAGATTATAAAATATTTAATAGCTAAAGATCTATCAAGTGTTCCCCTGTAGGATTTCTTTTTCTTTTCTGTCCATTAAAACATGACAGACTTGTAAACTGTACTCTTTGCAGCTTCCCTTCACCAAAATCAAATGTAGAGATAGACTGATTCAACTTCCATCTATCATCTTTCCAGCTAAAGCTTAAGCAGCACATATCACTGCTGAAGGCTTTAAGCAGGGACGTACAGAGCCCAGTTCACACCCACACTCATCTGCTGGAAGACCTGGCAGCTCTTACTGGGGGAATGTATCCAAGTTTCTTATCAGTGCAAGGAGAGTCGGAGGGAGAACAGGAAGAGAAGCATCTGGGGTTCAGCACAGCTGGAGAGCTTGGGGCTTGGTAGCATTTCCAAATGTTTAACATCGATGTATTACAGTTAATGGACCAGGCATGCCCCATTCTTTATTACTTATGGGAGAAGACAGGCTTGAATAAGTGCTCAGTAATAGTCTGGGAAATGGGGACCAGCTGGCAAGAGAAAGAATTACCTAGAGAAATGGGTTAATTGTCTTCTGAGAGACTCAGAGACTTATTATCCCACTTAATGTGTCTTCAGATTTCTTTCTTTAGTACTGCCCTAGTAATGTTCAGAATGGAAATTCATTCTTCATCTGAGCCAGGACATCACTAACTGATCACATCCAAAAGCTTGTTGACCTAGGCTTCCTCACCTTTATTCAGACAATATTTCTATCTTTCCTGTTTCCTTGAATTCTATAAGGGTGAAAGTGTAAATACGGACAAATATCCAAAATACTTATATGAGACATATGCAATTAGAAATCAACCACAGAATCTGAGAACTGATTACCAGGTCAACAACTAATAGAAAATAATAGTCAGGACTGGGGCCATACATACCGTAATAAGAAATCAACGATATTTTATCTTTTTTCTTAAAAAAAAAAAAAAAAAAAAAGTAATTAACAGCTGTAGTTACCATCCATAGAAATGTTTAGCAATTAGAGTGGCTGCAAAAATTATCTGTCGGGGGATTAAATTTCTATATAAACCTAGACGTTTGGTTTACATTCATCTATTGGAGGATTAAACTAATGAAGGTTTTATCCATTTTATTACTATTTTGTAGAATAGAAATCTCTTAATAGTTCTAAAAAGTGGTGTTTCATGTGAGTGTTGCTCAGGACCATAGTGTGCAGATGGACAGTTGTAGGCAAAATCTAGGCAATTTTAAGACACATAACTGCACATGAACCTGAAACATGTATTATCCTTAAAATACAAATAAAAATTCTTACTGAAAACATTAAAATGCTACAGAAGATTCTACAAGGTGTTGGTTGAAATACATTTATATGAATGTGGGGGAAATCATCAACACCATTCTCAGATAAGAACATATTTTTGTGAGATATGGAGCTTAAATTTTTTTAGGAAAAATTAACTATGAGATGAATAGCAGCTTTTATATCAAGTGTTAGGCAGCTCTGTCATACAGGTCTGCTTTTGCTACTGTTGTAAGCAACTGATTTGAACATGACATTACTAAGGGAAGAATGGGCTTATTTACAGTGCTAAGTCATTAATTTAGCCTCTGATTTTATAATGATTTTCTAATAGCAGAACACTGAGGAGAGATATTTTAACTCCTAATAAGTCAGAAAAGTGTGGCTCTGTGGCACTCAGCATGTCCTGTCGTGGCTCCATATGTGAGCTTTTGACAGATTTGCATTCACATTTATTTTCTTCAGAAGCTTTAGGGTCCTGTCAAATTGTTCCCTTTTCAGTAAAGGCAGAATGACACTGTTCATGTTTCTTTATGAGAATCTCAGGACAACACAAATTTTATTTTAAATCTGAAATGTTCTCCATATACTTCTCTATTTCGCTCTACTCCACTGCATTCAAATAGTCTAAAGGTTTTTCAATCAATATTTTTAAAATGAGAAGCACCCTAAAGTTGAAAAATAATTCCTCCAGCTGTTTTGTACAATATACTGGCTTCAATTTTAAATTAGCTGGAAAATAGGATGTATTTTTAATGGTAATTTATTAGGTGTATTAGTTTCCACTATACATTTTTGTACTGTGAGAATGTGTATGCTTTTGTTTACATTTGTTCAACAGAGCAGTGACATTACTCATATTTTAAACACAACCTCAGATCTTCATCGGAACCACCCGTTCTCCATCACTCCTTTCCAACCCACAGAGTGTGGGCAACAAGCCTAACATTACTTATTAGGCCTTTATTTCTATAGATTTTTATTTCTTTAAGATAACATGAGATCAAAGTGTCATGTGTCCTCTGAAAGCAACACAGGGCCTTAGTTGTGCTTTTATATATAGTACTTAGTAGAAGATAAGTCATATTTTCCAGGGAAACTTTCTGATTACTCAGATACAATTGTAAAAAAAGGGTACATTTTAAAGGGTATTCTGTCTGCATAAGATCACTGTTTTTTATGGGTATCTCCTAGTAGCATCTCAATTTATCAAACATGGAAATATTTCATATCAATAATAGCATAAAAATTGAAATATCGAAAGGTATCACTTTGGTGGAAAACAAGGTCTTTGTCCATATTTTTAAACTTTTACAGACTATGCTATATGATAGATTTCATGTATTTAATACAGTGATCACTGGAGAACAGAAACCCTGTGAGCTCTTTTGCTTGGCCATGATTTCTGGAGGAATCAGTTTATTTACCTCTTCTTTTAGGACTTGCTTTTCCTCTTGGCATTACCTGAGGCTTCTGGGTTATTCTATTCTATTTTGTACTCTGTTGGGAGCTTCCATGTCTTGAAAAGGTGTCAACTTCTTGCTTAAATGAGTTGGCTCCATCCCTAGTAATCCCTCTAGTCAACCACAAAAGCAAAACATACTTTTAGCAGTTTAGTTATAGAACTAGACATTGTATTTATTCTAATTTGATATTTGCTCCCTCATATAATTCCCATACTCCTTTAGTGAGGCCAAATGGATACCTTAGGTACTTAGGTCTTAAATACCCTAGGTTTTAAATCTATACCTTCTATTTTTCTGTTCTTTTCTCTGTTAATTTTCCTGTTTCTCTTGCCTCACTGACTGCCCAGGCTAAAACGGTGCTTATATTGGTTACTGTTCCTCAGCTGTAATTTTTTTTTTTTTTGCACTAGGAAAGATCTTTTACCCTTTTCTTGTGCTTCTGCTGTCATCTGCTTTGTCTCATTGAGATAGCACTGGCAAATTCTTGCAAGCAATGGAATCTCTTGTGATTCTACCTTCTGTTTCTGCAGCTGCTGAAACATTCCTGGTTTGTGCTATTTGCCACAGCACGTAAATCTTGTTTTTTCTGGCCTCTGATTTTGAGCTCTGTGTGCTATTTTGTCTCAAGTCTCTTCCCTTTTAGTATGATGAATTATTTTTTGTGTGCCTGGTAGTCCAGCAGAAACCACCTCCCATAGACATTGAGGAACACTGGGTATCTCCCTCAAGCTTGCCATCTCTGATCTGCTGCCTGGTTTACAGGTAGAAGTTTTCCTTTCCCTGTTATTTGCATAGCTGCCAAGTGTCCAGGGTGAGACATTCGTGTAGAATTCATTTCTATTGAGAGAATTTATTATTTTGGTTTTACTTCCAGAGCCTTAGGTAATTTTTAAATCCCACACAGCCTGGCACATCCAGGTCCCTCACCTGCATGAGTCAGGTGTCTTTAGCAGGAGCCCCTTACACATATAGTTTCCCCAGAAATGCCAGGGAACTAGTGAGTGCAACATGTCCCTGGTTGTTGTGCTCTTTACAGAGTCTCTTAACTGTCTTATTTAGGCATTTTTTACTATTTCAGATATTTGCCTGCAGTAGGCAAGAGGCTTTTGTGGACTTGCTATAGGAAGTCTGTCTGCAACAGGCTTTGATGAAGCTGGACTGTTCCATCCTGACCTCCCTTTAACCTCTGCAGCTATGATGAGTGAGTCAGAGTCCACAGGTGGTGATTCAGGCAGAGGCTTTTCTTGTGCTGCTGCCAGAGAATGTCTTCAAAAGGAGAACTAAACACATCATCCTTTAGGAGTTTCCTTCTTGCTGTCCTCTTCATTCCTTTATTTACATTCAAATAGGACAGCATAAAAGATTGCTGCATGTTAGAACTCGCCTGGTTGCATACCAGTATTAAGGCATGAAATTATGATCACATATAGAGAAATAAGCCTCTTTCTCTTTCTTAGAAAAGTGGAATAAATTGGTCCTGCTTGACTTACATGGCTTTTAATGGATCCAGGAGATCAGTGCTAGAGAACATATGAGCCCAGAAATGAAATCCTAGTTGTATGCTTTTGGCTGCAAAGTGTGACTTCATAGTCCTCAGAGCTGACTCTCAGCTCATGGAACTCAATTGTTGCCAAAAACAGAGGTGAAAAAAAAATTATTTAGGTCCTAAGTTCACCATCAAAAGAGGAAGGGGACAGAGACTACAAAGAAAGCCTTACAGGTTTTGTAATAATCTTTCTGACCATTCTATTAAGAATAGATCTTAATAGCAGCACTTATAAGCTGCTGGGATGGGAGGCTATAAAACCAGGAAAGAATTAATGGTGCTCAAAAAATTCCTTTATCTTTTTTTTCCAAGAATGGCTGGGAAAAAGTGACTGCCTTTTTCAAATGACTTCCTGCCATTTTGGAGTGCTCTACATAACCTCCAGTAGTTCTTGAAAGTGTGTCAGAGCCAGTGAAAAGTCTTATGATTTAGGCTAAAAACCAGATTGTTGAATGACAGGGGCTGATTACTCCATGATTATTTCCTTCTCTACCTGCTAGACCTTTTGTCATGATGGTGAGGTGTGCAGAAAGAGGTAGAATTTTCTTGAGCTGCCACAGCTTAAACCTGTTCAGCTGATCTGTTTCAGCCCTTAGGCTCCTATCTCTTTTCAACATTCATAGTTCAGGAGGTAGTTACCTCTGAACTTCAGCACTACTTCTCCCTGATCCCCCTTCCCCATCCCACTCTTTAGGACAAAGAGAGACAGGAGTGTTTCTGAAGTCATGTGAGAGCTTTCTATATGTGGATGTGGAGAAAATCATTAAAATTGATTCTTTACAGTTTGAGTGCCTTTCTTACCAGGATTATGGTGAACCAGCAGCACCTCCTGGTGAAAAACAGTGTTGGATTTTGGTATCTAAATTTAGGTATCTAATTGTATCTGGATGGAGGAATAAGGATGAATCCAATTCTGCATTAGGCCTCAGAGAAGCCCAGGGGAATTTTCAGGCATTTTCAATTACAGGGTCAAGGATAAAGTTAAGACTTCTATTTCACAGCAGTGAAGTGCCTCTCCATTCTCCATTACAGAAAAGAATAGCACAGAGCATAGAACAGTAACTTTAGAATAATATCGCTTGGATAATAAGAGGTAGAGGTAGTGCTAACCCTTTGATTTTCACTGTTTTCTGTCACGATAGTACTTCTATGATGTGCTACACTATTTTTTTTCTTACAGAGAATCCATACCCTGTTCCTAGTTTGGGGTCCAAGAAAACTTGTCCAGAAGACATTTTTAAAATGTACTAAGAACACACTGAACTGTTTCCTTTTCTTTCCAGATTGACTCTTGTTAAACTGTAAGCATGTTTTCATCTTCTCTTCAGTATTAAACATTTTGTCCTGATTCAGACAAAGCACTACAGCACAGAGTCCTTAATCTGTTTTAGTCAGATGTGTTAAAAATGTTTAATCAATGGACTCACTTTTGCTATAAAGTCCAGACAAGGTGGATCATCTCCTGTTCAGGAAAAAACAGTCTGGAGATTGTTTGCCTGTCTCTTTTTCTCACCCTTAGTTTCATGACAACATATCTTTAAGTCACAGTTTCTTTCCCACTAGCATCCACTGCTCACAAAAGACACACAGCAGTGTGCTGTTAATCCTGTTTTCCAGAGCATTTATACTGAAATTACAAAATTACCAGGAGAGTTGGGGGAGGAAATTCAGCAGCTTGTTTCCACAGCTGTGATTCAAAACCTCACAGACATTCATAGGGAATAAAGCAGCCACTGGCCAACTTTCTTTTCATATCCCGTCTGCTTTCTATCACCTCATTAGTTTTACTGTTTTTGCAGTCAAGGTTCCACTGTATTCCTCTCCCATCTGTACATCCATGGAGGAAAATACTTGTTGAATTTTCCCAATAGTACAAGATTTCATCTGACAGGAGGCAATGAAGTTGTGTAACTCCTTTGAAAGTCTGTTTCATTCTTCTCATTTTATTTCTCTTATTTCTACTTAGGCTTATTCCTCTCTGGACAGCCTCTGAATATTTTTCTTTATAAATCTGATCAAATAAAATTGGTGGGTTTTTTCCTTTTATTTAAAGTATCAGCTATTGGAATATTGCTGCTCTATATTGGTGTGTTGAATTTAAACTTGGGAAAAGAATCCAAACAAATGTGCTCTTATCTGTAAATAGTACTTACAGATATGTTTATCTTAAGCACATGGTTAATCCTATTGAGTTTGTACACATGCATAAGTGCATTAGTAGATCAAGGTCCTTTTAGTAAAAGAACACTTCTCTTGATTTAAGGGAGAAGTTTGCTACTGAACAATTGTGCAGAATTCTTACTACCTACCATTTGCTGAAGGAAGGGAATAGGTTTCTCATTTTTGGCAAAGTATTTCCAGTGAAATATTTGGTAAAATATTAACAGTTTTGGAAGCTGGACATCAAGTTTGAAGTATTAGTGACAAGCAGGAGTGAAATCCTTGATACTTTTTCCAGATTTGTCATGCTATGAGTAATCTTTGCTTTCACAGTGCAAGAAAGATTTCCTTAGAAATTACATGATTGTTCAGAGGATGTTTTCTTTTGACCTACTATAGTTAGCACTGTGGAAATAGCATCATGTGGCTGTAAGCTTGGAAAGTTTCATGACAGAGCACTCAGTAGAGGACATCTGCTTAATGCTGGTTGCTGATATATTTTGCCCCATAGCATCTCACAAAAAGGATGGCTGCCACAAATAGGAATTTCTGGGAATGCTGTTCATGCTTTCTTGTTTTCAGATGCAATATTTAGAAAGCAGATGATGCTTCATCATGCTGTGGGAAAGTGGCAGGGTTCTGGAGGTGGGGTAGGATTATCCTCCTGACTAAACCCAGCAGATATTTCAAGGTCAAGTTGTGTAACCACAGAAAGTTGCACGAAACGTTCACAGCACCAGGGGTCAGCCAGGAAAGACCTGTCGGAGCGGACTTCTTTCTGATCATACACTTTGTTCTGGGATGAAGAAGGAAGAAAAGAAGACGTACTGTTAGGTTCTGTCATCACAGTGATAAGGCAAGCTGCTGGGTGCTGGTGGGTGCCAGCATGAAACAGCATTAAAAAATGCTGGCAAGGAAGTGAACCTTCAGATTATGGCTATGTTGAATCACAGCTGCATGAATACATAGAGCCTTCCTGAGTATTTTGAAATATTTTATAAATATGTAAATCTATGAATTTTGTTACATAAAATGTTACCTATTTTTCACACATAACTGATTTATACCATTTCAGGATAAAACAAGGCACTGGCAGATACAAACCATGTCCATCTCTAACGGGAGATGAAAACCAGTGGGATGGGAGTCTGTCACTTCTCAAGTGGCCTTAAACACCCAGGGGTGGGACCTGCTGCTCTGACCCTGTGGGAAGGGGGATGTTTTGTCCACATATGGACACTCAGCCTCTGATGTTTCAATGCCACCCTGGAAACTGCCAAGAGAGAGTACTTTCAGGGGCAGGTGATCTGTCACAGTGAACAAGTATTGAACAGCTCAGCTTTAAAGCTCATCAGGCTCAAGGAGCAGACTCCAGCAAGTGGATTTCTTTCTGTTTTGTGGGTAATTTTTCCTAGAGAAGAGTGACAGATTATGTTGCAACCCTAATTCTCAAACTCTAAACACAGTAAGAAGAATTTGCTAGCTAAGCCAAAAGCTCTTCTGTGCCAATTTGCTCCTTTTGAAGAAGCATCCTTAAGACTCTGGTACTCCAGCATGAATCCATACACACATCTGCTGAGGTTGTGTGCACAGAAGAAATCAAGGATAACCTGACTACAGTTTCCACCTTTTAAGAATGTGCCTAACTTTACAGGCTGCAGAACTGCCTACTTCAGGAGCCAAGGTGATGCCACCAGCACTATCTATCTCTGCACCTACACTCACCTGCACACATTAGGTATTAACCACTTTCCCTGTAGGTCAACTACTGCCAGATGCTCTGGGGACACTCTATGCACATGGTATATCCAGGCCCCTGGCAACCCTCTCCCTGCTCTGTGTGAGGATCCTCAGGGAGGGATGACCTGGAGGCAGGGGCTTTCACAAACCTGTATAAGGAGCATATAGGTGACATAGGTGAATGGTTCTGCCACTGGCACACTGCTCTTTACATTGTCTGAGGCTGTCTGTTCCTCTACCCCACCCCTTGGCCTCCCCTATCCTCATGGGATGGGAGGATTTTGAGAAGCATCAGTGAGTACTGGACATTGCAGAAGCAGCTGATGTGGCTCACAGCTCATTCTCCTGGCAGGCTGAGCTCTGCTCAGTGTATAATCCTATGTCTTACACATAGGGCTGGTTGTGGCAAAGAACCTTTAGAAATAAAACCTGCCCTGATACCATTTTTAAATTTTGTATCATTAAAAGAAGTATGAAAGGTTGCTGAATGAAAAAAAAAAAAAAAAAAAAAAAAAAAAAAAAGCATTGAATTATCAAAATTACTTTGGAAAGACTTTCAGATTTCTTCCACAGAGAAAAAAACATTTGTTTGGGAAGTTAGTACCAATTATGTATTGAACTCTTCATACTTCACCATTCTTTGTAGAGCACATTTCTAGCACCTGTGATGATACCCTAGATGTCAGCTCCATGGGAACTTCTTGTTTTTTCTCTCCTTCCTGTTCTCAGAGGCTCCTGAGTTCACTTTGATTCTGATCATCAGAGGTGATATAACCACAAATAGAGGGCTGAGCTCATGAAGAGACTTTTACCCTGATATGAGTTATGAAGGCAAAAAATACTGCTTAGTAAGTCTTTTTCTTAACTGCCTTCAGAAGTTTCAGTTTGCAAAGACTATTGTTATTTATTTGCACGAGGCAAAGGCTCCTCTGTCACTTACTTACCTTTTATATATGCTTTCTACATAAAACATGATCGATCTTTGTTAATTTGAAATTATTTAGCTGGCATTTGTCTCCTGACAATATTTCTGAGGATGACATGGATTCATGGATTCTTGCTTATTCTGGGCTTTGTTAGCTCTCTGTTGTCTAGTGCGGGTTAGGACCAGTTCAAGCTAAGCAAGTCACTTTTCCTTTGACTGCTATTCCTTTACAGGGTTAGTATTGATCCATGCCCTAATTTCTATATTGGGGAAGTTGTGAGTGAAATGTAAGCTCCTTCCTTTATATCCTCTGCATCATTCTCAAGAAAGAAATACTGAAAAATTATGATTTTTCTTTTCCATGATTTTGCCCATCCTGTTGGCTTGAACTGTGTAAAAAATGTTTTGTGCCTGCAGGAGTGCCTAGCCATAAATTATGAGGAAACATATGTAGTATCTGTTTGCTCACAGACTGATGCCTGAAGAACAACTGATTCACTGTTTTGATATGGAGTAGGTCAGATATTTCTCAACAGAGTGTAAACTGCCTATTACTGGAAACAATAATTTTGAAAATTATTTTGGATACCTTAACTGTGGCCCTGTGCTGTAGCTCTTCAAAGACCAGCACGTGGCAAATGTTAGCATCCTTTAAAAATTTTCTTCTTGTGGGAGTGGGATCTTAAAATTTGGGATGTATAGCCTACATAATCAAATAATAAGAAGTGCTAATTCCTTGTCCTAAAAGTGTGATTATTCTCATTCATGTGAGAGTTTAGTTTCCCCACAGGTTTTAGTCCTTTGTGTTGCTCAAGATGGGTCAGTTGTGTGTGTCTCATTTGCATTGAAAATTTCCTTCTGTCACCCCCTGCTGGCTTTTTCCTCAGTTTGCATCCAGGTATTTCTGGGTGCCTCTCAGTGTAGTGTGATGATGATGATGATGATCACTACACAGTTTCTGAAATAAAGCACCTGAGGAGCCTCTGAAGTGCAGGCTCAAGGAGCTCTGGTGTCTGTGTATGTGACAAGAAGGAGCTGTTGCCAGCTTTATTGTAGCAAATGTAGCAAATCAGAGGTGACTGGGTTAGAGCCAGGAGAACTGCCACTATGAGCAAAGATGAAGCCTGAAATTAAAACATTTTGCTTTTCAAATATCACCCAAGGCTTCCATACTTTTGTTTTGTTCTTCACTGGATTAAGAGTGAATACTGCCAGAGAATAAGTAAAAGGGTCTCATTACACAGTCTGTAGGGTGGAATTACGAGAAAGCTTTGACAAAATAATGGATGTGCTGTTATAGATGGTACCCTGAAAAAGTTTAAATCTCCCAGTCAACTGGTTGTTCACCAGAGGTCTGTTCACCAGGTCCCTGTGGCTTTGGGATCTGTGCTCACACCTGGCTGCTCTGCAGCTTGTCTTCTAACATGAGCCCAGCTCTATCTCAGGTCTCTCTCTGCTGAAGCCAAACAAACCCAACCCATCAGTCATGGTCTGAGCATGCCTAGGTCTGACATGTCTTATGTGCTCATTTCCATCATACCTTAGTCTTGTGTTCATGTCTCTGTGCTCATCCCAGTGCCTGAGCATTGTCTCACGAAGTGCAGTCTCACCTGGTCTCATGAGCTTCAGATTTATGTTTTCCACCTCCCATAACTTTACTCAAGCCAGCAGGGTCTGGG
The DNA here is from genome assembly GCA_023637945.1 of Phaethornis superciliosus. Lineage (NCBI taxonomy): Eukaryota > Metazoa > Chordata > Aves > Apodiformes > Trochilidae > Phaethornis > Phaethornis superciliosus. The sequence goes on along the minus strand of JAJQWJ010000001.1, from coordinate 172,220,260 downwards.
CTCTTCTTGGTGAGAAAATACTGGTGTATGGGCTTGTAGGTGAGTTGCTCCCTCACCCCAAAGTGGGAACACTGCTGCAAAAAAATAGTGATTCCTTGATGCAGAAAGGGAATGGGGACAATACAGGGAAGGGCTACGGTATATTGGTGGGGACACTGAATTAGGAGGGAGGTTTTAACTTTTGGTCCCTTCTCTCAGGCTTTAAAAAACATTTTATCTCCCAATAGGTTAATGCAAAATGCATTTTAGAGGAACAGAGAAAGGGGGCACAGCTCAACACTCCCTCTTTTTTCCTTGCCTGGTAAAGGGGCAGACTATAAAATCTTGCCTCATCTCATTAACAGATATAGTTCATAGCAGGCTTTCATTTCCATCATTTTACAAGGAAGGAAAAGAAAATTCTTTTCTTTGTAACATTTCTTAGCTCAGCTGTCAGTGTAACTCCAAGTGAGTTTCAGAAAAATGTTGTTTGGAATTGTTTTCCCATTTTGTGCATAAATATAAACAAATTCTTTGGAAGTGATGACAAAATATGAACCTTATGGATAACTACAAAAAATTTACTTGCAGATAAAATGATGTCTTACCCACTGTGTGGTAGAGGAAATAGCCTCAGTGCTTGGTCTGGATTGCACTACAGACTTTTTACGGGAATTATTAATTTTTCCTGGATTTACCAGCCATATTTTTCTTGCCAACATTCATCTCTAACAAGGTTCCTTATGGTGAGACAAACTCAGTCCTTATGCTAAAGACTTGATTTCAGGTACTCTGCCCTATTCAGTAAAGAATGGCATCAAAGGGACACCCCCTTCCATCAGAGGGAAAAGGACACCTGCACTTAGATACAACAGCAAGCAAATTCTTAAAAACCATTCCTATGTTGGGATGTAGTCTTTGTGACAGTAAGTTAATTTTGCAATGTTCCATTTTTCTGTGCCTAACATTCACAATGCTTGGCACTCATTGCTCAAACAACTCCACATTAGAAAACACCATCCATGGCTGTCTCCTCATTAGTCTCCTCTAATTCTCCTTGACTGCAGAGTTAGCATCCAGAAGGGTTTTCTTGATGGCCAGACTTGGAGACTCCAAAAATCAATTAATGTTTGGTTCAGATTCTTACCCCTGTTCTGCTGATGTGAACTTGGAATAACTCCCTGGGTTTCAGTGATTGATCCAGATTCACACTTTCAGTGACAGAACATTTCTTGGGCTTGATTTCAGCTGAAACAAAAGGGTGTACCTTCCTTGGACAGGAGGAGCTATGGAGTCTACACTAGACCAAGGGATGGCCATATGAAATTATAACTTTACTAAAACTATACCGTTTTTACACATTTGTGTGTGAAAAAAATGAAGTGGTATGTTGTTTTTATTATTCTTTGCTTTGAAAGTCATAGCTCTGGAGTAGATTTCTGTTGTGGTTACACTGAGCAGCTTTTAATTCACCATCTGAACTGTGGCTGGCTGAGCAGCTGAAGAAACATGGACCTCAAGATATGATGCAAGATCCATCTGAGAAACCAGGAAAGGAACCTCTTCTGAAATCTTTACTACTTTGGACAACCTCAGATATGCCTGGGCTATAATAGACATTTTGCTGCTACCCCAGACTGCATGGGAAGAGGATGTGGGTTCATTTTTTTCCCCCTGGAAACTCCTGCTCTTATGAAGAAGCAGTGGTTTCCCAGGGTATGGCATTGCATATCAAGGAAAAAAACTCCAGCACTCTGTACTTTGCATTGCTGAAGGTGTTGCTGTTATCTTTAGAGATACAAAAGGGAATGAACTGTACATACTTCACTGTCTGTAAGATATATTGCCCCAAGAAAAGAGATCCTTGCATTTGGAGGGCTTTTTCCTCGCTCTGGTTGACTTCAAGCAATCCAATTAAAGCTTAATTTTCAAATTTTATGCTTCTAGTAGGTACTAGCATCAACAAATACAAGCAGTTTGGAGATCCCTGCTATCCATCAAGTAATCTCCACCATTTTGATACATCAAGGAGAGATTTTCTGGCTAATAGTGATAATGAAAGGGTGATTCTTTGCATCAGTTAACATTGCTGCCAAAGGATTTGCAATAGGATTAACAGAGAACAAACTCTGGTACAAGAGGCTACTAAAAGTGAAACCCACTTTTCATTATTTGAATTTCAAGATATATTTCAGAAATGCTTTCAAAACATTTGTAAGTTATATCTCTGTCTGTGTCATTAAGAATTTTGTTGTACATTTAAGAAGCAAAGGTCAGTAAGAGAAAAGGAGTCTTAGGACTGAGCAGATGAATGTTTATCCTCAAATCAACAATGAAGTCATTAACCATTTGAACCACTCATCAGGTGTTTTTTAGAGCCCAGCATCACAGTTCCACTGCAGCACTCAGGAGGTCTGTGGCAATCCTAGAAGTAGTGGCCGTCATTTTGGTGGCTCACCCTGGCAGTATCAGCCATCACTCTGGTTAACTTAATGGAGTTCACTGATACTCATCTCATATGAGACCAAATTCCACCTGCTGTTTCTATGAGATGGAAGACTCACTTGATGATCTGCTTCATTTAGTGCTGACCAGCTTTAGAAAGTGCTTGTCTGTGTCTTTGCCAGGTCAGTTCCACTCTGCAGTTCTCTGACTCTAGCTGTGGTGTGGATATCCCCAGGCACATCCTGTAAAGTGCATGCAAAAGTGGATAGCTTCATTGGCACAAAAGAGGGGCAGTGAACTGTGACAGAGAGGTGGAAATAAGAAGTGAAAGCTCCTCAAGGCAGCAGTACCTTTGAACAAAATGTACAGGAAAATGTGCCTTGAGTAAGACAGAACTAGTGGTCTTTTAACATCTTTCATCCAGCACTTCATTACTTTGTGTGCATGTTCCTTGTTCATACCAGCAGGGAGGGGTAGTCCAGTAATCACTGATCATTACTCTGGATTTTCTTCCTAGTTATTAACATTGTCTCCATTTGCAATACAGATATTTAAAAATTTGCAAACACAGCCTGGATGACCTTTCCCCTCCCTCATATCAGGAGGAGAACAGTCCAAGGTATTACTAACAGCTGAGATATTAATGACCTTCTTGCTCAAATCAGTTTAGTTTTGAAACATTTACCAACACATTTTAAGTAAAGTTGTTGATCATATTCCTTAAAACTCACTAATAGTTTTTGTTCTTGATATAAGAATCTATTTTTAAAGTAATTTTTTCAATGGGACTTAGTGGCTAGAAGTCAGATTATTCTTTTCCTTTTCTGGGAGTGTTTTTTCCCTTGTATATATAGTTACCTTCCCAAAAGTATAACTTTGAGTGTCTCAAGATAAAGGGAGATTTTACAGGGATGCATTCAGCAATGGTTTCTGTGGGGCATTAGAGAGATTGTGTGTAACACTAGAAAGGCAGTTGCTCCCTCTCTAAATGAAAAAAAAAAAAAAAGAGAAAATCAAGGAAAGAAATAAATTTTTGCAATACCTTTCCTATTTGTTTGTGTTTGAGTGGGTATTAACTTGTCAGCTCCATGGGGAGATATGTACTAACTGGGTTTTCCTCTGCTTTACTGCAACATTGACTTCTTCCAGGCTTTTACAACTTGCTTCTTGAAATCACTTTGTTTTGGAATATGGATTTTAGGAATGCCCCCAGTTAGAAAAAATCTGATGAAAGAAGTAACATTTTTTTTGAATAATGGTCTGTTCAGGAGCAAAGGGAGGATCATCTCAATGCAAGGCAGACTCTTTTTTTTATGAAAAACACACTTTGTATTCCAAAAACCATACTAACCCACCAATTTGGTTTTAACAACTGTATGTGAAAAATGTATTTTTATGACATTTATACACCATATTAAATTGTTCTCTAGGGACATACTCATTATGACTGAAGCAAATTCACTGATAATAGACCTTCATGAATAAGAAAAAATTGGAATGTTTCTGAGCAATTCCACACCAGTGTTCTATTCAGCTACATCTTGCTGAAGTCAGGGGTTCAGTTGGCAGGATTCTGCTGTGGGGACTGATAGCTTCCATCTCTTCATCACCACATTAATTTGTTTCACTGTAAGTAGTGGTGCATGGAAGCCAAGCTAACTAATGAGGATCAGGGGATTAAAAGGAAAACCGAGGTTAGGAATGGAGAAATGATCTCAAAATGTTTTAGATTGATTAATTATGGTTCCTTACAACTCAGTCTCAACTGATTATTTAAATAAACCTAAGGATTTATTAAGTCCTTTTAAAGTTGTTCTATTTTCTGTCCAGGTTCAGACTGAGAAGACAAAAAAAGTAAAAAAAAAATTCTCCACTGTCTGAAAGAAACAGCATACCAGTAACTTTTTCTTCCATATTTTTCTATGCAAAATACATCCCATGTGTGCTAGACATTGATATCTTACTAGGAAACTGTAAGGGTAAGTCTTGCTTTGGTTTTGGATGTATTTCAGCTTTTATTGTGAGAGCACTGATGACACCTACTAACAAAACCCAAGGTTTTTGTATCCCAAAGTGTTCTCAGACTTTGTGCTTCTGTTTAAGAAATATCAGCTATCATGAGAACATCTGCATTATTCTTGAGACAAGAATTTTGGCTTTGCAGGCACAACATAAGAAATATTCTCCCTGTCATTTCCCATCATGTCTTCTTCCCAGAAGGCTGAACCTGCTCAGAACTTGGACAGAAGATCCTCAAGGGACATCCTTCAGACATTGGCACGACAATTTCAACTCTTCCAAAAAGTAACCCTTTCCTACTACAGGAAGACTGGTGTTTTTTGCTCATAAGCAAAACAGAAGATGTAGTTGAGAGTGGCAGTAAATTGTTGCATTGGCCACCATGTGCATGCCTGCTAGGACAGCTGCTGTGAAGAGAGAATCTCAGTTCAAACTCTTGGCTGGAAGCTCAGAACCTCAGCACATGTACATACCTCAAACCTTGGACCCTGTTTGAACTCCTTGTGCCCCAGATGCACATAGGAGCTAGGAGAGTTCTCCTGCCAGCAGAGAGCACATGATGCCTGTGGGTGCTGGGACTCTATGGCTTAAGCATCCCTTTGAAACTGTGATGTCCACAGATATTGACTTTAGTCAAATTATTATGTAGAACAGTGATTTGTTACTTGGCACAACAGAGTTTCCAGTTACTTTAAAGGGACAATGCTACTTTTCCATATTCAGCACTGAAACTGAGTGGAGCTGCTGCTACTCCTTGGCCCAGAATGAGGGATAAGAATAACTGATGTTTTTAATAAAATTGGAAATTTTAACATTAGTTTGTGACCAAAGCGTGTTGTCTAATAAATAATATTTAATAGTGTAGAGCTTGCAAAGCATGCTGATACCACACATATCGATACTAATGATAATGATATTGAAAAATATGCCATGTTATTGGTATTGTATTGATACAATACACGTATTGTAAAGATACAAACCCAGTTACTTTTAAAACATTAGAGAGTGCTAATATTTAGATCACTGCATGCAAAATTACTATTTGAAACTTTGTATCTGATTGATGAGAGTAACACAGCGGCTGTTGATACCTGTGTACCATCTGAGGTACAACAGTGAGGACCACAGTCAGTTGGTATAAAGAAGAAGGTTGGCCAAACAACTTTTGAGGTAAAAGATAAAGTCATCAGCATGGCAAAAGCTTATCAGCTTCATTAAAAGAAAGCAAGAGAGTTATACACCACAGTTCCCAGGTGAAACTTAGCTACATATGGAAAAATTCAGTGACCCCAAGGTGAAGAAAGTCTGCAAGCAGACAGTGTGGTGGAGTATGTATCAATGAGCAGACATCTGCAATGACTGGGGAGGTGGAAGAAAAACCCTTTCATCAATCAGGCTGTGAAGAGGTACTTAAGAGAGATATCCAGACTTTTAATTTTTCTTTATCTTTAAAAGTACTTTGGAAACATATACTTAAGAAGCCAGGCCAATTAAGTATCACAGAACAGAAAAAATCAAATGGAAGTAGTGCCTCAGGGTGTTTGCCAAGTGAAGAATGGAAATTGGTGAGGAAAGGTCTGATAAGGAGAAGATGAATTGGAAGAGACCAGAGTAATGTGTCTGGAACCATTGCACAGTGACATCTGACATCTCAGGCTCAAGCTGCATCAGGGTGTGCCAACTGCTGCTGGATGCTGAGAATGAGACATGATGAGGTGCCTCGTGTCTGGCTTGCTCCAATACTGCTGGATATGAGATTTGCATGGGAACTGTTGGGAGGGGTGAGCAGGCTGCTGGAGCTGGAGCTCCAGCATTTCAATAGCTTGGTTCCTTTGTGGGGCTGAATGCAGACATGAGCAAACCAATATGATGGGCTGTGAACAAATGCCTCTTTGTCAAGTAAAAAAAAAAAGAAACCAAAACATCTGAAAGAGATTAAAAAATACACGGGAGGAAGTTTGCCTCTGACATTTGCAGTCTCACTGCACCATGACCATACTCCTGGAAAGTTAAGAGTTAATGTTAGCTGATGTCTATGGGTTCCATAACAAAGAGCAAAAGGGAGGTTGGAAGATTGAGTTCTGTATCTTATCTGTAATACTGTATCTATCTAGTAAAGAAGGGTGATTTGATAATAGATTGGGTGTAACATCTGGAAGTTGCTATGTGCTGCTAAGTGTAACCTCTTTCTATGCACTTTTTTCAAACTTCAAAAGTGTTTTTTTTCCTCGGATTCCAGAAATTCCAGAATGGGGTTTCCCATTTTCAAAATCCTCCAGGGAAAATTATTGATGATAAGAGATACCTGACAGGTCTTGTTGCTAGAGGACTGTTTCCATCAGACGTGATAAACCATCAAGCTCCACTAGAAAAATGTTCTCTTGGAAACTTCCCAACGGGAAACACCCATTAGTGACACCACATCAAAAGCATCTATCTAGATTCCACTCAATCATCAGAAGCAAGATGATTTTGCTGAAGCATAGAAAACATAAAGTTGTTAAAAGGTATTTATGAGATTTTAAGTAAAGGTATATGATTTTAAGAGGCTCTGGTTCTCATAGGAAGCTTCTCTTTACCAAAACATGTTAATGAATAAGTGTATTCATGTATCCTCTCATTACCTGAAGAATATGGTTATATTTTGCTAATCAAATCAGTAAGCACTTTTGTGGAAACTCACTGATACAGATTATGAGGTCAAGAGGCCGTGAGCGTTAATAATGACCAATATTAACCACATGACCAGCATTTCTTTGACAGAGTTATGTTGTGCTGTCTCTTGGAAAATGTACAGTCTAGAGAAAGACATGATTCTCATTGAATTCTTGGTGACACACATAGCAAAACAACTTATAAAAAAGAGGTGAATGTAGGTGACAGATAGCCATGAATAAAAGCTATATACATGAGCAAGACAGGTACCATATAAGAAAAGCCAAGACTAAAAGATGGCTGATGAAATGCATGTGAAAAGAAGTTTTATATAGTTAGTGTATGTATCTCGCATAGATGCTCCTTATTTTCTTCTCCTTCCCTCTAACTCCTAATTTTCATCCTCTGGTTTGCATGCAAGCTAAGTATTTCAAGTTAGCTAAAGTAGTTAGATAACACCACTTCCAAAGCCTTCATCCTGTATTTACTTCTAAACAATCTAGGGGTTATGGAGAGTTATCACTTGAAAGAAAAACGTAGAAGAAATTTGTAAATCTTCTGCATAAAGACAGAAAGAATCCTGTAATCAGAGCTTATTAGTAAATGAGTTCAAAGCTCTCAAAACCTGTAGCAACTACACCATTTCAAAAGGATTGCAAGGATGAAGGTTAAACAGGGATACTACAAATTTTTATAATAATCATAGTCCTTACTGAAACTGGGAAGCAAAGTTCTAGGAGCTTATGCTGAGTCTTGCAAATCACAGGGGAAAAATATATCGCTAAGAACAGCTAAGGTCACAGTATTATATTCTGAGAACACAACCACTACTGGCAGTTATGCTGTAAGAAGGTGCCAGTACAAGTCCTGATTCCTCTATGATGAATGATTTGGAGCCCTCACAGCCATGAGTCACCGTGCTAGGAACTGTACAAACAGGGCTGACCCTGCATGCGGTGGGTGAGTGGGTCCTGGAGGGAGGGAGGGAGCTGAGCACAGAGTCCTGCAGGCAAGGAGGCAGCACAGGTGGTGCTGAGAGAGGAGGAACCCTTAGTCCTGCCTGGCATGAGCCCTCACTGCTATTACTGAGAGATACTTGTTGCCCCAAAACACTGCTAGTCTGTGTCTGGATTTGTGCCTGCAAAATACGGCGTCTATATTTTCAGTGTACCTTAGTGAACTTCACACTTGCAAAAACCCAGCTCATTAAGAATTCAGTTGACTACAGTTTGCACGATCATATTGTTGTGGTGTTTATAGTGAAAGAAATACTCATCTCATTCTCCAATTTTTTCAGAAGATGACTTACCTACCAAATAATACATAATCCAAAAGTTATGGGAGTGCTGTAGTATGTATTGCTACTACATTTTCTGGTTTTCTGTGATGCTCTAATTTTTTGCTCGGGAGGTGGCCTCATTTTCTTCATGGTTCTAAGAAAAAAAAATAAATTAGCCATAGTTAAATCACCAAATATGAGATCACTTGACAGTACAAAGATAGCTGTGGATTGTAGCTCTTTTATCTGTCCCTTCTTCAGGTCCTACCAGAATTTGGTCTTATATCTGTTGCCACTTTATCCCATTGCATAGTCCAGCACCGCCAGAAAAGCTTATTAGTGCCAAATCTGATTTTTAATCTTTCTAGGAGAGGCTTCACACTGACACGTATGCACAAATACACTTTTTCTGACAGAGGAATATTATCTGTCTCTGGATGCAGTGGTAGAATTGGGCTCAAACATCTTGAGGACCCGGGTGGGGCAAGCTCAATCTTTCAAACGTTCTTAGGAAATGAAGGCAAACAATCCTGCTAGCTAACATTGATACCAATCCAGAAAAAAATGAAATTATATGATGAAGTAAGGTAACAAGAACTATTTACTGTTAACAGGCTGTAGCCTACACCTAGTTACTGCTCTTGTATGTTTTTGTTTAGCACCAGCGAGTCACTGAAAACATGGGGAAAGATACATGCAGAGAAAAACGACCTTACTTTGGAAAGAACTGGCATGTGATTTAATTAAGCTCAAAAATTTTGAAAAAATGTAACAGAGCAACCCTGTAAGCTGCTGTAACACAGCCTGTGTCTGTCTCTGTCTTACTTTATTCATTATTTATTTATTTTGCTTCAGTGATTGTCCCATAGTGAGAAGACTCATTGGGAGAATCATTGCTGGTTCCAGACAGTTTGGTGAAACTCAACAGAGCAGGAACAGTGTGTGAAACACTCTCAGCTTCTGGCTCTAGAGATCTCACGTGTCCTGAGCTCAGGCTCAATGTTTCTTGCTAGCACTTTACTTTTTTCTGAGGTCCCCAAGTATAAAAAATTGGTTTAATATTAGCTTACGTAAGTTTTGACTTAACCGTGCCAATCCCCCACACTCAGTGAGTTCTTGTGATGTGATTGTAGTCAGCTTATTTTGTTCCTTTTTAAGTATGTCCTTCTAGACTTTTTCTTGTAACCTTTTTAGGTTACCCTTTATTGTGTGTCCAGTCTCTTGTGGTGGAGGATTTGTGCAACTATTGCAAAGGTATTAACCAAAAAGTCCTGTGAAAAGAGTCAGCAGTGGTACCTTGACTGCAGTCTTCTTGTCACACTGCTTGTTCTGAACAAATTTTTCACTATGTGCACAACATCTTCAGCCAAACTAGATGGACTAGGTCTCTTATTCTGCTGCTGCTTTATGTTCTTTACACATCTTATTGTAGCTGGTCTTTTTTAGTATTGACTACACTTCCTCAGTAATCTTAGAAGGACATTTTTATTAAGAGCCACGATAATCTGTCATCTAAAAAGCCTTTTTAATATTCCATATTTACAGGGCTTGCTTTTTAGATGTAAGCCTCTGAAAAATCTACTATCCTTTTTATTCCTTTTCCTTTACTTTTATCACAAGCAACTATAAAAAAAACCCCACAAACCCACATACAAATAAAGAGCTTAGAAATGAAGATCTTTTAAGTTTCTCATCAGTTCCTCAGAGCTTGCCTCTGTTTCCACACCTCCATCCTCATGGGATGCACTGAGCACTGACTGGGTTTCTCTGCCTGCCACTGCTGAGTGTGCGTGAAAGATCTGCTTGGATCTGTAGTTTATTTGATTCCCTGTCTTTCATATAAAGTTCAGTTTGCTCTTTGAAACCCTTCCAGGCATGCACAGTGTTTGGATCCTTGGATTGTCAGGGTTGGCGAGGAAATCATGGGAGTTACAAGGGCTCCGTAGAAGCCATTTGAAACTCACGCCTTCTGACACTCTGTCTTTTACTTCTGGCACCCCTTAAAATTTTAGAAAAAAGCTTCAAAGCAAAGCTGTCATCAGAACCTGAGACTACATGCAGGAATGAGGTAACGCAATTTTCTGAATTTTGCTTATGGTTACTGGGGAGAGTTGTGCTAATTGCTGTGGTTGTGGCTCTTCAGAAAAGAAGGATTGAGACACAGTCAGGGCACCATCAAAATTAATTTTCTCATGGGTTCAAAAATGTACTGGGGTTCAAAAGTTAAAAAAGCTCTGGGGTGTCATAGTGGACGCAGCTTATCTTGGGGATCAAAGGTGAGGTAAATATTCTGGATCTACTTGTCTTCATTTTTGAGTCTTTAAAGGATGGCCTCAAAGCCACAAGATGCAGTCTTCATGGATATAAATTAATTATGAAGTTTATTCACTTCTTGGTTTGCCACAGTGGTGAAAATTGTAGTCCATGATAAATTGTAAGGGCTGATGGTGAAATCTGAAATTTTAAACTACCTCCTGTTTGAAGCAGGACAAGTTCAGCAGTGACAATGTCTACTATACCAGTCAACCTCCCCACTCCTTTCAAGTGTCTGGCATTTCTTGCTCTGTATATGCAAGTGAAAGAGATGTTGGAGACACATCACTCAGTGTCTAGCTTCTTTCTTCTTTTTAGCTTAATAATAATAATAAAAAAAGAGAATAGAATTGCTGTGATCAAAGCCATTGAATTCTCAGAACAAGGAAAAAAGAACTTAAAAATGTTTTTTTGGAGGGGAGAGAAAATTTTTTACAACATATAATAAAGTAGTAATATGAATGCCATGGCTGAGAGCCAGGAGGAAAACAAAACTATAATGTTAAGTATTTGCCACTTCTATAGCAGAGGACTGAAGAGAAGCAGTTGTGAGGAGCAATTCAGCAGCTTGTAGAGTCTGGTTTCTATTAGTGAGCATCAGGAGACTCCAGTCTGCCACGTTGTCTTTACATATTGCACAAGTGTTTCTTTGCTTTATCTGGAGCAAGACCCAGTTCGGAGGAAGTGAACCAACCTCCTTCCGTGCCAATGCTGTCAGTTCATCTGGAGCTGTCTAAATGAATATTGATACTGTCATATAGGATATAGAAGTTGTATTCCTTAAGAAAAAAATAAATAAACACTGACTTCAGGACTTGGCAGTTTCTTCTCTGATCTGCCCAGCACTGCACTGACCCAAAAGAGGCATTGTTTGGATATTAATTCTACCTTTGTGAGAGTCTATTCTACCTTTTGGAGCAGTTGTTGATGGATGGCTTTTGGGCCTGGTGACCTCTGGCAGGTGAAGCACTGACTGGCTGATGACTTGAGAAGATCTTCAAGCATGTCCTGAGCCAGTATATGTCCCCAGGCAAGTTGTGGTCCCTTGACAGACTCTGGTATGACACTGTCATGTGGAATTTATATTGGTGTTCTGGGTATAAGGATGTTCCTCATACTTCTTTCAGTGTTCTGTTTCAGAGAAGCCAGATAAACTGCAGGAAGAGATTTCAGAAAAATATTTCAGGTCTTTTGTGAACATGAAAGACTGACTCAAACTTCTTTTTACAGTAATATTTGAAATGCACATATTTAGAATATATTTTTAAATTGGTTATGATAGGTATAAGACATACAATTTCTAAGAATCTGATCAGAAATATGCAAGAGAAATTGGTGATCTCACTTGATAAGCCATGTTATGTTATGCTTTATATATGATGCATCTGAGGACAGCCTGAAAGGCTTCAGCATAGCAATACCTTGAAGATCAGGAATCTTCTTCCTGTCCTTGGAATATGCTGGATCAAGCAGTAGCTTTCTGTCTTGTTCTGGACTACATATAGATACGGGTGTTCACTCCTATGCCAGACAATGAAAGATCTGCATCAGTTTATACAAAATAAGCTATCGTATCAAATCCATATGGGGTAGGACTTTTTGTACGGGTGTGTATCAAGAGGATGAAGGGCAATGGGTAAAAATTTGAAGAGGGGAGATTTAGGTTAGACATTAGGAAGAAATTTTTTCCTGTGAAGGTGGTAAGACACTGGAACAGGTTGCTCAGAGAAGTTATGGCTGCCCCTTCCCTGGAAGTGTTCATGGCCAGGCTGGATGGGGCTTTGAGCAACCTGGTCTAGTGGGAGGTGTCCCTGCCCATGCAGGGGGGTTGGAACTAGAAGATCTTTAGTGTCCCTTCCAACCCAAACCATTCTATGATTCTATGAATCTCTGAACTTCAAAGGACATAGAATAAGGAGCTGAAGGTTCTGCAGTTTTAGAACTCACTCTTCATTGAATTTGTTTTTTAACCAAAGGAAATCAAAAATGTCCATTTAAAGAAAAAAAAACAGGACTTCCATTTTTTCCCCTAAAACCAAAAGCAACATTTATCTAACCCTGAATTCTTCCCTGACTTCTTAATGTGCATTTTATAGGTCTACTCTCAGAACATATGAACAATCTGAGTGATTTGATTGCTTCAAGGTACTCTATTAGGTATTCAGCATCTTCATCAATTTTATAACTTATCTTTTTTCCTTAAGAACATCTGCTGCCTTGGGTAACAGTGGAAGTGCCTCTTTTGCTCTAGGCTGAAAAGATGAAGAATGTGGCACCCCTGGTTTTAATAATTACGTCCATTTTTCCTTCCATGTTTGTATGCTCAGCCCCCGAGAAATATGCAAATAGAAATAGGAATATGAAACTTAAGAACTGAATTTCTCTGAACGTTGAGCCAACAAACCCAGGTTTTTGCATCGTCTTTTTCTTCTGCAACAGAATTTCATAACTTAGGAACCTGAAATGACAAAGAGAAGCAACTGGTGTCAGAAATAGCTAATTAGAAGTACATGCAAGCATTGTGATTCATGGTGACTGTTTTAATAATAATTATTATTATTTTAAATTATAATTTTATCATAATTTTTTATTGCCCCAGCAATTAGGATGCTATTGGCATATATTGAGAAGAATTGTTTGGACCCAAAAGCCTTCCTTCTATTGCAATTTCTGCCTGACTGTGTTATGAGTAAGTGTTTGAGCCCCAGGTCTGAGTGCTCAGGAGATGAGTCTTTGTGTGCATTAGTGGTGGTCCAAGGGGAAACTGTGCAGTGCAGTGCTACGGAAGCAGTACCAGACCAGAGATGTCAGTCATGTTGAGTGCTGCCACTCCTCTGTCATTGAGCTGAGTTGCTGGCTTTGGCCACAAACATTTGCTAGTTAGAATGGAGAACCCGACCAAGGAGAGAGAAAAAATGACCTCAACTGTACTTTCCATGTCTCCTGGGCTTTGATTCTTCTTGGAGCAAAGAATATAGGAATAAAGAAACAGTGCTGTGGTCATGACCAGGGAGGGCTGTCCTGGCTCAACCTGAGCACCATAGTCCTGCAGGGGAAGATGGAAAGATCAAAGCAAAAGATTGTTGCCTGCTTTTCTCTCCATGGTGTGGTGGGTGTCCTCCCCTACATCAGCAGTTTTAAATTCCTAATTTGGGAATTTAGCGTGGAGCAGGAGGTTGAACTTTGTGTGCCTAGAAGAGAAACTGGCATCCCAGTGCGGGCCCTGGTGTGCACAGGAGAGCATTGCAGGACATGAGTGAATAAACAAGAAATAAATAGAGGATGAAGATACGCTTTTAACCCTGAAGAGCTCACAATCTTTGTACAAGGAACAAGAAAACAGCAGTGTAAAGTACATGTAAAGGAATGCCAGGAGCCAAGGTATTTATGTGGAGAGCCCTGCTGGACTCTCCTTGCTGTGACCTCTACAAATGTGGGTCTCAGCACACCTCACCTCAAGTCCATGCCACCACAGCTGTGGCATAAAAGACTTGTCTGTATTGCAGGGTGGATATTTCTGTGTTGCTAGTCAAGTACTGCTCTGATAGAAACCATCTGACATGTTTCTTAGTGGTATAGCCCAGGGATCAGTGTTGGGCCCAGTTCTGTTTAATATCTTCATTGATGGTTTAGATGAGGGGATCAAGTCCATCATCAGCAAATTTGCAGATGACACTAAGTTGGGGGGGAGTGTGGATCAGCTGGAAGGCAGGAGGGCTCTGCAGAGGGACCTGGACAGACTGGAGAGTTGGGCTGATTCCAATGGGATGAGGTTCAACACGGCCAAGTGCCGGGTCCTGCACTTTGGCCACAACAACCCCATGGGGAGCTCCAGGCTGGGCACAGAGTGGCTGAGAGCAGCCAGGCAGAGAGGGACCTGGGAGTCTGGATTGACAGGAAGCTGAACAGGAGCCAGCAGTGTGCCCAGGTGGCCAAGAAGGCCAATGGCATCCTGGCCTGGATCAGGAACAGCGTGGCCAGCAGGTCCAGGGAAGTGATTCTGCCCCTGTACTCAGCCCTGGTGAGGCCACAGCTCGAGTCCTGTGTCCAGTTCTGGGCCCCTCAGTTCAGGAAGGAGATTGAGGTCCTGGAGCAGGTCCAAAGGAGGGCAACCAGGCTGGTGAAGGGACTCCAGCACAAGTCCTGTGAGGAGAGGCTGAGGGAGCTGGGGGTGTTCAGCCTGGAGAAGAGGAGGCTCAGGGGAGACCTCATCGCTCTCTACAACTCCCTGAAAGGAGGCTGGAGCCAGGGGGGGGTTGGGCTCTTTTCCCAGGCAACTTTCAACAAGACAAGAGGACATGGTGTCAAGTTGTGCCAGGGGAGGTTTAGGTTAGATATTAGAGAGAATTTCTTTGCAGAGAGGTTGATCAGACATTGGAATGGGCTGCCCAGGGAAGTAGTGGATTCTCCATCCCTGGAGAAATTTAAAAAGAGACTGGATGTGGCACTCAGTGCCATGGTCTGGTAACCACAGCGGTAGTGGATCAAGGGTTGGACTTGATGATCTCTGAGGTCTCTTCCAACCCAGCCGATTCTATGATTCTATGTTTCTGTATTTTACTCACAAACACAGATTGGCAAGAGCCTCCAGTGCTACAGGGCAGTCTGGGATGGAGCAGGCCACTTCAGGTGCTCTGAGAAGATCCTGCTAATATGTGGGAGGGCTCAGTGGGAGCATCAAGCCCAAACCTCCTCTCCTGCCCTGGAGAGCCTTCTGCTCTGGGGTGTGGGTGGGAGCTGAGAGGTGGTTCTCAGAGCGCATACTGCACAGAGCTTTCAGCAGTGGAAGCTTGGGGGAAAATGTCACTCAGCATCCTGGAGAAGTGCCCTTGTGTTGTCAAGGAGTTTTTGTCCCGAGGGCATAACAGTGTCAAGGGTGGTGCAAGGAGCTGCATCCAAGACACTTCCAGTGTCCCCTTCCCTTTCTGTGTTCCTGGAACAGCCTTTTAAGGCATTATGGGACTATTTTCAAGGCATGGCTCAGTTCAGGAATCGCCTTGGTGTTTCCCTTGTCCTCAGTCTCCAGGCTAGGTTGGCTGGACCCTCAGCTTGTACCTCTTTTCCTCAGCCCTCCATATTCCCTTGACTCTGTCTTCTCCCCTCACTCATGTAAGAAAATACTTATTATTTAAACGCAAGTAGCGGTCAGAAAATCCCTCCAATCCAGCAAAAGCATTTTTTTTTTTTTGGCCAGGTAGCCTTTGTTTTCCTGTGCCCCACTCTGATGTTTTCTCTCTTTTAACCAGAACATGGTAATTTTCTGCAAGATACAGCAGGCTCCTGCAGAGCAGCAGCTGTAGCCATTGGGAATTTTTTAGTCAGCAAATGATGGCAGAAAGCAGGGATGTTGTGACCTTTGGAGGGATTAAAGCTGTTTGCACAGCATGGCTACTAATAAGACAGGACACAATAAGTCCCTTTGTGCCAAACTTGTCTGGGGTGCGACAGCTCTCTGCCTCTGTCTTGGCTGCAGACCAGATAATCTGTCTACTGACAGCAGAAAAATGTTCTGCTTGGATGGGTCTTTGAGCAGCCTGGTCCAGTGGAAGGTATTCCTGCCCATGGCAGGGGAGTTGGAACTGGATGATCTTTAAGGTCCCCTTCCTACCGAAACCATTCTATGATTCTCAGCAGCATCTAGGACATTCTGCCTGTGTGCTGAGGTGACAGAGCTGAGCAGCTGTTTTGTCCTGTGTATTACCGAGTCTTTCAGCAACACTCTTCCCTTTCTTCAGCTTTGTCTGTAGTGTACTGTAACACTTGGTAAGATTAAATAGATCTCTGCAGTGCAAGTCTGCCAGGCTGCCTTCCACTCTTTTTCTAATGGCATGTTGGAAGCCTCACTATGAGACAGGACTGGTCTAAAATCTCCACAGAACAGAAACACTGAAGCTCTGTTACCAAGATTAATTGTTGAATTGTATTAACTGAATCACTGAGTGTATTTTTCAAATAAGTCCTGGCATTACAAGCCTATAGTGTATGTACATAAAGCATCACATTATTAAACGAAGCAAAACAAGATTCAGAAGCCTGTGGATAGCTATTTACTTTAATAGTTCTTCATATGTTCAGTGGGTTGGTGCATGGTCATTCCTAATGTCCCACAGTATATTTGTGTTGAATTTCAACAAAAATTGAAATGGCCTTTAATGTCACAGCTTTTCTAGGGAGTACTGGATGGACTGAAGAGGAAAATGTGTTGATAAAGATAAAGGAATCACCACAGTACAATGTCCTGCTACAGTGAAGCCTTCCATGTCCTTGTCACATGAGAATTCCAGCTACTACTTTCTTTTCTAGTTTTAACAATAGGCTCATTTCAAAGGGTGAAATCTTGTTCCTGCAGTTTAGTTGAAGACAAAATGCTCTTTATCTTCCCTGGAGGTACTTTTTATTATCAGAGACTTGCATGAGCATTACAGACCACGTCCAGCTCCTGCTTTTTGAGAGCTGAATCTTTCAGTCGTCTTTGAAAATCATTAAGTACCTTTTGTATTCACACCCTATCACCTTCAAATTCAGTTGTTGTATGGCATCTGAATATATAGGATCCAAGATCATTAGTAGTTTTTAAAAAATCTTGAATAGGGTTTTTTTTTTTTGTTTTTTTTTTTTTTTGGAAAGGGCATCTTTTTGGTGTATTTAACATAAAGAACAAGAGTGCATACAAATTTTTCATTACCAGAAATAATTTAAAAACATGTTCATCTGTTGCTTTACATAGTCCGTTGTGGATAAACATTTTTTCATTCTTGTACTCAGGATAAAACTTAAAGGAATTATTGGTTTTTTTGGTGTTTCCTTTGGCAACAAATAACCATAATTTCAAACTAGTTTTTTTCACCTCTTTATGAAACTTCAGAATTTTTTTGTAAACACTTATGGTACAAATCATATAGCAAGTAGTCATCCCATTCCACAATCTTTTCAGATGTGTTGTTCTCAGAAAATGAGCAAAGCTCACCTGGTGAGTGTCCACATAAGGATGTGAGGCACACTGCTGGCTCAAATGAAAAACTTCCTGGATCAAATGGCCTCTTCTACACTTTACACCCTGGCATGAGCTGTACAGCACTCCAATAGGCTCTTACCTCTGCAGATGAGAGAGGAAGGGAAACATATCAGGTAGCTCAGCTCACAGGTTTTAAACATTAAATAAACCTT
The DNA here is from genome assembly GCA_023637945.1 of Phaethornis superciliosus. NCBI lineage: Eukaryota > Metazoa > Chordata > Aves > Apodiformes > Trochilidae > Phaethornis > Phaethornis superciliosus. Next base: position 172,202,403 of record JAJQWJ010000001.1, on the reverse strand, counting down.
TCTTTTTTTTTTTTTTTTAGAAAGAATGGAAATGGTGGCTCAACTCAAAGAATGTCAGGTGTCTCAACTCACAAGTTATAAGAATGAAACAATTTTCATTTTTTAAAGTGATGGTAAGAAGTACAAAGCAGGTGAGAGAGGGAAAGAAGTCATTTGTTTTTGGCACTGGAGAAAACAGATTGATAGTTTCTTAGTTGTATTTGTTCAGCCAATTTATTTAGGTATCTTCTCATGTATATAAAAACCTTGGCAAGATATAACAAGAAATCTACTTTGTTAAAGAGAAATAAATAGAACATGAAGTTATTTTGGCTCTTTAATTACACAGGCCAGAAATTGAAATGAAAAATAAACTAAGATTATTAAATGGAAACTTCCTATGTGTTTTTGATTACCTTGTGTTGACAGGTCTTCAGATTATCCTGCCAATTTACATTGAATTTGCAGAAAGAATTTATGAGATGCTGTCTTATCTCAGGCTAGGGGTTTCATACATTTTCATTAGGCACACTGTATTTTGACAGAAACATTGTCTCTTGGAGAAACTTCTTTCCCTTTCCAAACTTTATACCTCTGATGACAAGTACAGCCCACACAATTTTTAGATAAAGCCACAGAATATTACTCATTTTTTCACTAAAAGGTTAAAAAGCTTCTAAGTTTATTTTATTGCCTGTACTCATCCTTTTCTCTTCTTTTTTTGGCTCTTGACACACATTTCTCTGTTATCTGATTCTCCTGAGACCATCTTCCTGCTTGGCTGTGCAGGTTTTTTCTTATTTGTCCTCACTTGGCTGTGTTGTGATGCCATCTACTACCACACCATCTATTCACATGTTTGGCTTCCAGGCACTGCCATTTCCAACCTTCATCACCTACCTAGCACCCTGTATTTGTAGCAGCTTGTTGCTGCACAGCATTTTACATGCTGGGTCAAATTTTTGTGGTTTGTCTTCTTTGCACAGAGTGGTCCTGGCCTGTGACTGTAGCTCCTTAGTTGCCCCAGCAGAGTATTTGAATTGTTGTTATGGATGCCTTAGGCTGGCTAAGGTTGCAGTAAAAGATTTGAGAGAGGAACTCAGAAAATTGTGACATTAGAACCAGTCTTCTCTTGCAAATGACACCTGAGGTAATGCTTTTAAAGAAATTGATGTAGTTCATATGTTGTCAGTGGAGCAAAATTATGATCTTTAAACCTGTCAGAGCCAGGACATCCTGCACTTGACAGCTAAGCTTAAGCTGACACAAGATTTCTCTGGAACCATTCAACAGCACCTGCCTCTCCTCTCTCTATCAAGAGCAGTTAGGATTATATAGGATAACTACTTAGAATTAGATTTGAAAGCCAAGGAGCTAAGTCAGATACAGAGACTTCATCTGAGATGGGCTTTCAAAAGTGCTTCCTACTGCATAGGGTACAAACATGCTCAGGAAGCCCTTTACCCTACTCTCCATGTAATGTAAGGGTCCCTAATTCATAAGCAGATTCTGTTCTCCTAAAATCCAGGAGAGTTAATTACTTCTGCTTTAATGTGCCCACTAAACTTATTTCCCCGCTTCCTAAAATATGAATTAACATTAATTAATGTATATTCTTCTTGGACTATGCCTATCACTGACTTAATCCAGATATTAATTTATTTCTAATCATATTCTTCTCCCCACAAAGTCTCTGGATCTCAGTTCAGTTTCACAAATGGAACACTTAGAATGTTTGTGTATGGATAAAGCAATACTTAGGTAATTTATAGCTAAACCACGATGAGTTTTAGTAACCAAGGTTTTTCTGAAAGCTTGCAATTTGAACAGGAAAATGTCAGCATGTTTTGCATTTTCTATTGAATTAATGTAATCCAAGACAATGTAAAAATAAATTTAGCGAGATTTTTGATGCCTGATGGATTCAAAATATTTTGACATATTGTTTCTGGTTGACTGATTCTCATCCATGGGCAATTCAAGTCTACTTAGAATATGGTTTAAATTCAGTTGGTTTTAGATATAAATTAATTAAATAAAAAACTCCAGACGGCTTGAAGGGTACCATAAAAGAACAGACTTATTCAGCCTTACAAATTAAAAGATGTAAGACCCAGCCTAGAGACATATACAAAAGAAAAAGGAAGGAAAAAAATGCTTCATATCTGAGATTTTTCAGATAACAGAGAGTGAATCTGAGAATTAGTGTGAAGGTGATGTTTGTCCTGGAATAACATCCATTGAAGACATGAGCAAGTTGGAGAGGTCAGCTGTGGGGGGGTCTCACTGACAGAAAAAACAAACTGATGGAGAGAGCCACAACTGACTGAGAAAGACTAGAAAGAATGTGTCCTATGAAACTTAAAATTACCAGGAGGTTTTGGTCAAGTTTGGACCTTGTCTGGATCTAATATGGGAGCTATGAAGACTCACTATAACTCAGCTGAAGTCACAGCAGATGCACCAATGAATTGATTCTACACCATATTTCATCATTATGGGTTATCCAAAGATTTAGGACAAAATTCTGAATCCAGAGAACTTCCAAGTTGTAAAAGCTTGGATATCCTGACTTTTGACTCATATCTGAGTTTCTTTTGTCTTGGTAAATCCCTTTTTCAATACTTTCTTGGACTTGAGCTGTCTAATTTGTACCAACTATGTATCAGACGCCAACCTATTGCAAAAACCGTTTGCTAGCTTTTATCACCAAAATTTGTGTGGAACAAGTAATGCAAATGTGAAACCCATCTGGGCAGCACTTTTGGCTGGGTTTCAGGCAGGGATCCACAACAATTTCTTGTACAGATTTCCAGCGCTGGACTATTTAGACTCAGAGGCCTGGACTTTGAACACTTGAGATTTGTAATGTATGGTCAGAAAGGAACACTATAACCAGAGAGCATGTAATCTGATTTTACACCTTAGGAGAAGGAAGAAGATTTGATGAGGGTAAATTTAGATGTATGTTGTTCTGTGGTGGTCTAAATGTATGAAATAGGAGGTGACATCTAAGTGATTTTGTGTTCTCAGATGAAAACCTACTTATTCAGAAAGAGCAAAGAACTTTTTTGTTTTTTGTTTTGTTTTGGTTTTTTTTTTTTACTCCCAGTTCACAGACCTGAGAACATATCTGTGGAAGCATGTTGGAAGAATGAAGTTTTCCAACAGAATGAGAGATAGAATCTGCCCCAATGAGCAGATTTGCTCAGGAACAAAATGTTACTCATGTCCCCAGTGAATATAAACTTGGTATGGAAAGAAGAACGCTTGACTCTGTTTAAATGGCAGAAAGTTATCTTTTATCCAAAGTTATCCAAAAGGAAAAATATGATGAGAATAACTAAAAATGCATCGTCTGAGACTTACATAAGACTACAGGCCTTCTGAGTCATGAAGTCCATGCTCTATTTGCTACAATACTCCATCACACCATTCAGTGCCTTTCATTAAGTTATCAAGCTCCAACTTAAAACCAAGGCTGCTCATTATTGTTGGCTGCTTCAAAACCTCACAGTCATGATGAGTAGAAGCCTTCTAGCTTATGAGATGTATCTATCAATGGCCTTTCCATTTTCATTTGTTTCTAGGTAAATATTATATTCCAGCTTTAATATCCTCACCGCCCTATTTTAACCCTCACATTATAATTTTAAATATAAAAAGAGATAAATCTTCCTGCCTTGTCTTTGACTAGCTAAAAGTGTTGCATCGGGTGTAAGGTAGGCTCTGACTTGTCAACTCTGTAGCCTTTCTCTTTATGAGTGTTTGCTTGAAATTAACTTCTACATGACCTCAGTGGCTAAAGTTCACTTAAGATTTTTCTAAAGCTTCTAATTTCATAATAGGTAAATTAAATCTTTGCTACCCTGAAGCCACTAAGAAAAACTTGTTGACTTGGCTGAGGACAAGATTTCTCTTTTAACAAATAAGATAAAATTCCACTCAAAAACATGTTTCTAAAGTATTCCTTGGTATTTTCCCCTTCTGTGCATTTGTGTATCTTCATATTTTCTACATTAATGGTGGCTTTTTTGTGTAAAGACAAAGGGAGTTAATCACAAAAGTTGTGATCACTATGCCACTGAAGTCAAGAGTCTTTCCATCAACTACTTTCAATGAGATAAATCTGTCTTCATGCTGACAGAAAAAGTTCCTTAAACAGCAGGAGTTAATTTCTCATGATTAATCAGGAGCCCTACTTCCCCAGGAGCTCTACTAAGGTTTTACAGTGTCAGAGTGAAGAATTTTTGCTTCAGTGTTTTCTTCAGAGAGGTTCATGAAACTGTATCAAGAAGGGAACATTTAGTATTTTGTGTCTCAGAGCTTAGAAATTATGTGGTTCTTGAAAGTTTGAAATTATTTTAAAGATTTCATCGCTTTTATCCAATGACACTTGAAGTCTGATGTTTCAAAAGAAATACAGACAAAATTTGGCTCTGAAACATAAAATGTAGCTTATAACATTCCTCAGATATTATTTCATCTAGCATCTGGCAGCTAATCTTTTGAACTGAATTTGTTTTTTTCCTTTTTTCCTGAAATTACCAAGAGATCTGAAAAAAGGACACTTCCAAGCGCATTGATTTAAATGCTAGAGAGTCTTTTCATTGGCTCATTACTTCCAGGAATAAGATAATATTTTGTTGACTTGGAGTCATGGCAGGAGAACACAACTAAGATGTTATAAAAGTTGTGTGTCATGTATGTTGTCTGCAAAGATTTTAGACATTTAGGAAGGAGGCATTTCTTTCCTCTCTTTTTCACATTGTTTCTTGTCCACCCAGTTATAAATTTACTTGGTGAATGGATGTAAAAATTATTTTGCCTCTTTCTATGAAAGAAGGAGAGAATATGCAATAGCTTCTTTTACTGAGTTGAGTACTATGGTCAATTAGGTCATCACTCTTTGTTTCAGTGGAAAGTTAACTGAAAGCATAAGTGCTTAACTTAAAACCCACCCTGTGTCCCCAGAGAGGCAGCTGGATGCTGAAACATGAAAAACTAGGTTTATTAATTTGCAGACTTAAAAATGGATTTTCACATAAGTTCTGGCCTGGATGTATAAAATCTTAAAAGTGAAAGCAGTATCTAAAAGTACTTAATCTTTCCACGGCAGTAGGAGGTGCATAACAGTTGCACATTTATAAATCAGGTTTGCTCAGTACCTCGGGCTGGATGCATGATTCTTGACCTTACTTGAAAAGCAGTGTGACACCAAATCTCTCAGATTTCCACATAACAACAGGTGAAATTAGGTGGGTTCTTCTATGTTGTAATTGACAAAAATAACAAAGATACTTTTACTGCATAAGATCCATGTGTTCTGCTCTTACAAGTCCCCATGCATTGCAGCCCCAAAGGTGATTTTCTGCTGAAAGTCACCAGGAGAAGACTGTGGGGTTTGCACCTGTGAGCTGAATGTGGATCTGAGGCAGTAAAACATGCTGCATCCCTTCCATTACTCCAGAATTTGGCAATTTTGATGGGGTTTTTCAATTCATGGCCATGCTGTGCTCCCCTTGTTATAGGACAGTGCAACTTCATCAAGTGCAACTTCATCCAACTTCATCAAACAAGAATATGGATTTTTATTTTTTTTTTGTCTCAGCTCATCATAAAGTTAGAGACCATTTGCAAAAGAAGTAGCCAGAACCATACTTCAGACTCCTCTGTAAAGCAATACTCGTTCAGAGACATTGCTTTGTTTCAAACACATTTTTACTTGATCTAAATAGGAGGAAGTATTAAAATCGATTTTGGTAGTTGGACAAAATTTTAAAATAAATGTGGGCTTCTGAAAATGGAGTTAATTTCAATAATATATTTTTTTAAAACATAATCACATGCATGAAAATCAGTAAATTCACAGAAGAAATGGAATAAAATATATATAAAATATGTAAATATTTATATTTGTATATACATATACGGGTATGTGTAAAAAGTCTCTACTGCCCTGCACATCTGTTTCTAAAGCCACAGAAACTGCTTCATCCTCGAACAGGTCCAGAGGAGGGCAACCAAGCTGGTGAAGGGACTCGAACACAGATCCTACGAGGAGAGGCTGAGGGAGCTGGGGCTGTTCAGCCTGGAGAAGAGGAGGCTCAGGGGAGACCTCATTGCACTCTACAACTCCCTGAAAGGAGGCTGGAGCCAGGGGGGGGTTGGGCTCTTTTCCCAGGCAACTCTCAGTAAGACAAGAGGGCATGGTCTTAAATTGTGCCGGGGTAAGTTCAGACTGGATATTAGAAAGAATTTTTTCACAGAAAGGGTGATCAGACATTGGAACGGGCTGCCTGGGGAGGTGGTGGACTCTTCGTCCCTGGAGATATTTAAAAAGAGACTCGATATGGCACTCAGTGCCGTGGTCTAGTGACTGTGGTGGTAATTGATCAAGGGTTGGACTCGATGATCTCTGAGGTCCCTTCCAACCCAGCCTATTCTATGATTCTATGATTCTATGATCCAGGTAGTATACAGTCAGAAAACAATGCATTTGAAAAACTGGCATAGGACTGTAAGAGGTCTCTGGTTGACAGGCCACCATACCACTTGAACTGCAAAGATTTTTATTTCTACTAACAATCATTTTTTGAGCATTTGTTGGATAGGTTGTTTTTATGAGGTGGTGGAAAATCCATTTGAATAATTGAAACAAGAAAACCATTGTTAGGGTCTACAAGAAAATATGGCAATGCTTGATTTGGTTTATCTAAGAAAAAATTTGGACAAAAAATATTTGCTTCCAAGTAAAAGACTACTTCTAGAAGGTAAATAAAACAAGAGATTATTCTGTGGTTCACTAACAAAGCAATTTTCTAAGAAATAACATCTGTGACTGATACTGAGATAAATACACTTTTTTTTCAACAAAAGGATGTTATAAAATTGATTTTTAGCATGATTACCACATAACTGGGCATGGTAAACAACATGAGGTCAAAGAGAATTTGTTCAGAAGAATCTGTGCAGGATGTAGTTCTGAAAAATAGGGAAAAAGCAGTCATAAATCAAGATTTCCCCAAGTCTGCTATTGAAATTAATAAGGCTATTTCTATTTAAGCCTAATAGGCAGACCATTCACATTGCTTGTTGTCTCATTTGCAGTTTTCCACTTTGTGGTCCTCCTTCCTCTCTTGTACCATCACTTCTACAAGCCCATAATGAATTTCTAAGGTCATAATAGAGTTACCTTGTGTCATTGGGTGAGGGGTGGTAGGTTCCCCCCTGTTCTCTTCTCAGACCTGATGTCTGCCAGTCTGGTGCAATTTTGAACCCGCCAATAATATCTGTCTACCCAACCTCCCACAGCAACAGATTTCTGAAGATCACTGCCTTCTGGGTAAAGAATTATTTCCTAGTGCCCATTTTAAATTGATCTCCTGCCAGTGAGTGCACTCCCATTGCAGAAATGTGGGTTTTGGTGAATGACAGCCCTGCATTTTCCCAGCCCACTCCCTCCAGTCCTCCAGCTTTGTATTAGTGAGATAAAAAGATGGGAAATAAATGTGCTAAGCCAAAAAAGCAGACAATCCATCCCAAACACATGAAAGGTTCAGTGCCTGTTCTGATGACCTTCAGACGTGGTACAAAGGAGAATCCAGGAGTGCAAGAAGAGTCAGCAGGAAGTGTGGGGCCAGTGCCACCATCAGAGGGGCTCAGACTTCTGTGGAAAGGCAACTTTCAATGCCAACCTGCACCCCTTTATTTTTATTTTTTTTTTTTTGGTACAAAAAAGTAAATGAAAATTTCTTTTTAACACTTTTCTTTAAAAAAATACCAACAGAACAGCAGCTGAAAATATTTTTATAATCCTCAAAATATTTTAATGGACAATTAAGTGCATTTTTCAAGTAACCGATAGTTTAAGTACCAATGCATAAATATTCTTATTTTTATACAAACTTTGCTTTGGTAAACTTTTTTTTTTTTTTTTTCAGGGAAGAAAACACAATTGAATTGCTGCCATGTGAAAATCACAGAGGAAATGTGTGAATTACAGTATGTTTTACTGAAGGAGTGCTTTAGTCAGTAAGTATTACTACTTCAATTTGTCTGTGCTCCTTGAAAACAGATATTTAAATGCTTTCATGCCTTACACAGCCTTTTGACCTTTTGTGGCAGACAAACTGTGTATCAGCACGATTCTTTTTGTTAATGTCTTAATAAGTCCAAGTCATGAGTTCCTCTGTGAAAACAAAAGAAGACTGGGTTTTTCCGTATCATCATTCAAAAGAGCTTTCCTTCTGTGCCCTGGTTATTTAGCTGCTTGTTGCTTTTGAGAAAACTTCAATTAATGCTTTTTACAGTTAGTCTTACAGTAGAGCAGCTGCTAAAATCTTCTAATTGAAAAGCGAAGATTTGCTTAAAAAAATTTAAATTTTATTTTCACACAAACCACTCTAAGCTTCAGAAATTTTTCTGGAAGAAAAAAAAGCAATATTTTGCTTCTCTTGTAGTGCTAATGTGGTGATTTGTTACACTTGCTGTTGGCTTTGGTAAGAACCTCTTTAAATTTCTAGGTCCAGTACTAGAGCTACAAACTTTGTTACCATTCACACACCATTGCCTGTGACTGAACTGTGATAGATTGTGGTGAACAATGGGAGATGTAGCTTAGAAAGACACCCTGTCTAGACAGGAGGGTGGGATCATACATTGTCCTGTTAAGTACTCCTGTGAGGCATTGTGGCTTCATTTCAGCAATGCTTTGGAACTGCTGTTCCAATTTTGTAACTTTTTCTGAAGTCTGATTATTTTCTGTACCAAAAATACCTCATTTTCTCCTTTGTGCTTAGAAAGAACATAAATACCTCACCATTATGTAAAGCTCACCATAGACTTGTAGACATGAGTCAAGCTTTTGATGAGATTGAGCCTTGAACATTACTTGCAAAAATACTATCCCAATGATAAGACACAACTAGAAAGCTTGCAAACAACTTCTGAAGTTGCTTATGTGTAAGTACAGTATGATAATGGCAGAAAAAGAAGTTTTGAAAAGTTCTAAAATGCACAGTAAAGATGGCAAAATATTAAAACTACTACTCTTGGATATCTTCATTAATGACATAAAGGGATTGAGTGCACCCTCAGCAAGTTTGCAGTGACACCAAGATGCATGGTGCTGTTGACATGCCTTAGGGATGCCATCCAGAGTGACCTGGACAAACTTGAGAAGGGGGTCTGTTGGTGGATCAAAATAGCTTTCACCACTCTTTGTTGCAAAACAGAGCTGTTATTGATTTTCTGTTGTTGGCTCGGGGACATGGTTGGGAGAATGTCTTTTGTTCTTGTGTCTTCACAGGGCCTCAACAAAAATATTAACGAGGCATGGATTGTCCAAAAGAAAAAGGAGGAATTGTGGAGGAATTTCTCAAGGAATGTGGACACCCAGCAATTGTGGCCAATCCATGTTTTGAGAACTATGAAGCAGACTGAAACTTTCAGTCCTGAGAGCAGTAAATAACCTGACCCTGAAGTGTCTTTGAAAGCATGGTTATAGCAGCTAGCTTGGCAGATGCAGGTGCAGCTTTAGCAAAAAACAAGATGCCTAGCCAAAAAGTAGTTAACTGCAAGAATTTGTTATCTTAAAGAGGAGTGCCCTCTGAACTCTATATAATGGTGTGTAACTATTAATAAAATTGAGTGCTGTGTATCAATCATACTGGTTTTAGTCACTGGCTCCGTGTTTTCACACTCTTCCCATCAGGGGTCCATGTAAACTTCATGAGGTTCAACAAGGTCAAGTGTGAGGTCTTCCTTGTGGGTCAGGGGAACCTACAGTATCAATACAGGCCTGAGGAAGAAAGAACTGAGAGCAGCCCTTCAGAGAAGGACTTGGGGGTACTGGGAGTTGGGAAGATGGTCATGAGCTGGTAGTGTGTGCTTGCAGCCCAGAAAGGCAACTGTATCCTGGGATGCATCAAAAAAAGTGTGGCCAGCAGTTTGGGGGAGTTGGTTCTGCCCCACTAGTCTGCTGTTATGAGACCCCATGTGGGGTTCAGCTGTGTTCAGCTCTGGGATCCAAAGCACAAGAAGGATATGCAATTGCTGGAGCAGGTCAGATGGCCACAAAAATGATTATAAAGCTGGAGTGCCTCTCCTGTGAGGAAAGGCTGAGATGGTTGTGATTGTTCAGCCTGGAGAAGAGAAGGCTCTGGAGGGATCTTATTGCAGCTTTTCACTACTTAAGGGGGCTTATTAGAAAGATGTCGAGACTTTTAAGAGGACCTGTTGCAATCAGACAAGGGGTAACAATTTTAAACTAAAAGAAGGAAGATTCAGACTGGATATAAGAAAGACATTTTTTGTGCTGAGGGTGATGAAACACTGAAACAGGTTGTCCAGAGGAGTTAGAGAAGCCAAATCCCTGGAAACATTCAAGTTCAGGTTGGATGTAGCTCTGCAAAACTTGGTATAGCTGAAGGTGCCTCTGTCTCTGGCAAAGGGGTTGGACTAGGTGATCTTTAGCATCCCTTCTAACCCAAACTACTCAATGATTCTATGATTCTGTGGTTGGTGTCACTGAAATTAGGCAGAATTTTGTTCTTAGTTGTAGCAGGTCCAAAATTTAGGTCTAAATTTTAAAATCACACCATAGAACAAATTTTATGCAAAGATAAGACAGAAAGTTCAGTGAAAATGTTTTGTTTAGAACAGTAGTACTACTCCCAGAGCTGTAAGGTCAATGTGAACGTCTGAGTCAGTAGTTGTAGACATATAAATGCATTTTATTTCACACTATTGTACAATTATAGAGATTAGTAAAAAAAAAAGAAAAAAAACAAAAAAACCACCAATTACACCTTTGTTGATATGTTTATATAATTGACCAAATCTATTCGTATTGGCACTGAATTGTGTTTATTTCTAAAGATAGCAAATAGTCTCCTGACAGATGACAGTGGCCACAGGCCCATGGTAGTTCTATCTTGTTAACTGTAGGATACAATTCTTCTCAGTATAACAGGCATCTTACAGCTCCCCAGTAACTTTCTCACAGTTGCCTATGGTGTAACTTGAGGTTAACCCTAAAGGTGCTGCAAATTGCGAAAATTTTATAATTTCAGCCATTCTTGGGCAGTTGTTTTTTGTTTTTTGTTTTTTTTTTTTTTCCCCAGAAAACACAAAAGCAAGAAGAAGTTCACAGGGTTCAGACTTCCCAGAAAAACACCAGGATTTTGCTGTTTTTTTTTTTTACAGTATGGGATTGTTGCTATTCTCTCATTTTTATGACTTTTGGCAATGAGCAGCTTATCACAATGCATAAAGTCAAAAAATCTCACATTGCATCGAGGTCTTAAACTGTAGTGGAATCTTTCAGAGGATATTTGTTAATATTGAGAAAATAACAAACCAGTACCATAACACGATTTATATTTATTGAAATCTGTAAGTACAAATATTAGCACATCTTCCGAGTTTGCTTCTTGTTGAAAAAGGAAAAAAGAAGGGATAGAACATGTCATCCAGTCCTTCTTCATGCTTTAAGACATCATTGTATGCATAACCTCTTTATTATTATTTTAGTTAGTCCAACAAAAAAATATTAATTATGATTACATCATTGTGTTCTTCACCTTATTGGCTAAGAGATAAGAAGCCAATATGCCACTTACTTCCTAAGGTAAAACACCCAGCTGGCACAGTGCCACATGTATTGTCCATCCCTTTTCATGATGATGGGATGGATATCTGCAATGTGAATATGGGCTTTGTAGTTGAAGGGTAGCTCTAGTACTGTTGACCTTAAAAATCTGAACTGAATATGGCGTATGGTAAGGTTAAAAATCAAATAGATATGAAAAGAAAAAGTGGATTTTTTATTTCTAACAAGCTCAGATTTTATTTCTTGTAAACTTTATAAACCTTTGCAGAGATTTATGGGAAAGGGAGGAGTCAAGAATAAGAAATTCAGATGTTTTAATCATCAGTACTTTCAGGGGAACTACAGCTTGGACAGACGTGGGCTTCATGTGGTGAATTCTTGTTGGTTTGTTTCCTTGACAGTCTTGAAATCACTGACATACCAATTCACTCAGCTTATGATGCCACATATGACCTAGATATAACAAAAACAGAGTTGATGGAAAATGTCTGGAAAATGTCTACACAAGATCTTTTCTTGTGTATCTTACAACTTATATATCTTATTTTAAATCCAGGCTTCCCAAACTAGTTAAATAAGTTTGATACAATCACATCTAGAAGTGAGAGCTTTGGATTTAAGTTATGGCACTTTTCTGTGATACTGCAAGCATCGCTCTGAGAATCACTTTGTATTTAGGACATGCAGACCATAGCTTCAAAAAATTTGGAACCATCTAGCTGAACAAGGAGTTGACTTTTAACTGGTGCTACTGGGAGCTGGAAAATAGATAGACTGAATTTCTGTCTCAGATTAGGTTCTTCAGTTGGTGGGTCAATTGTAGTTGTAAAGAGTGTTGAGATTGATCAGCCTTGGTTTCTGTGCTCATTCAAAAATTATAAATAAAGTATTAGAGAGAGTCACATTTATATTCAAGTGAATAGAAAATACACTGAGAAAGACATCCTACATTATTTGGATTATTAACCACAGAGAAGGATACCAACAGCAGAACTAAATTATGCAAGGAGTGGAAATCCAACCTGTTCAGGAAAAAAGCTTGTCCTGAATGTCAGGATGTATGGGATCAAAGTAAGAAATCATGAAAAGGGAGAACGAGGTAAACTTTGAAGTTGTGAGAGAGAAACTGGTGTTTCTGGGCAGTTTGACGTGTGGCTATTCCTGTATGAGAAAAGAAGGATAAATGGCAACGCAGAGGTAAGTCCCTAATTGTGATGTTGAGTATCAGAGCCACCCATGCTCAGGAGAGAAGAATTCAAATTGGATTAACTGGGAAGATGTCACAGGAGAATGCTGTGAGCTGTGAGCTACATAGAATCATAGAATTGGCTGGGTTGGAAGAGACCTCAGAGATCATCAAGTCCAACCCTTGATCCACTACCGCTGTGGTTACCAGACCATGGCACTGAGTGCCACATCCAGTCTCTTTTTAAATATCTCCAGGGATGGAGAATCCACTACTTCCCTGGGCAGCCCATTCCAATGTCTGATCACCCTCTCTGTAAAGAAATTCTTTCTAATATCTAACCTAAACCTCCCCTGGCACAACTTGACACCATGTCCTCTTGTCTTGTTGAAAGTTGCCTGGGAAAAGAGACCAACCCCCCCCTGGCTCCAGCCTCCTTTCAGGGAGTTGTAGAGAGCGATGAGGTCTCCCCTGAGCCTCCTCTTCTCCAGACTGAACACCCCCAGCTCCCTCAGCCTCTCCTCACAGGACTTGTGCTGGAGTCCCTTCACCAGCCTGGTTGCCCTCCTTTGGACCTGCTCCAGGACCTCAATCTCCTTCCTGAACTGAGGGGCCCAGAACTGGACACAGGACTCGAACTGTGGCCTCACCAGGGCTGAGTACAGGGGCAGAATCACTTCCCTGGACCACTGGCCACGCTGTTCCTGATCCAGGCCAGGATGCCATTGGCCTTCTTGGCCACCTGGGCACACTGCTGGCTCCTGTTCAGCTTCCTGTCAATCCAGACTCCCAGGTCCCTCTCTGCCTGGCTGCTCTCAGCCACTCTGTGCCCAGCCTGGAGCTCCCCATGGGGTTGTTGTGGCCAAAGTGCAGGACCCGGCACTTGGCCGTGTTGAACCTCATCCCATTGGAATCAGCCCAACTCTCCAGTCTGTCCAGGTCCCTCTGCAGAGCCCTCCTGCCTTCCAGCTGATCCACACTCCCCCCCAGCTTAGTGTCGTCTGCGAATTTGCTGATGATGGACTCCATCCCCTCATCTAAATCATCAGTGAAGATATTAAACAGAACTGGGCCCAACACTGATCCCTGGGGGACACCACTGGTGACCGGCAGCCAACTGGATCAGCACCGTTCAGCACCACTCTCTGGGCCCAGCCCTCCAGCCAGTTCCTAACCCAGCACAGAGTGCCCCTGTCCAAGCTGTGGGCTGACAGCTTTTTCAGGAGAATGCTGTGGGAGACGGTGTCAAAGGCTTTGCTGAAGTCCAGTTACATCTAACACTCTAACCATTGTCTGTCCAAATTAAGAGAGAAATGTCTCCCTGGTATGCCAGGATGAGAGGCAGCTGCAGAGCTCTGACTATCTGCACCTACTGCTGCCTTCACCCAGGTTTGTGTGTTCTGGGTCTGCTGGCCCCATGGTGATCCAGTGTCCTGTGTCATCTGGATGGCTTCTCCCCCTGCAGCATCACTTGCAAACTCAGTGCAAATTCCTAATCCACAAAGCCATTTGGGTTCTAGAAAGAAAAGTGGGCCATGTCCCTGGGTGATCCAGCTTCACTGTGTGAATTTAATCTTTTTTACAAAGTATTTCCTTGTAAGAGTATCAAATCCACTGGTCAAGATTTCTGAGGAACAGATAACATAAACAAACTATTTCATTTGTTGTTGAAAAGTCCTTTGTAGATTACAGTTTGATTAAAAATGTTAACAGATGTCTTTTGAGATAGTTTTCTGGTAATAACAAACTGAAACAGTATGTGGAGTGTCTTTATTCATCTGTACAGCAGTCTTTATGTCATGGGTGAATTAAATGAAGATAAATGAAATGGGCTCTTTTTACAGGAATAAAACACAGAGCTTTAATTTATTCTACTTAAAATAATTCACTTTTTTACAGGAACTTATCATACTATACATGTATCTAATATTTATCATTTGACTAAGCACACCAATCAATGCCATGGACAACAGGAGTATATCAGTAGTGGACAGCTAGGAGCCAAATGTACAGACTGAAGAACTGTGATTTCCTTTGGTTGTTGTCCCTTCTCTGTGTATTGTTCTTCCCCTACACAAATCAAGAAATCACCAAAGTTTTAGGTCTGGTTCCACTGCTGCTGAAATCTGAAAACAGGGTTTCACCTGGAGGCCTTGAGTTTATTCTCAGCATTTACTCCAGTGACTGGGAGATATATATAAAATCTGCTTTCAAAAGACTGGATTACACTTGAGAGAAAGACAGTGAAACAAAGTAGTATGTAGACAGGGACTATCTGCTCAGTGACACTCACTAAAATCTCCAGGTTTAAGGCCTCATTATTTTTTTGGACAGCTACAGCTCACATTTCAAATTAGAGAAAAATCCAAACACAGAAATTTGATTGGGCTTATTTATATTACCAAAAAAGCATATATATTTCAATAACACCAAAGAAATTAAATCGGATAGGAGCTTGTATATATTTTAGTTGAGGCTTTCCGGGACTGTGCACATTTTTTCCTTATCAAACCACCCACAAATATACAGAAAATAATATATATTCACATACGTGTATATAAGTGAAGTAAGAGTTTACCACAAATGAGGAATTTCTAAAAGTAACATTTATATGGTCCTTCCACTTTGGTTAGCTAAGTGACTCTAGTTTCCTACTGAATGTGTTTTCAGCTGGCTTCACCTTTTTAATTTTTGCATATGTTACCTCAAGAATAACTTTAAAAATATTCCTCTAGACATTTCTGTTGTACAGTGTGTCTGGAAGGACAGATTCAGCTACTTACCTCCCTGAATCAAACTTTCCTTCAGAAAAGCCAGAAGAAACTTCAGAATCCAAATATTTATTTGGTTATTTAAACCAAAAATGAGAAACGCAGGACACTGGATTTCCTTTGAGATGTCTCTCAGAGTCTTGTAGGACTCCATTACAACCTCTGGAAAGGGAAAACAAGTGAGGTGTAACACATTTACCATTCCAAGGGCACATGATCCTTATTGTACCTGCTGCTTTGGGCAGCTTTTATTAATTTTTATTATATCCTTCTTTGGAGTAGCTGAGCTCAAAAGAGATTTTTAAGCTGTCATGCTGATGTATCCACTGACCCAGCTGTTACCTTTGTGCATCCTGACTCCAGATACCAACCCAAATTAAGGAAAAAAAAAAAGAGAATAGACGCTGTCTGTTGTGGTTTTACTTGGAAAGCAAGAGAGGCAGGAGTATTTTGTTTCTCATAATCCCCAGGAATGGATCTTGCAGAAGAATCTGAATCTCAAGGCAGCAGCTGTGCAGTCCCTGTCTCCCTATGCAGTTCAGCACCCCCCTTGACGTGCTCTGGACATAGCATTAACTTTTCATCTGTGCTATGCACATGCCCACGCAGAACATCCAAGAAAGTATTTCATACTCCTTCTATAGAGGAAAATTCTTTCAGCATTATGAGAAAATGTCTTCCCTTTCCCCTTCCCCTTCTGCTTTCCCTTTCCCTTTTCCTTTCCCTTCCCTTCCCCTTTTCCTTTCCCTTCCCCTTCTCCTTCCCCTTTCCCATTCCCCCCTAATTTTTTTTTTTTTTTTTTTTTTAATATGTAGCTCAGAGTGGGAGAGTTAGAATTGGAACTCTATGAGAAATGTCAATAAAAAGTATGTTTTAATTCTAGGAAAATTCTCAGATCATCTGATTTTTCCTGCAAAGAGAAAATTTAATAAATTTCTTCCAGTAACTAGAAAGTTTTTGTGTGGAATTGATCTTCTAATTTAATCTTATTTTAGCATATAAAAAATGCAAAAATGATGAAAAAAAATTTTTAAATGACAGTTGCAGGCACCCTTCTATAGCAACTTTAAAACGTTGAGCTGTGCACTTATTAAAACAATTTTAATTTTTTTTCATTACAGTTGTGCTTGAAACTTACAGAACAACATAAAACTTTGTTTTATATGAAATCATTATTTTTCAGAGAAAAAATATTATGATAAGAATTGTTTCAGAACTAATGACTGCTGAGATACCAGAGGTTTAAATTTTACAAGCCCAGATCTGGGGGAACTATTTATAATACTGAGTAAGACACCACAATCCCAGCAGCAGAAAACAGCATAAGAAATATCATTAAGAAAAAAAATGAAAAAGGAAAAAAATTAAAAATACCACCTGGGAGAAAATAACATATCTTCTGTATATACATAGGCCTAGATTATTCCTCTGAATCTCCATGGTGGCCAGACATCTATCTGTGTTTTTCCCAAGCAGTTTTCCTTCAAGTTCAATCGACTTAATTCCCCATTGGTGTCTAGTTGCAGTTTGTTGTTGTTGCTGGAATGATCTGACATGAGTATATATATGTTCATCACCCAATTAAACTGGATTTAATGTATGGTTTGTGGTTTGTGGGTTTTTTTTTTTTTTCATTTCTCCCCTCTATTATTTGGCTTTAAATACTTTTACTAATTTGACATGAATTAGTAAGCAATTGTAGTGAAACTAAAGCTTCATCACGAGAGCTAAAGATGTTTGACAGGTGCTTTTTATTCAGGAAGGCAGAACTCCTACATATAAATTTTTTACAGTTGAAAAAATAGTACAGCAAATATTTACACACTCAATTATGTAGAAAAGCCAAAAAAATACAAAGCAGTCAAGACATCATCAGAAGTCTGGACTCAGCATCAGCAAAGAGGCCCAGCAAGTGGATCTTTACTGTCTCTGGAGTTTATCAGATTTATTTGAAGTCAAAAATCAAAACTGAACGAATAGAAAAGTAGCTTCAATTGGTATCATAAAAAACAGGTCTTCTTTCTAATTTTGGTTAAACTGAATTTCTGAGTAGTCCAAAGTACTCTTTAGAAATAATACAGCTTTTCAGAACCCTTTCCAGCCTGTCTTCAGGCTGTCTTCATTTGTCACCAACATACTTAAACTCCATGTAGCTCAAGGTTCTCTTTTTCCAGTCTCTTTAAATAGTCATATTTGTCACAAAATGTCAAAATGCATTTAGTACCTTTGCTGTTGCCAAAGACACAGCTGATCACAAATATTGTAATTATACGTAATAAGAGCTTATTGTACCAGGGACTGTTCCAGACAACAGAACACTGAGCTAAATCTATCAGCCCAGCCACTTGTGCCTCTGATCCGTATTACAAGCAGAGAATGTGAACAAAGACCCTAGCAAAAACAGTCTTTGTACTCAAATCTGCTACAAGAATAAGACTATTTAAAAGCTGTTTATAAGAACATTTCTGCACGGGAAAAAGCACAGTAATGTAGAGTTTTGTATCAGGTCATTAGATAATTTGTTAATTACATGTATCAGTCCTACAACAGAAAATATATAAAAGACTAATGATACCAGATCCATCTTTACAAATCTCTTCTAGTGCTTATTTTGGCACTGAATGATTTTGAATTTAACCTTGTGAATTCCAATCTATCAAATTATCCTCAGTTCTGCTTAGATTTTCCAGCTATAGTGTCACACTATTTTGAAGGACAAGTATGAAATTCTAAACTTTTGTGTTCTGGAATATTTAAAATCTGTGCTCAGTTTGACTGACCTTTCCTATTTGACTTTTATATCATTAGTCTCTGATTCCACTGCAAGATTGGCCAGTTCATATTAGAACTTAGTATGACTTCATGATTGTTGGGAGCTACAGTGAAAGAAAGCTGCTTTATAGAGAAAAGTGTAAATTGACATCTCTCTTCAGCTGTCTTTTTTTTTTTTTTTTTTTTTTCTTTTACCAAATAATGGTTACTGCTCTGGTGACTATTTGTCTAGAGTATCCTGATCAGAGATCTGAAATTGCTGTCCTCCACATTTCAGTCCCTGCAGCATCTCTCCTGACCACCCATGTCAGGAAGATGAAAATAACTTTCTTATGTATTGGGAAAAGTGAACATCTCAGATATTTACATGCAACAAAAGTAAATCATATGAAGAGGCCTCCCCTAAATATTTTGAACTCACATTATTTGAAGGATATGCTGCCTTATATTTATATTCTGTCTCTAGCTGCCTCTTCTTCCCTAATATGGTTTCTTCAATTTTTGTTTGTCTTTGATGGCTTTTATTTCCATCTGAAACTGCCATCTTCAAATGGCATCTTGCCATCACTCCAACATTCTGACACTCCAGGGAAAGTACCAGAAACATGCCTTCCATAAATGAACAAGTAGCAACAAACAAATGAGTAACTATTACTCATTACTATTAGGTACAATTTCCATCTTCCTCACAGCTGGAAGCAAAATCAGAGTTTTTAGAAACTTATGGAAGCCCTGGAACTAGGTCACATGAAGAACTGAAAGCCATTCACCTCTGGAAACAATACTTCCACAAGCATTTGGTTAAAATCTTTTCGAGTGTCTGGAAGATGCCCAGGATGTGATTTCAGAAGTGTATACACAGAAACTCTTCTAAAGTTCAAAATTCAGACAGACTCCCATCTACCAAAAGCAGCATCAGAGCATGCACTGTGGCATCAGGCCATAGACCTTCTGTCTCTTGCTTTCTTGACTTTAGGTTTGGTTTTAAAAGAAAAGAACAATGTATGTGTGCATGTGTGTGAAGTGTGTGTATATAAAAAAAAACCATAAACAGAGAAACATCCAGACATATGCAAACATACATAAATACATACTCTGCCAGGAAAAAGATGAAAACAATGCTTTATATAAAGAGAAACACAGAAACTTTCACTTCATTTCATTGCACTAAATCATGTGTGCCTGTGGTTAGGACTGAACATAGGAAAGCTTCCCAAGGGAACCCAAGGCAGTGCTACCAGATAGCTGGCTTTCCCCAGTTTCTTCTTTCTCTTTCCTTCTGTTGAAATTATTTTTTTAAATTTTTTTTTAGTGTGTGTATGGATGTATACGTGCAGGTAAGTTTACCTCATCCTGAGCCACCTTCTTTTACTAACACAAGCAAAGTGGGCATGGGCAGACTTTTTCCTGTTGTCACAGATCTGTAAGCACAGCACCTGAATTCTCTGCTGAGGCACTCAAGACTGAACTTTGAGGAGAGATTTGCTCTCTGAGAGGCTGTGTAATCCATGAGAACTCTGATCACCAATGGGTCTCAAACTCTTTGATAGACCATACCAGATACTCTGCTAAGAAAGAGTGTTTGTTTTTTTTTTTTTTTTTCCCCTGGGTGTTGATTGTTCAGAAAATTACCTGCTCCCAGTACAGCTATTCTTCATAATCATAAACCATATCCTGTAAATTTTCATGCTTAATGCATTTTTTCAGCTTTAGAAGTTTGGCTGATCCTGTACTAGTACTCTTGTTAAAACAAATTACTTCTTGGGAAGAGAACTGACAACAGCCTCATGGTAAGTAAGGCACATTTTGGAATTAACATCACTTTTAAAAGAGTGAATACAAGGAGTTCTTACTATTTAATTGGGATTAGTACATACTAGAAACTCGCAGACTTAATGTATTCCAGACTGTAGAAAAATGTTCCTAACTAAAGTAATGTACACTCCATAGGAAAAATTACTCAAATCCTTACAACTTGTATGTGGAGTATTTTTAACATGAGGTAATTCAGGATTTTATTATGCTTAGGAAAATCCATTGCGCTGTTGCCCTGAACTTACTGCCATAGGAGTCAACAACTAAATTCAGTGGGCCTGTAGATCTTCAAAGAACCCATAGTTTCAGATTTAAAAAGAAAAAACAAACAAACAAACAAAAAACCTAACCCGAGAAGGATCTGTTTTCTGAATGGAAAACATGAAAAAAAAAGTACAACATGAAAAAATAAGACATGGTTATTGTGTTATTGTCAGTGTCTCAATGTTCAAGTGGAAACCAGTAAAGTTTCTCTCAAAGCTCTGCATTGGGACCAATACTATTTAATATCTTCATTAATGACAAAGTGGGGTGGAGTGCACCCTCAGCAAGTTTGCAGATGACACCAAGCTGAGTGGTGTGGCTGATATGTCTGAGGTATAGGATGCCATTCAGAGGGACCTGAAGACGCTCAAGAAGTGGGTCCAGGTGAACCTTTTGAGGTTCAACAAGGCCAGGTTCAGGGTGGCATATGGGTCAGGGCAATGCTCGGTATGAATACTGGCAGGGGAAGGAAGGGATTGAGAACAGTCCTGCAGAGAAGGACTTGAGGGTACTGGGGGATGAAAAGCTGAACATGAGCTGGCAATGTGTGCTCACAACCCAGAAAGCCATTTTTATCTTAGGCTATATAAAAGGAAGTGTGGCCAACAGCTTGAGGGAGGAGATTCTCTCCCTCTACTCTGCTTTGGTGACATCCCACCTGGAATATTGGGTCTGGTTCTGGGGTCCAAAACACAAGAAAGACCTGAGCCTGTTAGAGAGAGTGCAGAGGTGGGCCATGAAAATAATCAGGGAAAAGATACATCTTGTATAAAGAAAGACTGATATAGTTGGAACTGGAGAACAGAAGCGCTGGGAAGGCATTATTGTGACCTTTCAATAATCAAAGAGAGTTTATAAGAAAGATGGAGACAGACTTTTTCCAGGGCCTGTAGTGACAGGAAAAACAATGGTTTTAAAAGGAAAGAAAGTTAAATTGGACTTAACAGAGAAATATTTTACAGTGTGGCACAGACACTGGCACAGGCTGCCCAGAGAAGTTGTGGATGCCTCCTCCCTGGAAGTGTTCAAGTTCAAGTTGGACAGAGCTCTGAGCAAACTGAAAGACATCTGTGTCCATGATTGTGGTTGCATTAGATGATCCTTGAAAGTCCATCCCAACCCAAACCATTCTACAATTCTGTGAGTCTGGGGCTGGGGGATCAGTGCATGGCTTCAAGTGATCTAGAGAAGTCCAATATAAGCTAAATAGGTTAGCTAGAAGCAGAGTTAAAAAGCACTTAGCACATTTATCTTTAGGCATGAAATCATGGCACAATGCAAGGCTGGTCAGATGCCTGAGATCAGCATGGGCTAAAAGACCCCAACAAAGTGATTTAACATTGAAGGTGGCTGCTCTGAGCAGGATTTGCACCTGATGTCCTTCTCAGCTCCCTTGCCACCTGAATCCCTCTATTATACTGCAAACCTACAGAGCCACTCACCTTCTCAACAAGTTCACAGATACTCAGGTATCCTTACCAGGGACTAAGTTTTGCTGTCTGGATCTAGTTTGTGGATTAGAGGCCCAAATCTTTTCCTGACTTTTGCCCTTCTTTGCAGTGCACAGGGAGGAGTTCAGGGTGATGCTGGGACTGGCTGAGGTACCTGCACTGAGTGGTACCAGTTGCAGCTGATCCAGGCCTTGGAGCGATCATGCAGCCTGGCTCACACTAAAACAGATTTTAAAGATGTTTAGTGTGCCACACCTGCATCCTTGAAACATGTTCAGAGCTGGCCACCATTTGCACAGTGTTTGCAACAGATATTAAATCACTTCTACATATTAACATTGAAAGATGTAATTAAAGGCTTAGTCTAACCATGTGTATGCCTTAGGATTTTCAGGGTGCCTGTGACAAATTGATTCCTTATTCCACTGCCATCAAGAGACTTAGACCTGGGGGAAATGCCTAGGTTTACACAAGGACACAATCTGTTGAAACAGGCAAGATGGGAGGCTGCCTCATTGCCTTTGAAGTGAGAAAAGTGTCTTGCCCCTGCTGAGAAAGATAAAATACATGCTACTCAAAAAGCACCCGACTGATACCTTAATTCTCCAGTGTGACGAGCTGGAGTGTCTGAGCTCTGTGAAGTGTATCTGTCACTTACTCCTTGCAAAGGGGCTCTGCATAAGTCCTTTCAGGGGAAATTTTGCCTCTTAGCTGCTACCCATCCTATCAGCCTGCAGAACTACCTTTGTCATTTGGCAGAAGGGGGACTCAAAGTCCTGGGATGTCCAAACTCAGCTCAGGATGTCATCACCTCAGTGTTAAGTGTGCAGTGTTGGATTGATCAGCTTGTCGCCTTTGCTTCTACTCTCAACTCTAAGTGATTGACCAGGTACAAGGTTTTTAGAGCAAAGAATATAGTTAATTTCTTGATTAAACAACATTAAAGATAGAGATACGGAAAGAAAAGTGGAAAAAAAAATTTTTTCAGGAAATGCTGAGTTCTTGCTTGAGTATCCTGACTACGAGCAGAGGGAAAAGCAGAGACACTAAAAGGCTCTGTTGAGATGCTTTCTTAAGGAGCTTAACACCGTTTTTGCTCTTTTAATGTTAAAGGTATGACTCATGCACCCAACATCAATATTTCTTCTGATATTATGCACAAAACTTCTGTAGTAATATTCATTCTCCTTTGCTCCCTGAAACCAAATGCAGCAGTGGTGACACTGGTGCCTCGAGGAGCTTCTCTGATCTCATGGTCCCAGATATTCCTTGGTAAACACACTTCTGTGCACTTCAGTAGTCTCTCTATTCATCACATTTTAAATATGTCACAATATTTTATATATATATATTATAAGGAGAGTTTTCTGTTCAACCTTGTCAAACACCCATTCTCCAGGTTGCTTTTGACTCCCCTCAGTTGGCACACTAGCAATGCAGGTGACTGGTTTGGTATTTGGAGTGCTGTCACTAAATAGCTTCTTCTTTGCTCTCCATTTTTAGGCAGTTTTCAGTGCTCTAGTTATTATGAATGAGGAATCACTGAAAATATCACTTTTCTGAAGTGGAAAGAGAGAGATGTTATAAGGGGCAGCAAAAGGTAAACTCATGCCTGCATAGATACTCAGTCTCATTACTCTTGAAATTTATCCTGTAAAACCCCTGGAGCTTTATCATCAGTTCTCATCAGATTTTGTGGCAAGAGGCAGGCCTTCTCTAGCCAGGAATCTGTCACAAATAAAGGATAATTTTTTTAACCTGTCCTCCTCTGCTTCAATATTTAGATTATACTCTCTCTACTGACCAAATAAAGCACCAAGTGAATAATACAGGGTTTCGTTTAATGATCAGTTAGGCCTCTAAGAAACTACAATTTTATTTGAAAAGTAGCTAACAGAGACAAGTCAACAATGTCCTGAAAGACTTACAAAAAAAGAGTCTACTGTCTACCATCTGGCTTTGATTAAATTACCCAGAGAATACACATATCCAACATAACTCTCACTTTCCAAATATTTAGAATCTCTGGTGAAGCTAGCCATCAGATCCTTAAATTAAAAACTTCTTTCCCTTTAAGAATACATTGATCTGAGATTAAGCAAAGAAAATTACAAATAAATATACCATTTAATAGAATAATGCATTTGAATCAAGAAGAAAATCTAATAATCTAATTTAATTATTATCTAATCATCTAATTTAGTCATCTAATTTAATTTTCTGTGTGAAAAAGGACAAACTGCACTATTTTTTTTCTACTATCCTAACACATTTGACAGCTTTCTTAATAATTAGACAATCAACAAATACTATAAACTGAACATGAGCTTGCAGATTGCACTGTGAATGAAACATAAGTAGGTACCAGAAAATCTTAGTGGAATAAACCTTGCTGTGACACAGGTGGAGCAGTAGTGACAAAAGAGCATGAAGCTTCTAGCCTGGGTTAACCTGTGGTTGCCTCTTTAAAATTGGTTTAAGCAGCACTAATATTCTGTACCACTGATCCCAAAACAGTATTGCCCCTCTTCAGCTGAGCTGAATGAAAATATAAACTCAGTTGAGAAAATAAGAAATTTCCTTTCTCTGTGATTAGGAAATAAGCTGTGAAGAACCCAAATTGTTTATTTCTCAGGCCTGAAACCCATTATGTGAGAATTTTTCATGTGCTCAGCAAAACAAAAACAGCTGCCCTGGTGGGGTACTTATGTAAGGCAATTAAGGAGCAATATAAACATGAAGAGAACAGAGGGACAAGCTTGTGACATCAAAAGCATATGCCCATGTTCTTTTGAAAAAAAATTAATCAAAAAGGGAAAGAAATTTCTCTTTTGCTTTATGGCTGTAGAACCTGGATATTGAGCTCAATATTTTTTCCAGCATCAAATGAACAGTTCAAAAACTTCATACCGCATTGATTCCTTTAGACCTTCTCCTGGATACAGGAGCAAGAACTCAGAATATGTGCTAAATTAATGACTGTATTAAAAATATGTGTTAAAGACTATGATTATATGATGACCATGCTTCTGTGATAAATTTGACTACGTACACAAGTCGCAACAAAGCCAGAGAGAGTTTATACATCCTGGACACTGAAAGGTCCTGGGGAACCAAGAAAAACAGAAGGAGATTCTTGGTGTGGAAGAGAGGAGCTGGGGACCTGGATGAATGTTTTGGTCAAGAGGGAGTTCAGAAGACAGTGTGGTGATGACAGGAGACAGATGTGTAGAGAAGCACACTGTGAAAAGAAAAAAGAAATACTGATCAGAAGGAATATTCATTAACTGCACTCACATATGTGCTGCTTTGCTGGATGATTTACTCAGATTCTTTTAATGTATCGTTCTGGTTTCACGTTTCACCACTCATCTACATTTTACACCTATTCCTGGTGTGAGGCTTATGGCAATTTTGAGGTTCCTTGGGTGAGAAGCATTGTGGAGAATAAAAAAGATTTTCATGGCCATATACAGCTTTGTAGTGTGTGTGAAAGAAATTCTACTGAAACACCCTCAATGTTTATCTCTCCTTGCTTTACTTAAATGCTTAACTCTCAGAAGGAATTTGTTTACATCATTAATTCTAGTAACTGTTTATCAGTGCAGTGGCCTCATAGTTTCCATAGATTTGTCCTGTGTTTTTCCATGTGCAATGTAGCTTTCAAAGAATCTCATGTTATTACCACCCTGATTTCAACTTTGAGACTATTTACATGTTTGATGAAATCAGAGGTTCACATTAATCTAAGCACACATTTTGGTTTGCTTCACAAATGAGGGTCTATTTTTCTTTTCCTTCTTTCACAATTAAATATACTCACTATACTTTTTCTATTGTTTTTTTTTGTCTACCATTAGTAATGGAATTTATTCAATCTGCTTTTTATTTGGCAGTGATATAGACGTCCATATTCCAGCCCTCTTGGGTTTTCATTAATTCTTTCATGAGTTTGTTTGTTCATGCACACAAGAGTAGTAATTTGCTGTCTGAAAAACTGACACTCAGGGTCCACAGACAGCACTGATCATCCAGAGCAAAGCCTCACTTGCAACTTGGAATATCAGAGGTGGCTCACAGCAGATCTTTTCTTCATTTCATTAAACTACTAATTTATTAACTATTTAAAACAAGGGTGTTTTCTTCTTTCTCACAAGATATAGTCCAAAAGATTAAGATCATATGGTTTAATACAAACCTACTCTTTTCCTACCCTGACAATCTGAGGAAGTCAGATGGCTTTGCAGCTTTATATAGTGATTGTACAACCACAAAGTCTGTGTTTCCTGGAGACTTTGACATAGCTTTATTTTATTCTGACAATTATATAAATATTTTAAGAGAAATGGAATTACACCAGAATTTACTTGACTATTTCTGTAGGTTTAAAAATTAAACCAAAGACTTTTGATTTTTTACTTTGCCAAGAGTTAAAGAGCTAAGAAAAAGTCTCCCATCTTGTCTTGTCCTGGCCTTGCATTGCTCTCACCTGCAGTTTCTAAGCTATACTGGGGATACATGATGTGAATGTATTGTATTTAGATTCCTTCTATTAGATGCAAAATGCTTGTAGTCTTTCTGGCATGTCTAAAAAGCAGATGCCTTGGTTGCAGATGCATTTAGACTGTATCCAGAAATACTTTTGGGCAAAATGTTTTTAAGTGTAGGGGTGAGGCCTTCTGTATAATGCACATGAACTGGGGACTAATGTTTGTCCAAAATATGAAAATACCATTTTACTTAAAAATCATATATATATAAAGATATATGCCTTCAGTATTACTCAGTTTTTCCACCAATAACTACTCTGACTGACTGTAAAGAACCAAACAAAATTGACAGGAAGGGCACTGCAGGCAAGAAAAAGCCTGCACAGCACTGGAAGGTGAAAAGCACCATTTCAAGTGGAAAAGCCTAGTGAAAATATTCATGCTTATTTGTAGGCATCCATGGCTTTAGTCTGTTTCCAACTTCTACATGAAGAGTAAAATGAAATTCATACTTTAGGCTATAAGATCTAAGAAAAATTATAAACATTATGGTTTAAATTTCTGAACCATTTTAACATGAACACATATTTAGTGGTGTTTGGTGCTTTCTATTGCCTTTTTCCCCAGCTTGGGCCAGAACCAATTACAGTTTGGCCTCTTAGAGGTGTGGAATTGTACATCATGCTCAATTCAATCACCAAATGGGGCGGAGTCATGCTAAACCCTGTCTTGATTTTGAGTAATTTGGTGAGATTGGTTCTAAAAATCAGGAGACAAAGGAATCTTTAATTATCTGAAGTGTGGCCTTTAGATACAGTTGCTTAGTAATTGAATTATTTTTTTTCTCTTCCTTCACAGTTTATCCTTTCGTATTTCATTCCTTTTGGACTTGTACTAGCAACTTAATATGTTCCGCAACACAGACTGTTCTGTCTCCCAGTTTCTGTTCACAGAATTGCATTGCTTTGCAGGAATAAACTTGCATGGGGCTTGGGAATGGGACAAAGATCTCTCACACCCAGTCAATGGCCTTAACTGCTAGCCTGAGTTCAATCTCTTGACAGTTTCTTGCTTTCTTTTTGGTTTGCTTGGCATTTTTCCTGCCTGTGGAAAACTTCAAAAGATGCTAGGTTTGCCTATGAACATCTATTTAGGCTCATAAATAGATGAAAAGACTTTCCAGGCAAATGTGTTTGCAGTGTCTAGGCATTCTGTAGTAGAAATTAGAAGTGTTTTTTCAGGAATAGTACAACTGCAGGTGTTGCTAGCTGTGATTTTTAGCAGCGGACCTAACCTTTTGGGGTACATGCCATTTCAGAGGACACTATAATGTTGAAATTGAGAAACCTCTGTGAGTCCTGAAAGTTAAGCTACGTGATTGAGAATCTCACTTCTAGAAACTGCAAAGTTCTGTGTGTCTGTGCTGATGAACTCTGTGCCTCTCTCCTGACTTATTATTGCCAGATGTCCTGATAAACTTTTAAGGCTCAGTTTTAGTTTTCTGTCCCACTGAACAAGCTGAGCTATGTCCTACAAACTGATTGCAAACCAGTCTTTACAATCTCTGCCCTCACTGGGCTAAAATAATTGTCATGGAGTAAAGGACAGTGTGAATTGCCTATATCAAGGTGTGAAGAATTGCCTTGCAGTAATGAGAGGTAAATATCACTCCTCATACTGATACCATGTTTGACAAAATCTTTAACTGTGGAGAATTACAAGGGACTGAGGGCAGGATTTGGTTAACCCTAGAGCAGATACTGAGGGCTTAAATCTGTTGACTAAACATCCAATCTCCTGAAACAGATGTGGTCAAAGATCTTTTTCTTTGGACAGAGCCAACACTGAGATGTGATAGTAGCATTAATTCATATCAACACGTACTCCTAATGCATAACATGCAGGCCTACAAATACTTTCCAAATAAATAGATAATTTAAAAGTTCAACTGGGAATAAGCTAGGACACAAGTAGCCACAACTGAGATTTGTGGTCATATGCCTTCTGGGCTACTGGAAGATTTAGTCATGAGGCAAATATGAGAGTCTACATGAAACAGAACAAATGAAATAAAATGGACATGTGACTCAAAAGAGTGGGAGCCACCCAAATCTGTGAGGAGACTACTCAAAGGTACCTGAAGGGGGCCTACATGAAGGTTGGAGATGGACAGTTTATAAGGGCTTCTAGTGATAGGACAGGGGGCAATGCTTTTAAATTAGAGAAAAGTAGATTTAGATTGGATGTTAGGAAAAGATTCTTTACCATGAGGGTGGTGAAAAAATAGAAAAGGTTGCCTGGGCAGTAGCTGAGGCCTCATCCCTGGAGACATTCAAAGTGAGTCTTGATGAAGCTCTGAGCAACCTGATCTAGTTGAGGATGTCCCTGCTTACTGCAGGGGCATTGGACTAGATGACCTTTAGATGTCCCTTCTGAACCAAATTATTCTGTGATTCTAAGAAAAAAATATTGCCTTTCTGGTACTCCAGTATGCAGGGCAGACTTCAGGCTAAGATTAAAGTTCACTGAATTTTGTAAATTAGTTTTCTCAATGTTCCTTTCTCATAGAAGGGTATTTTTTTTTCCTGTGAAAAGGAAAAAGTCTATGTCAGTCTTTCTGTAAAATGGGAAAAGCCCCTATATTTTTTCTCCAGTTCCAAATTCAATTGATTATTGCTATCAAGCTTCACTAGAAACTTCCATCAAAGTATCAAAATATGTCATCTGAATGTGGAAAGGTAACTGACTTAGAAGCTATTGAGAAGAGATTCATTAATACAGAACAAATCAACTAAAAAACCCCCAAAATCCAGCACTGTTTTCTCTATTTAGGCCATCCTGGGGAAGTGTTTTGTCTCTCTGTTATTTATTTTATCACGTGAGTGTCAGACTTTGCAGTATAGCATTCAAATTAAAGCATTAAATAGATATTTCCCTGATAGCTGTCACTAAAAATTTTAAGAATTTGATTGCATTTTCACAGTAGCAGTTAATTATATATTGCCTGGTATTTAGGAAAATGCTACTTTTCTTTTATTTTCATGCCATCCAGGCTTCTGGACTGGCACACTGATTTTGAAAGCAAAATTAATGGCTTTGACTAATTCAATTATTTTTCAAACCTCATGCCATGACTACTCAAACTGCTTTGGCAACATCTGTGCTTGCTAGTAATCAGATTGACACCTGTCAAAATAAAATTCATTGTTACAAATATTTTCTGGAACCTCAGACTCATTCATGACTTTGTTTTGTTGCTTGCATAGATATTGAAAAACAGGTGAGTTAGTCCCCAACCTCAGAACATGTCCCCTTTGTTTTTCAGTCATTTATCTGTTTGTACAAGAGGTACAAAGCAGTCAAGGCAGGAGCATTCCTCCATGCTGAGGGAATCAGTAAGTGCAAGAGATCCAGGACTGAATGAAGGGATTAGCCTCTGTTTGCAAATCCTTTTCTTAGACTTTGTGACTTGATTCTGTACCAGGGCCTTCATATACTGACAGGATTAATGCTCTTCTGCTAGTTTCATGTCTGTCAGGATAGGAGGGAACAGAAGATGCCAGCTACTACCCTATAGTTTCTGCCCTGGACCTTACTCATGAACTTTGAGTACAGTTCACCAAGTTCAAGTCTTTGCTTATATAGAGAACAATTTCTGATACAAGGTTTTGCAAGGTCAGACACAGCTGGGTTTTTTTGGTTAAACCCAAATGATCTGCTAATATACTTTGAGGGAGTTGTAGAAGTAACGAGAATTTATTAAACATATATCTGTTTTTAAAAGACTTAAGCAGAAATGGAAAACACCTTTAGGTCATCTAGTCCTAGTCTTTGCCAAAGGGGAATTGTCCCCTCGAGCACTATTTCTAGGATTTGGAATAGATTTTCAGGGTTTCCTCCTGGTATCCTCCTTTGAAAGGTAACCCAGAACTGTAGCCATATATATCAGATTATAAACCAGAGCTGGGTGTTTCCAAACTATTCAGACTACTGAGCCTTCTGAAAATTTTGTTCCACTTCAGACTGCATTTCTGTGGTATCTGGAAGAGAGAAATGCTCATTATTATACTTTGAAAAATGATTGTGTGTCTTAAATAAAAAATGGAAATCTCTCTTTAGTAGTAATTCTTAATGTTTGGAGGTGAATGTTGTCCTCCATTCTGTCACGTTTCTATAACCTTTGTGATATGGGCTGAAAAAAGCACATCTGAAGCACAACAGTGTATCAAAGGACTGTTGGCCTTCAATATAGATCTGTTTCACTTTCCTTCCTCATCCCTTTTCTGTCAACCCTGAAGAACTGAAGTGGGATGCAACAAGTTATCCAAGTGGAAATTCAACCGAAAAGGTGATTTTTAACTTGTTTGTGGGTTTGTTTTTTTTTTTTTAAACTCAATTTTCATTTAAACCAGAGTTAAATATGTCGCTGACTTGGATTGGTCTTATTTAATTAAAAACATTGGTGGTAGAATAAAATGCCAATTTCAGTATTTCATGTTGATACAACCCTTTGATTGCAGTCTCTTTGGCCACTTACAGTGACTCAAGTAAAGCAACTGTTAACCCCAGAAATGTTCAGGAAGGATTTAAATTGTAGTTATGAAGTTAAAGTGGCTGAAGTAAATGAATGAAATAACTGTCAGAGGCTCTGGCTGTGGTAATGTTCTATGATCACTTACAGAAATTTAGTGCCTTGAGAAACTGTTGCAGGGAAAACCACTCTTTCTATGACAAGAGTGATGTGCAGTTGTGGAAAGGTCTTGCCTCTGCCCCAGCAAATATTCTTCTGATATTAATCATGCTGACTAATTGACAAAATGGGAATAAAAGGGTCCAGCACATCAGGACATAACATGAAAAACTGGGTTTAACTAAGTAATTGGGTACACAGGCTAACCTACTTGGAAAATAGGCAGCTTACATTTCTTCTGCTCCTCCTCTCTTTTCCTAGCAATATTTTTCTTTCAGACTCATCTTTCTGCCTTCCTTGGATACTTTTCACTCTTTAAAGACTGACTGCCTCTACTAAATTATAAAGGATTTATCTATACTTTCAGTCTTAATATTTTAATATTATAGAATCTTTGTGGTCTTTTTTTTTTTTTTTCTTTCATTTTTTTTATTACTAATTTAAAATTTTCTATTACTAATTTAAAATCTCCTACCTACTAAAGATAAGTTTCTAGTTTATGATGTTTATGTACTTTAATATGATTTAACAACAGCTATCATTTTATTCACCTCTTCACTCTTTGTCTCAAAAATTTGTCTATAAAAATACCAGGAACTGCATCAAAGGCATTTTTAAATTCAAGACATACAACATCCACTGCTGTCCTCTCTGTGGGGCTGGTCAGTGAATCATAGAAGGCAATTAGGTTGGTGCAATGTGATTTGCTTCCAGTTCCCAGTCACATTCTTGTTCTTTGTGTACCTGACAGGGGCCTTGAGGAAGATTTGCACCCTGATTTTCCAAAAGCCTGAGGCTCAGAAGCCTGTAGTTTCCTGGATTCTTCTCCCCTGCTTGAAGATGAGTGTGATATTTTTTTCTTTTTCCCATCATCAGAAAACTTCCCTTCCATGGTTACCAAGAACTTTCAGAGATGATAGAGACCTTGCAGTGACATTAGGATGCTGCTGCAGCATCCTTAGGTGCATCCTGTCTGGTTCCACAGACTTCTACATGCCTGAGTGGTGTAAGCACTACTTAACTCTGTCTTCCTCTAACATTCACAAATCTATGGGGCCAGATGGGATCCATCCAAGAGTACTGAGGAGCTGGCAGAAGAGTTTTCCAAATCTCTCTCCATCATTTATCACCAGGCCTGGTTAACAGGAGAGGTCCCAGACAACTGGAGGCTTGCCAATGTGATGTGCACCTACAAGAAGGGCCAGAAAGAGGATCTGGAAAAACTACAGGCCTGTCAGCCTGACCTTGGTAGAAGGAAAGATCATGGAGAGTTTCACATTGAGTGCACGCCCATGGGAGGTACAGGACAACCAGGGGATTAGGCCCAGGCAGTAGGGGTTTATTAAAGGCAGGTCCTGTTTGACCAACCTGATTTCCTTCTGTGACCAGGTGACAAGCCTAGTGGATGAGGAAAAGGCTGTGGATGTTGTCTATGATTCCTCTCCTGTGGTTAATACTTCACTTGAAGATTTTGTTAGTAGGCTGGGGGAACTAGGGTGCCATAGGGCAAGGCTTACCAGTTAAAATAGGCTTTTTCAATGTCTTTTGTCACTAGGTCCACAAGACCAGATTTTCCTTAACATTCCTTCTATTGACAGTATGCCTACAGAATCTCTTTTTTGCCATTCATATCCCTTTTTAGTTTTAACATCAGCTGAGTTTTGACTTCCCTAATTCCATCCTTGCAGACCTGGGCAGGGCTTCTGTATTTCTCCTGGGTATGAGAACCTATGTGGTCTTCTGTTTTGCATATGAGCTTCATAAAGAGTTATCCATTCATCCTGGATGAACTTCTGACATGCTTGCTCAAGTTTCTGCCCTGTCCTCCATTTCCTGCACAGAGGCAAATATCAACTGGTCTGGCCCATATTTGATTAAAATAATTTTTAAACCTCATTGGCTGTGCAAACACAGCTTTGAGAAGCAAAAACCATTTTTTAAATCACAAAGTTATGACACTTTAGACATGCTGAGGGAACCAAAAAAGAAAGGTGAAATGGATTTCAGACCACTGGAATGAAGTAGCAATTTTTAAAAAAAGTTCTCCCTTTGAAGTTGAAGATGTAGAGCAAACAATGCTCTATGGTTAGTGAATGATCTCTTGTCTAGAAATAACTCTGGATCAGAAAGGTCAGTGTAATGCAAACTATGAATCCAGTTTGATCTGTTTTAAAAGTAGAAGTAATCTGCAAATATCAGATAAGTATTGGTACCGACTGAACTTAGTGATATTAAGATGATTATCGCTGATCAGTGTTTTACAATTCAGACTCTGTGTATGAGTGCTTGCAGGTGTACAAATTGGAGCCACCACAGAATATGTGTCTGGTTTAGATAATTTTTCCAACCCAGCAATCCTCAGGTCAAATTAAGAAGTATTAGAAATGAGAATTCAGAAGACTCAGAATTCAGCCACATTGTAGCTATTTCCTTGGCAATATGAGTTTGCCTGATAGAGTTCTTGCCAGTGTCTACTTCAGTTCCACAAATATCAGTTAAATATAGAACCAGAGCTGAGAAATAAAAAAGATTTTTTTTTCTAAATATTGTCTCATGAATCTGGAACTTTAAAAAACTCATGAAGGGAAAGAAAATGGAACAGAGAGAAATCTAATGAAATAAATATACACAGGGGGAAAAAAGAGAAAATAATTCAACTAAACAGCCATAAGTGTTGTACTCTTTTCATGACACATATCTGAAACTCACATGATTTGGATGAGTCTGATGTTTCATTGTACTGGGTAACAGTTGATGGAGCCAGATTCTCCCTCAAAGAAAGATAACCACAAAGAATCCTGCCAAGCTGCTGATGTATTAAACACTCGTTCTGTAAGTAGTGTAATAAACAGAGAGGCTCTTTCTCTCACAAGCCACAAAATGGATGGTGTTCAAAAGCAAGCTTTGAAAATATTTGTGTTTGTGTTTTTTACAGTGGCAGCAAGGCCCTGGTTCCAAAGACTCTTCTCTTAGCAACACAGCCAGTGCAAGCTGCTCCTGGCCACCTCCCCTGTCCCCATGCTTATGCTTATCTCTGTGTTATCTCCTCATTTGTGCCACTGGAGATGTTTATCATCTCATGTGGCAAACGTGACTTATTAGTTGATTACTAAAATATCAGTCAGTTCAATCTGAGCAAAAACATCTTAAAAAAAAAATAATATTACTCTTGGGTCATAGAATCATAGAATCAACTGGGTTGGAAGCGACCTCTGAGATCATCAAGTCCCTTGAACCCTTGATCCACTGCTGCTGTGGTCTTTCAATAAGTTCCTTGGTCTGGTTCATCTTGCATTCCCACAAACACCTGCACAGCACAGCTGAAGGGGATGGCATGGGAGCAAACAGGAATACCTCTGGACAAGGGCAGAGAGAACTGTTGACATCAGAGTAGCTGCCAAGGGGAACATTTGCTGAACCACAGTGTAAGTCCCATGATTTCCATTCTGTCTGAATCCAGCAGGTTGTCATATACAAAGTGAGAAGGTGTTCTTACAGAGAAAAAGTTAAAAGGTAAAAAGACAAGAAAGAGTAAAGGTTCAAGTGTTCCCCTTCACCTATGAGGGATGAGAGGTGAATCCTGAATGCAGCCAGCTACTGCAGTTACAGTTGTGCTAAGTATCACAGCCCTGATTTTCCTCTAGTGAACATAAGATGGATTTCTGAGCTAGACCTGCTCTCCTGCAGCATGGGGGTTCCTCAGAACTCAGAACACAGTCAGAAGGAAACTTCCTAATCTAGCTAACAAAACCCAACAAAACAGCAAACCAACAAAAACTAAAGATATCTCACTCATGATAAGCCTGAAATGAAGAGATTAGGAAGTTTCACTACACATAGGGCATGGCAGATAAAAATATCCTCTCAACTAAGAGCAAGCTCCCTTTGAAAGCAGAAGGATGCCTACGCTTTTTGCAGTGATAGGAAAAAAGACACAGAGGCTGACCTGTTTTCCCTTTATACTTTGCTTATCCTATGCAATCAGCTTTGAGAAAGCTTTATATTCCTGAGTGTGGGGAGAAGGGAGGAAGAGTAAGCAAGATGTGCTTGTTAGGCTCAGGGTGGAGAAGAGGGCTGAATGTCAGGAAGAATGGTTCTGGAAACATGTATTTCCAAAAACTAATTTCTCTGTACTGGTGCAAACAGCCCAGCAACAGTTCTTTGAGCTCCATAGGTAAGAGAGAATTGTGGTTTAGGTGAGGATAAAAACGCTGTTGAAATCATATGTATTCTATGTTTGATCGTGATTGTTTCTGAGGAGTTGCCTATGAAATCAGTTGGAAACACTTGTTATGAATCTTCAGAAAATATGGATTCCAACTCAATATCTTCATATTAAACTGAGTAAAGCAGTATACTGCTTTTTTTTTTTTTTTTTTTTTTTTTTTTTTTTTTTTTTTTTTTTATACCTCCAATACTGGGAAATTACTACTAATATTTTTCACATTTTATTCAGAGCAAGCCTACTGCGAATACATGTTGGTAATTGAGTAACTGGTTTGGAATGAAAAATGCATCCTGACATATTGAAAAGTGTACATTTCAAAAAATATTGCTTTCATCCTTTTCTGCATGGTCTTCTCTCACTTGATTTATCTAGTGATTGGCAAAGCAGTAGGTGCCTGGCCAGCAGCATCACAATTAACTCTCTTGTACAGGTGGAACAATATCAGTGAAATGGTTGTGTCTGGCAAAGAAAAATCATCTGGCATTCTAGTTGCTTTATAAATTAAAAATTTAAAATATTTCATATAGCACGTTATCAATGGCATATTATTTCTAAAACACAATGTATCTTGCACTGCTTGAAAAATATTCTGATAGAAAAAGAGCTTTCCAAAATCCAAAGAGATAAAGCATACTTGAGAGACCATTTATTTATTTTTTTTTAATTCTTCAGTTTTGAATGATTCTACAGAAGAATAAAGTATAAAGTAGTATCTATACTGAAATTCCTCAATAAGAAAAGCCAAACATAATGGGCCATGCAAGGGCAATACAGGAGCAGAGAGATTCTGCTATGCAGCACACTCCATGGCTGTCTGCGGTGCTGGAATAATGAGGTGAATCTGAACCAGAAGATCTTAGATCTCTTGGGAATACTATATTTTCTAATGAAACTATAGCAATTTAAGATGTTATGTCAGTCTTTTCCTTATCCAATGTTCTTGAAAGTGACCTCAACACTGTAACAAAACATTTAAAATCATGGAACAGAACATCTCCAGGTGTCAGCAATTAGGAGAGACATCATCCTGCCATCACTAGTTATAATCTGTTTTTTCAAATGCAAAGCTATGTTTGAGCTACTAAAAGGGTTTCTGCAATACCAGGACTCATGTTCTTTTGTCTATAAGCATAGAATTAATGCATATCTTATAAAAAAAGCATGTGGAAGTTTAGTTGATACTCACTTGAAATAATAACGCTGAATCTTGGCATTAACAGTGCATATTTCACATTAAGTAGCCTGTCAAATTCATCAAGCCCCCTGCTGCTATAGAAAACTGACACCCCCCTCCTCTGAACAAGACATCCTCTTCATTAAAATATGATTTATTTTGGCCCTTTTTTTTTACTATAATATTAAATATACAAATATACATACACATGTACATACACATACCCAAGTGTATGTATAGCTTAGAGGTCAACTCAAAAATTCTGACTCAAATTCTAACTTATATACTGTAAAATGATTTTCAGATGTAGTCTATTAGACTTGCATTCCCTGAAATCCCTTGTAGCCAGACAGTCCACATTTATCTTTTCTTCTTTGAGAGTCTATTTGCAGAAGGTTTGCAATGCTAGTGGAGAGCCTATGACGTGCAGAAATAAATCACTCTTTGCCTTCTTTTAGAGAGGGCTGAAGACTTGGTGTCTCAGAGGAAGTCAATAAAGCATGGAAGAAACTTTGATGGGGAAAAGAGTAGCACAATGACAGACATACTTGTTTTATTGGGTATAATAAATATTATTATCAACACTGAGCTGGTTGTTGCCATCTAGTTCTTTGGATTGTTGTTGTTGAACTCAAAGTAATACCATGAATGCATCCTTCTGTCTCTTTAGGGAAGAGAAGTGGATATCCTTCCTATGGTCATTTTCTGTCCACAGTCTGTAACAAGCTCCTGAGAACTTGCTTGGTTCTCTCTGAATTTTGTGGTAGCAGTTTATCAAAGAATCATAGGTCATCTAGTGCAACTGCCCCTGCAATAAGCAAGAACATCTTCAACTAGATCAAGTCCCTCAGAACTCCAGACAACCTGATCTTGAATGCTTTCAGGAATGGTGCATCACCACCTCTCTGTGCCAGTGTTTCACTACCATAATTTCTTCCTTATATCTAGTTTAAAACTCCTTTAGTTAAAAACCATTACCCCTTGTCCTATTGCACCTGTCCCCATCTTTCTGACAAGCCCCCTTTCAGTATTGAAATGCTGAAATAAGGTCTCAGAGCCTTCTCTTCTCTAGGAGGAACAACCCTGACTCTCTCAGCCTTTCCTCACAGCCAAGGTGTTCCCTCCCTCTGATAATTTTTGTTACCCTCTGGACCCGATTCAGGGGGTTCATGTCTTCCCTGTGATGAGGACTTCAGAGCTGGACACAGCAGCAGAGTTAATTTTCTTCCTATTGGCAGGTACAGTGCTGTAGTTTGGAATAATATAAATAAGAATAATGTTGACAGTATACTGGTGTTTTCATAAGCAAAGACTGCTTATCCCAAATCAAGGATTTTTCAGTTTCCTATACTCTGTAAATGAGCAGATGCCCAAGAAACGAGGAGAGAGCAGGGCCAGGGTAGCTGACCTGAACTGTTTGTAGGATGGTGAGCATATAAAGTACATCAGATCCATATATAAACAAGGGGAAATATGTCCAAGTGGGGCAGGTTGCTGCCTGGGGACTGGTTGAGCATAAGTCAGGGGGTGTTGGTGAGAAATTGCATTGTGCTTCCCTTATCTTCCTTGGGTTTTGTTTCTCTTTTTGTGATCTTCTTCACATACAATTATTATTATAATATAATTATATTAATAATTAGCATATTTTTTACTCTATTTATTAAACTATCCTAATCTCAAGCTGTAAGTTTTACCTTTTTTTTGATGCTCCTCCCCACCCCACTGGTGGTGGGGTAGGAATGAATGAAGAGCTCTGTGGTACTTCATTACCCACTGGGATTAAACTATGCATATTTCTTTAATAAGAAGGCAATTTCCCAGCAAAAGATTTGACCAAACTACAGAATTATCCATGAATTACATTACAGAATAAGCAATCAATATTTGGCTGAAGTGCCAGGACTCGTACTGTATGGTGTCAACCTTGAATAAAGAGGCAAAATATGAGTATTTCGGTGGCATTTGCTATCAAAAGAATTTTAAAATTATAGACTGAGGCCTTGTAAATGCCATGAAAGTAATTTCAATTGTTTGTGGTGACACTTGTCCATTATGGTACAAGTTTTTTAGAATAAGTGGAAAAATGTCTAAAGGCAGTTCTGCTTTTGAAAGCACAAATAGGCTGTGCAATTTGAATAAAAGTAAGAAAGAAAACATAAATAAATCGTAAATATTGAAGTAAATATTTCAGGCCCTTATTTTAATAACTAATATTGTAAAGTTAGAAACTATTTCCACAAAGAGTACAAATATCCCATCTTCTGTAAAATTAGGGAAAACCAAAATAAGTGACTCTTTCTCTGTGCCACGTAAGCATCTACAAAAGTGACACATAAAAACCAAGGCTTCAGCTGTTTATCATATCTGTCTATCATGAATCTGAAGGACTGCAGAGCAACCCCAAATACCTGTGGGACTGCAGCTTAACAGTTTCCTAGAGTGACAATTTTATTGTTGTGCTTCATCCCCCCCTGCCTTCACTTATGCAAACACTGCTAGGTAGTTTTGCCACCCCAAGAATTCACACGGATTATAGTTCTTAACCAGACTCACAGGGGGAGAACTTTAGTTTGAAAGGCATTATAATAAAATGCCCACTCCCTCAGTATTTTTCTGTAGTTTGGGTTCCATATATATTTAACACAAGGGAGACTAGGATTAGCAGAGGTTGTAGAGTCAAATGTATACAATATGTAGAAAATAATCAGTAAATTAATGAGATGACTGTGAATTTTTCAGCAATGGTTAGACACAAGTCTTGGAAAAAGCCTCCTTTTCAACATGAAATTAGGAAGCAAGACTGAGATCTGTGTGTTGCTTCTCAATGAACACACTTTGAGAGATAGTAGTAATTAGCTCTAGTAAGGATGTGCAGTACACCTCTAAGTCCTTTGAAAGAATATGATATTTAACTATTCCTTGTAGTTGTTTATCCTCTTCCTATGCTAGAATGTCTGAGATCAACAGAAAAATTGTGCTTCGATAACTTCCCCATCACAGGATTTTTAATATTATCTAACTTGAATATTCCTTCCTAAAATTTGTTCCCTTCTTCTATCTTTGTGGGCTAGAAAAACAGCTTTCCACTTGGTAGCAATCTTCTATGTACTTGGATACTGTAATAATATATTTTTTTTCTTGTCTCCTTTGAATTAAATTTGTCATTTTGCTTGATCTTTCCTTGTGGATCTTGTTTCCTGGACCTCTTGCTCTGCACCCAGAGGCAGCTTGAGATCTTAGTATGCAAATTTCCCATGAACATGATGGACTCAATTTTATAATCTATTTACCTCAGATTAAAAACAGGGAAGAAAACCAACTGCTTTTCAAATGCAGAGGTTTTCACTGAGCAATGATGAGGATGCATGGGGCAATATTTATTTTTATTTAGGATATACGTTTTGAAATCAGCCTGCATAAGAATTTTCTTAACTTTCTTTGGAGACAAAAAACTACAATATTCAGCTTATTCACCTAAGGAAGATATCTTGCGAAATTTATGTTATTAAATTGTGAACAGCTCAGCTTTTTTTTTTTTTTTTCTTTGAACACTGCCTCCATTTCTAGCTTTTTCTTTGTGGGTATCTCAGCAGATCAGTAAAATTTGTTAGGGAGGAAGACTGCAGGTCTTAGAGAAAAAATTGTATGCTTAAGCGTATGCTTAAGTCCCTTTACCTTTCAAGGGACATGTGAACAATTTTGTAATTAAGCAGAGAATTATGAGATCTATTCCTCATGCTACAGGTAGTAGTTCAGCCAACAACTTTGCCTTTTTTTACCTCCTCTGCCCCTGGTACAAGTTGATTACGTAGCAGCCTTTTAAAGTGGAAGAATATTTGTTTTTTTAAATGCATAAGTGTTAAAGGTATAAGCAGTAACATACTAATATGTAACACCACAGATAGTGTAAATTAACATATAGCTCCTACTTTAGAGACTGATTAATCAGGTATTTAAAGGTAGCTCTATTCACTTAAATGCTTTCATGTGCATAGCCCTTGTGTTAACATCTATATTTTCATAGGAAGGGGTTGTTCTCTGGCCCTACTAAGACAACCTCCACTGCACCTGTAAAGCAAAGCTAAGCTGTCTGGATTCAGCCCCTTCCCCAGAACCAGGGCTGCTGCTCCTAGGTTGGGTTATGGGGCCACAGACATGACTTGTTCTGAGCTGTGCCCAGGCTATGCTGGAAAGTTGCTATCTGGGAAAGGCCCAAAGCTTTCTGGGGACTGTTCTGTGAAGTCAGCATTAGAGATAAACACATGCTAGTGTTTAAGGATACATCCTGGACCTCGTTAACTTTCTGGAACAGCCATGTCTATTAAGGGCAGTGATGTGGAGAACAGATGTCTGCAACTAAAATCTAAATAGCACATTGAAAATGAATAGACTTCCTGAATGAATAAAAAAGGCTCTGGCTGTTCACATTTCATATTAATACTAACCATCCAACCACGTACAATAAGGGAAAACAAAACCAATTTTGAACAGACTGTTTTTCTCCTTAGAAGATAAAACATTTCACTGTATCTACAGAGTGAGATTTGTTACACCTAAATTCAGCCATCTGAAAAAAATAAGTCTCTAATTTAAAAAAACTACCTAGGTTGTCTCTGTAGCCTGTAAAGAAAGATCATTTTAAGAAAGTGATACATTGCACCCTGAGCTACAACATGGCTCCAACAGGAGGCCTGAATTCGTTGTTTCTCTGCAATTCTACTTATAATTACATTCAAGGAAAACCGTAGACTGAAAGACTTTAGACAAGAAGCCTAACATTTAGATGTCAAATGATGTGAGACGAATCTCCTGAATGTTCAGTTAGCTCAGGATAATGTTTAACAACCCAGAGGATTACCCACCTGAAATTCTGAATTAGAGTTGTGATTACAAATATGATAAATTTACTCTGTTATCTATCTTAAATCCAGTAGATTTTCTCTACTATCCATAAGGTATTATGTGCTAAGCCTGTGTCTCATATAATTTATAAAAATCCTTGAGACACATGTCTTATTAATATATTACTCTGAATTATTAATTAAAATGTATTTCCCAACCCGTTTAGGTTTCTTTTTGTCTTTCTGATTAAAAAAATTCTTTCCAGTTTTTGCCAATGTACTCATCTTCCCATGGGGTTTCAGATAGTTTTGTCAAAGCATTTCTGCATCTGGGTGTTTTTTAAAAGTTTATTTAAGATACGGTTTTCACAGATTTCTTTTTATTACTTTTGACATTCAAATTCCGGTTAAATCATAGCCATACTGTTTTTAGGTTCAGATTGGAAGAGGGAAGCTTTAGGAGGAGTTTTTTTAAACGTAAATAAGCGGCACCTATAGATGAATTGCTATTTTTTTTTTGTAACAGTCCACTAACTTGATTCTAGAAGAAACTTCATTGAATCATATCTTTGTCATGGATTCAGATAAATATTTTTGTCCTCCTGCAAAAAAGCCCCCACAAAACAAAGTGGTGAATTGAGAGCAATCATTTGTGAAAATTTCCCACCAACTTTTGTGTGAAACAGTTGTAAAGCTTTATGTCACTGTTAATTTTATATTGGATTTTGGTTTAAATTTCTCTGGAAAGAAATTTCTTCAGTTAAAAGTGATTCAGTCCACAAGTGATAGTTTGGATACTTTGGTATCAATAATACTAAGAAGCATTATTAAATCAGACAATTCTTTGTCTCTTTGTCTGTTACTTAGTCCTGACAACAAAAAAATAGCAAGGGCTACCATACAAGCTCATTTTCTTACACAGAATTATCCTCCCACAAGCTCCATAATACACAGAATGCACAGTAGAGCACAGCTGTCTACAAAATATTTTTTAAAATTTTCCTTCACTTACACTTGCAAGAAGTGGCCACCCTGGGACCATGTGGAAAACATCTGGAGGAAAAAGTGCTAAAGTTAGGGAACCTGATAGATAACAAAAAACCAGAAATACTACATATGCTAATCTTTGTATTTTAAAAAATTATCTCTGTTGTCAGGCATAAGTGACTTCTGCATGGAGATTTGAAAAACACAACACTATACAACTATGTTTTTTTTTGACAGCTTGTTTAAATAGTAAAGCGGTTTCAAAAAAGTGAATCAAAGTTAGTGATTTAGGTTAGTCACTTTCACTTCCAGTATTAACACTTATACAGTATTAAAATTACCTTCACTGAACATGATTTAATTTACAAGGGAATAGGTAATATTAAGAAATATTGATATTGAATGGAAGTGATTATACAAAGACTTAATGGGGTTTCATGTATCTAATTTGAATTTCCATTTCTAGCCACCTTAGGGTAATTGTCCTGAGTTTAAAACAGCTTTACTACATTTGTTTTTTCTGTTGGTGAGCAAGAAAGTCCTGGGAACAAGCTTTTGTAGCACAGAATGCAAGTGTAACATGGTACAGTGCTAGAGCTCAGCTAGTTAATTTGCTTCTATCTATAATATCTTTGAAAGCCTTATAAGAAATATTTTTCAAAAGTATAAGTTGAGGCCGTCTGCTGAACTTTGGCTTCCATATGACTAGTGACATTCAGGTATTCCCTATTGGCATCCTTGAAAATTTTGCATCAGTCCACCTGAATTCTTCAACTCACCCTTGAGCAATGCCTCTCTCTCTCTCACCCGCCAACACAAGGAAGAAATTGAGCCAGAAATGCCTGAGCAACTTGTAGCAAACACTCAGAAATCCAGAGCAGTGAGTCACCCTGGCCTTCTCATACCCAGAAATGCCCCTGCTTATAAAGCTTACAGTAGACCCTTACTGAAGGCTGCTCCTGTGTGACCTGAAGGCAGCAGGCTGATGGGCCAGTAAAAAATGAAATTACTTATTGAGTATTCATGTGTTGTACTGAAACGTCACTTCTCTAATATGTAACCAAACAAATCATTCTGGACTCCAGGGACTGAAGTGTGCAGGCATCAGTTTGAGATGCTGTTGAGTAGAAAGTGTATTTGATTCAATTCAGCAGAGCAAGAACTTGGAGAACAGAAACATTCACATCTTCAGCTCTGAAGGGACCAGAGGCCTTGCCAAACCAGTGAGACAGATCACGTCCCCAGATCTTTTCACTGGTTATATGGTAGGATAACTGAAGGATGCCACAATAACTTCAGAAAACTGTGTAGAACTTTACTTGTTGTTTTATACAACAGAAACTTATCTCTGTGTTAATTCCTTTTTTATTATGCCACTTTTCTTTTATTTTTTCTTACTGAAAATGATCTTCCACCATAGGGTGTACTATAACGAGTGGCAAGTGTCTTATTCTGTCCCAGTAAAGTGAATAACATTTCAGCTCCCTAAGGATTAGAAAATACAATAATACATAAATAAATAAATTTCCACAGGCTATAAATTTATATATTTACAAGCACAGGAAAATATCTACAATTGTGAAATTAGCACCTCCTATCAGAAATCCTTTTATCCAGTTGTCTGTGGCAGCTAGTTCTGATTTCACTTTCATCAAACTGAAATACTGAGCCCCTCCAAAGCCAGAAACCTGTCTTAGGCATTCTGCACACTGTCCTGATTTGAACATACTCATCTGCCCTTTTCTTTCTTCTCATCCACCCTCTGTAATATCTGGTGGCTTTAAATTTCTCATTCTTACTCAGTCTGTGCTAAGGTTTAATGACACAGCATATTTAAAGGCAAAAGAGAGTTAGAAGACACCATTATTTAGCTGTCATTATTTAGCCTGATCATTCAACTTGAAACATGATTCCTCTAAATATTATTTGAGAACTATTACAGTTCGTTATATTAATCCCTGTGTTTCTGAAGTATCTAGTTTTTTTAAATTCCTAAATTGCAGTGGTTATTGGGGATTGCCAATGGCTCCGCTTCTGTCATGTGCAGAATTCGACATATCACATTAGAAGTACCTTATACTTTCTATAATTAAATACTATCTGGTCAGACAGATCCCTGGGATTAAAGCA
The DNA here is from genome assembly GCA_023637945.1 of Phaethornis superciliosus. NCBI lineage: Eukaryota > Metazoa > Chordata > Aves > Apodiformes > Trochilidae > Phaethornis > Phaethornis superciliosus. Next base: position 172,158,011 of record JAJQWJ010000001.1, on the reverse strand, counting down.
TTGTATTGAAGTTGTTGGTTTGCATGAGCCCAGAACTGTCAGGGAGCAGCAGAAACAGGGCTGCTTTGCAAGGACTCCTTGCACAAGTAAATGGATGCTTGTCTCAGGTGGCTCCAGAAACCTCTGTTTTGGTGTGAAAGAGGCAAGTGACTGTGGGGATGTGGAGAATACCAAATAGCAGGGAGGAGACCTCAGACAGCATACAGAGAACAGCCTCCAGCAAAAGCTTTACACTATGAAGACACAAGAAGTAGTAAAGAATAGCAGAGGGAAATGTGTTGATATACATAGAGTCTGATTTTCAAGCTTGGCCTTTTGCATTCAAACACACATTAAAAGCTGAAGGCTAGCAACATGGTCACTTGCAGATCTTCTCTTCAGTACATATTATTCCAAATTTATCCTTTCTAGAAAAATATCATTTATAATTTTATTTTTACAGAGACTGACATTCAAATTTAGGGCTTCATTCAAGAAACGGTATGGTTCTTCCTTTGGGTATGTGAACTGTTTGACAGGTCTTTTGAGCTGGGTGAACTCTGAGCAATGTTTCTATAAAAGCAAGAAAAGTAGGAAACCTGTGTTATCTTGAAGACTGGAATAGAGGTGAACACAATAAATTTATATAGTCTATAATCTCAGTATCTTTTTTCTCCTTTAAAAATGGATTTGAAGATTATAATATATTTCATTTTTTTTAAACAATCATGAGCATGAAATACAAAGCTCTTGTTTTTATTTTCAAGTGTTCTGGAGTTGTTCTGTTGTCATTATTAGATTCCTCATCTTTGTTCCTTCCATTTACTTTTTTTAGCTCTTTGATGTGCCAAAATTTGAAAATTACCATAGGAAATGAAGCAGTAATTTACAGTAATCACTAGATTTGTTAAATGCAGCTGTTACACATGTTTTGAGAATCCCTGATGTCATTAATGAATAGAAAGGTCAAAAAGACAATTCTACTAATCCATGTAAAAGTAAACTGTCCTCCCTAGAGTTACTTTTTTTGGTTTCATGTAATTTTTTATTATTTAGTCTGATGGTTTAGCAGTCGCAGCTGCCTAAGATGAAAGTGGAAAATAGGTCAATGAAAGTCATGCAGAAATACCATGGAAAAGACATATTGCTCCTATTCTTGAGTTGCTATCTGAGACAACCTAACACCAGTTTCTCTTGAATTGTTGCCTTTTGCTGTCTGTCAAACGTAATTTTGAAAGGTAAATGGCATTTTGTGCTTTGAAGAAATACAGTAACTCATAGCATTAGGAGCAACAAAGCCATTTAGCAAAGTCAAAATCTCAGGATCCATTTCTCTTTTTGAGAGAAGGCAAAGGCTCCACTGCTATTGAAGGCAGAATACTTTATGTTACATTTATCATATATCAAGAAGTAGGAGACAAAAATATAAGGAATTACAAAGTTAAATGCCTGTCAGCGGTGCACAATTGTGTCTGGCGTTGCCTTTACATATATTCATATCTTATATATTCACAAATGTAGCACACTTTTAAAGCCTTCTAGTTGTTTTTTACAGGTATGTCATTACACCCATCTGACTGTTCTTAAATTCTCATTTTGTCACAGATTAGAAGGATTACTTGTAAAAAGAGGATAATTGCTGTGGAGTTTTCAGAGAAGTCACAAGATCCCCTCCTATGGGCTCACTCTATACCAAAGCAAATACAAAAATAGGTGAGTAGGAATCAATTGTCTGGAAAACAACATTTTCTAGGAAACATAGTGACATAAGAGGAATTTTTTCCCACACAGAATTTATTGTTCCCAAATAAGTAAAGGGATAAAAATATTAGTACCTTCTATAATATTTTTACTGAAATGGGAACAGTGTGGGTGAGTGACAAATTTAAGGGAGTGCAAATGTCCATTACCAGAAGCTGACTAATGCTGGCTATCTTATCTTTTCAGTGGACTAAAAATCAGCACTTGGGAAAAACTTGTGTAATGGTCTTTTCTTGTTTATTGTTCTTTTACTCGAATATACTTTTATTTAGCTATTCATATTTCCTCAAATTCTCCTTTATTATATCAGATTACAAAGCATAATAAGAAAAGTTGAATGTAATTAAAAAGTGCTAAAACCATTAGCTCAAGGGACTAGTGATTTTTCTTTAAATATATATGTTTGCAAGGCATTAAATGAGGTCCTCATCAAGGGACAGATTCTAGTAATATGAGTATGATAAAAAGACTGGAGTTTCTTCCTGTTAACCTGGGTTCTTTTAATGTATTTGCTCTTTGTGTGAGACTAAGCTAGTATTGTGTTGATACTTATCTCTGTTTATTCATGGTTACTTTTGAAAATCTTCTCTTGAGCCCTTCCTTGGTGAGGATAACTTTTGGTCATGGGTAATTAAAAAATACCAGATGTGGATGTGGAGGAATCAGCTGACCAGGACAGTTGTAGCTTATTTAATTTCCCTTCTACATTGGGGAAGAAGTATTATAGATTTCACTGGATTAGCCAGACCTGAGTTCAAGACCTCATCCAGAGTGTTGAAACTCCTTGGCAAAGGCAAAGCAACATCTGCAAAGCCTTGGGAGGATGTTATGTATGGCTACAATACACTCCACACACATTGCAACCTGTGTTCAAATTTATCATTTTTTAACCCCTTCACATGGACAAAGTTCATCTCTAAAGACGAAATTTGTAATCTTTGTGAGAATTTGATGACCTAGATACTTGCATACGTGCACATGTATACATTGTGAGACTGTACCTGCCCCCAGCACAGGAGAGATATAGACCTGTTGGTGAGGGTCCAGAGGAAGGACACAAAGATCAGAAGGCTGGAGCACCTTTGATATGAAGACAGGCTGAGAGAGTTGGGGCTATTTGTCCTGGTGAAGAGAAGGCTCTGGGGAGACCTTTTAGTGGCCTTCCAGTACACGAAGGGGGCCTAGAGGGGCTTGTCACCAGAGAGGATAGTGACAGGACAAGGAGTAATGGTTGTAAACTGAAAGAAGGTATGTTTAGTCTAGATATTGGGAAAAAAATTATTCACTATGAGGGTAGTAAGACACTGGAATAGGTTGACTAGGGAGGTTGTTGATACCCCATCCCTGGAAGTATTTAGGACCAGGTTGGATGGGGCCTTGAGAAACCTGGTCTAGTGGGAGGTGTTCCTGCCCATGCAGGGGAGATGGATCTTGATGAGCTTTGCTGTCTTTTCCAACTCTAACGATTCTATGATTAAATATATATTTATAATGCATATATATGTATTTGCATGTATAAATGGATTTACTTTATTTTATTTTTAAAATAACTTCTTAGATCTCAGTCCTGATCTTACTACACTTAGTAAGAATTATACCCAGTGAATAACAGAAACATAACAAAACAATAAAAAAACCCCAAACACCAGGTTTTCTTTTAATACCACATGATTTAAAGCTGTCTGAGTTTGTTAAAAATATTTAGTAGAACTAAAACAAAACTGTTGTTAGCTTGGCTTGCTGTTGCAGATTTATATTAAAGACATATGTAAAAAAACATGAAGGAGCAAAACAAAGAACTCACCACAAAACTCTTTGATTTACAAAGCTTTTGTAAATGTGGTTTAAAAGTGGATTTTCCTAATCTCTCACAAAACCATTAGATTAAGCCAAATCCTCTCTGTCCCTTTTAATTTTTTATACTAGATAACAAGCCCAAAAACTTTCTTTGAAAAAATGTACATATGACTATCACTTCTAGTATTGACCTAAAGAGTGCAGTGCTTTTCTATACAAAACTTCCTTGCTCATCTATGAAGGAATTATGCATACACACATACTTTTAAAATGTTTCTTTCCCCTTACTGAGTTTTTAGTAGACTAATAACGCTCAGATTCAACCCTATGTACTTGATGTCACAGGTACTGGTGAGATGGATAGGCTACAGTTTAGGGAAGAAAACAGGACATCATAAATAACTTATGTAATTCCAAGAAAAGGATGGAACTGAAATTGATCACCCTTGGAAAATTTTGATATTTTGGCATTAGTATTTACAAACAACTAAGGGGAAAAAAGCAATGAATCAAAATGATAAATGAAACATAAGTTTTCTGACACTTTAGTTTGCATAAAACAAATACATTTCTCCATATATCTTATTGGAGGTCAGTTTAGCACTGAATTATATCTGTTTTAATTAGTATGTTTCTGGAGACTTAAAATTTATATATCTTATCTTTTTAGACTCTGCTTTGCCAAGCTTCTTGGATAGAAACCATCTTCACAATATGCTGCAGTCATGGATTTTTCAGTCTGTTATTCAGGCGGGAAGATCAGAGTAAGTCATGAAAGATGTATTATGAATAGGAATTTTGCCTTGAGGTGCAAGGGTTATGATCCTAAGTTTTATGCCTGGCACGATTAAATGTTATATTGGCCCAAAAGTGAAGGAAGAAAAAAAAAAAAAGAGGAAAATTTTTTTAAAAAAGGAAAATAAATGAAAAAGAAAAAAACTAGAATTGAGTCAGAACTACTTCTAAAAATCTTTGCCATTTTCCATCTTTTTCCTCCACATCATCAGAATGAAAAATAATTTGGTTTTCTAATCAATCTGGCTGGGTAGATTTACTCATGAAAATAGTGTGTAAAACCTGAGAGTGATGAGTAGCAAAATTTCTGAGGTTGAAGAAGTTGTGTAGGTTTTGTACTGCATCAGAAACATTCCTGACTGTTGGTTTCAAATGTAGGCTCAAATGGTACCTCAAGAAGCCCCATCACATGCACAGTATAAAAAGAAAGTGAATGAATTGTAATTAAGGTGAAATTGTTGGAGGAATAAATGACATGAGATATTTTTTCAAAAAAATTAACCCTATGTAAAGTAATAAAATTTTCAGACAATATAAAGTGTTACACTACTCTTTGTAGCTTGCACGGAATACAACTAAACAAGCACAGGAAAAATCCTGACTGCTAGTATGTACTTGACCCAAGCCATATAAGCCTGAACAACTGCAGAGATTGGTAAATCTGTGTTCAACCCTAGATCTAATTCTACCCTTTGCATCACTCATTTATTTTCAAAATCTAAGTATAACCAGTCCCAAATTATAGCTGGCTTGGATTTTACAAACATTAATTCTTTTTTAATAATAAACACTTAGAATCAAGATGTTGTATGAATATATCAAATTTGGTGAGACTGTCATCAAAAAAGCTCTTCAGCTGTCCATTGGATTTTCTTGTTAGTGTAATACTCACTGGGAATAGACTTTTGGGGAGTAAAAAATATCTTAGTGGACAAAAAAAAATTTCCATCTCAGTTTGGGCTTGATCAATATATCTGGATGTGACAGAGCATGTAAAAGCCTACTTTGCTAAGGAAACAGGACTCATACAGACTCTCCTCATCTTTGTCTGTCCTCATTGTACAAATTTGAGCCCTCAGTCAGAGAGTTAGGAATGTTAGATCTATTAAATTCTGCCAACAGAGACTTTACTATTTACCCCAATGGCAGAAGTGAGCTAGACACCTGGGAATGTACATTCATCTGCAAAACATGGCTTCCTAGGAAAATAAGCCTCACTGTCCCCAGGGCTCTTGGAGGTACTAGCTGTTTATAAATGCACTAACATTTAGCTTGGATGAAAAGAATCTACAGAATAAACTGTTTTGCCCAGGGATATTTCTTTCTTGCTCTAGTTGTTGTTTCGTTTTTCTTTTTTTCTTTTTTTTTTTTTTTTTTTAAGAAATACATGTACATCACCACACAAAGCTCTACAGAAGTGTGCTCCAAGGGACCAAACCCTGCCATTAGGTGAAGTCAGCCAAAGGAAACCAGGAGGCCTGTCAGTAAATCTCTGTCTGCCTTTGGAGAATAAATATGCTGAGACCTGGGAACTCTCCAAACACCTGCAGCTCACTGTGTACAGTATCAGAAACTTGTACACAGGCTGAGTTTTATTAACAGAAATAGATCCTAAATGTACACAGATATCTCATCTCTAGAACACACACTTGCCTGGTGACATTCAGCCTAAGCCATACCCTCCCTCTCCGTAGCTTTAAATTCCACATGCATTTGTGAACTTCTGGATGTGAACTAGCAGTTGAAAGGATTTGGATGTGATCAACCTGGCCGCCTTTTGGTACATAGCAGTGTCAGAAGCTGTGTGAAACAGCCATGAGACTGGTAGATGTCAAAGCATCAAAGTCAGGAGCTCTTCACAGGGCTGGACTGTCAGTCAAAACCAGCAGAGAAAAGAAGGTGGGATGAAGTTGGTCAGATGCTATTTCCCTGCACAGAAAAGTACAACATGAAGAAAGGCATGGGGCCATCCTGTGTTAAAAAAATTTATCTGGCAATGAAAGAAATCGTGCTGTGCTGCACCTCCCATAGGACAACCATGTGGTGACTCACAAAGTCCATTACGCTGGTCCCCAGGAGAGGGAAAACATCCCACTCACCATGCATTCCACTTATACAGACTAAATGAAACCATATCATAGTAACTATTACCCTGGCCCACTGCCAGAATAAAAAAAAAACAAAACAAAACAGAAAAAAAAAATTCAACTTTCTGTGAATGTTTTTCTGTTTTCTTTGTAGTTTCCACTATTAAAATAATTTCAGTTAAGGGTAGGCCTACATTTGATTTTAATGTTTTTTTCATGGCAGCTTTCAAAATGCTAATGGGACGTTTTATATGAAACATTAATGGGCCAGAAATGTCGGTCCATCTCTAATCAATCATCTCATCAAGCTCCAGAAGATATTTAAATAATCGTGTGCAGTTGTCTGGTTTCAATTGGACGGAGTGGGAGGGACTTTTCTCTGTTCTGCCCCATACCATTTGGCTAGGGGTACCTTAGGAGAATGAGTTTTGTTTGTCTGAAAGAAGGAGAATTTGATCCTGTATTTCTCACACCCCAGTGCCTTCCCGACCAGAAAGCTTCAGGCTATGAAGGGGGCTAATAACTACCACCACCTGTCTGTGAAACTGGGGCTTACATCTAACACACTGACTGTGACACTGGTTGAAGGGCAGGTGTTTAAGGGCTGATACTCTCAGGCTTGATGAGCAATTGCATGTCAAGATACCTTCTGATAACTTGTCTTTTTTGTAGAATCATAGAATGGTAGAGGTTGGAAGAGACCTCTGGAGATCATCAAGTCCAACCCTACTGCCAGAGCAGAATAAGCTAAAACAGGTCACAGAGAAACGAGTTCAGATTGGTCTTGAAACTCGCTAGAGAAGGGGACTCCACAACCTCTCTGGGCAGCCTGTTCCAATGCTCTGTTACCTTTATAGTAAAAAAGTTTTTTCTCGTATTGAGGTGGAGCTTCTTGTGTTCCAGTTTATGGCATGTATTAAAACTGTGAGGCAAAGTGTGAAAAAAAATCTTTTTCCACTAAAATTTAAATGTTTTATCTCACTTTTGCCACAGACACAAACATAAGCTCAGTTGCTTATGTGAAGTTGCTTGACTATCCTAAGTTTAGCTTCCTTTGGGTAACAAGGTCCCATACTACTTCCTAACAGCCAGCTCAAATTTTTTTGTAATTTTAAGTTTTCAACTTTAGGATAAAGGCTTCTTGGTCAGTGCTTGAGGTTATATTTAAATTGCAATATATATAAACATTAGGTGCTGTTGTAAATATATTCCTGGGTTTAAGAGTTTACTCCCTCATTTACCCATTATAACCTAGGAAAATGACCTGGGAAAAGCTGATAACTCTATTTCTAACTAATTTAATGAGTCTCCTTCATAATATTGAGTATTTGATTACTGTCTCAGTCTATCCAATTTGTAAAATGTTAAATTTTTCTTTTGAAAAGTTACTTCCAGTTATTAAACCTACTTCGTGGTAGCTAGGGACTTAAAATATTTAATGTCTTTCAAGCAGTTCTACATATGGAGAAGAGAGAGTGCAGCAAAGAGTGAGATTTTTAGGTTCACAATAAATACAAATATTAATCCATAAACCCTTTACTAAGCAACGCAGTAATCACATTTTCTCAGTTTTCTGACATAGAAATACTATTGTTTTCTTGATAGCTCAGCATCCACAACCTCTCATAATAATGCAGATAACTGAGGACTTGATTTCCATAAAACCTAAAAAAAAAAAAAATATGAATTCTCATAGAGCCTCATGCAAAACACTCTGCCATATCCTTCCTTTGCTGATGAATCTGCCACCACATCAGACACAGTCTCTGGTCAGACCTGTATAAGTATGGTAATGAGGAGAACTGTTTCTGGGGAATTATAGGACAAAGCTGATGCCTGCAGTGGTATCTTTTAACTTTTAAAGACCCAATGCAAGTTTGTGCTGTTTCTATCTGAAAGTGGTTTCATGTAGCAAATGATCTGAATTTTGCACTAACCTTGGATCTCAAATATGCCTACAATTTATGTCTATCAGAATTGCTGTCTCAGTAGTCTAAGTTAGAGATTACCATGGCACGTATGGCAGAAACCGTAGGACCTACTTTGAAAAGAAAATTAGTTTACCCTTTGGGCTGTATGAAAAAGGGAAGAAAAAAACCAAACCAGACAAGGCCATAGTTGTATTTTACTTTCCAAATAGCATCTGTGAGTACAGTACAACCTTAAAGATCAGCTCCCACGCTTCTCTCTAAAGAGGTCGATTTTGCCTATCTTTTTTATTTGTTTTTCTTAGCCAATAGCACATTTTACTCTTCCAGACTGAGTAACAGCCAGTTAAGTTTTATGTTTACTCTATCCTTTTGCTAACATTTTTTTGTCTACAGAAGATGGCCAGATCAGATACTGTAGAGAGGCAGTTTTCATTTTTTTTTTTTTTTTTTGCCTAGCAGAGATGAATGTTTTTTTTTCCAGTGGATCTGTAGATGGTAGTTTCTCCTTCTTGAGAATTGTCTTGCTAACTTTGCATTTCCAGAAAAAATTCCATGGACTTGTGGCCCTTTATGGGGTATAATTTGAAAGACACTTTTTTAGGACATAAATCCTCAGCTGCTTGCAAGGTCATTGAACAGCCCCCAGGCAGAGGTCTCACATGACACCAATGACTGTCTTCAGTCCCTGTTTCAAGCTGCTGATGGCCAGTTTCTCATTTCTTTGAGCCAGTCAAGCTGCTCCTTGTTACTCTTTTCTGCACTTCACCTGTAAGAAAAAAGTCCCTGTGAATTGGACATGAAACTTTGTTTTGTCTGCACATTTATTTTCATAGGTCTTAAACTAAATTTGTTAGATATGTGTAGACAGGAGAGTCTCTGGGATTATGCTGCAATGACTGAAGAGTGTTTTCTACTTGGTGTTTAGCTTGGCCAAAATCCTGCTGAATGCTGCCAGTCCCACGAGTCCTTTCTTACAATCATTCATCCCTATATATTCCTCCTGCTGTTGTAAGATTATTCCAGATTTTCAGTTGCAGACCTGGCATGATGATCACTTGGCTTACACTAACTCTAAGTGGACAGATTTTTCTCTCTGAGGAAGAGTTTAACAGAGGATGGCATTTAGTCTGGCAAAATAAACAGAGTTGTAAGTCTGGAATGTCTAATCTTAAGGGGAGTAATAGATGCATGTGTATTTCAGTTAGCTGGTCAGCCAGAGGGTGCTCCTGGGCATAGCATAGGACATAATTTCAGACAAACTACATCTCTATAATTTGAAAGTCTTTTTGGCACTCTCTACTAGAAATATGCTCAGCTATAATGGAAGATGAGAAGCATACATAAACAGGTACATTGCTAACCTTAAGTTGCACTGAAGACATGAATTTTCAGGTCTTTGTATTCCAAGTTTTGTTAGAGTTCCTCATAAAGAAAAAACTACAGCAAAGTTCAGGATTCTTACTCTTCTGTGTGTTCAAATTTGGAATTTTGGGGACCGATCAATCCTGTATTTTAAAAACTCTCTTCTACTTTTCTGTGAGCAGTTTAGAATGCAGACTGTAGGGAAAGGGGGAAAAAAATCTCAATAGAAAATCTCCTTCAGAAATCTACTTGAAACTGGATGTTGGTTCTTTCTGAGTATTCTAGAACTGAGTGAGAACTCTCTGCCCCATTTTTTCCACCATTCCCTGTTTTAACTCTATAGTATTAGAAGACATTATTAGTAAAATAAAGAGGATTAAGTGATGGGAAGTGTGCTTATCATGAAGCAATTCTTTGGTTATATAGTAAAACCATTTCAGGAAAATTTTCACATGCTTAAAGACAAAGTCCTCTTGCTTGCTTTCTTGGTGAAGAATGAGTCAAACTCTTCATAAACACTTTAAGGTGGTGAGAGAAATGCCATAACTTAAAAATTTTTAGCTACTTAAAAAATAATGTAAAATCAAATTCCCAAAGATTTCAGATTTTTTCAAAAATAAGACTGGTCTTTTAAAATTTTTATACTTCTCTTCACTCTTAATTCTCATGACTTATCAATACTCATTATAGGTTCTATCTGGCATTCGCAGTTAAACCTAGATGAACAGTGTGTTTTTAGGGTCATATATTTTGCATCTCCTTAGGAATGTAAGTGTTCTGGTAGCTGAACTCCTCCACTAGGAACAATCAAATTCATTAAAACATAAGGAATGAAAGCTCATATTAAGTGAAACCAATGTTTTATCTTCCTATAAAGGAACTTCATATGTTCTGGTGGCTAGCAGTGGATGCTCAAAAAAAAAAAAATTAGAGTAAAGAAAGTATAGAGGGAACATTTTTCATATCATCCCAGACCCAGAATCTTTAGCAGTGAAGCAAAGCAATCAGAGAAGAAAGATAAGATAAGATAAGATAAGACAAGACTCAGTTGGAAGGGACCTACAGTGATCATCTAGTCCAACTGCATGAACACTGCATGGCTCACCAAAAGCTAAAGCTGCTGTAAAGAGCATTGTCCAAATGTCTCTTAAGCACTGACAGGATTGGGGCATCAACTACCTCTCTAGGAAGACTGTTCCAGTGTTTGACCACCCCCTTAGTAAGGAAATGCTTCCTACTGTCCAGGATAGGCCTTATCTGGTACAACTTTGAACAATTTCCATGAGCCCTGTCACTGGATCCCAGGGAGAGGAGGTCAGAACCTCCTTCTCCACTTCCCCTCCTCAGGAAGCTGTAGATAGAAATGAGGTGGCCCTTCAACCTCCTTTTCTTCAAACTAGACAAGCCCAAAGTCCTAAGCTGCCTCTCCCAGATCATGTCTTACAGCCCTTTCACCAGCATTGTTGCCCTCCTCTTGATGCATTCATAGAACCATAGAATCATAGACTTGGCTGGGTTGGAAGGGACCTCAGAGATCATCAAGTCCAACCCTTGATCCACTACCGCTGCAGTTACCAGCCCATGGCACTGAGTGCCACATCCAGTCTCTTTTTAAATATCTCCAGGGACGGAGAATCCACTACTTCCCTGGGCAGCCCATTCCAATGTCTGATCACCCTCTCCATAAAGAAATTCTTTCTAATATCTAACCTAAACCTCCCCTGGCACAACTTAAATCCATGCCCTCTTGTCTTGCTGAAAGTTGCCTGGGAGAAGAGCCCAACCCCCCCTGGCTCCAGCCTCCTTTCAGGGAGTTGTAGAGAGCGATGAGGTCTCCACTGAGCCTCCTCTTCTCCAGGCTGAACACCCCCAGCTCCCTCAGCCTCTCCTCACAGGACTTGTGCTGGAGTCCCTTCACCAGCCTGGTTGCCCTCCTTTGGACCTGCTCCAGGACCTCAATCTCCTTCCTGAACTGAGGGTCCCAGAACTGGACACAGGACTCGAGCTGTGGCCTCACCAGGGTTGAGTACAGGGGCAGAATCACTTCCTTGGACCTTCACACCCTTCTTAAATGGTGAAGTCCAGAACTGCACACAGCACTCAATGGGAAGCTGTACCAGCACTGCATCTAACAGGATAATCACTGTTTTGACCAGCTGGTTATGCTGTCCCAGGATGTGTTTTGCCCTCCTGGCTGCTGAGACACACAGCTGACTGGTACTGACCCTGATGTCAACCAGCACCCCTGGATCCCTTTCTGCAGGGCTGCTCTCTGCCACTGCCCTCATAGTTTTTGCTTGTGCCTGGCATACGAAGCTGTATATGCTTCTGGCTAACTTCTCTGCTAATGATACTTATGAAGATAGATTAATAAGCAATATGCTTTCTCCTTCACAAAATACAGCTTTTTATATTTCTGGTTCTGCTCTATGGTCACAAGAAATTAAATCATTTAACAGTATTTCCTGCACAAACACTTAATTTCTATTTTTCATCATGATTAGCTACAACAGAAATGTACTGTTTATATGATGGCTTTAGTATTTTAATGTTGTATTCTCCTTGGAGCTTAAATTATTGCCAAACATCTGATACCCCTGTATTTCCAGAGAGCTAATGCCCTTAAATTGCTTGTGGTACTTGATGCTCCTGTATAACAGCTACATTTGGATGGAAAAATATTAGGAAAAGTACAAGTATTACTACTCACAGGTAGCACAGGAAAAGTAGATTTGATGCATTCTGCCTTTGTGGCAATCACTGCCTATGAGTTATAGAAGCTGGTTTAGGATATTAATTGTCTGTTCTACTTGAAGTTTGGGATGGTGGATGACATAATAAAATAAGCAGATAATCCAGGCTTTTAGTCATCCCAAATTACAGAGCCATACTGCCTTTGTGTCAGCAGCTACCTTATGTGGAGATAACTCAATTAGATGTGTCTGACATTACGTGCCTTCTACAGACATAACTGGGTGTCTTAGGACTTAATTCTTCAAGGAGAGAGTAGGTGCAATCTTCCCCTATTAGGCAATGTGAGGTTTGATTTTTTGCACAGATGGATGGCTTTTCCAGCTCTCTTAGAGGATGAAGAGAATCTCACAGTTCATTCTATTCCAGCTCAAGGAAAAGTTTCATGCTCTTTCTGTCTGTCTTGTGTCAAGCTTGTTACAGGAAGGAGGTTTAGTGCCCTGTTTCCCAAAGATATTTTGGGATTCTTTTTCTACAGACTAGTCATGGATCTTTACTATCATGTCTTCTGCTTGTGCTTATCCCTTCCACACTCACACTCCAGTTTAAAACCTGCAAATCTATGAATCTGAACCCTTTCAACTCATGTCACTTGCTTGAGTCCTAGAAGGCCAAGTTCACCTTTCAATTGACTCCTTTTGTGCAATCTAGACATTACCAACAAGGTTGTAACGCTGATAGTACTAGATGCCAGTACCATAAATTCATTCCCAGTCCTCTGATCTGGCACTTTTTATTGTCCTCCCTGGCTATTAGCTGCCCCTTGTTAGTTTAAAATCTATGGTGGGATGGACCCAGCTGGCAGCAGAGCACCCAGACACTTTTTCACTTCCCTATCTTGCATTTGGATAGGGGAGAGGATAGGAAGAGCAGGAACAAGAGAGCATGTGGATTGGAGTTAAGACTGGAAATCAATTTTCAAGTACTCTTGTGGGCAAAAGAGAGTCTACTTGGGGAAAATAATTTATTGTAAATTAGTGTAGGTCATAGAATCAGAGAAATTTAGGCTTTGGATGTCTTTAGGGAAAGAGACTCCACAACCTCCCTGGGCAGCCTGTTGCAGTGCTCTGTCACCCTCACACTGAAAAATTCCTCCTTATATTTATAAGGAACTGCTTATGCTCCAGTTTGTAACCATTGCCCCTTTAATGTAATTGCTGATTTGGGTATTGGGAAACAAATGAAAAAACAAGACACAAACTTTAAAATGCTTTGGCAAAACATACTCCTCCTTCTTTCCCAGGCTCTGCTTCTCTTCAGACACTGCTCCTCCCTGCCTTGTAATCACCACAGGTTGTGCTCAGTGTCTTCTGTTGGACAAAAAGTGGTTCAGGATAAGGCCTCAGTCAGAACATAAAGGTTTGTTTCTACCACTCTTTCCTTCTAGCTCATTTTCTGTTGTCTGACTTGGGTCCTTAATAGCTGTCATCCTACAAGAACATCTGCTCTACCATGGAGCAGCGCCTCCTTCTCTGGCCTAGCTGTTGCTTCTGTTTGTATTCCTCTGATTCCTTCTCCCTGTTGTTCCTTTCCATCTTCCCTCCTCTTCTCTGTTTGGGTATTTCATCTATTTTTTTAGTATATTTTCCCTGAGGCACCACCTACTTTGTTGATGGGCTCTGTTGAGTCCTGTGATGGGTCTGCTGGAGTCCTGGTCCCTTCTCACAGAAGCCACCCTGCAGGCTCGTCTACCAAAACTTTGACACTGACCCCCAGTACATAAACCCCAGATGCCTTCCAGACACACAGGTAGCTACAGGAGCATTCATGCTTTTTTTCCAGTGAAAGTATGGAATACATATTTTGGCAGTGAGATTTTTAATCGTAGCATGAGAAGTATGCAGCAGTCCAACACCTTCACATGCAGGTGTGGTGCTGGAAAGGGATCAAGCATTTTCATCATATTGTGCCTGTCAGGACAGCCTGGTCATCAGATGTTGAGTAGAAGTGGAGGGACTCCTTCCCTTGCTTTGAACAGTTCTTTCTTGAGGATTTCTCTGAGAGGTCACAGGAATGAGCATAGTCTCTGAAGCTCTCACAGTATGTATCCGTAGCATGTATTCATTAAATTGTACAGAGGAAAACTGAATGCAAATAATGCATTTTAGAATATTCATATCAAGATAGCATCAATATGAAATCTGAAAAACAGTGCATTGTAGTGAGTGAGAATATAGTCATAAACTGGAATACTGTGAAGAGGCATGAGACAAAGTCATTGTCATTGTCCCTTTTGAGCTGTTTCTTGTATTTAATGGTTGACTAAACACTTTTGTGTAAATATTCAGTTAAAATCAAACTCAGTAACCATGCAACCTCATGTCAAAGATGTGATGAATTTCCAAATTTGTAGTAAACACTACAGTCTTCAAACACAGACTGAATGTCTCCATTTAAAGAACTGCTCCTCCAAACCCATTTGTTTTTAATCATCCCACAATGTAATTTACAATTGATAGAAAATTTTTTTAATGTCAGATTGTATAGGCATTATTACTTTTATTCTCTAGAGCCTGTGCACAGATTTATTAAGTTCATTGTGTAATCTATAATTTGCCAGGTTTCTGTCAAGGACAGACAATTTGTTAATGATGAATTATTTTTGGAATATAATAAATTACAGCTGTTTTGTCAAATTGTAAGTGTCTAGGTTTAGTTTATCTGCAAATGAAGTTTTAATAAGCTATTTGATTTATATGCTCACTGAAATCCAGCCTACACATTAATGGTAATTTTTGCATTTTTCTATTTTGAGTACAAAATATTCATTTTTTTTCTAAGACAACTTCTAACCCCACCCTTCCCATCCAAATAACTGGCAGAATGGTGTAAGACAGAAGAAGAAGAAGAGTCTCTATAGGAACCCATAAAAATAACCACTGGCCAAAAGGTGGCTGAAGGAGCTTTAGTGCCTCTTAGTAAAAGTCTGTTGCAGCTTCTAGGGAGGCTTTTAATTATATAAAGAATTGAGCTGAATATATATATTTTTTTGATTCTTTGTGTCACTGAATTCTGTGAAGAAGTACTCTCAGGATCCACTTTTACAGCCTGCTCTAACTTTTATAAAATATGGCCATCAACCAAGACTCTGGAAACCCAAAGTCTGAAGACAGTTTAAGCTGGAATGCAAGTTAATATATTACAATTTTTTTAAAAAAAACCTTAAGCTTAAGTCACAAATGAACTCAGATTTTTTGGTTGTAACTTGTTGGTTACCTTCAGCCATAGGCATTTGGTGAAGATCAGTGGGAAACTGTGGAGTAAAACCTTGATGAGACTTGTGTACTTTAAGTGTAATGAGTGACTGACATGGTCATCTGAATTCAGGCTGGGCAGAGTTGAAAATTATCCAGTTTTACAGAAATACTACTCAAGGACAAATACCCATGAATTATCCCTTTATAATTTTGATGCTGTCAAACAGTCAGGTACTTTACAAGTCACAAAAGGCACATCTACATTTTCAAGGTACTTTTTTCTCCCTCTTCCTTTGTCCACACTGCCACATTGTTGGTTTACACTTGGGATTCCACATGCAATGAGTCAAGTAGTTTCCTGACAAAACTGCTCATGTGCAAACTAGGCAATAATCTCCAGGGAAGGCTAAAACTGTCCAGTTTGAATGTGAACTGTGTTACCCAGGGATGATCCAGTGCTGGTGCTATGGCTACAGAAAGAAGGGGTAACCAGTGAAGGTGAATTTAGCAATAAAGTTTAGAATTTCACGTCATAATTGACAGATGTATTTAATAGTAGTCTTTGTCTAGATTTATACAGAAACAAGCCGTGATACAAAAACATGAGGGTCTAATTTTGCTTTTGTTAATTTCTTCCAGTTCTGATATTTTTATTTTTTTCATCTCCACTCATTGTCTTGCTGCAGACTGCATAATCTGGTCAGGAAAAATTGATTTCATTCATAGAGTGCACTGTGGGTAGTTCATCTATGGTTAATATAGGATAACTAACATTTCATTTGTGAGCATAGAAACCGTATAATTATGGAAAGTTAAAATACAAACAGAGACAATTGTGTCACACAGATACATTTTAACTGCTGGAAAGTATTTTAACAGGACACAGACTCTACATGCTGTTAAAACAAATCCAGCACCCTTAGACTCAGAAGAAAAGACCATAATTAACAAGCACATTTCTGGAAACAATAATTCAGTCAAGAAGTTGTGTTTATGGGATAATATTCCTTCATTGGTACATTGTGCAACTTACCATAAATCTCAGAACTGTAACACAATTTTTTCTCTATGATCTTCTGAATGCTTTATGTGTCATAAGAAGGAAAAACATGTTTTCAGACAATGGTGATTATTCATCTACTTGTCTCACTCTAGTCAGATCATGTGCAGATATGTCACATATTTGCTAAAAGCTTACAAATTGTTGCTAGAAACATTTATGTGCAAAAGCTGCTGAAACCATTAAAGAAATATTTCTCTTGAAATGGTGTTTGAAACAGTAGGGAAGGCATGCTTAGCACAGATGAGGAAGAACTCATCTTGGTCTTTAACCCACCTTTGTCCAAGTGTGTTTGAGACTTGTGAGCTACTAGGGCTAATTTGGACCAGGCAGAAGATTGTTTAGATGCCAAAAGCTGATGCAGGGGAGGGAATATTGTTTCTATGTAGGCTACCCCAGCAATCTGCTCCATATAATTAGTTTAATTGCACACTTCCTAACTATTTCACCACTGTACAGAGAAATAAAATGTCTCTAAATTCTTGATTCTAAATATCCCATATGTAAGGAAAATGTTTATACTACAATGAAAGGAAGTTTTTTTCATTTGGGTATATGGCTGTTCACCAGAATTTTGAGCCACTGTAATGAAAACTTCCTGCTGCAGGGCACAGAGGCACCCATCTGTCTACCTGAGAATCTGCTGCCTGCTGGTCTAGGGTTTTGTGGAGGGACCCTGGATGCTCATATGACCTTCTGACTACTGCTTCTACTCTTATGCCATGTGGGAACAAATGATATTGCTAACAGAAAATTGGAGGGTACCAAAAATGAGTACAGATCTATGAAAGAACTAGTCAAGGGCACAGGGGCCCACGAACATCTTTCCTCAATCCTTTCATTAATAAGACAAACCAATAACTGGCTGAGGAATTGCTGTCAGTGACAGGGTTTTGGATTCTGTGACCATGAGGTTTCTTTTGCAGATCAGTGTCTGCTATTGAGAGGTGGGATTTAGCTCACCATTTAGGATGAAGCTACATTAGCCAATAGGATGTCTGACCTCATGAGGGAGGGAGAGAGAACGAACAGTTCTATAAGGGAATAGTGGAGAGGATTGCTGAACAAAGGCCACAGGGTAATGTGGCATGAAGAGATCACAAAAACAATGGAATGTGGCCTAATCAGAGTCACCTTCAGCACTTGCATCTAAGCAAGGAAGTGGCTACAGGGTACAGTTATGGAGAAATTCCCCATACCCTTTCTAGGAAGTCAACATGCTGGGGGGCCTGTCTAAAGTGCCTGTATACTAATGAACACAGAATGGGGAATAAACATCAATGAACCTGATATCTGTGTGCAGTTGCAGGGTTTACTCTCTTTTTGCAATCATGGAGACAGAGTGGGATGTCTCCTGTGACCAGAGTGCTGCAATGGAGCATCACAGACAAGCTCTTGATTCATGGCCTGGATAAGCAGATTGAAGTGAACCGAAAACTAGATAAATAGCTGGACCCTAAGAGTGGCAATCAGTGGTAGGAAGTCTGGCTGGAGACCAGTAACTAGTGGTGTACCCCAGAGATCAATGATGGGTTGAGTCCTATTCAACGTCTTCATTAGTGATCTGGCTGGTGGGACAAAGTGTGCCCTCATCAGATTTGCAGATGACATCAAACCTGCAGGAATCACTGATGTGCCAGAAGGTCATGATGCTCTCCAAAGGGACCTTGCCAGGCTGGACAAGTGGCCTGACAGAAACCTCATGAAGTTCAACAAGAAGAAGCATGTAGTCCTTCCCTTGGGGAGGAACAATCCCAGGCACAAGTACATGCTGTGGGCCACCAAAGATGGAAAGAAGCTTGACAGAGCCAAATCTGGTAGTCCTGGTGAACACCAAGTGAAATGTTAGCCATCAACGTGCCCTTATTGCAAGAAAGGCCAAAGTATTGCAGCAGTTCAAAGGAGGTGGTCATCCTCCCCCACTCAGCACTGGTTAGGCCACACCTGGAGTGCTGTGCCCAGTTTTGGACTTCCCAGTACAAGAAGAACACGAACATACTGGGTACACTTCAGTGAAGGGCCATGAAGATGATGAAGGGACTGCAGCACCCCTCCAGTAAGAAAGGCTGAGAGAAAAGAAGTCTGAGGTGCATTCTTATCAAGATATATAAATACCTGAAGGGAGGATGTGAAGAAGATGGAGCTAGGCTTCAGTAGTGTCCAGTGACAGGACATAAGGCAATGTGTACAAACTGAAACACAGGAAGTTCCTTCTGAACTTCAGGAAACAATTTTTTACTGTGAGGGTGACCACCTGTACAAGTTGGTACCAAAATGGTGTGAAGTGTCCCCCTCCTGAGAGAAAAAGGTGGAAAAGGGGTCTGTGATCAGGGTACTGCTGGTTACCAAGTCCTCAGAACCTTCTAAATCTGTAACAACTACCTGAAAGTATTCACAGCCTGAAGCACATGTGGTGTTCAGAGAAATTTATCTGCTGACAAAAGTTGATTAGTCCAATCCCATCAGTTTGTTTATGAAACAGGCCAAGAGCTCATAGCTGGACAGAATCTATGTCAGTGATAACGTGTTACTCAGTGATAACTTTTTGTTTCTTTAGACTCCATCTAGGAGGCTATTAATGTCTTTTTCATAACCAGGCCAAAACTATAAATAAGAGGACCAAAACTAAGAGAAAATGCCAAGATTGAAGAAAAAAAAAATTACAAAGACAGCTATTATTACAAATGAGGAACAGGATAAGACACAGTAGTCTCTCATGGATTTATCAGATTTTTAGCATGAGTTCTGTTAGAGACACAGAAAGCAAAGACTGTTGCAAGACAGAAGATTCCAAACTAAATAGTACATGAAAGAAACAAACAAAATTATTCTTGCCATTTAGGGGGAAATTACTTTAGAAAAGTCTCATAATGAAAAGACAAATGTCTCTCAGAGGTGCAATAAAACTAAGCGTACAACATAAACACCACACTCTGTAACAGACCAGAAGACTGAAGAGTGTTCAAGAAGAAAATAGAAAAGTGTAATGAATGAAATAAAAAATGAAACACCAAGCCACTGATGGTCATGACATCTAGAAAAAGATATGAAACACTAGACTTAACACAAGAAGTACATCTTTCTAGGAACATTGCCTTCAACTGAAAGGATGGACAAGCAATTAGTAAAGACATAGAAGCTCAATAATCAGAATTTGAATTGATTCATCTCCAAGGAAGGATTACAGGAGCAGGAGATGTGCAAAGATCAACCAGATTTTTAAAAGCTTCACAAGGGCAGCCCAAGCTATGCAGGAAGCTTGTTTTTCTTCTTGAAGTGTAAACTTTGCAGAAAGTAAGACATATGTTGCCCAGATGAGTATGCAGTCCTTATCTGCATAGTTATTGTACACAGTAATCTGTAACTGTAGCAACAGTATAAAACTACTACACATATAGTTGTTGAGCTTTTCTGTCTATCATCTCAGAAAGTGAGGAGAGCAGCGGCTGCAGTGTAGATAACAAGTAGTGTTTGAAACAGTGTGTTTTTTATTTTTTTTTTTTAACCATATTTTTGATAAACTATTCTCAATGACCTTTCTTAGTGTAAGTGTTGGAAATTACATTTTGTCAAAACCTTGGTAAAAACAGGTGAATTATAGCTGTTGTTGAGACAATTGTGTGTCTTCATGGTCATCTAGTGCTAAATTTCATATGAATGGAAGGGATAATAAAATACAGAGTGGTTTGTCTGTGGGCTTACTAAAGAAAAAACATTCAAGACAACAAGATGGTATATCCTTTTTTTTTGTTATTCCATTAAAAACATCTGCATCATGTGGCATTATCTCATCTTGCAGATACCGAGGGAAGTCTTTGCCTTTGGGGCTGTCTCAGGTGGATATTGTTCCTCTTTTGATGGGCCATAAGACAAGAAAATTGACTATATCAACTTTTCACAGAACAACACATGCCTTACACATTTTTTCACTCTTGTCTTGCATACTTGCTTCCCTGCTGTAGCCCCACAAAAAGATAGACTTGATTGAGGAGGTGCTGGGTATCACTGCAGAAAGTAAGATTAAATTATTTTCAGTGAGGCGTTTTGCTCTGTAGTCTACAAAACCCAACATTTTCTATGTGAAATTTATGTGTCTTTGTATCTAATTAAAATGCTAATTTTGGTGTGTTTTGTTCTGTTGTAAGCATCCTTGACCTTGACTAAATTGGGAAAACACAACAATTTCAGGAAAATTTGAGAGAGTTTCATATGCGTAGCAGATGAGGTAAAACTGAAAAATGACTTCAAGATCTAGTCCTCTCATCTAGTCCTAGATGAATGTTTGGATCTTTACTTCCTATAAGCTAAATAGCTGAAGGATATATTTAATTCTGAACATATTTAAGATATAACTTTATTTTAAGTTCTTCCGCTTGCAAAATAAATAAATGCAATCCTCCATCTGTATGCAGTGCCTGAAGGATTTTTCAAGTGTAGGTCAGGACAGAAATGCTCATGAAGAAACTGAGCAGAGTTTTGCTTAACATGTGTCGTGCTTCCTTGTTTGTCTGGGTGTGTATCTCCTCTCACAGACACCCCAAACGCCCACATGTGGTTCTCAGAAGTTGCAGCAGATTCCCTGCTCGACAACAATCATCTGGACACACCCAATAATTTTCACTTTTTATCCCTCTGGACAACATGTGTCATTAACTTATTAACTTTCTTCCCTCTTAAATAAGCTATTGTGCCCTTTACCAGAGCTTTTATTTTTTCTATTCAGTGCTGCTTTTATGGTGAGAAGAATGATAATGAACTTCAACTCCTTCCTTCATTGATCTCAGTTTAGAAGGAGTTCAGATTAAGTGAAAAAAGGCACAGATAATAATGTAAAAGCCCATAATTAATAAACAATGAAGTGGACTAAAATGAAGAAAAATCTTCTTCATATATGACTACCACTCAAACTCTAATCAGGAATTTCACACTAAGTCCACATCCCACCCGTGCTCTTTGATTCAACCTCAAAATTCAGATCTATAAACAAATGTGTTTTTTTTATACTTTCTCTACTTGCAATTTCTCTATTTCTCTGTTTCATTTGGAGATATATTATATTATTACTTGAAGCTGTCATTCATGTTCTGTAGCTAACTTTGTATGATTAGGTTTCTAAATGAGCAATTGTTCCACAGTTAGTTAGCAAAGTGAGAAATAAACTTGTAAAGGTCCTCAATCCATTGTTTTACATCTTTTTCAAAAGCATAACAAAGTATCTGGGAGGGTGCTGATCTCCTCTCTTTGGCAACCAGTGATAGGACACAGAGAAACGGGATGGAGTTTCATTAGGGCAAGTTCAGACCTGACATTAGGAAAAGGTTCTTCAGTGAGGTGGTGGTCAGTCACTGTAACAGGCTCCTTAGGTAAGTGTTCATAGAATCACCATATCAGAGTTCAAGGAGCAGCTAGATGATGCTTTCAGTTCTAGGGTTTAACTTTAGGTAGTCCTGTGAGGGGTAGGCAGTTGGACTTGATGATTCTGGTGGGTCCCTTCCAACTTTAGATATCCTGTGGTCCCATGATCTCGCAGTTTCTGCATTTGTGAAGTTTCTCTGTCAATAAATGAAATATAGAAGTCAGCATGTCTGATGGGGAAAACCCTCCATCAAATTAGATAGTTCTATAGTCATCACAATGATTTTATAGATCCTATTCTTAGATACCCAACTCTCCTCAAGCACTGTGCAATACAGTGGTCTACAGTGTCAGTTAGACAGAAAGGAAACACAAGATTCTGAGAAGCATAGAGAAATGGCATGTGTGACCTTATAGGTTTGATTTTCATACAGTTCAGTAGCTATTAGAGAGTTACATCCTAAGAAAATTTCCTTGGTCAGTCCAACTAATCTTGCTCCTGGGCATGAAGCAGCTTCAGGAACCCAAGGCCAGAAGACTCTCACGTGCCTGCCAGCTGGGCAGGGACTTTTGGCCTGGCCTTCTGAATTCAGGTGCCCAGACTTTGTCTGTATGTCATTCTGTTTTTTTCTACATCACCATCATTGCAAGATGGAGGGACAAGAGAAATCTTTTAGTTCTGCAAGTCATACAGCTAGATCATGGCAGAGAGGAGAAAGCCACTTACACCTGAAACACTGAAGCAGCCAACCTATGTGATCTGCTTCCTTGCTAGCACTCAACAGTATCATTTAGAGTGAAAAAAGGATAAACCTGCTGATTTGCCACAGCATGTTGAGAGGATAAAATGGCCCAGTTCCATTCTATGCATGAGAGCCTTTGATGACAATGAGGGCCAGAATACAAAACAATTGGACAGGATGCAACATTCCCTGAACTTGTTATGACTGTATTAGCTCCAGACACTAAAGGAGTAGCCAAGTTACTGTGTTTGTTTGCTGCCATACTGGACCATAAGGATGCTGTTGAAAAGTCCTTGATCTTTTCAAGGGTTTCACTGTGGTGTTCTTCATTGTTCTGGGACATTGTATACAGTATTTCCCTTTCATCAAGTGCTTCTCTTGAAATGTTTACTTCTTGCTCTTGAAATTATTTTCCTTTTGTGCTGTGTATTTTCCTTCTGCAAAACCAACCTGATACAGAAAATGATTTAGCTGCAGTGCTGACTGACAGAGGTTGAAAACTGATACAGTCATGCAGAAAATGAAACTTGGCTGTTGTCTTCTCTTCAGGACATCTTTTCTTCACTTTCTTAGGAAAGAAATAAGATTCCTCAATAAATATGCATCTGAAAAAGAGGAGAGTACATGGGAGGAAGTATGTATATGTTATTTTTTCCTCCCAAGATCTAACATTAGAAGACAAGTTGCTGCTTTTTCAAGTTATATAGGCAAGTTTTTGTAAATTCTGTTCATAATAAAAGTGGGATCTTGCTTAATTCAGCAGAAACCTACACATTTATACATCCACAGAGCATATCCTTGGTGGTTATTTTACTTTTAAGAAATAATCTCCTTAAATCTCCCTCTTCCCCCAACACTGGCCTTTCTTTTTTCCCCTTGTGTAAAGCATTTTATTCCTGCCAGAAATAAATCTGCCTGTGTCCAAATTTATGTGAGTCAGAGCTTGGAAAATATACCAGTAGGTTTGCTGTGTCTCTTGGACAGTGTCCATATGTTATAAAGTGTTTAATAGGGTAGTGTATCTTGTTTAATTTCACTTATATTCCAGTTAAAACCAAACCAATTGTTTCATGCATGAATAGAAATTTAGTTTTCCATCAGCCCAAGTGTAAACAGTTTTTTGGTGACAAATCCTTAAAAGTAATTCCTATCTTTTGTTGGCAAATGTTGGTGTCTTTTCTTAGGGTAATATGCCATGGAGATTTCAAGTCTTTTATGTAAGAAAATAAACATTCTAAATTACAACATCAACTGTTTCTGTCTTTTGTTTTTTGTTTTGTTTTCATTTACTTATTTTTATTAAAGTAAAATGTTACTGATTTGAGAGCTTAGGAAATGGAATGGGCATATATTGTTGCTCTGCTCTGCCTTTTTCAGTTGAGCTTAAATAATCTTTTGACTACATTATCAAAACTCTGCCTTTTTTCAGTTAAAAATTTTTGTGGCCACAAGCAATACTTAAAGTTTATGAACTCCACATGAAAGCTTGGCTTGTGGTTTGGTGGACCTATTGTACCACTTCTAATTAAGCTCTCCTATTACTCTTTGAGTTTTGATTTATATTCATTTATGTTGTAGTTGAGAGAAAGTATTTTAAAAAATGAGACTTCTTTTTCAGTCAAAAATAAGACTTCCCTGTGCCTACAAAGTTAATTATAATATTAATATTGACTGTGAGCTCTTATTTCCTCAAGTGCCAAAACACACGCAATGTCATGACCTGGGGGTTATTTATAAATAAAAGATAACATCTAATTTGTCACTTTCATCAAAGAATGATGGTAAAACAGCTTCATGAAATTGTAGTAACAGCTCCAAATAAAGCTATTAAGTTCTTTATCACTAGAAAGAGCCATCAATACATATTCAGTTTAAAAAGGGATGAAAAGAAAGTGCTGAACAAATATCATTCTGTTTCTCTGATATGCAAGATTTTGAAACAATTTAAATCAACGGAGTTACTACAAAGTAAGCTAAAAGTTATCAATTTTTCCCAAATTAAAATTGTGCCTGATTATACCGCTGATTTTCTTTGATATTCTACTTTTTATTAAAGCAGAAAAGTAGAAAATCAGACTAGAAAATTATTTGGAAAGATTTTCAAATTAATCCCTTATAACTGTCAGACAGAGGAAAGAAATATCTTCATATGTCTATTTACTTTTACATGGAAAATAAATTGCTTGTCTCTTGTAGGAGAAATATGTTATTGTAACTGTTCATTATCAAATTTTCTACTCGGTTCCTCAATGAAAGTAGGGCTACTTAAATGAAATTTGCAGGTGGCTAATCTCCAGACAAATTCATGGCCAATTTATACCCAGGTGATCAGGTGTTACTGTTGCCCACTACCTCCAACACCTCATGTCCATCCATCTTGGTGTTAGCTCTTGGTGTTAGTATGTCTGCAGATACTAGCTAATTTTTTTCTCAAACCTCATTTGTCTAGGCCAAGATAATTTAACTGCCTTACATCAAACAGGAAAGAAACAAAGTATCAGTGATCATCCCAAAGTCCTTCTCTGTTGTACTGATTTTAATTAACAGCGCTTGAATAGAGTCTGCTTATGTCAAAGATGGGACCTCATTATTATCAAAGATCATGGTAGGAATATTTTTCTTTTACTATTGAAAATACTTAATATACCAGGTGTTCAACTTTCCATAACTACTTTGTACATGTAATGAGCATCAGAAAAAGGTTTCTAAGTGCTGGAGCAGTAATGTTCTGGAACATTTTTTCAGTCAAAGCTTAGGGAAAATCCAAACCAAAGCCCGACTGGTCTGAAGATGGAGCTTGAAATACTGTTAAAAGAAGCAAAGATGTTTTCTTCCTCTATTAGAGGCATGGGACCTCATTCAGATCTCACTGCCACACAACGAGTATCAGAAGAAAAAAAATAAATCACCAAATCAGTCTACTATTCTGACATTAAAAGGGAGGGGATACTACAATGTAAATTAAAGTTACTCTTTCCAGTCTGTTGAAGAAGTTTGTACACTTTTCAAACAGCAAACATCAGGAAAAAAAACTTCATTGTTGAACACAAGAGTCAGTCAAAACATGGCTTCTAAATTTAGACAGAAACTGGAACTGTTGAGGCTCAGGTTTATTCATTGGCAAAATAAAATGTTGGAGTGCTACATTTTACATTTTATTCCTCTAGTCTTCCTGGAAGAATTAAAAATACTTTCAAGACTTCACTATAAGACTCTTTTCATAGTCCAAGTTTCTAGTTAGCTAGAAAAATATTTTAAACGCTATATTCTCACAATTTTATCTGAAAAGCCATAGCAGTGATATTCATCAAAACTAAAACTGAAAAGAAAAAGTTATTGTTAAATCTAAGTACTACAAAATGATGCTAAGTTATTCAACAATCAATTGGCATGACCAAGTTCTTTCTCAAGTTGTCTCAGTCATGACCAAACAGATTCTAAATGTATCATTCTTACCAGGTATTATTCTAGGTGTTAAACACCATTTTCTTTAGAATTTGTGAGTGAAGATGTGTTCTTCAAGGGAAAGCACAGTAAGCACTCTTAAAGTCAGAGTACTTAGGGACTTTCCAAAGCCACTCGGATTCATTCCAATGCCTACAAGCTTGGGACTAGGACAGTCATGCACGTATTCAGACAGTAAACTAAAGTTTCTGCATCCTTGCCAGCTCTAACAAGGCAAATTAAACCAAACACAAAAAAATAGATTTCCTTATAGAAAAAATGTTCCTGGAAAAACAGCAACTTGGAATTAAATTTTCACAGTTACCATAGGCCTGTGAGTAGAGTGTCTGGTTTAGATTTAGGTTGAAAATACAAAATAGAAAAATTACTACGTGCACAACTAGCACAAATCACTGTTCTTAGGATTTTGTTTTGAAATGGGTCAATTTCCTCACACATCCATTGACTTCTTGCATAATTTGCAGTTGTATGCAACTTCTTCCTATGTAGTTTAAAAATAAATCTTTGCAAAATATTTTTCCAGCCTCCCTGCTTTCGTGAAGGGAAGACAATAAAAAGAAGCTTTTGTCTGTTTTTTTTTTTTCCCAAAATGGAGCATAATCAAAGATACTCACAACACTTTCTGCTACAATTTTCACTTATAATGGGCCAGTATAATTTAGGCACTAAATACAAAGTGTGCAGTACTCAAACCAAAGGCTAGACTGCTATGTGAGAAAAAGGAGATGGTCAAATTCGGAAACAAATCAAGTTTTTCAGGTTCATAGCATTTTTTTTTCTTCCTCTTCTTCCCTCTACCTGGAAGCCAGTTAGTGTAGCAAAAGTTGTAACAGGCAAATTTTGATGAAACCATCTTTTAGATAAATATGTCAGGTCCAGCATAGGATGGGAAAGCCATTTGATAAAAAAGAAAAATCCTCACATATAGGGAAGTTAACCAGCATATGGGAGACAGAATAAAAGAGACCCTTGTTACTAATTCATGTATGCTTTAGTGGAGAGTTCAGACTCATGACAGAACAGGTCTGTATATGGGGCCTGAGATGTGAAGAAACCTTTTTGAGATCCTTGTGGCTGTCTTTAGGAGCAGACTAGAAGTGTACCTGAGCAATAATCTCCAAACTACATGAGGAGCAGATAGTGTTATGTGTTACACTGATGGAAAAGTGTAGGAGCAATGCTGAGATCAGTGGAGTGTAATCTAGACCTGGGATAGCTACAAGTGCTTGAATGTGTCTCAAGCCACATATGAGAGACTGACAAAAGAAACTGGGTTTTGATGAAGGAACTGGGATGGCCTCCCAACTTTTATAAACTGGTGACACTTTGGTGACCTAGACCTGAGGCAGTAACCAAGATCTAGATTTGACAATGTGTTTTGAATTCCATCTCCAAAGGTTCTCAGAAAAAACAGGTGACTTCTACAGATACTTGAAATGTGATTGAGACATGGAATGATCTCTAGTATAGCATTTAATTGCTCTTTTGAAGTTTGTTTGTAGACCTCACATGCCAAGAAGTAGAAGATATTTTCCAACATTCATGTCTGATCACGTCAGTCTCTCATCTACTGAACTATTTATTATAACTTGATTTACTTTCAGCTAGATGTGCCAACAGTCTCCACCTAGATATCAAATAGCTTGGTGTCTCAAAAGATTGAAATTCAGTGGCATGTGAGGAATGGTTTACACACGTGATTGCCATTTAAAATATTACTTTGTGATTATTAAGTCTTCAATGAAACCACAATCATCTAGTCTATGCTTAGAATCTGTAACCATTCTTAGGTACAACGATAAATGGGAGCAAAATGTTGCAGACTGCAAAGTAATGTAATAGACAGAGGCAAATACTCATTTTTTATTTCTTAGAAATTATATTCATTTCTTTAATTAATACCATACACTTGAGCTCCATCAGCCACATTAAAAAAAAAAAGTGTCACAATAGCAATGATAATTTTAAAAAATGAATATTAGTTATACTCCAAACAAAAAGTTAACCTAAACTAGGTTCATAGTTTCATCCACTTCTTTTCCCAGAACCTATTGGCTTCATTTATTTATTTCTTCTCCTTCCTTGGATATTAATACTTGTGCAAGGAATTGATTAACAGATGTAAACTCTAGAGATGACAGTAACACGCATTTTTTTGCAGCTTTCCCATGCTTGTTCCTTGGTACTTTGTCCGTGGCTGATCAAAAGCGATGCTAAACATGGCGGACAATTTAACAACATGCAGATGATATTTTTTTAGGAAAAGGACAACACCAGTAAACTTGTTTTCTTTGAAGTCTCTAAAGCTTAAAAATGTGAACTGTGTCACTTTGCCAACCTCAGGCTGGAACTGAAAGTATTTAACAGGTGTTTGCCATGTTGAAGGACTGATTTCCACTTCTTTAAATAAAACTGTTTAAAGTTGTCAGATTTCATTATTTTGCATTGTGAATAAAAAGTAAAATTCAGCACTGAGGTCTCAATACTCAGCATCCCTTTTAATGACCAGAATGACAAAAAGCAAACTAGTGAATTTGGCTTACACATTCAGGAGAAATGTATGTTTATTTCTGATATTCTGTGTACAGCTATTGGCACAGTTTAGCTCCCTTGCAGTAGCAGTTTCTGTCTTAAGAAAAAAGGGGAGCAGCAGAATTTCAGAGCCTAGATTCTCACATATTCCCTTTCCTTCTTGCAGAGATGCTGAGTTGGTGATCAATGATGATAACTGTGGTGTGGTTCCCAGAAAGATATCCCCAGCCTCCAGGCCTTGGATTATCTGCTGAAGTTGTTTAAGGAAAAAACAACTAATTGAGACTATTCTACACTCATTTTCTGAAGGCAATTTTTAAAGACTTTAAGCAAGAAGTTCAGAACTGAAAGAGGCTTTGCATAACTCTCTCATCTATTGCTCACTGTTCTGCTCCTCTCCAGGCAGCTAGATTTTCCCTTCTTTGACTTCTGACAGATGTCTGGAAATGCCACAGTGTTCCTTGGATGATCTGCTCTAGTGCTTAACTGTTTGAATTGCTAGATCACTTCTACTAATCTTAATTCTAAATTCCTTTGCTTCAGTTTAACTTCAATATTTCTGACCTTTTGTATTTGTAGATAAAATTTATTTTTTTTAAGGATTCATTTTTGCCTTTGTGGTTTTGTTTTGGTTTTGGGGTTTTTTTGTTTTATTTTTAGATTTTTGGGTTTTTTTTTTTGCTTACTCTAAATTTATCATCACTGCTTTTCCAAATCTTCTCCCAAAGGCTATATTTTCCAGATTGCTGATGATTTGTGTAGGTTCTTTTAAGAACTTTTGTGCCCAAGGCCAAAAAATATACATCATTTGAGACCTCAACACCACTGATGTGGAAAGGTTACTTTGCATGTTTTATACACAGCATTTGCCTCTTCATAATCCCAGGAGGAGTTTGACTGTAATTGCACAATTTTGCTTTTGGTTTTCTTGAGTGAAATACTAGGTTATTTTACAACACGTATTTCACTTGCCAAGGTCATTTTGAATTCTGTCTTACAGTATGCATTAAGATAATATGCAGATGTACTTTGTATACTCCTTTATCCATCATCATTAGTGAGAATATTAGTACTACCAAATTCAGACAAGAATTATTTGCTCCACTCACTTTCTTATGAGAATATCAGATAAAACAATTTTTACCAGTTGCATATTACCCATCCCCAATGTTTGTTGCATTTTTGTGAGAATAAATTAAGTTAATCTGATTGATATAATTTCTTCTTCAAAAATTCATCTTGGTGGCAATATAATTATTGCTTTCCTTCTGTGGGTTTACAAAGAATTTTTTCTATTTTTCTGAGTGTTAAACCAGCTGGCCAATTATTCCTCTGTTACTTTGTTTCTTACTTTTTAAAGAAAAGCATTGCCACCCTCAATGGGCTCAGATATAAAGGCTATCTACTTTGGATTTAATTTAATTCTAAGTTTGTTTTGATGAATTTCATGAGGCCCAGCCAACAGCTAAATTTCTCAAATATGGCTTAACATTTCCTCTCCCTGGTTTAGTTATATCTTTATCAGTTCTACTGAATGTCTTTGCTTACTGACAGATCCCTATTTTGTGGAGATTGGAGGGTGAAGGCATAAAATACTTGAGCAATCTCAGTCTCACCTGACATTACTATTGAGTTGCAAACTGACTCATTCCTTTTCTTCCCAGGTCTTTTATTTTTAGTGTAATTCTTCTTATATTTTATGTACTTTGTTGTTTGCTTCTCATTTCTTACCTTGTCTGTCTGATCATGTCCAAGTTATTATATTACACCAATATTTTGTGATATCAGCACTTTTAATATGTCACATGTTTATCTGATACCTTGAAATGTCTTACCTTTCTAAAACCTTAATCTCCCTTGGACCTGACAACATGGTAAATTGTGGTTATTTATAAAATCATTAAATAAGTCCCACTAAGTTATAGGACTGGATCTGAAAGTTAAAGGAGATTTGAATGTGGGAGAGTGTGTCAAAGCATAACTCTTGCAGCACTGTGGTTCCTGTGTAGGGCTGCATCTAAACAGGCAACAGAGACTGGGTGAATAAAGGGTAGGGGGAAGGGGAAATGTGGTCAGAGGAGCAAAAGTTACAAATGTATTATTCCATTGACTTCAGTTGAATTACATCAGGGCTGGATTAGACATATCTTCTGGTGAACTCATCAAGTAATGGAAATGCTCTGTTAAAGCCAAAGCTCTCCAAAGGTTACTATAGATATCACTTTTCTGTGCCACAGTTCTGGATGTTTCTAGCTTCTCCTTTATTCCAGAAACAAAACCTAGTGTCTCCATCTCTTAAAGTCAGTTTCCATTACCTTTATTCCTTATAAAGAGGCCTTTGCATTGCTTTTGTCTCTGAACTCTCCTTTGTGTAAAATATTCTTTACTCCATAGTATGTTTAGGAATAACAGAAAGATGAGATGCAGATTTCTTCCTTTGGATTAATTCTAAGATATTTCAACGTATTTTATAGTACTTTTAGAAAACTTGCACTTTAACAGAAACTCTTATTTTTAGGCTAAAATAGACCTTAGAGACCTCTTCGGTAACCGAAATTGAAGTTGGGTGCTCAATGCTGCCAACTTTCCAAATCCTAAAGAAAATTCAGGTACATTACTTGTTCACTTGTCCAGCTCACATAATTCTTCTCAGAACACTTGAAGAAAACTTTCCTAGGAAAATCTTTATGGTTATAAAAGCCATATATTGATCATGGAAGCGAGATCGTGCAGAATATGAAGTATGTATTTGTTCAGGCATGTCAGAGAACAGAACAGGCTGTTTGTGATTTTCCAGACTTTACATTTTCAGTGTTCTACAAAGACAGCAGTGAAGGTTGTGTTACAATAGTATCCTGTAATGTACATTAGTTTTTTGAGATGTCTTTGTGCTCTGAAATTATGCAATAGGATATATGACCATTTCTTATCTTTGCCCATATTCTGTTTCCTGAATGTTGTTCTATTTTAGTGTGGATTTATTTCATAATTCTGCTAAAATCCTACATTTCTGGGAAAAAGCCTGTTTGTTGAGTATTATTAATGTCATGGCTGTACATTTCCCACAAGGGCCATTAAATGAATGAGGAAGGCATGTTGGAGATTACAGTCTGGTCTTTGACCTGTGTAATTTTGCTTAAGCAAAGAGATGGCAGCAATGGATTATTTGTAGACTCTAGAAAATCAGATAAAGTAACTTTAAAATATTCTTATCCATTGCTACAAAAAAGGATATGACAGATTAATCAGTTTTTAATGGAAACCAATAGTGGGTATTGGCAAGTGGAACCAAACTGAAATGATTGGGCAAATATTTTTTGCCACAGACTTGGCCTCTGGCCATTTAAAGCAATGTTCTTAGGTGAATAAGAATACTAGTGATGGGATGCTGTTTCAGAACTGAACACTCAAAAAGTTATTTTTTAAATCCCAAAATAAGCAATTTACCTTATTAAGCCATTTAAAGCAATGTTCTTAGGTGAATAAGAATACCAGTGATGGGATGATGTGCCAGAACTGAACACTCAAAAAGTTATTTTTTTAATCCCAAAATAAGCAATTTATCTGATTAAGCACAGCATCAATGGGATAACAGTTTCTTCTGACAAAAGAAATGCAGGATGGCAAAACCAACTTCCTAGACACTTGCAGACATCTGAAGATTAGTAGGACTGTGATCCCACTAGATGGAAACTTCTAAAAAGATGTAATGTTGCACCAGGAATTAAATCTCTCAAAGAAAATAGTTGGTTATCATCTGGAGTCAAAAGGAGTCTCTTGTACAAGAGTCCTTGCAACAATGTCTTCAGTTTGATCAAGTGAATGTCAACAAATCACTGTTCTGCTCAGGTCTTGTAATCCACCTGGCCATGGTCCTACGTGACCACTGCAGGTCCTGTGTAATTCATTCCTATCAATTATCTAAAGAACATTAAAATGTCTCCTAAATATCTGAACTATGTAAAAAAGACTGTCATGTGAGGGAAAAGTTTCTACTGACTGTTTATAAATAAATTTTCTATACACAATTTCATCAATTATGGAGCACAAATTGCCTAGAAATCTCCGTGACACTGCAACCTTCATTGCTTAATGGCTTAAGTGCACTGGATATACACTCAGTTACAGTTGCAATGCTCAGCTACATCGGGGCTACAACTAAAGGACAAACTTTAATTTCAAACTTAAATACTTTTGAAAGTTGTGCAAAGTGGGAATTGAATGCTGTGAAGGCTGAACTGAAGGCTGGTTTATGGTCATGCTCTCCAAGAATCTATGGAGCAGAAGAAACAGTAAGCATCAGAACCATTATAATGGGTGAAGTGGGCCTTGAAACCTCAAAATAAGTCAAAGATAGATTTCAAGGCAGGGGCTAAGATATTTGAAAACCTGAATTTATGGTTTTAACGATTTGTGGTTCTGTCCTGAAGTTAATTCATAATACACAAATATCCTTTGTAAGGGGTAAAGCTTTCCAATGAAAAGAAGGAAGACTTCAGAATTGAAATCAATGTCATGACTGAGAGTTGTGTATGCTAGGCAGATATTCCAAGTGAGCTGAACCTAGATAATGACAAAAACTGTTGGGTATTTTAGGATTTCATGTAGATCTGAAAAGTAATTTCTGTTGGGTGAATTAGTTCTGAAACACAGAAAATATTTCAGAGGTCATAGGAACAATGCCCTTCTAAGACAAGTAGGCAACCTCCTTACTAAGCATGTCATGGGGGACTGTAGTAGCAGGGGGCAATGCTGTGGATGTGCTATCATCTTTACAAAAGAAACCTGGTAACAAATTTTTGTGATAGTCACAAATGAATTTATCCCTTGATCTGAAGTTTTGCCATTCAGTAAACTGGAAGCTGGACTAAGATCAGAAATCTCTGCTATTCATTCCTCTGATTTGGAATTTGTAATGAGTTCTTCAGAGTTGAAGGATAAATCCTGAAAATTACCTCATCAGGTTTATAAGAATTTTGTTTTCTGCTAAATTTTTGCATATCCCCCAGCTGGATTTTCCAGGCTGCATTCAATTCCACCTTTAGGTGTCTATACTTGTAGACCAGACTCAGAGACAGAAAGACTAAATATACTTTGCTCCCTCTAGTAGCCTACTGAAGAGCAGAGGGTGAGCAGTGCAAAACATATCATGATACATCTTTGGTCTGTGCATGAAGTCAGAACTTCTTTCCACACTGCCTGTGAAATTTTATTGGAGAGCTGAGGAAATGCAACAATTCCGTTTTTAAAGAGATCTATAATTTAGAAATTAACAAGCTTACCTCACAACAAAAAATGTGAAGAAAATAATGGACATATTGGAAAAATTTCCAGTATAAAGCTGTATGGGAAATGTTAAAGTAAATGTAAAGTAAAGTAAAGTAAATGTAAAGTAAATGCAAAACTGATTTCACATTTCTAGGATGAAAACAAGCTCAAGAAACCTTGGGAAGGGTCTTGACTTGATCTGAAATGTGAGACTTGACCTGAAATATGTGCTTAGTCCTTTACCTACAAATTTACTTACCTATAAACTAAAAATATTTAATCTGAAAATGAAAGTAAAATTGTGGAAGTGTGACTGGAAGAGTGAGTTTGTTAGAGTGATTAATGAATTCACTATCCCTACAAGATAAGGAATTTGTTCCTTCCTACCAGGTTGCATAAAAATAACATATTTCATTTCAGGAGTTAATGGCAGATTAATTTTGTCCTTCTGTGGCAGAGCTGGATTATGCTGCCTTAATGTACTTGTCAGAATACATTCCCAGGTAACTAAATCATCCTCTTATCAAAATTTATCCTTTCTGTGTATGCATTAGTAGGTTTAGAAAACAGGGAAAAAAGGCAGTTAAGAAGAAACATGAGAATAGTTTTGGGAAGGAAGTGAAAGCAAGAAGAACATAAAAGAAGTAATCTTTGGGAGTACAAATTAAAAGATTGATTAGGAAAACATGGTTAGAAATCAAACTATCAAAAGTTCCTATAGGCTGCATTGCAAATTGGAAAGCCTACATCAAAGAATCTTATTTTGCAATATCAAAATTACTTCCTAATTCTAAACAACTATGAAATATTCTGGCATAAAGCAGAAGAAGCCTTTCTGTTCTATTCTGTAGTAGGAGAAACTGATGAAATTTTATAGGATCTGTTATACCAATTGTTTTAATAATTAATTCTCTATTACATATTAAATTAAATTCCCATGCATTCTTTTGATCACTCTAGAAATAGAAGTTCTAATTTATTTCAGTCTTCCAATTAGCTTGCCTTTGTATATTTTGTTTTACAGATCTTTATTGACTCCTAAGACTGTAGGTCTTGCCCATAAGAGTATTGAAATAGCATCAAGAGAAAAAATGATATTAAGTTTTAGGTTTCTGGCATTCAAACATTTAATTTCCCAAAGTGGTCATAGAATATGTATCTAGAAAATGGCCTTTTCATTTTGGCTGGTGGGAATTTGGATTTTTTTCAGATAAATAAATTTTTATTCAGCCTCAGACTTCTCAAGTCATATAAGATTTGTGATCATTTTAGGTGAGGTGTGACTCAAGAAACAGATTTTTATAAGATACAGACATTCCAGATTAAAATGGTCTTTTAACCTTCCTAATATAAATACTGCATTGTTTGCAAGTGTGACCATGTACTAGCTGTGCATGGAAATGTCAGTAACTAGTGATGTTATTAATGCAAGCTTTTAAGTTTCTCATATCCAGAGTGACTTAAAGTCAAAGACTTTAAGCAAAAAGGATTTGGCATACTCTATCTAAATGTGTTTAAATATAAAAAATAAATACAGAAATAGAAGAATTTTCTTTGATAAAGAGCAAAGTTGTATTTCTAGGAGAAATTCCTTCCCATATCCTTGTAATTTCTCTGATCGGTTTCTAATATAAATTTTGAGTTAGTACACTGAATACTTGATTAACTTTATCTTTAGCATATCCTGTTAATAGAGTAGGACTGGTAGAATACTAACATAGGAAGCTGTTAATGAAGTGTAGTTTCATAAGATAAAATTCAGGCTCTGTTTTAATATAAAACTAATATTGCATTCCTGTCCCAAAGAGTGAGATAAGGAATGTTGCCTGTTTAGGTTCAAGGCACTTATTAATGCAGATCCCTGCTTCTGAAATTAGTCTTTAGAAATTTCCCTCCAATGAGGAAGAAACACAGTCTGCTTTGCTCTGATTTAAAGGGGCTTAATAGAGAAAAGATGTGATGTTGCATAAAACAACATTCCTGATGCAAGGAGCCAGGTGTGACTCTGGAGCAGGCTGGCATTTGACCATCCGACCATTCTGCAGGGATCTCCATGAAAAAGGTCAGGCAAGGTAGTTATGCACATACATGATTAATGGTTTCATTGATTTTCCCTCAAGTGGTTTTGTTCTTAGTAGACAGTAATTTGCTTAAAGAGAGATGTCTGGCTGCTAAAAGACAAGTGGTCCAAGATGGTTTAGGAAAATTAGAAACTAGGCCTGTGATTGGAAACTGAGCTAATTGCTGTATCCTGCATCAGGTGTAGGGTCTGTTCCAAGGGGTGGGCAAGGGGCAACCTGAGACCCCTGTGGAGTAACATACAGGAAGCCAGTAGAAGCCTGGGGTCTTACTGGATCTGGTAATTCAAACAGGTCATGTTTAGACCCAGTATCAGGTTTAAGCGAGGTGAGAAACAGAGCAGAACAGGGCTACTTTACATCAGCAGTAAAACTCATGATCTCAAGCTGTATGACTCAAAGCCAGAGTAAAGCTCCCATGGGCCCGGTGACTTTTTACAAGTTCTTGTTTTATTTTACAAAGGATGAGAGCCAAAGAATGGTGCCTGGTGCTTAAGTCCTCAGACATTGCACTGGGGAAATATACTGAATAAAGTCCAGCACTAGTTGCTTGTATCCCAGTCAGAGAAATTTACTCTTATGTTTTTGCTCTGTCTTCGTCCCCATAAAAGTTGTGCTGGGAAAGATCTAAATTTGATAGTTTAGCCTAGAAGGAACAGCAAACGAGAAAAATTTGGTAACAGCAAGTGAGAAGCTTGGTAACCAGCCCACCAGTACAAATGGGAAAGGGTTCTCAGTAGTTCACTACTGGGCTGAAAGATGCAAAAACAAAACTCGGACATATTAGAAATGTCTGCTGAGTGCATGACAACTCTGCTTACATGGTACAGACTTCAAGATATGCTGTCCATCACAGGTGGTTTTCTGTCAGGCTTCTTTGCACTCCAGACTCAGCAACTGGACAAACAGAAGTAATGCTCATGTGTGGCACTGGGTCCTCTGAGTCACAGGGATGTGGATGAACCATGTGCTTTTGGTTAGAAAACTAACTTGATTTCTGCTCTCCAGTGGGGTTATTTTGATTAATAAAAGTTGAGTCCTGAATCCTTTGCCATAGGAGACCAGTATCTACACATTTTCCAGTTTCTCAGAGAAAGTAAGATAATGAAGAAATACAACATCAATCCAATCCAATAGACCCTAGGTTTATTCAACAGGCCTTCTGGCTTCTGGATTCACAATACTATGCTTTCACTGCATCATGCATTGAATTCTTTTCTGCATTGTTTACAAGATACTTGTACAATCAAGGGAAGAGTTTTGGCCCCTGGTATGACCTTAACAACAACAGTAAAATGTTCTATACTTAGCAGCTGTGATGTAATACACCTTGGATTTATGATCTACCACAAGATTGAGGTGCTTGCTTGAAGGTCCATAAAAAATATTACATCCAGATGGGCCCTGAATCATGTTAGTACTGAGTGTCCCTGGCTCTTGTGGTGACTCTGTACAAAAGGGATGAATTTCAGAAGGAACAAAAATAGGAACTATAACTGAACGTAGACTGGAGAAATGTGCTACTATGTTAAAACCCCCCCATGTCTCTTGATCTCATTTTGATGCTCATTCCACAGATTTGTTATTTCTGTAAGTAACTTGTCTGTGATTGAAATACTGAAAGAAACTTTCCTTTCAGGAATTCTCATCAGACCTATAATCTCAGCAATTACATTTTATTGATTTCCTTTAGAAAGACCTACTTTTTTCTTGACAAGTTTGGCAGCTCATTTGAATCTTTGAATATATTCAGTGGTTCAGAAGGTTTTGACTACAAAAAAGTGGTCGAAATGGAGTAAGATAAATTTTATTGACTCATTTTGCAAGAACTCTGAGGGATATTTGCAAACTTTGATTTGGTCTCCTGTTAATTTTTACTTTTCTCTTTTCACCCATTTCATTTGCTGCTTGGTTCCCGATATGCAATATCCATTTAGGATCAGTGAAGGATCCTTTTTTCTTCTACTTTTTAAAACAACGAAGTGCAGGAATTTAAAGAAACATGCATGATTCTTTAAACATGAAAACATTTAAAGCAAGGCTTAGTGAGGAACAACTTTATTGACTAACAGTATAAGATCCCATGCTACAAGATGAACAGAGAGATGGTTTCTATACACATAGACAAGTATCCAGGCCCATTTCAGTGAGTCCTTCTTATACCATGAAAACAGTTTCTACTACTGAGAATAGGCTCAGTTTTACTAAAATAAGGCTTATTCGAAGGACTATGTGACTAATGAAACCGGGAAAATGAGGCATGTAAAATATAAGTATTTCCTAAGGCAAAGAGCAGAGGTTTTTCCCTTACATGCAAAGTATTAAAATCTAAAAAAATACCCCTAGAGCTCTGAAGTTGCTCTCTACTTATAACTACTGGTGGCAATGAGTTGATATGGGTGCCAAGCAGTTCCATGCTGGTGGAATCCGTCTGTGGGCAAGCAGAAGAGTTATTTAGACATTAAGAGAGGTAGTGTTCTCTTTTGCTTGAAAATCTCCTTGCTTATTTTTTTTTTTCCAGTGTGTTTTACTATATGTTCAGTATGATGAGATGCAAAGAGGGCTATGTTTTCTGTCAGTGATGTTTTGTAGCTCAACTGGCTCAGGGCTATAGTACATATAAATAGTGGCAAGACATGAATCCCAGCAGTCTGTTCTGCACCATTCACTGAAGTGAAAAAGATGAGGAAGGGAGCAAAGATAGACAGGAACAGGGGGCTATTGCTTATGCATCAAACATGCGGTCTTCTAGCTCAGCAAAGGTTGAAATTCAAATGTTGAATGGGTAATTAAATAACTGTAACTTTTATCAACCCAAAGTATTAAAAAAATGCAGTGAAATAATTACAGATTCCCTGAAAATATCCCACATTTAAATGGTGAGGCAAAAACACAAAGAAAAAAAAATTAACATGTGTGGTCAAAGATGGATTCAGTGCTAAAATTCACCCTATATCATTTTAAGGGGGTAGATGTAGCTTTAAAGTGTTACCCACTGTAGGCCAACCTTTTTGCCAGCTGTCCTTGCTTATGCCTCTGCCAAACATCATCTGAGAAGTAGCACATATCCTTGCTGAAGGATTTTCAAACTACCTGTTTGAGTGTTTCAATGAAAATGTTTCATGTTGAGCAGAGAAGATGTCCAAAAAAGATGAATAACTAGGAATTTGTGTATCTGGTTTGTGAAGTCTGACTTGTTGAGGTCAGATTCTGGGAAAAAGGAGAGTGATACTTCTCTGAGGTGCTGCATGGACTCCTGAGGTGCCAGGTTTGAGTTGTCTTGTTGCTCTTTCCTCCAGGGCACTGTGTGATGTGTGACTCAACACCTCCAAATGTGGGCAGCCAGGAGATTTCAACACAGGATGAGGAGATTAAGTCTGCTTGTTTAATCAAGATACCAGGATATACTGGAAATTACCTTTTTTTTAGAGGTAGACAAAAAAAGCTAAAGATCAAGTGCATGAAGTAATGAACTGGGTTTAATTTTATGTCTGAGTTTGAAAAGCAGAATTCTCTGAAAGGAGAAAAACTCAGTGCATTAGGTTTTTAACAAAGCAGTCCATGCAAATGACCAGTTCCGTACTCTGATAGTTGAAAATACATCTCTATAATACAGGGCTATGAAATTTATGTTCATGGTTATGGTTTGTGTCTCTTCTTTAAAGATTTTTAAAATTACTCTTAATATTTTTAATTTCTTTGCATCTGCTCCCTCATATTTCAGTATTTTTTTTTCCACACTCTACAACAGAAAAGCGTATTTGTGTATGTTGGCTGAGGAGTGTCACTGTCATTTTCTTATCCCATTGAGGCAGGGTGAGTTTAACCAGAACTTCCTCAGAATTTGCTGGTATCATTGTTCATGCAGGATAATACAAGCTGATAATATCAGGCTGATAATACAAGTTCCTTTCCCAAAAGGCCAAACAGGAAAAGAAACCTCTGCAATTACGCAGTGCTCACATGGGAAAACTAAATCCCCTTTGGTTTTTTCTCTTAAAGCAATGAAACATCCATCCACTAAGGGGAGGTAGAAGCATCAGAAGTCAGCAGTTTACTTATTAAAGTGAATATTGTAGAAAATTAAAAGAATAATTTAAAAAGATTTCTCAGTTGAAACTAAATAATTTTCAGAAAAGTGTACATGGATTTTCAAAAAATATTTTTTCTCCCAAAATAAGAAACCCCAGAAATTACTCCACCTCATGACATCAAATCATCTATCTACCTGAGAACAAAGCATTATAAAAGCACAGGATGAAACCCTATTACTCAGAGATAGTCATAGGCACGGCCAAGTTCTGCAGATGGCTGCTGACAGCAAATCATTGAAGGAAACAAAAAATCCAGAGTTATCCTGTACACTGTGCAGGGCCTGGGCATTTTTTCTGTTTTCTACAACTCCTGAAGGAGTATAAGGAATATGGGACCACAGAAATATTCTTCCTAAGAAACTGCATCACAGGATGCCATTTCCTCATCTAGAACAGCAAGAAGTTGAGCCATCATCTTTGGGTTGAAATTCCACTTTTTCTCCCAATTCTGGGGTTCTTAAACTGGCTTTGTCTTTGTATCTTCTTTCAGGAGAGAAAGAAAAGACCAGGAATAAGCTGCCCACACACATATTAATATTTTCGTGCCAAATTAAACCATTATTTGGAATTAAATTCATTCTTTGCAGGCAGTAATGGTATCTAGAGGGTTGAGAAAACATCTGAAATTAAGAAATTAAGATAAACCCAGGCGTTTGAATGTGGCTGCTGCTGCTACTGCTGCTGCTTCCTGAGGAAGAGGAGCTCATGGGTGGTCCTCATGGGTAAGCTGAATGGGTGAAGTAGTGGAAAGGCAGTTGTGGGGATAGAAGGAAACAGGGAAAGGAAAAAAAACCCAAGACTTTGAAAGTCTCTGAAGCGGGAAGGAGGCAGTTTAGTAGACATGTCATGCGAAGTTCCTCAGGCTGGATAAATACCTTATGGTGTTCATGTATGCAAGATACTTTCTGCAAGTCACAGTGTGGTTTGCAGCTGAGGTGGGACTTAAGAACAATCTTGTGCTGGATGTATACTTCAAGGAAAATTCTGCATGATAGTGGAGCCTATGCAGTCACAACATAAAATACCTCCTATGTCTTGCAGCAGGCAGCAACCACATACTTTGTAAAATCCCAATTGTTGTGGAGTCAGAAAAGAAACTGCTGCACTCCCTTTGAGGGCTTTTCAGAAGGAAGAAAAAGTCTGCTCAGATCACTGTGATGGGTCTACATGATATACTCCCACTGGTTCCAATAACCAGTGCCTGAAATCTTTCCCACAGCATCGTAAAATGCTCATCTAAACAAATTAGTTTTTCCCTTCTGCATAGGGAAGCTATTACTGTGATACAGTGAATTTTTACAAACACATGAGTATGCCCCAAAGACTGTTGGCTGAATGCACTCAAATACAAATTTAGCATGCAGAGCAGTGGTGTAACAGTGCTTTTAAACATGGACTTATTTGTCACGTGAGAAATGGGGGAATTGTATCACTGACAATTAGTTTTCTGCTTTTAGCTTTGGCTGTGCACAGGTGACATAGGTGAAGAAGTCAGCTGTTGAAGACTCTTTTTACTTGCCTAAATGTGTGTACCCAACTAACCAGCTTCTAACTGTGTATGTTTACTCTTTTTTAAATTCTTCCTGCTGGTTGGTCAAAACAGTTGCTCTTCTCCATATTCCCTCAAACACCCTTCTTTACCCTCAGTCAGCACTTCAGACTGCATAGACTGCAGGATTGGTGTGGCCTCCCCTTGAGTACCATGGGCAATCTTGGGCCTCAAACATAAGAATGATGTGAAAATATTAGAATGTGACCAAAGGAAGGCAACAAAGATGGTGAGAGGAATAGGAGGGATGATTTTGGAGGAGTGTCTGAGGATGCTTGGTTTGTTTAGCTTAGAGGAGCATCAAGAATGTCCTCATTGTTCTCCACAACCACCTCATGAGGTCTAGCAGAGAGGGAGGTGCTGATCTCTCTGCTGTCTGGTGACAGTATGAAATGGAAGCTAAAGAAGAAGTCAGGATTTGTCTGAGACAAAATTTAAAGATGTTTCAAAGTCTGCAGGACTGAAGGGGAGGTCTATTAGATGTATTTATTTCCCAGGGGAATCACTGGAAATTAAGATGCTGAATAAACATCTGCCTGCTAAGGTTTGTTTGATACTGGTTGACCTCCACCACTGCTGAGCTTACCAGAACAGGGTGTCAAAGTCACTATTTCCTGGAATAAGGATGGTTTATTATCTCATATTAATATATGTCTCTAAAAATGGTGGGAAGGCAGCATTTTCAGCTGCAGCTTTTTTGAGCAAAATCTCATCACTATGTAAACTATAGGGGAGTTGATCCTGAGCCTGCTGAAATCATTGAACAGGCTCCAGCTGAATGAAATGGGCTTTGGGTCAAATCCAGAAAGGCAGTAGAGAATTGCAATCAGACCGTTTAATTCTATCATGAGTCTGTCTTGGAAATTCTGCTTACAAAAGGCTGTCTCATCTGGGCTCAGAAAGAGTTGGTCTCCTGAACAGTTTTCTAGGAGTAGAAACTCATTTTTGCCTATGTGAGTAAAAGCACCTGCATCAGCATTTGTACTGAACATGAGCTAGGATTTGCACTAATCTACTCTGCAATTTGATTAATAACAATGGTGTCTTCTTTGGAATAATGTGAGTGCTTTATGTGGCACTTTGCTACTCACTAAAAAATTGTATTGGTTAGAGTTTAAATTAAGTGATAAGAAGATTTAATTTCATGTATGTTTTTTCCCCAGGGATCAGTGATGTCCAGTTCTGTTTAATATCTTTACTGATGATTTAGATGAGGGGATGGAGTCCATCATCATCAAATCTGCAGATGACACTAAGCTGGGGGGGAGTGTGGATCAGCTGGAAGGCAGGAGGGCTCTGCAGAGGGACCTGGACAGACTGGAGAGTTGGGCTGATTCCAAGGGGATGAGGTTCGACACGGCCAAGTGCCGGGTCCTGCACTTTGGCCACAACAACCCCATGGCGAGCTCCAGGCTGGGCACAGAGTGGCTGAGAGCAGCCAGGCAGAGAGGGACCTGGGAGTCTGGATTGACAGGAAGCTGAACAGGAGCCAGCAGTGTGCCCAGGTGGCCAAGAAGGCCAATGGCATCCTGGCCTGGATCAGGAACAGCGTGGCCAGCAGGTCCAGGGAAGTGATTCTGCCCCTGTACTCAGCCCTGGGGAGGCCACAGCTCGAGTCCTGTGTCCAGTTCTGGGCCCCTCAGTTCAGGAAGGAGATTGAGGTCCTGGAGCAGGTCCAAAGGAGGGCAACCAGGCTGGTGAAGGGACTCCAGCACAAGTCCTGTGAGGAGAGGCTGAGGGAGCTGGGGGTGTTCAGCCTGGAGAAGAGGAGGCTCAGGGGAGACCTCATCGCTCTCTACAACTCCCTGAAAGGAGGCTGGAGCTGGGGGGGGTTGGGCTCTTCCCAGGCAACTTTCAACAAGACAAGAGGGCATGGACTTAAACTCTGCCAGGGGAGGTTTAGGTTGGATATTAGGAAAAAATTCTTTACAGAGAGGGTGATCAGACATTGGAATGGGCTGCCCAGGGAGGTGATGGATTCTCTGTCCCTGAAAGTTTTTAAGAGGAGACTGGATGTGGCACTCAGTGCCTTGGTCTGGGAACCACTGTGGTAGTGGTGCAAGGGTTGGACTTGGTGATCTCTGAGGTTCTTTCCAACCCGGATGATTCTGTGATTCTATGTTTACCAAAAATTAGATAACAACAGAAGCTCTGAGAAAGGTAACTACTGCATAAACACTTCTGAA
Source organism: Phaethornis superciliosus (assembly GCA_023637945.1). Taxonomy (NCBI): domain Eukaryota; kingdom Metazoa; phylum Chordata; class Aves; order Apodiformes; family Trochilidae; genus Phaethornis; species Phaethornis superciliosus. Next base: position 172,114,021 of record JAJQWJ010000001.1, on the reverse strand, counting down.
TATCTTTAGTCTATCTTTAGTGATGCTATTGGTTTCATCAAGAATATTTTGAGAAAATGTTCTGGTTTTCTTCATGCCGTGGAAGTGTGAAGAAAGTCCATTGCTGTTTAAAGGTATTCTTCTAGGATATTCCTGATATTGTGAGCAGATTAATTTTCCTGCAATGTTTAACTTTGACAATGTACTACATTGCAAAACTAACTTAAGGAGTATATTCCCAGTTTTCTTTGCAGTTTTACTCAGGGTTTTTTTTTTTTATCTTTTTTTCTGAAAGAGCTGTGCACTAAAGGTAAACTATTTGTTTCAGTTCTAACCATAGTATTCATATACAGTGGAATCTTCTGTAGATTTTAAAGATCATCTTACTTAATAAAGTAGTAAAGCTTTGGCATGATTAAAAAAAGAAATCTTGTCTCAACTAAGTTTTGAATTCATGTAAGCAGAGGGAAGGAATTAAAGGAAGACAATATTCATAAAACAGGTTTCATCATAGTTCAAGATATCAATTGTTTCCTTATTTCATTTCATTAAAACCAAAACATGTTCTATCTGGCTTTAATATTTATTGTGATTCATAACATGTTAGGTAACTTTTTCCTTAGAATGTGTAATAGTAAATTAAGAATAACAAAAAGCTAGGCTGAAATAAACACTGTAACACTAAGATTCATCTTTAACATGGTAATTGTGGACATGAAAAGAATTTTCAGACAAATAGGTATGAGTCTAGGTGATAAAAATACACAAGTGATCTATTTTGCCCCAGAAATTACATTTCTATAATTTTTACTACTCATAATGGTAATAAATATAATATCACATCAAATAAAACATTTTCAAATCCATTGCCAACAGTTTATATCTGTGCCCCACTATATATACTATATGAACACAGATATATACTATATGAAGACAGATGCCTATGTGCCATAACCATCTCTTGATAGGTCTGTGTGATATGTAAGGTATTTTGTATGGCTGCAGAGACAGGGCTTGCTGTGCTGATGGAGCAGCTGGAGCAGATGACCTGTGATAATGGACTTCCCTGTGAAGAGAGGTGGCAGCTTTTGGCTCCTGCACCTTCCTAGTGTATGGTGTCTCTGCTGGGTTAAGACACAGGGTAAGTTTCAAATGTCAAGTCTGAAGAATACATGGTGAGATGGCAGAATATTGGTTAAAAATGGAAATAGATCCCTGCTTTGAAGTCCCAGGTTATGCAAAAGCAGTGGTGAGTAAATGGTAAAGGTTTTCCTAGTAAACCCTTGTATATGTGCTAGACAGCTGGATTGGCTATGCTTTTTGACAGAATTTCCAAAACTGTAATGTGCTAATCCTAGATACACTCAATGGTCTTTCCTGTGCTGGTAAGTGTGAGGAGGTTGATTAAGTCTTCATCAGATTTACACTTATTAAAGCACGGCTTTCTGTTGCCAATGCTTGTGAAGGTTTTGCATCTCAATTTCAGTGTCCCTTCAGGAAGAGAGCTTGGTTCACAGTTCCAGCAGGAGAGCTTTGGTGGGATGCCTTCAGCTGTAGGTCATGTATTTCTGCTACATCTCACCTGTGCACCTGTAAAACTAATGAAATCTGCTTGCTTACAGATTTTTAAAATTTCTTAATGATGTGCTTAGCTTTTCAGGTGTCCAGTGAGGATTTTTATGCAGTTTAAGAATTCATACCTTAAACTCTTTATTGTCTAATAAATGGTGAATTCATGCTGAAGTCTTTACTTCACTAACAGTGTTTGTATTCTCCTTAATGAATAGCACACTCTCTCTGCTCATGAAATATGCCTAAAAATTTTGCTTTTGCAATCTCTGTTAAATTTGGTTGAATTGAACCAATGTATTCAGAAATTACTTGTGAGGTTCCTAGATATATAAAAAAATATTATATAATAATTTTTTACTTTGGTAAGCAGGTTGAAGAAAGCTATTTTCAACATGGTTAAGGAGCAGGTAAAATTTTGGAAGATGTTACAGCAGTTTCCATTTCTTTTGTTATTTTTTGTTTATTTGTTTCCTTTTTTTCTTTCCTTCATGTTGTGTATTCTTAGATCAACAAACAGAACCATTATGTATTGAAGGAGAATTAACTGTGAGTGAGCACTTTGTGACAGCAAAGGCCACTTTTACATTGGATTCTTTTCTGTTCATAGCATGGGAACAAAAAATATATAAGGAGACCATAAACAAGCTAACAGATTATTAAGTTCCCCCTTTACTTCTTTTTGCCCTGAACTCTGCTAGATGAAAGAAAATGGAAAACTGCTTTGTACTGTGGATTGTTTTCCCTGAGATATACTTAGGATACTTTTGGGTTGAGAGATAATTTATATAATTTCCTTGGGTTCTGCCCCTTGATGATGATGACTGCTTTGAAGTATCATCAACTCAAAAGCCAGTAGCAGCTTTTCATTTCATTCTGAACACAGAAACTCATTTTTCCTCTTAAAGAAATTTATTGGCACTTCTTTGTCTCACACAAATAAAAGAATTGTTTCCTCTAGTTGCTTCCATGTTCTCTACCTACAACATTTACCACCCTTGTGGCTATATCAGGGGCATTTTTCTCCTTTGATGGCAGAAGACACTTTGAGGTCATTTTTCTAAAAGCTGGCTGAGTCCTACTATGAGTGATTAACCTTTAGTGCTAGTCTCTCAAAAAGTAGGACAAAAAGGAAAATTGTGCAGCGATTTTAACTGCAGATCTAAGCACTGGGGCCAAGTGAAAGCCAGATAGTGGAAAGGGTTCCTGTTCTTCTACAGCCTCAGATAGTTTACCTCTTGATGGCCTGCTTCCCACTCTCTAAATAATACCCTCAGATTTGCTGAGCTTGCCTCTTTATCACATAGTGCCTCATGTTTTTGAGCAGTTTAACTCCAAGGTGGTTGTATGTGAGCTAGAGGTAAAACCAAGTTTGGAAAAGTTTACAGTTACTTCAGCAAGTAGGATGCGTGGTCTTGGTTGTAAAACACTGAGCCATCACATTTCTGATTATGAAGTCTTGTGCACCTCTCTCTGCAGATGAGGTGAAAATTCTTGATCCATTTGGCTGCAGGGTATGCAGACACCACAGTGAGGAAACCTGTGACTACAGAGAGCACATTTTGAAAAGCTGTTGTAAAGCGCCTTCTGCAAATACTTAATTAAGCCCTTCAATCCTTACTCATCTCTTCATAAAGCTCATCAAAAGCATGGAAAAAAGGCCTTTAAACTCTTTATTCTAGTACATCTTCTTGTCAATATAGGACAGTTCTGTGGAGTTTTCATGTCCAAACAAGCACGCCGAATTTTGGCCCGTTTCTTTCAGAGTGTTTCAGTAGCTCAGATCTCCTTTCAAGGAAGTTCTTCCTTGTACTGCGATGAATCTAAATGTTTGTCTTACTTTCATACCAGCACTTCTGATTCAACTGTTTATTTTGGCAGCTTTAGAGATGACTTTGTGTCAGGGGACCTAGTGATCTTGAACAGGCTATGTCTGCCCTACTGGATGTTGCACTTAGAGCCTGAGAAGCCCCTATGTTATCCTGTTTACCAGCTCTATGGAAAACTGCTGGTGTGCACCATGCACAGGTGAGTGTTGTGACAGAGGTAATAGTATTGACCTGCCAGAAAAAGATACATGATTCTACTTGCTATGCAAAGGAAGGGTCACTGTGGCATGGGAAGGAGGAGGTACCTGTCCACAGGGGGGATCTGTGCAGAGTGCTGTGGGAAAACCTCCCTAGGAAAACCTCCCATCTGCCTGATGTTGCATAAATATGTGGATCCCAGACACTATCTACATTTGTCTCTTTATTCTACCTTAAAACTGTTATTTTATTCAGCCATTTATTTTTTGGCCTTTCTCACTGAGATCCAGAAAGAACCTTGCACCACCTCTTTCTCCTCATTCTCCTGCTGCATACAAAAAAATGTTTTACCATATATCTGCTGCCTTTCAGTTTTACTGAGTGTTCATCATGATGTTATGAAAAAAAATGAGCAGCAAAATCAATGCCTTTTTCCTAGTATTTGAACCTTTTTCTAGTTTGCAGCCTTACACTTGGAACTGGTTAGCTTTCCTAGAAACCTTTTTTTTGGGTAATTTATGAAGAGCAGATTTGATAATTCAGCATTAAGTCTGACTTTTTGTTTTCTGTCATCCTGTATCATGTTTCAGCTGTATCTGTTTTCCAAGTACTCCTTTCATTAGTTGACTTATATGGCTATATTGAACCCAACAAAAACTTCCTGAACAATTTGACCTTAATCCAGCAAAGTGCTTAGTTTTAAACACAGCTAATCCCATCAAAATGAATGGGGCTATTAATGAATTTAAACATATTTCCAGGTGAAAGCTGGTATGAATTATCCTATTACCATTGTCCCAAACCACTTGGTTGTGCAAACAAAGAATTATAATGACACATTATAATGTAAAATGTTATTCACAAAATATTCTAAATGTGAGATAAAAAGAGTGCCAAAAAAACCTTTTGAAAGCAAGATAAATGAAGAGAAAGAATAGGCCAGGAAGAATGCTGAGGCACTTTTTTGACACTCATACAACTGAGAAGCTTAAGGTATTTATGAAATAATCTAAAAAGGAATCTATACCCAGTAACCTTTTTAAAATAAAGATAAAAACCCGAAAACATTTTCCAGTTTACCTACTTCTATTTATCAAGCTATAGAACACATTTTACCATCATATATACTGTTTTAAGCATGTGCATGGGCAAAGGCATGGGCATCTCTGAGTAATCTTTCAGAACAACTTGCTTTAGCACCATGCCAGTTGGTCAAATCTTAAATTAGTAATAATAGTAAAAAGGACCTACTCTACTAAATGCCATGGAAAATCTAGTTCACTGCTCCAGGACCAAATAGGTAAGGATCTTATCTGGAACTAAAGAGGAGACGTCTCTTGTTTACTCACGGCTGAGATGTTTTCTAGCTCATTCCCTCTTCAGGCTTCATTAATTTTTGCAATCTACTAGACCTCATCACAGATTAAAATAGGATGTCAGAGCTGATAGGCATTTCAGGTTCCCTCTCCTGCCTTATGTGATTCAGGAGTTTCTGTAATCCAGAAAATCTAGTTTCCCAAATGCTCTCCCTAGTCTTCCTGGAGTTACCCAAAACACAGCAGCAGTTTTTGCCCTGGCACACTCTTTGTCCTCCTGGAGATTACTGCCTTGGCACAGGGTAAGGAGGATCTCCTTGTCTCAGGCACTGAGATTCACTGCCCTGAACAAGCAACAAACTGCTGCTCTGGGGCAGGTAATACATACATTGTCACAAAGGTGCAGAGTAAGGTGCCATATCAACCTAAAATGGCTTGGAAGAAGAAATTCACCAAACACCTTTGAAGACTGGAAAGTCTTAAATATTTCAGTGGATGTGACTTGCTGTTGTTCTATAAAAACATCTTGACAGCCATTGTTTCTTCCATTGTTATGCCACAACATAAGCGTTTAGTTGTTATCAGTTAGTAAAAGATATTTCCTGTAAACTGTGCTAAAATAAATATTGTAAATATGTATAGAAGGCTAAAAATAATGAGGCTAATGATTTTTGTAATAACCATTCTTTACTGAAGATCATATTTATCTATAATTTTCAATAAAGAATATTTTTACAAAAAAGCTCTAGAAATTGCCTTATAAACAAAGGTAGCAATTTAAGCCAAGTGCCAGAAGAAGTTATATTAAACTACTCATCTGTCTTTAAAATTTAAGAAATTTAAGAATCAAAGTGCTGTACAAAATTTGCAGCCTTAGCTTTGCAACTCTCTGTGGCACACATGAGGAGGGTTACACTTCTGACATTGAGATCCATAAAACCCCACCTGCTGAACAAGCAGCTGGTAGTAAATACTAGTAACAGAGGTGTACTAGGAATTCTCTGGGGTTTAGGACATTTATTTACACAACTGCCAGACCCCTCCTTTCAATCAGGATTGTCATCTAAGTCTTTTCTTTTGAAAACTATCAAAAGCTGAATAAGTGATGGAAGATACCACTCTCTTTCAAAATATAATGCCATGACCAGACCAGCATTAAATCATCTCACATCAATTGCTGAGTGTTCAGGTGATTCAGTGATGATGATGAGATGGACCTTGCCTTTGCCTCAGGGGATTTAAGGCCACAGCACTATGTTGCAGAAGGGAGCTGAAATCACAAGATCTTTCTGGATAAGTTTTCAACTGTGGGTTCATGGTGCCCTGGGTGAAGAACTGGCTGAAGGTCAGGGCTCAGAAGTTTGTAGTAAATAGGGCTACATCTGTATGGTGAAAAGTCACCGGTGATGTTCCTCAGGGCTCAATTCTAGGGCCAGTTCTTCTCAATGTATATATCAGTGTTTTGGGTATAGGAATTGAATGAACCATTAGCAACTGCTGACAATACCAAACTGGGGGTTATGTTGAGTACGTAGATTTTATTCTGGGATGTACAAAAGACTGAGATATATCTTGAACTCGAGTCCTCTTCTTCCTCGTTGGCTGTGGTATTTGAAAGACTGTCATAAAAAGTTTGGTAATGGTGCCATTTCCACCACTTAGAACAAAACCTGAGTACTTTTCATTTATTTTGGAAAAAGGTTGAATATTCTGCACGCAGAGGAGACTTCATCCTACTGCATGTAATTAGCTAATTTTTAAATGGCTAAAGTATGTAAAATGAATCCTAATAATAATATGCCAATGGAGATTAATAAATGCATAGTAAAATCATGTTGTCATTCATTCACAACTCCCTTGTGTAGATAAACTCACTGACATTCTGAAAGCATCTGTATAATTTGATGCTAACTAGTACAGCTGCCACTTGGGGATGTAAGGTGAAAAGCAAGTGTATCTGAAAACCAGTCTTTTACCCCTGTACCATATAAATTGTTTTAACCATTACAGATGTCTCTTAAAAATCTCTCCTACAGCTCTTTATATAATTTGCATGCTCAGAACTACACAAAATTTTTGTAGAGTTCTTTCATGACTATGATCAATGTCTCTGATGAAAAGGACAAATTACTTATATTAGAATTATGAAGTGTTTTATTAATCACTTTTTAGTCATAATGTCTAGAAGAAAAAAAGTTTTTACTTTTAAGTGAAGAGTGAGTAGTCATGTTATTTATCGCCTGTTTCTAAAGATATTTTGCAGGTCTTATAAACAGCTCAAGAAAATTCTTGCTAATAGAGAAATTTTTATGCTATGAGGTAGTTCTGTTCTGCAGCATCTTTCTGACTGAAGCTGATTCTAATTAACTGCATAGCTGATACTTGAGAAACAGGCATTGTCAGGCAGCAATAAAAGTAAATAATGTACTGTTTGATTCAAGTTCTAAGTATCTGGATGCAGGCTGTTTCCAAATTCTTTTCATAAGTAGCACCATCCAAAAGTGCTGATCCCTGCTTCTAGTTACATTCCAAGTGCTTTGGATGGTGTTTCAGTGAGTAGTGGTGACTCATTTCAATATAGAGTCATCAGTTGGACCTGCAATTTAGACTTCAGGAAAGAATCTCCCAGATGCCAAAGCCACATGTTTATTTGATTTATTTATATTTGAGAAGAGAAGGCTTCTTTGGAACCCCTCTGAGTGGCTGAGGGATCCTCTTCTCTGATTTCTCCCCTGCATCCTTGTGGCCCTTGTGGTCCTTTTGGCCAAGAGAATGGGACACACCTTTTTGAGCTGCCAAACACTTATCAGCCTGAACTAGGGCTCTCTGCTGCCTACAACTAAGCATGAGAAATATGGAAATAGTACCCAACAGACTTAAAGACCTTTGGGAGCTGTACCCATAAAACGTCTCTTTCACAACTGGTGTGATCTTTCATTTTTTTTAGGCTGTGGATCTCATTTATAGAGATTGCAACTGTAGAGTTCTAAGGGAATCACTTTAATAATTCTGAGGGCAATGCATGGGTGTACACCTGGCTGAGGGTGATGGTGATGATGAAGAACTGTGTCTTCATATTTTTGTTTATGAATCATGGTGCATTGCATTTGGAAAGCTGTTCTTTTGCATCACATTCAGACAATCTAGTTGTGAAGGGGTGGGATCCCATATTCAGCATTACAAGCCATCAGGTTCTTTCAGTTTCCTTTCAGACTGCTGTGAATTACTACATTGCTTGCACAGCAGCTCAGTATTAGCACCCACACATACACAGGTTTATACATCCCCCGATCCCCACCCCTGTTAGTTGTTGTGGTCTGAGGACAATTGTCAGTAGAAATTATTATTCTAATGAGATGAGATATGAGGCCTGTAAGGGGCAGTGGATGCAGTCATCATGAAATATTTTTTGTATAGGTTTCCAGTGAGAAGGATACTGCTATAGGAGTTGGCTTTGTCTGCATGTGCCATCAGACAGGTGCATTTTTCTCTCGCCCACTGGGAGCTTGACTGAGATATGCAAGAAGCCACACTTCTGGTTATGAAATCAGGAATTGTTACCTTGGTAAGGCAGTAAACTATGTTCTCTAGCTGAGACATGATCAGTGTAAGGTAAAAAATGCTTTTAGATGAGGCAGGGTTGATCACCAAGGGGCAGCAGACTTGCAGTCTGTTCACAGTGTTAATTTTGTTTGAATTGTTCTTTTTAGTAGAGAACCATAAACAGTATACACTCTAAAGATGACAGGTGGCTCTACAACATTTTGTATTTGGATAGTCTCTTGGGCTAGGCATCTAACGTCTAGGCTACCAAAACCAGGTAAAATAAATTCCACCCTGACTGGTTATAATGTACCTACATAGTCTTAATGACAAAGCTTGTATGAGTTAGAAGATCACAGAACACATTTGTTTTCTACAAGGACATAAATATGTATGTGTTTGTATTTTCTCTCTATTTTAATTTTTTGAAAATGCTATAATCTAGAGGGATTATTTAGAAAATAATTTCAGTCCATTTTTCATTCCTAGGAATAATACATAGCACACATTTTTATGCTTCAAGTCTTGTGTATAACACATGTAAAATAGCAGAGATTTTCTTTGGACAGGACCTTTTAAAAAATGCGGAAAGCATCTCAGTTTTGTCCTTGGATGAGAGCAAAATGACTATCTAGGGAATTAGTAGCTACTGAGCTTCTTAGTGGTTTTTTTGGCTATTGGTCTTGTCCCTCTGCCCTGTCACCATTGCAGGAAGGAGCAAATAAGAGCACCCTGTGCATTCCCTTGGCTCTGGAGAAGGAACAAGCTCTGTTGTCCTGAAAGCCAAAGGTGAGGGATCCCTTCTTGCCCAGGCCTCAAAGACACCAGAAAGGAAAAGGAAACAAAACAACTAACTTTTGCTCTGCAGGTGGAGTTTGTCTTGCTTAGCATTAGCCCTCTATGAATTGGCAACTGATCTAAACCAGTTTTTTGGACTCATTTGTAATCACTGGGGAAACACAGGCACTGCTAAAGGCTGTTCATCCATCCACAGCATATTATTTAAAGCAGCTGGAATGAATCACATTGTGAAGGTGCCCCTCTCCCTTTGTTGATGATAAGGGGCTCTTAGTTTACAATAGATTTTGAACTTTTAGCTTATTAATTTAAATAAGACACATCCTGCTATTTTGAGCGTATAAAGAATAGACTGAATGTGTAGGGTTTCACCTTCAAGCTTCTATCCAGGGTGAAGGGAAAAGAGACTGAGGACTCATAACTGAGAGCCTTAATTTTTCTTTTTTCTTTTTTATGGCAGTGAATGACTAGCAGCTTTTAAAACTGAAATAGTGCTCAGCTGTAACAGTTGGTAGAGAGTCACCTCCTTAGGAAATACAAGAGAAACTGCCAGCCTCCTCCAAATGATCAGACATAAATTATCTGAATTATCCACTGGTCTGTGGTGGAGCCTCTTATCTTTCTGTCGTGAAAGGAGGACAAAGAGGCTTCGCCCCTGACCTGTTCACTGCAGCTTCTTTTTTCATCCTGCTTTTCTTCACTTTGGGAAAAAAATAACCAGGGAACAATTAAACCATTAACCTGATTGAAAGCTCTTCTCAAAAATTTTCTGGAAGTTGGAACCAGTAAAAAATAAATTTATCATGCATAAAACTTCCTAAGTGGTTTGCTGATAGGTGAAATTTCACTGGAGTGTCTTTGATGAAAGGAAACATTTGAGTGCCTGTTCACATCAGGCAGGTGAGAGATTCCTTACGGCTCTGTGAGAAAGTGAAACTCCAAAGAAATATAGCAGAACACTGAAGTACACAAAGACAGTGCTCAGAGCACAGAAATGCTGTGCTCAGCGTATAGGTGTGGATCTCACAGTTATTGCCTGCTGAAGTGACAATTAGAAAGGAGTCCAATTTCACAGGTTATCCATCTTGGGGGTCAGAGTCATGCTTTAGTACTCGGGATGCCCCTTAAAACATCGATTAAAATCAAAGCCACATCCTGTATATTGCTTCAAGGTTCAGAATATCTTTTATCAGTGTGAATATCGTATGCTTTCTGTAACATGTCCTTGCTGTCAGCAGTCCCTCTTTTATTTACATCTACAATTTTTTCATTTTTTCTGACTCTGTTTGATGAGGTATTGAGGTCTACACTTTAGAATACTGAAGTGGTTCCACTCTGACCATTCAACCTTCTCTAACTGGGAGGCAGTTTCCTACTTTGTTCGTGTAGCCAGGATAACTTGAATTTTACTCTTTTATAATTTTCAGGCTGTACATAAGTGTGGTGGTTTTTGACAGGCTGCTTACTGATAAATATACATATGTATTATGTATCTATAAATGCCTAAATATTTCTTAAACAAGATCCACATCAGAGAGATGAGAATAACACATTTCTCAGTCTGACCCTGTTGTCTTTTCTGGAGAGGTGTCAGCAGACAGGTCCTTTTCTAATATTTTTACCTGAAAAACTCTCTAGAGGGGTTAAATATGATTCTATTTTGGAGGGAGGTTCCTATTGAATACATAGTTAAAGTCAGGGACTTGCTGCAGTTAATTTTGCTCCATGATTAATTATGCTAATTACACTTTCCACCCACCCCATATGCAATTTACTTTTTTTTTTTCTTATCAGGATAGAAATAACCTCATTCATCTTTATCTGAAAAAAATGAAATGTTAAACTCCAATCTGAGGTAACTATACCAGTTATTATCACAGTCTAAGTGAAAATTCAAAAGAGTAATGTTAGGGAAGAAAAACTAGACTTTACTCCAATGTGAACAGAAGTACACCCTTCTACTGATTTCTTGTTCTAATTGCCATGTGCAAGTTGGGGTTTTATGAGGTATTAAATTTGAAAAAAAGTGTGTACAGAATTTATCTGAAAAACTCATAATCTTCCAGAAAATACAAGACAAGCTTTTAATAATGAAAACTAATGCTGCAATATTGACATTTAAACAAAAGTTTTGAATGAGATATATTCTTAATTTTGCTTGCTTTGAAAATGAAGATTTTCATGTTTTCAGTGCTACTGTTCTGAGGAAAAAACAGAAGAGGATTATCAGCCTATTGCTCTGTTGGCAAAAAACCAATCAGACCTGGCTTGAACAACAGTGCCATGTTTTCCAGCCTTTAATTGATGCATTAATTGTCTTTTCAGAAGGTATTAAAACAGGAAAGCAGAGTCTGACTCAGAAATTGGTTTTGTAAACAATGCTGAACAGTTTCCATTAAGCATAATCTTTATGCATCTCCATTTGGGTTAGCTGATAAAGCAGTCTCATTTGGCTGCCTTGGAAATGTTCCTGATTTCATAAATACCTACCCATATATTTGCAGATGTTCCTGGGGATACACTTGACTCTTGACTGGACTGTGCTTCATAGAGGTGTAAAATTGTAAGAAAAAGAAACACTTTACTGCTTTTTATAGGTCACATGGGAGCTAAATGCTTTCCTGTCTACCTGTAAATCACAGCATACAAAACAGAGAAAATGGATTTACAGGAAGCTGTATGATATGTCACCAAATGTATCATGAGAGAAGATTATATTGTGCTGTATTCAGGTTGAGACTGCTTTCGTGTGTCTGGAAATCTTAGGAAACTGGCTAACCTTACACCTAGGGGTGAAACATGAACTGCGATCTGTGACCCCTGTACTCAGGCTACTCTTCTGGCAGCCCCTGGCAGCTCCAGATCATGCTGACAAGAACACGGTTTGCTGAAACAATGCAGTATGGAAAATATGCATTATTTAGGTATACCCTGACATGTTTATTGATTATGGTTATTAGCTTATTCACATATTTGCAAGGAAAATGGAGCTGTCTCAAATGGCAGATGTCTCCTGCTTTTTCTGGTAGGTACACTTGCATGCTTTTTTTCTTAGATATTTACAGAACAAATGATGAATAAATATCAGTTCAACAATTCAATCATTAATCCCACCATGACACAGAGAAACTGATGATTCATTCTTTAAAGAGTGAATGGGAATCAAATTAGACTGTGATTTTTCCAGCACTTAAATACATGTTTATTCACATAGTTAATGTTTTCACAATCAGTATCTTCTTTCACAGACAGTCCTATCAGAAATAAACAAAAGGGAGACATTGCCACAAGATTTCTTTATAGGTTTCAAATGTATTGTAAAGTTATACTCAGGCTAATATATTTAATTTGACAGCTCAAGTTATCTCTTTAGTCTTTTGACAGAAGTAACTAGCAGTTTCTGGCTACTCATTACCTTTAGTATTCATCACTCATGACAAATAGCACAGACTAGACTCACAAAAAGCAAATGAGAAATATCTGTTTTAAAAAAATACTTCTAATTCCTCTACTACTTCAGTAGTAGTAGTCCAGTGAAATTCTTCAGGTGATTTTCCTGATTTCACTTTATCTTTCCAATTCTTAAAAAAAAGTTGGTCTAAGATAATTGTTTTTGCTATTGGTGAATGGAGAAAGATCCTAACAAGAGCAATTCATCCCAACTATTTGGGATGTCTGAGAGGATTTGAATCAATCCACTGACTACTGAAAGAGCATGAAAAATGAGGTTGGTCGAGATATCTCAAATTTGCAAAATAAATGGAGATGAATTCTGCTTTAGAGAAGAAAGGGAATACTTTTAATAAGTTTAGTTTTTCTAAAACCTTGGTCACAAGGTGGAGTTGCCCAAGTATAGGGCAAAGACTGAATTTACCACAGGCAGAATTACTACACAGTAACTTTCTCTGAAATCATAGAATCATAAAAGGAAAGAAGTTCTATCCTTCCTTTTTTATCCAGTTCAAGCACTTGGAAACCATTTTTAGCAGACCCAGAATCTCAAGGTGGATATGCCAGTTCACAGAGGGGCAAGAAATGAAACACTGTTGTGTATTTCACTGCAGATCTCTTTGCTTTTTGGTTTCTGGAGGTCCCTCATGAAATTTTTCTTGCCAAAGGCCTACAGACTTTGAGGAGTGGGCTTATTGGAAGAAGAGGAAGGAGAACTTTGACCTTTGCCATTCCACCTCAGCATGAGCAGAGGTGACACAGCCTCTCTCATCACCTGAGTCAAAGGCTACTAGAAATGGAGGAGCTCTTCACTCACACTGCCCCATCTTATGCACACCTCTCCTTGAGATTATTATTTTCTGTGTTTATGGCTGCATGGGCAGAATGATGTGGTTTCTTATATTCTATGCATTTCTTCTCTTTGCTGCTTAAAGTGCAGAGTTTTAAGACATTTTGGTCCAATGTTACTCCCAGATCAATGTTTATCTTTTATCTTCTGTCTAAAATATAACTCCAGCAACTGAATGTCTGAGAAAAACATATTTCATAAACTGTTTCTTGGGGCAGTTCAAAAGGTAGAACTCTGTGAAAAATAGCAAAAAAAAAATCAACTGCTTGTGACCTTGTGTGTTCAGTGCACTGAAAGTCATATGTTTCAGAGCTGTTTCCTCTCAGTGTTGGCCTATGCTGTCTTTGTACTTTGTGAGAAGATCTGTTTCTCTGCCAGAAGGAAATTCCTCTGTCTTAAGGCACTGGGAGCAGAGGTCCAGCCCTAAGCCAGATGCTCATGCAGTAGCTTCTTGTACAGCTTCGTTGCTGCCTTTCTTCGAGTGTTATGTAAAGTAATTTGGAGAATCATTTTCATTTTGAGTTAATTAAGGCCTTTCCAGTGACACTACTGCTGCAGAAACTTTCTTGTATCTATTTCTGCTGACTGTATGGAGTACTGCTGTTCAGTCCCCTCACTGCCTCAAGGAGGTGAAATCTTGAATGAGATTAAACCCAAGGTGTAATCTGATGGTGCTGGTGATATGAAAAGAAAATAATTTGAAAAACTCCAGGCCTCAGTAAAATTACTGTATGTGGAAGAACATGTCTGCCACTTAGTATGCCAACCACGTGGTCCCATCCTACAGCAAAGGTTTGACTTCATAATACTCATTTGGCTGCTACCTTAGACATTGTAATGAAAAGACACTTTATAAAAAAACATAAGGCTTCAAGTAAGTAAACCAATGACCATAGAAAAACCATATAAATTTATTTATTTATTTTTAAATTCTGTGGGATCACGAATTAAGTAACAGGACAAAATTCTGAGAAAAGTATCAATTTAACTTAACTATAAATTTTAGCTGCAAAATCCAGCTTGACCCTGGATATCAAGAATTAAGGAAACTGAAACACCATTGGAGATGCACTGTTTCTATCTACTCTTGTGGCAAATATAGGCATGCAAATAGTGTGTCCAGTCAAAAAGTCACATTTGTCAGCAAGTAAAACAGATGTACCAGCTTTATTCTTCCTAAGAAGATTTCCTGTTCTTCAGAATTTTATTCTGCCCAAACTGTCAATTATATTATTTCCTTTCACATCTAGGAATAAACATTATCTCAAATTTTCCTTCCTTCCTTCCTCTACCTGAATTCTACTGTCTGTGCTTCTATTGTAATACGAACGTGGAAATTACTTTAATCAGTAAAATTAATCAGATGACATAATACTTTGTAGTAATTTTTCCAGTGCACCATCCCTATGAAACATAAATGTATCTAATGATCAGATTAATGACTTGCATTTACCAGTAATAATTGCTAATATAAAATGATTGTGAATGTTTATAAATGTTTGTGGCTTTTTTGTTTGTTTGTTTGTTTTGTTGTTTTTTTCAGGTACTTCTGCTGAATTCAGTTCAAATATTTCAACACATAGAAAAAAGTTACATGCACATGGCTACAAATCACAGTCTTGGGAAGAAATTCAATTCTAGGAAGACCTTTGATTAAATAAAAATATTTTTTATATTGCATGACAGCTTTTTTATTCTTTTCTCTGCTATGATGATATTCGAACAACGTGTGGTAAATGAGTTCACCCCACCCCACCCCCCCCCACACACATTAAATTTATTGACTTTTGAGACAGAAAAGAATCTGAACATATAGTGGGGGAGCTGCATAGCTCAATGGAATGTTCCAGGTCTTTGGGATGGTAAAAGCTGCCAGGGAGGGAATGGATCCAGTTGCTCCCTGAGTGGGAAACCTCGGAGATGGGCTGACCTGCCAAAGAACACAGATTACAACAAGAGCCACACAGCACAGCTACAAAATAACCACACAAAATAGGAT
The DNA here is from genome assembly GCA_023637945.1 of Phaethornis superciliosus. NCBI lineage: Eukaryota > Metazoa > Chordata > Aves > Apodiformes > Trochilidae > Phaethornis > Phaethornis superciliosus. The sequence continues at coordinate 172,098,490 of JAJQWJ010000001.1, read as the reverse complement.
ATGTATGCTAACCCAGGAGCCATGGGGTGAAATGTAATGTGTACACAGCAGTACATTGAAAATAAGAAAATTGTCTCTTGAATCATCCAGCACTGCCTTGCTCAGTTTATACTCTTTAAAATGTAACAAAGTTATTTCCATCAGCAGACCCCACTCCTTTGACAGGACTGAAAAAAAATGCTAATTTTTAGAGTTGCCAGACAGGTAATAATAATTGGTATCAAACATGAGAACTGAAGAATTTGGGGAAAACCTTAACGTAAAGGGAAGACCTGCAGTTACCAATTTGCAACCTCTGGCAATAATTGATGAGAAGAAATTTTTTAATATAAAAATTCAGAAAAAAAAGGAGAAAATTCAGCAGTGAGCAACAGCAACCAGCAGCAACAGTGAGAAGAATCAGAGGACAGCAGCATCACCACCACCACGGGCAAAGAGACAGCGACCCTGGCAGCGAGGTGGCAATCCTCCGGAGGGTGAAAAACCCAATAATCTGTTCCATTTTTTCTTTTTCTTTCCTAAAAGTTTCTCCCAGTGGGCAATTCATTTGTTTACAAGCCTATATTCCTGCATTTTCTCCCACTGTTAACCACTCCCTAAGGCCCCTTTTTCAGTGTGGTCTTATTTTCCCTGAAATAAAGCATTGTAATTTGTTTAAACCATAAAGTTGGTTACTTTTTCAATATGTGCAGTGGTTAATATTTCCTCACAAGCAAAATATAAAATAATAACAGCTACGAACTGTGACACTATCTTACAGCAATTTGTGAATTCCTCTTTAGCAGGAATGTAAAACAACCAAACAAAACTTGTTTTTACATGATCTGGCACTTAAATTTGCACACACAACGAGAGATGAGTCAAGATTCATCAATAATGCTAGGATAATCCCCAAAGTTATGAGAAACTTCCAAGTCATCATCAAAGACAGTTCAGTCAACTATCATAGAATTTAAGTCAGGGATTAAAACTCAATATATTAAGAAATTCAGAGAAATTAAAATATTCTGTCTGTCATTGATTCTAAAAATATGGCAGACCATGCCATAGGTAGTAGCTCCTTATGACAGTTTTTTTTTTTCCTTTCGTTATCCTAACTTTCTTCCATACCATCATTGTAGATGGTAATTGTTTTACTGATTATTCCCATCTTTATAGCAATAAACCACGACTGCTGCCTAGCTTCAGGCAGTAACCAAATAATTTATCCCATGTAGACCTAAAAAGGTCCAGGCACATGGGCAAGCTCCCCAGGGAAGTGGTTATGGCACCAAACCTGCTTGAGTTCAAGAGCATTTGGATGATGCTCTCAGACCCACGGGGTTCCCTACACAGGGACAGGGGATGGACTTGATGATCCTTATGGGTCCCTTCAAGCTCAGCATGATTCCATGAATATAGTTAGCTATGGCTAGTTCTGACTCAGATAATTAGTCTGTAAATTAAATTGCAGATAAATGCTATCAATTTATAAAGTTAAAAAACTGGTAGCAATTAAATTATCTGTGATTTTAAATAAAATGTCAAACTGCCTACCTGGAGTCTCTATCGATGCATTTGTTTTGCTCATGGTATTGTTTTGTGACATCTGTTAATACGTTGTCATGAATTTTTTTGCAATCATTTAGGAATTTGATACCCTTATAATTACAGGGTGAGGGTTGGCAGATGCAATTAGAGGTGTGTGCTTTGGGAAAGGGGAAGAAATAAATTATAAACCCATAAGATGTTACCACATACTGCAATGAAAATGAAAACTATTATTATGGACTGTTTGATACAGACAAGATGGTATTTAGCACACCAAAGGCTATTAATTAAAACACTAAAAAAGATGTAATACATGTAATTAAAGATTACTTTTTTTTTTCAACCACTTAATTACCCTCTGAAACAGTATGACTTAAACTTGGTTTAGTTCTCATGTTAAAACCAGATTTACAGGGAAGTAAAATGTTTAAATAATAACATGCAGTTAAAATAACCATTTAACTTGATAAATTGCTAACAAAAACAATAGCTAGTTTGCAGATGATTATTCTAATTAGATCCAGGCTTCTAAGAGTGGAGAAAGAACAAATATTATTCTAATGCAAGACAGCAGCAGTGTTGTTTCTAAGGTAAATGCTCCGTATTTTTAGTATAATAATGTGTTTGGGGAAAGGAAAAAAGTTTCTTAAAGTTATAGAAGTTTCAGTGGAGTTCTCATGTAGATGGTTCCCCTGACATCCAAAGGCAAAAGTAAGAGGAAAGAAAAAAATCAATCATCTTCTAAATTTATTTTTATAAAATTCCTTAAAGCATCCATCCTGCAAACATTTACTCCCATGCTTAACTTTAATTACATTTCACATGGGATATCAAAGCCACATGTCAGTACTCAGAATGCAAAATTTAACCATCTCAGTATAGTTCTGGAACAAATAATTCAAAAAGGAGACAGAACTTCAAAAAAAACTGAAGAAAGGAAGGACTTTTTCAGAAGGAAGCATTTTGAAAATAATACTTGTGATTTTATTTTTGGAGAAGGTATGAAAAGAACCTTAGGGATGAACATCTTGGATAAGCACTCCTGTTTGTTTAACAACATAATAAAAATATCATGGCAATAATATTCCATCCCTCAAAAAATATGCCTTCTGGAAACCCAAGAACCCAGAGATTGCATTACTTTAAGACAAGAGAATATTTGCAATGTAATTGACTCCTCTATTCTTACTTATGTAATAGACGGGAGAAATTGTATTCTGTTCTGATAAAAAAAGTTAATTCTCCATTCTGCCTAGTAATTGTTAAAGCTTGTATAAATTCTCTAATAAAGTTTATTTAAAAAAATCTTATAAACAATTCTTTACTGTTGTGTAGAAATTTGAAGTAACATTTTGAGAAAATACATCCCCCATGAGTTTAAATCTGTTTAAAAAAAATACTACCCATCTGCTTCCAAAAAAACTTTGAAATACAGATTTTTAAGTGAAAAAAATATTTTGATAAAAACAACAGAAGTAATTAGAGACAAATGTTCATTTAAATATATATGGTATATAATTTTCTCTCTTTTCCAAGTCAAAACATGTTGTATTTATTTTTCAGATCTTGTTCTTGTTTAAAAAAAAACAAAAAAGTTTAAAATACTTTTGTAAAAAAAAAAAAGTTAAAATGGTTTTTTTTCCTGAAAATCAAAAGTTTGAATTTTGGCTTGCTCTAGTCACCACAGAAGTTTCTCACCACAGATTGGTGGGTATCTGGTGGTTGTTTTCTCCTTACCTCCCTCCAGTATCAAGAGACAGAAATAAGCACAGTCCATTTTACAGCTGGTTTCCCATCTCACAGTATAGAGATGGTATCACCCATTTACTATTTTTCTGACTCTATGATGATCTGCTTCTGGGAGTCAACCTCTGCACCCAATATCAATTCCTACTCTTTCAGAGAAGAATTACTGAGGTTTTTATACTGTTTGACTTTGTGAAATGGCTCATTGGGAGTTGGATGTGCAGTAATGCATGCAAGAAAGAGGGCAGAAATGATTGCCTGGGGGCAAGGAGGGAGCACCAATGCTCATTTAACTATAACACTAGATTCTATTTCATTAGACGGTAAATACCCTTTCAGCTTCTTCCATCAAAGACAGACTAAACCTGCAATACCTTTCCTTGTTGTTTAATTTTTGAAAGCTTTTAGTCAGATAACTGACACTGGCAGACTGTAGGAATAATAGTATATGTTAAAGAAAACAACAGCAAAATCAAATTCTTTGTTCTTGTTGATGTAAAAATAAAATAAAATAAAATGACCCTGTTAGAATAGGAGCCTATATATAAAGGAACATGTATTACATGCTTTAGCTAGTAGTTCTTTTCTGATGGCCAAAGACAAAATTATGTTTGTTACTCCCTTTGATAAAACAGATGAAATGTGCAACTACAAAATTCATGAATTCTGTTCACTGTGGAGAAATGAACATACATAGGTCAAAGTCTTCTGAACATATAATTCCAATGGGACTTCAGATGGCAATTAGAGTTTCCTAAGCTCTGAGAAACTGAATTATATCTGTTACATGATTACACTAAATGGAGTACAAAGCTATCAAGAGTTATACTCTTGACATGGAGAAATACTGAATAATCAAGAAGGAAATGAAATCCTCTGGCCTAGATTTTGAGCCAATTCTTGTTGCAAGTTGAGATTTCCCTACAGAGAAATTTCTGACAAGGACTTGTTCTCTTGCCTTCCTTTGAGTTATCTATCACGAACCATTGCTTGTCCCAGAACTGTGACTTATATCTTGCTTGACCCCATTGAAGGTCCATTACTCATTACTTTATCACAAAATATGTCTCTACATTTCAGAGTATGCCTTTACATTTAACCTTGACTCTTTCTGAATAGGGGAAAAAACAAGAACCACTGTGTTGGCATATTTCTTGCTGAATCAAACCATGGAGTTCAGAACATGATGGAATTGTCATCTACACTGTGTTGTCTGGAAAACAGAGTGGAGTAGGGTCATGGAATCATAGACTGGTTTGGGATGGAAGGAACCTTAAATTCTAGTTCCATCCCCCCTGCCATTTCTTGGGTTAAAGAATGAAAGACATTAAAAAAAATAATGTTATGGTCATTTGAAAACAGAAATTCATGCACCCAAACCACCAATTATCTTGAATTACTGCAAAATCATTGGTAAATCAACTTGGCAAAATTTGCATGGTCACCCCATCCGTTACTTAAAGATTTTATGATATTATATGACTCCAAATTAACATATGGTATTTATGCAGTTGTAGAGGAGTTTACTTAAAAAAAAAAAGTAAAAAAATTTTTTTTCTCACCACTTCCTTGGAATGAGTGGTCATTTTGTAGTTTTGGAGAACAGCAAGATTGAACTGTGACAAACATTTCTGTTTAAAAGAACAATTATGACGAAAATGGAAAGTAGAACTCTGATGCTCTTCAGCCTAATGGTTAACTTTTTGTTATAAGTGATTCTCTGAAAACAGGAGATGGACAGAAACAAAGAGGTGTCCTTTTCACTTAAACCTTGGAATATCAAAAGTCAAACAAGTTATTTCACTGTAATGCTTATGTTCTCCTCCAGTTACACTCCTCAGGGGGTGTTTATTGCAGATATTTACATTGAATAGTGTGGAGAATGCGGTCTTCCATCTGAGGGCTACAGATGTTAACTTTTTTTTGCCATTCAAGGTTCCATTCTGCTTTCAGAAAATAACACAGCAGAGAGATACAAGCATTTATGGCTTTATGTGAGAGCTAAATTTTCCAGCAAATGAACAGCACAGCGGAAAAACAGTATTAGTTTTCAATGGATAAGCAACAAGTTTATCCAAAATTATTGCTTAAGTTCGTAGAACATCTCTAAGTTTGCTGAGTGGCTTCTTGCCCTTAGCCATGTTGAAGTAATGCCAAATGCCAGAGTAGTTATATGTTTTGAAATAAAGCCTGTGATCAACAGGCTGCTTCTCTTTTCCATATTAAGCTCCAGTTCAAGCTAACAGAAAGATGATCTGCAATTAGTTTGGGACCTTTAAAATTTAAATATGTGAAAAATTGTGTTGATCCTTTGTAATAGATTTGCTCACTTCTATTTACAACCTCAAAAATGTATTTTGGATATCACTTCCTGGTTAGGTGGAAAATTTGATCAGGAATGTTTTATGATGTGAAGAAAATACCATGGTTGAAGATATTTAATAGCTTTGTTAAAAGTCCATCTCCTGCCAGACTGGCCTTGAAAGCCCTCAAAGAATTTGCCCGATGAGTGTGGAAATGTGTGGGAGTAATCTCATCGATTTCAGTAGTTTTCACTGGCTGACTTCACCAACATGTTATTCACTTCAGGACATATTCACTTCTCTTTAAGGCACTTTGCTTTCCACATGGTTTAACTTTTCTCTGTTGCTCCTCTACAGCCCGCAAAAAAAGAAATGAGCATTAAAACAGAATGATGAGATGATGAGCTAGGAACAGAAATGAGTCATTCAGGAGCCTACTACTTAGCTGTGGAAATGGGTTATGCTTGAGCGGAGTGGAATGTTTTGAGTAAAAATCTATGTCTGTGGAAAAACAACACAGTGGGTCTTTTTTACCACTTTGGAAAGGCCTACAAAACAAGCTACTCAGAGTTTTTGGCAGTTCAGTAGGATTTTGCCATAAATTCTATTCCCAGCTTCCTCTATAGTGAATGGAGAGCCTGGAACTAGCCTTTCCTATGCCAAAAATTAAATATGTGGGTATTGGTATGTAGACTTAGTAGACTGAAAACACTTTAAAATCAAGTTTCGTTCCTGAGGAAAATCTAGCTTCATTTACCTGTCATCACTTGGCCTTTTATTCAGTGAAGACTGCTAATGATTTCTCTTGCAATCACACTTCCAGTGGCCTTGTCTCACTGGAGGGATTGCACAGTACTGTACCATGAACAAGGCTTCAGCACAGGCTCTGGAAAAACAGCTGAGGTTTTCTGTTCTTAATTAGAGAATCTTGGGAAAGACCTGATGGCATATGAGGAGCTCTGGAGGAGCTGAAGGGCTCTGAAGAAAGACAGTAATTACAGAACATGTCCTTAGGAAGCAGTCTGGCATCTAAGCTTTATAACGTAGAAGGCAATTACTCCAGGATTTATAGTAGTAGATTTGTCAGATGAAGAGAACAAGATAGATCACTATGGTAAAAATTATAATTTCACTAACACCATAACTTAATAAAAAAAAAAAATATTTGCTAACTTAAAATTCAGGGGACAAAAAATTCTTTTCCATATGGATGTTGGAAAGGGGTTTGGTAATGCTTGGCACAAGAGGATGTCCACCAAAACAAGTGCTATGTTAATTACCTTCCTGATTTTAAAAGGTGAATTGTTTAAAAATCTCTGTAAATTAAACTACCTATGGAGTATGGTGTGAGTTCTGTAGACCTAAATCTAGCTTTTTCCACCTTTAAAACCGGCTTCAAAGGACTCATGTTGACTTAAAATATTTTAGAGTGGAGAATATAATGAACTACTGTATTTTGCATAGCTATTCTACTGGGAAAATATCTTGTTTTGTTTGGAACCCGCTGAAGTAAAAACTTCTTTGCTAGAAGTAGAAGGGGCTGAGCCTGCTTATTAGTCACTTCTTTCACAGAAATTAATTTCTCTTAAGTGTAGTTTATTGGCAGTCTTTAACATTATGATTCATTAAACACCTCATCCAGAACCTCATGAAGGTAAAGCTCAATAGACTTACAGTTAATCTTAAAATGATCATGGAGGAGTTCTAAGTATGAAAAATTGGGATTATACATTTTCTCAGTGAGTAAAATTTCAGACAGCATTGCAATGCTGAAGTTCTTAGCTAATTTTTTTTTTGTTGTACAAATAAATATGTCTGTGATACAGCACAAAAGTTTGCCTTACTTGTCTGAATTACATTTTTGTACTTATGGAACACAATAAATAAAAATGCCTTCATATTAAACCAGAAAGAATTACACTTTTTGTTTCTAAATCCCAGAAATGGCCAGTTTTATTTTGTAAACTGGATGCCTTAATCTTTAAACTGGGGGAGTCAATACCTGGTCACTACAACTGCTTTTTGTAGTACCTAAAGATATAAAATAACAAATAGCCAAGGATAAAAAGTGGCTGTCTTCTGTGAAAAGGTCAGTTCCACAAGTAAACGATAACTTATAAGAAAAGGAAAAACCCCTAACCTGAAAGATGTATTAGATATATCTCTTCCATCTCTTCCCTATATATTTGACACAAGTAACAAGTAGTCCAAACCACACTAAACAAAGCATTCTGCTATAATTAGCACAGACATCTTCCCCAAGAAAAGCTCCAAATCATAAGACAAATTAATCTAAAATGAGATTTTCTCTGGTACTTGTTCATTTGCTATCTTGTTTTCTGGGTACACATTGTATGGCATGCTGCAAAAGAGATGGTACACAAACCCTTTTCATCAAAGGAAATGTGCCCTTTGCCAGCCAGTGGTTACTCTTCAACTGTCTTTGAAGATGCATGCTGAGTAAAACCACTTACTGTGCATAGAAGAGTCTGTCTATATGGTGTTGCAAAAGATACTGGGTTTACAAGGGAAGAACTGAGATGTGCACATCTGGCAAATGAGAGGTTTTTTTAGTGGAAAAAAAAATCTGAAGAAATCTTATTTATGCCATACCAAGAACTTTGATATTTTCATGCAAAATAGCAAAAAAGAAAGAAAATCTAAATTAGTTCAGAAGAACTGGAATATTTCTTTTTCTCTTCTTTTGGCCCAGAAGTTGGTTTAAGTCATCTTTTCCTCTTCTTTTTCCATTATAAAAGTTTCACGTGTATGCAGTTCTCCAAATTTGTTATTTACATTCACAATACTCACATATGGCAATCATTAACTACTGCAAAAATGAACCACAGTTGATTTAATTACTTTCCTAGAACACTATTTGAGGAATTCAGGTACAAACACAAGTTCTTGGAGATGCACTCTATACTTTGTGTCATCTTCTAATGAGGAACATACATACTGAGTTTTGTAAATAACATTGTACATCTATCATGATTACATAAAAGACATCTGATTTTTTCTTAATGGAAAATGTAAAGGCATACTCAATATTTTGTAAGTAGAAAAAGCTGCAGTCTTGCAAAAAAAAAGAAGAGCAAAATATCTCAAGATCAGAAAACTTCAAGGTTCAGACATGAATAGTACTTTGTATTATAGTCTTGATTCAGAAACCATTTCAGAAAATAAACTATATCATCAAGAAAAGTTCTTCCTTTATGTCTTTTTGACATCAACATTGCCAGATACAAGTCAAAACACCCACAAGATTCTCCTGTTCTACCAGCAAATTCAAACTTCTTCTTTCACTTTTTTGGAGTCAGGGTCACTCCTTTTACACAGTTTTTGAGCCCAGCCAGGTTTATTACCTGAAATTTTCTCCCTTCCAGTGACATCATCCTTTTTCTTCAAGACCCCCAAGATTGTTCTTGCCTGTCCTACCCTCCTACTTGGCCATCTACCTCCTTTTCTCTCTGTACCTGATCTGACCTTGGAACTGTGCGACACTTTTCAACTGATACCACAAGACTTTTGGCTGGACTCTACTTTGTCTAAAAACAAATATCTTTTCCCATGGAAATCACAACTGTCTAAATAGAAATTAACACTGTAGATAACTCTCCAAGGCCAGCAGAAGCTGTCAATGTGATTAGCTTGTTGGCTGAATAATGCTGTAGTTTTCTGGATAGAGGTTAATGGGGACAGAGCAACAGAATCCCACCTAGTATTTTTGGAAAGTGGGATATGGACAAATGTGAATCCAAATGATGCCTGTACTGAGATGAGATCTCCTTATCAAGAAATTCCTTGGTCTAAGTTTTGCAAATGTTGGAGATATAAGGATCAGATGGCTAACGTGAGGTAACCACACCTTTAAACTGAAATCCAATTCACCTGCTTTGACCAATCTGAAAAGTAGCTGTCTGTTGTAGCTGTTGTCTGTTTGTAGCTTTTAAGCTCTCAGTGTAGTTATTGGAGAGCAAGAGGTACCTTTAGGGTCTCATCCCTCATTTGATCAGAAGTAACACATTTTTCTTGCTTTCTGTACTTCCTTGACATAAAAGAAGTGTCCATGCTGACTTGAAGAGAACTGAGCTGCTGTCATAGTGAAGTTTAATGACAAAGTATTTTCAGGGTTTCCTCTTTGAGGGAAAAAACCCCCAAACATTTCCTCTTTGGAGAAGAGGAGGCTGAGGGGTGACCTCATTGCCCTCTCCAGCTACCTGAGCAGAGGCTGTAGGGAGGTACATGTTGGCCTCTTCTACCAAGCATATAATGACAGGACCAGAGGAAATGGAGTTGCAGCAGGGGAGGTTTATATTAGATATTAGGAAGAATTTCTTCACTGGAAGAGTGGTCAGGCACTGCAGCAGCCTTCCCAGGGAGGTGGTTGAATCACCATCCCTGTAGATATTTAAGAAACATGTAGATTTGGCAGTTGTGGGCATTATCTAGTGTCCAAGATTGTAGAGTTTTGTTTTTTTTTTCTTGTTGTTGAGTGTATGGTTGGACTCAATGACCTCAGAGGTCCTTTCCAACCATGTCAATTCTGTGATTCTGTGGGTTTTCAGCCCTTTTGAAGGTCACTGTTATTGCCTTAGAGGGGCAATTTAGGCATGATCATTGGGCACATTTATTTATTAATGTTAGATTTTCAAAGCCGTACCTTTCACTACTTATTTCTAAGCAGAACTATTTTTTGTTCTTTTCTAATTAGTTCTAATAATGCATGGAAAAATACAGAATATAGAAAATATTTTATTTAACCTTTCTGTTACCATCATTAGTATGTCTAAAATGCTGCATAAATTTTTTTTTAAACCTACTTTTTCAGGATAACGTAAGTAAAAACAAATGTTGACAATGTCACTGAAAGTTCCTGGAAACTAAGAATTTTTTCATTCCCTTCACAGTGGGTAATACAGCTCTAGAGTTTATAAAGTGTTCTGTTAGACTAGTTTACATTTTAAAATTCCCATTTTGTTGCCAAAAAGTAATAAAAAGAGTTCCCAGTGTAATGTCAATGATTTCATTCATAGCATCAGTATAAGAGAACACCCACTGCTCAGGAGGGCTGCTGCATGCAAAATGAGGTCTTCGAAGAAAACAGGAGTTGGGTGCTTAAGGAGATGTGTGCTGGGCTGAAGAAAAGCTGCTCCACCCTCAATGTCATCTGTGGTGAACATTTTACCCAGAATTGCTTCTGCCAAAAAAAAAAATGCAATCAGCTAACCTTGTGCCCGTGGTCCTTGGGCAAGGAATTTCTACTGCATATACACTAGGGAGCAGTGTGTATATGCTACATTTTTCTATTCATAGCTAGTTGTTAAGGTATGAAGTCATGTAGAACATATAATTAAAAAAAAATAATTAGTAGATTAGGTCATATATTTGAAAAGATGTAACTGTGGGAAGTTGAATGATCTAAAGTGGAATTTCTCCAAGCTTGTAAAAATTCCCAGATTAAGACAATAAACAGGAAATACTGAATTCACCCTGACTTAGGTACTTAGATTGCAGTTTCACTAGTATCTCACTATCAATCATATAATGAAATATGTTTATGCAGAGAAAGCATGACTTCCCAGTGTCTCTTCAGTTGCTTTTTTAATTGGAGTATTGTGAATGTTATGACATGAAAGATACTTAAAACTAGGAGAAATCCCAAATCAGCAGCTTTCTTGCTTCCTTTGACAAGCTGGTGTACATCACCTCACTCTTCCATTGAATGTCTGTGCTTTAAGTTAACTCAAACAGAAATCATTACTGCTCCTCTGGGTCAGCCAGGAAGCAGAAGTCTGTATCCAGCTTTCCTGAAGGTAAATGTGTCCAAAAAAACCCTTCCTACACAGCACTCCTCAAAACACACTTGCACAAACTTTGATTTAGATTTCAATTTAGATGTTAGTCTCAAAGCAACATTAATGCTGGCAGAAAAATGAAACCACAGGTTTTCCACTCTTTGTGAAAAACGGCATATTTTCCTTTAGAAAGCTACAAATGTATACTTGGAAAAGGGTTCAGAACACTCTCTGGCAATTCACAAGCAGCAGGAAAACAACAGTGACTACAAAGGAGGGAGGTCAGTGTGTGTCTTTGAGAGGCATTTTCCCTCTGCCTTCATTGTTGCAGACTTTTCTAGAGTGGGGCTGTGTTGCTTTTAAATCCCCAACCTCCATTCCCCAGTGAGCTTGGACAGTCTGAGTAACCTCATGGAGCAATATGACATACTAGAGCAAGACTTATGCATCAGCTCAGCACATATTTTGTCCTCATTACTTCCCAGCATGTTTAAACTTCAATTTTTTTTTTCCACAAGCATGCAGAGATATAGACAGGACAGTAAGCCTTTGGCTTTTTGCTGTCACGTCCTTCCCTCACATCCACACCTGTCTCCTCTGAGGCCTTGATAGCCTCATGAAGGGAATTAATTTTGTATCCTGCACGTTTTACCAGTTTACATTATAAAACCAGATGTTACAGAAATGCATAATAGGGGGCAGATTTTCTAAATAATCAGTGCCTCTGCTTGCCTTACACAGTCTGTACCAGACAGTGGGGCTGATGCAGGTTAACCCACGTGGTTTATCATTTTGAAGCTTGCCCTGAAAAAGAAGAGGAACATCACACAGGAAACAGTTATGAGCTGTAATACTCTTTCTCATGGTATGCACACCTAGAGATGGGCAACTGAAACAGATGGAAGAGAAATATCCTCAAATAGGATGTGGTTGACATTAGTCATATTCAGTAGTTCTCTCATACTGTGCAAGTTATTTTGCAGCTTGCGGCAGCCGCAGTCTTGAGTGCTGATGACAAAGAACAGGAGACATTGTTAATGCAGCTAACACACAGAAGTTTTGATGGGTCAAGACAAGCCAAACAGAGTTGTACACTTTGGATTATGAAGAACAGATTTTTGCCTCAGTGGTAACAGGAAAGCAGCAAATTATTATTCATGGGCTGGGAATGTGGAGTCTCTGTCTTCCATTTGCTCATTTGCTTAATGGCTTTGAAGTACTTGGAAAATGCCTGAGACATTGCCCCACCTCTGTGTGCTATAAAAAATCCAGGTGGCATAGCCTTTATGTCCTGGATGCTGATTAATCTCTAAAATCATTGCTGAAGATGAGCATTATACCTCTACATGCTAAAGTATAGAAGAAAAATGTTTTTCTTCCTATTTATTAGCAAAATACCTGCAAGAGCAGGGGTGAAAAGAGGATGCTGTTAGAATCCCGAGTAGATTCATGCTGCTAGATTTCATAAGTTTACTTAAAACTTATGAAAGCTCATTAGTATTTGCAGAGCTTCGTGTGCTCTAGAGAATTTTCTGTGTGTAATGGCAGTTTTTCTTTGTGTTTGTTTTTTTTTTGCCTGTTTGTTTTGTTTCGGTTTTGGTTTTGCTTGGTTGTTGTTTAGAATGTTTTATGGAAGCTGGGTTTCTATGTGAATTTTTTCAGTAACTATGCCCAATTAATTGATTTCTTCCATCTCTCCCCAGCATCCTCCACAACCTCAGAATAAGCATTTGCACAGCCATTTTCTAAACTGGGTTGGGCAGATGATCCACCCAACAACAAAACAATTTTTCTTCCCAGCTAGATACATTCCTCAGTTCACTTCAAATTACAGCTCCTTAAACACCTCTTCTACAGCACTGAGAGACGGGCAAAGGCAGAAATGTGCTATGCAGGCAAAAATAGCTCAATCCACCTTGCTGCTCAGCCAAAGGCCATAAATGCATAGCGGAGACATAGGATTGGTAGGGATTGTGTGATTGTGGGCTGCTGCTTCACCCCTCTTTCCTCTGCCTAAAGCCATTTACTCTCTCCTCTTCCCATGCACTGGCCCTGCAGTTCAGCAGCCCGAGGGGTAAGAAGGCTCAGAAAGCTGGAGACCAGCAGAGAAAGAAATGGACTGATTTTAATTGGATTAGCTTCCTATTCAGATTCACTGAGTGGTTACACACATGCCAATGTGGTTTCATGGCAGGATGGAGTAGATTTAAGATTTAGGATTAGACTTCAGCTGCTGTGGGATTTCATGCTCAAAAACCTATGTGTCCATGTAACTTTTTGTCTATCTTCCTTGTCTGAGCAAGGCTATTAAACATTAACCCTCAAGCTGCAGGATTTATGCAGTGTTGAACTTGGCCTCAGTTCTCTACAGTATGGTCTGAAAGTCCCTGGCAATGAGGAATTTGGCCATATTTGACAGGTGAAGTAATGTTGGTTTCAGACAAAAATAGGAGGATGCTAGAGATAATAGAGTTATATAAATGTTTTCTATGCAGTCCCCTTCCAAAGGAATAAGAAAAATGCATAGAAATACAGAAATGCAAAGAGAAAATTTTCCTTTCCCACAAAGCCTACTCATTAAACCCTCTTTCTACCAGCTGGAAAAGATAATTAGTCTCAGGAGCATTTCCTGTCTCATTTTCATGTGTTTTTACATTTTAAGAACCCTCCCTCATAATGTTTTGGGCTTTTCTTTCTTTTCTGTAAAGAACAAATGCAAAATGACTGGTTGTGCACATATTCTTTAGTCAAGTACCCAAGGGGTTACTGTGTGTTATGATGTGGGAAATAGGATATTGCTATTGAAGAATCAAAAAAAACCTACCTCATAGATATGAATTATATTCATAGAATCATAGTGAGGCTAAGGTTGGAAGGGGCCTTAAAAAACATCCATCCTTCAATACTCCTGCATGGGCAGGGACACCTTCCACTAGAACAGGTTCCACTAGATCAGGTTGCTCAAATCTCCAACAAAACTTGAACACATCCAGGGAGGGGGCAGTCACAGCTGTAACCTGTTCCAGTGTCTCACCACCCTCACAGGAAAACATTTCTTCCTAATCTCTAACCTAAATCTCCCCTCTTCAAGTTGTCCCCTTGTCCTCTCACAACACACCCATGTAGAAAGTCCTACCCCACATTTCTTGTAGGCTCACTTCAGATATTAGAAAGTCACTAGAAGGTCACCTTGGAGCCTTTAAATAGACCTCACATGTCTATTTAAACTGTCAGTGTAGTAAAATGAATATATTGGCTATAAATGAAAACCCAGAGTTCTTTCCTTTGCTTTGTCCCTTTTTTTTTTTTGATTATGATTTCATGCATTTAAGCTTCAGCTTCCTTGTTTTTTAACATGAGAAACCTTAATAAACCTTTCTCTGACCTTCTTCTGCGTGTTTTGAACTCTGCTAGTTAAAAGCCGTATGTAAATGCACAAATGTTTTAACAGTATCATGTTTATTTATATTGAGTATTCATGAAAACTGTTTGAAAAACAGAAGATGCTATGTAACTGTTTCCTCTTTTTTTGCCTTAATAAGTATTTTTAGTTCTATTTTGCCAAAAAGTAGGCTCATCCTTTTTGTGACTTTCTTGTGCATCTTTTGAGAGATCTTGGAAGCACTTAGTCACTTTTCATAGTCTAATGCTTTTATTTTTCTGCTTGAAAGGTAGGCCTTTGTGCCATAGTATCTAAGATCCAGAATGAGGAGAAAAAGAGATTCAGGGTTTGGACTTCTTTCACATGTTAGATTTGTGTACATTTTCCATGGGTTCCATGGAGATTTACAGCTGACATTTGACACATTGGTCTAGAGCAAAAAGACCATGGCCACGGGCTCATACAGGTTCAGGTAATTCCACTTGTCCATTGTTTCCTGCATCATTTACACTTAGGGAAACACGTATCTGATTTAGCAGCTTTTATGGTCCTCCAGTTGTCAACAAATAGACATGGTCAGAGGCAGTATCTACTACTCTAACTCAATGGTAAACATCATCAACTATGAGTAAGCCTTCCATGCTATGGATCTGAAGCAAACACTCACTACTGAAGAGTAATCTTTCAGTAGTGGCAGTGCCTGTGAGTGTGGTAGGCTGAAGAAAATATCAATCACAGGCAGATATTTGGTATAAAATACAAGAATCTCTTCCTCCCCTTCCTTTTTAAACACTTCTTTTTTTCCTTCCCCATGCTTTGTTGTAGATACTGAATGAATCTGAGAAGTGTGTTCTTTGTAAAATTTGAACCAATTTAGAAACAGATTCCAGCATGATTGGCTAGCACTATTCTGAAAATGATTTTCAACAATGCAAAGTTAAGCCTTGTGTTGTTACATTTCTTGTTATTAATGAGCCATTGAAACCTATATGACCCTTTCATACACTTAAAGGCAATTTTTTTAAAAGGTAAATCTTAAAATATTTTGTTCTTTCCAGATTTGAAAGAAAGGTTACATATTTTTTTTAGATTTTTATAGAAAGATTAATTGTAAATACATTTACATTACAAAGAAACTATCTTTGCATGAGCAATATTTGGAGTTTTAGAATATAATTGCTGATACTTTTCTTGCTCTCTTTTAGGAATCTTCTTGCCTTAATATATTCAGGAATCTAAATAATACAGAAATAATTTGAATGACAAGCTGAGAATAAACTCTGATTGATAAATTACTTTAACGACTTGCATCTGGAAAGAGTTACAGAACAAATATGTAACTCTTGTTCCACTTCTATTAATATATTTGATTTTATAATGTCCCAGGAAAATCATAGCAGAAGTAAGGTCACTGTAAGTTATCTCTCCTTTGGGGACAAGAAATGTGTTATGTAGCCTCACAATGCAGTAAACAAAAATAAAACAGAAATGGGCAGAAACAGCACTCTTTTATCCTTATCCTTTTTCTAAGTGACCTCAGCCCTCTGTCAATGACTCATTTCCAGAGAGAAATTCAAATTGGAGATACTCGCAGAAAATCAAGACCAGACAGAAAGAAAGCTCCTTGAGGGTTTTCTTTTGTACATACTGTAGTTCAAGATCAATTCTATCATTCTTGACAAATGTTTTCTGAACTTTTTTTTTTTTTTTCTTTTTGGAGATCTCCAGTGCTGGAAAGTTTCTACAGTAGTTGTTTCAGTATCTGATAATAGTGTACACTATTATTCTAGTGGACATTATTATTATTGTCATTACAAGGTTTTTCCTAGTATTCTTAGTTTCCTAATCATTATTTAAACCCTTTGGTTTATTTGTCACAATAATGTTTTATTCTTTCCCTCTTCCAACCCACCATATGTGTTTCAGCAGCATTTTCCCATCTCCCCTCTCTTTCCTCTTGTTTAAACAGTCATAGTTTTTCAGTCTTTCCTCCTCCTTTTTTCAGAACAGTTTCTCTGCTCTCTTCTAAACTTTCTTCTATTTCTGCAATTAAATGAGATGTTTTCTCCAATATGCCACTCCCAATTGTGCTTTATCTCAAATCTAACATCCTTTCTTCCACAACATTTTCAGATTGTTCTTGTGTATATATAGTATAAGACATGATGTCTTTTATGACAATGTAGGTGATGACTTATTTTCAGCTTTGATAGTTGGATCCTCTCGCTCCTTATCCTTTTTGGAAGAATTCATATGAACAAGTTTCTCCCTAATATATAATTCATATGTCTGAATCTCCTTTCCCAAAGCACATTTGTTCCTGTTATTCTGACCCTGTTCTCTGGAATATCCGTGCCTGTCTTCAGTGAGTTTGACTGCAAAATCAAAGTTTTTTCACAATTCTTGTCAATGAAAAAAAAAAAAAAAGGTGCCATAGGGAAGACAGAATGGTGTCTGCATTAAATGAGTCACTGCCCAGACAGTGTTGAGTCAGCCATTCACTCAGTGACTGCTGTACACCAAGAAGAGTGACTCCAACACTCAGTTCTGTGGCCAGCCAGCAGTGACACAGGCATGCTTCCGTAATGAATTACTTGAGACTCCATAGGTCTCCATCACCCTGTTCCTCACTTAATATAAATCTAATTCTTGTGTCAGGTCCTGATCCTCTATACTTTTTTTTGCCTTCTGTTTGGTTCCTGCTCTCAACAGAGTCTACTGCCCTCCTGCTCTTTATCCCAACATAATGTGCTGTTACTTTGCCCCCCCCATTTTCATCTTGCTTTCTGCTCATGATCATCTCAGACTGTGTAGTTCTGCAAAATGACTCCACGGCTCATTCAAAATGACCATGCCTCTGACTGTCAAAATGCCTCTTTGGGTAGAGGAATCATAGAATGTCTACAGTTGGAAGGGACCTGAAACATCACATAGTCCCACCCCCCCCTTCTGCTAGACCAGGTTGCTCAAGACCCCATCCAGCCTAGGTGTTGAACACTTCCTTACAGTGGCAATCATGAACACTACCAGGGATGGAGCATTCACAATTTCCTTGGGCAACTTGTTGCAGAGTCTCATCACCCTCAAAGGAGAGAATTTTTGCCTAATGTCTATCCTAATGTTTTCACACCTTCAGTTGTGGGTCCCAACACAACTTCGTTGTAGAGCAGAGCTCCTGATCAGAGCAAACCTCCTGAGTGTTTTAGCTTGGATTACAATCCAGTGTTGTACCATCAGGACTTGGATGCTCACTCCTGTCATTGCAATATGCATACCCTAACTCTATGCTTGTGAGGTCAAAGCAGTGTGACACATACTGGTTTCTTAAGCAAACAGTTTCACCAGCTTGCTTTCAGATTGATATTTAAAAATATGGTAAGTTCAGGAGAACAACAAATAATATCAGTACATTGTAGCACAGATGACTCTCATATTTTGGACATATATATGACTAGAGACACATAGAAGTACATAGATATGCATGTGCATTTAGAGATCATTCATTATTCCACTCACAAAATATAATTGATTAGTCTTGAGGCTTGCTTTTTTTTGAGGACTGATACATAAATGGAAAACATAAGCACATACTTCCCATGTAATATCTAAATATTGTCTTGGAACTCTCTTTAGGGCCCAGTGGAACTATATGTTTGTCTTTTGGTCCATGACATTTCCAGTGACTTGTCAGCAATTGTCCCTCAAAAACAGAAGGAGTGGGTTTTAGCCATACTCTTTATTTTTTTACTTTAATGATTAAAAACACCATCTAAACATCAAAGACACTTTATCAGTACTTGAATTTTCAAAGCTGTGATGTGTGGGTGGATATTTAGAACCAAACCACAGTGCTCCTGTTTTTAAAGACTTTATAATACTGCCTATTCCAGCCAATTATTCTTTGGAATAATGTGGTTTTAAGTTGTGTTTGCTTTTGAGAATCTGATCTGCAGGAATGTGGTGTTCTTGTGTACTTCATGGCGGTTCAACTTAGTTTAACATATGGTAGAATATTAATCTCTGTCAAAATATAGGCCCAAAGCTCTTAGTCAGGGAAGAGACAGAAATCATGTGCCATCATTTTACAAGCACCGCAAACAAGTACAAATAAAAGTACTTTCATGTTGTTAAGAGAAAACACAGTCATTGGGGTAAGGATGAATGTAAATCACAAAGACTGGCATCTTGAACAGAAGAACTCATGTTCCCCTGCATGAGTTACAGGTGATGGGTTTATGCCACAGAAGTGGGTGCCTGGAATGCTTGGATTCTCCATGCCCCAAAAGATGGTGAATCTGATCCTCAGCTCAGGGGTCTGTTGTCCCTCTTCTGTAGTGTTCTTCATTTCATGGATATTTTCAGAAGGAGCTGAGAAACGTACATGATTTCCAGTGAGATCTTTCTTACAGTCCAAATACCAGCTACTGCAGGCAGTGGGGCAAGATGTGCCTAACAGCTTCTTACCAATACCCTACAGCATGGCAGGCATCAGTCTGCTCAGACTTCATAAAATCTGATCTGTATTCCTGCAGAATTTTAGTCCAAAGTGTTACTCTAATAAATCCAAGAAATTAACTTCAATAATTTTAAACTTCTTTCTTTCGTGTTATTACACTTGGTCCCCAAACGGAAGGGAAGAAATCCTTTTTTTTTTTTTTTTTTCTTTCACAATTTTCCTATCCACTTTCTTCTTATCCACATAAAACAAAACTAAAAAGCAAAACCAAACCCATAAAAGGTCAAATATCACTTTGCTTAAAGAAGGACAACTTTGGGAATGTTCTTTCCTTTTCAGAAATGGCAGGAAATAATAAGTAAAAATGCAGTAAAAACAACAGTTAAAAGCTTTCCTTTGACAAATAAATGAAATTTCAGTTTGTGGTAGGATTTTTTGCAGATGGGACTGTTAAAAAAGCTTTAATGTCTGTCGAATTCATTACAACAAAATAACTGTGACTTAAAAAAGTCTTGCATATCTTTTTCTTGAACATGGAAGTACAGTACTGTTGCAGGAGTAAAGCCTCTTCTCAGGTGTGTTGCTCAAGCAGCAGCATTGAAAGCTATCATGCAGAGGAAAAATATGGTAGTCAAGTCTCTTGATGTTTTTTAAACCTCAAAATTCTCCTTGAAGGAAATACAGGCATAGCTAGTAGTGGACATCCTATAAGAATGAAATGCTATTGCCAAAAAATAAGCCACTGTTTTAAAATAAAAAGTTAATGGTTACATTGTTCTCTTTTTCAGTTCTTTCAGTTGAAGACATTTTTTTACTGCAACCTTATTATTTATCTAAAGAAGGTCTGTGTACTGTCTGAAATGTGGTTAAAGTATCTTACATGTCTGAAAAGCTTTTCCTTTTAAGTAACTATAGCCACATATTTCTGAAATAAAGAAAAGTCAATCCATTAACTGAAGGCTCATTTCACTAATGTAGTGAATATGAAAACCAGCTTATAAGTGAATGAAAGAAATACTTTTTCCTCTACTGTTCAAATGTTACCCTGAAGCCATACCTCATATATTTGTTCTCAGTAGTAAGGATTGTCAGTGCAGTTAAAACCTGTGGCTTCTTAAATGATATGCTGGTGACTTAGAACAAATGTAGAGTACCATTCAGATCACAGCTGAAAGCAAGGGATTTAACCTCACCAATGAATACCTACCCACCCACTAATTTAGGGTTTGTTATAATGGCAATAAATGGATGATTTGGAAAGCTCCAGATGTAAACCTTTCAAATTTATTGGCCATTAGCTTTAGCTTACTAATGCCATTATTCCTTTACATACAAGTTTTTTTCAGAACTAAGATACCATAGCAGTAACAATGATGCTGATTTGACTTGGATTTGGAAATTATAGAAGATTGCTAATGGGTTGAATCCAGTAGTTGTGAGGTTGTCCAGTTTCAATTAAACTGAAGGTTTAATTCAGCTAAGGCCTGAGACTTAAGCTCTGGATTTCAAAACAGCAAACCAGGAAGAACAAGCTAATGGTGCCACCTGGACTGACAAATATGGTGTATTTTAGAAGAAGATTGAACAAGGAAGAAATCTGGCAATAAAATTTAACTGCATAGCTAACCTTGCCAATAGGTGTACCAAGAAAAAGAAGAGACTGTACAAGAAAGGAGGATATGACTCTTACAGTTTTTAGGTCAGAATGTGAGACTATAAATTCAGAAGTGATAAAAGGGAATTGCCAATTAGACTTTACAAAACCACTAAAACACAGTTCATGAGATCACCTTAACATAAAAGCAATTAACCACCTCACACAGTGCAGGTGATACATAATAAAGAATCTTAGTCACAACCCCCAGATTAGCTGAATGTTGAACTCAGTTTTCAACAGGAAGGATAATGTTGACTGAGAGGAGGTAATAATATCAGGGAGAGAGGAAGGAAAGCATGATAACTGATGGGCACAGAAGTAGAGGATGCTGAAACCCACAACAATTTTCTCCCTGTGAATGTCAGCTCCAGGACTCTCAGCGACTTTGGTCTGGAGGTACATAGAGCAAATCTTGGGAAAGTGTACCATATTAGGTTTAAAAGTAGTAGTGATTCTTATACATATAAAAGGTAAGGAACTCTTCCAGGTAGCTGCATTTACTCTCACAAATTGTTTGTCCTGAGCAGCATGGAAATATTCTGAAAAAGGAGAATAATTAAAATAGGATTGTTAAAGAAACTGTTACAAAGAGCAAAGCAGATTTACCAGAGTTGTATGTGCCAGACTAATTTCATAACTTTCTCCAATAGGAGACCTTATTTTCTCAGCAAAAGATTGAATAGATCTTATCTGTCTGGATTTCTTCAATTTTTTTTTATAAGCTGTTTGAAAAAATACTAGTTACATGGTGATGGGGATAAGCACAAGAATTTCAAGGAAGCTAAGGGCTGTCTGGAAAGAAGATAACAACACATCATTTTGAGTGGGAGGAGATTTCAAGTCAGGTTTTTTACAGCTAGCCTTTGAAGCTGTTTCAATATTTCCATTGGCAACAAAATGTTAGAACGCACTGATATGCAGGACCGCATCCCTGATACAAGAATTCATCGGGAGGATGTTGAAACTGCACCATCTGGAAACAAACCATGGCTAAAATGAAAGTTCATGTGCACAGGAACTAATAGCAGCAATTTCTCATGTAGGAGCTTGCCAGTTACCAGAGTAAATTAATGGGCTTCAGTGCATGATGATAGACTGGTAACATGTATCTTGCAACTTAGTCATGTATCACGTAAGATGGGAGCAGAATATTCATGTCATGCAGTCTTAGTCATTGAGGATGTCACATTTCATGTCCTTGCTCAGTTCTGGCTAGTGACTTTTAAAGAAAATTAGCTCATACTATAATGCTTCAGCTGAAATAGTGTCCCTGGAGGCATGGATGGCCTGTGCAGGGAGCAGGCAGAAGAAGCCTGGACAAGTTCTGGGAGAATGAAAACAGGAATGGGAGAGGATTGCTCTTCATAGAAACTAAGATGAGGAAGGACTAACTATGTCCACTAACCATGTTGTAAGAACCATAGGGGATGGCCTGGCTATGAATAAAGACAAGCTGGAGAACAGAAGAAAACTTTTTTGCTTCCAGAGAAAGGAGATTCTATGACAGCCTTCTAACACAAAGAATAGGGAGCAAGAAATGCTTAGCTGCAAGGTGATGCTTTAGAGCTTACTGAAAGGGTCAGTGACCCACAAGGCTGACTTCTACATGTTTTTCCTAACCTATTGGTTACAGCCCTGTTGTTTTCCACCATCCCCTCAGCAGATAAACTCTTCGACAGAAATAATTAATAGCTTTCTCATTCCAAAACTTCCTCAGGTTTCAGTGCATGTTTACATTGCTCTGCTGAATTCAAGTTCAAACACCATTTCTGTAAACTGAAGTTATCCACTAGTAGAAAATGAAACCTTTCCAGGCATTGTAAGCCTTTTGCTAAATCTTTTCCTGGATAATTGTTGTCATCTTTTTTTCCTGAAGGTCTTACAAAAGCCGGGTGCTGGGACATGCCTCATAACAGTTACAGAATTATCAGAGCTTTGTCTGAGGGGCTGCAGGCTTGCACAAAGCTATAAAATATCTATAAAAAAGAATGTCAGTTTTGGGAACACACATTCTTGAATTCTGAAATAAAAACAAATAAAACAAAGAATGAAATACCTTGCTGTAACAAAAGTGATATCTGATTTCTGAATATTCCTTTGTACTCTTATGAGGAATGCCACATTTCAAGATAATGTGAGGAAGCTGGCTCCTTTTTTTGATACTTAGAAGTCTCAGCTTCTGAAGAGAAAAGGGTGCTAAAAATAATTATAGGGATTAGAATGAGCTTGATCTACTTCAGTGTGTTCTTTATAGAAATGTGATTAGTATTCAAAGTAGCAATAGAAGGCATTAATCAATTTTAATCCCAGGATATGGATCATTCAAAACACGTCCATGAATATAACAGCATATTTATGAATATAACAGTGATATGAACTGTTTAATCCTATTTGGAAAAAAAAAAAATCTTTATTCTTTTGGCTTGGTTTGGTTTAGTTTTTTTGGCTGTGAATGAGAAGGAGATCTAAGCAGTTGGCTGATTTGTGCCTTTAGGGTGCATTATGCCTTTGGAATACCTAGGCTAACACTTGATTTTTTAAAAAATTCACATTGATTGAATATCGCCCTTCCGTAGTTTTACTTATTTTCTTTTCATGTATACTTTCTTGATTTATTGCAGTATGAATGTACATGCAAGTATGGAGGCTGCAGAATAAAACTAATGAATTTTCTCTTTAGAAATGTCTTTATATCAAATCAAGAATGAAAAACTTGAATTATTCTGTTTTGCTTGAAACTTTATTCTGATAGCTTAGATGTCACGTGGGAACTCTCAGGGTCCAAAAATACAAACTGGTAAATCCTAACAAACATATATTTTAACACATTTTTACGTCATCAGCGTCAAGTTTTCTCATAAAAAAATACAAGAAAATGAGAAAGATAGGAGAAGGAAGGTATTTCAGTATTTCTTTCTCTTTATTTTGGTCATATTTTTACGTTTGTTCTTTTTAACCAACATTTATTAAGAAGGTTTTGAGACATTTCCCGGTGGGAAAATCTATTTGAGCTTCCTTGGGAGCTATGACATTCTTCTCTCAATTGTTTTCCAGGGGTTCTGGGATGAAACATTTGTCATCTAGTGTTTTCCCATTTGCTTCAATGGGCCCAGTTGACAGAATGGAAAAAAGAAAAAAAAATAAAGAAAGCTTAATTTGAAACAAACCTAAAGTATTTTAATTCCTTTAACTTAGAGAAAAAAAAAAAAGTGCACAGAGACATTTCTTTTTTTGCCCATATCTTGATATGATTCTAGTTTCATACTAAGCTGGGTCTAAGTTTACTGTGTGCTTTTCAGTTCAGTAAATTCAGAAGTTGTGTATTGTGTTCATTTTCTGCTCCTTCTCTCAGGAAATCACCTCAGTTGCTTTAAGGCTTTATGAGGCAATTATAGCTCAGATTAATGAATGTTTGTGAGAGGTTAGTTGAGAATTGCAAGTGAAAGAAAAAATGCTGACAGTCATGGCACTGTCTGTGAGAAGAAAGAGGATGAATAAGAGTCAAGATTACGTTATCTGACAGTAGTTCACTAAAGGAGCAACATCTTGCAAGCTTAAAACTACGAGGTGCTGTGTTCATGGTGTCCATTTCTGACTGCTTGTGCAACGCAGGGGGGCTGAATTAAGAATAATTTGACAGAAAAAAAAATTATATATTTTATTTATTTATTTAAACTGGGTCATTTTCATAGTCTGAGTCACTGATCAGCTGCACAGACAGTTGCAGCAATGCAGGTGCAGCTGTGGGGTAGACATGAGGGTAGAGAGTGGGGAAGGAGAAACTGGGGGCAATGAAGCAGGCACTGATGCCAAGTGGAATTTTGCCTCAGTCTCTGGCCTGAAAGAGGGGGAAGGAATGGCAGTCTGAAGGTAGCTGGTGGGATACACTGCCATTTGACATGGTCTAGGCACCTGTGTTTCATAACAGAATTGAGTCAGTCAGAAATTTCCATTGACTATGCTGATATCTTGAGCACGTGCTGACCTTCTCACAGATAGATACCCTAAGCAAAACAACTACAATTAAATGAAGTTTAAACATGATTAGAAAAAACTGAAAAAAAAACTTAAAAAACACAGAAGTTTTAAACATGCTTACTTCTGTAATCTGAATCTAAAGGTGAAACGTCCTTTGATGTGCAGCCCTTTGGTCTTGCTAGTATTAGTGTCTTGGAGTTGATCCCTTTAAGCATGGTATGACAGGCATAAGACCAAAGGAGGATTGCTGTACAGAGAGATTTTTCTACTTCTGGCCCCAGCATCTTTAGGTATTGTCTGGGCACTGGAAGAATGGCCATGGTAAGTACTTTGCTGTGGTGACAAACCAAAATCTCAAGCCCCCTAACAGGAAGCAGATGAACATTCTGCTTCAGGCAGAACCATATGTCTATTTATACTTTTAACTTAAACTCTCATCTTTAGAAGTTTTGAGCTCCTTCAGTGAGCCATTGAATAACTTCCAGCAGAAAGAAACAAAATTTCAAGAAAACGATGATGCTTTGCTGTGTTGCAGTCAGTACTCAAATAGCAAAGGAAGTAGGAAGTTTGCTCCGTAAGCAGAGAGGAGGCCATGAAGCTTAACTTGTGGTAGTAATAATGACTTTTCTTTTTCTTTTTTTTTTTTTTTTTTTTTTTTTTTTTTTTTTAATATATTGGATAAGGGAAAATTGCTACAGGTTTTCGCACACAAAGTTCAGATCTGAACTTATCTGTGAGGGGTGTAACATCTCTTTTCTTGGGAATTTTCTAGAATTTATTTAGACCTCTGACTAGCTTTGCCTGGTATTGGCTATAATTCCACTTTAAGCAGGAGGATGGATTTTATTGTGTCTGGAGATCTCCTCCAGACAACATTTCTATGGTCCTGTGCTATGTTAATTCACTTCCAATACTCTACCTTCCCTAGGATTATCTGAGCATCTCTTTCAGTATCTGCTGTAATGAAGTCTTTTGAAGATCTTGGTGTCATTGTAGTCCAGATGAATGAACATGAGATTTTAAAAATGTCTCTATATCTTAGTACATCAAACAGTTCACTGTGTGTTTTTATCTGTCCACTAACTTTTAAAATACTATTTGCACATTAAAATATGTGTCCTGGTTTATTACTGGAGTTCTTTGTATTTGAAATTCTTCATCATTATGAAGATATTGGTGTTTCTCTTGTCAATAGGACTGAAAATCAGATTTTTAAAAGAATTTCCATATGTAAATTCCAGTACACTGGACGCTTCACCACGCATTTTTATTCACCCTTGAACTTCTGAAGTACTATTTGGATATTAAAATATGTGTCCTGCTTTATTTCCCCTGTATGATGCATTTGATATCAACTATGAAAATAGTTTTTTCCATTAAATCAAGAAAATTGAATGTTAAATATGTACAGGAGTAGTTGCCAGATGGCCAGAGAGAAATATTCTGAAGATACTAAATGGAAAACCTTCTTTATTAGTTGTAGGCAAATATATGTCTGTGAGGCACAGCACTAAATCCATCACTATTTTGCCATAAAACATCACCAGGCTCCCCGAGAGATGCACAGAAAAGCATCCACTTGATCCTTATGAGCTGAGACCCATCTGTGGTGAAGTTGAGGGAGAGGTGTTAATTCCTCTGTTTCCCATTTCTGTATTCTAAGGTACAGCATAGTTGCAGAGTGTGGAGAAATAATATCTCTGAGAATTTGGTCTCAAATTCTTTGGCTTACTCTTCTAATTTATGGTACTCATACATAAAGACCAGTTAGTAAGATTTTTTCATTCAATGCTTTTTTTTTCTCCTTCTGTCTTGTTTATTTACTAAGATTGATTATTTTATTCTAAACTTTTAGTTGGGTACCTTGGACCTGTATCAACAGCCTTTGGGAAACAATACCACAGAAGTAATGACTTCATTCCATTATTAATTTACAGTACATTTAATTTACATAACTATATACTTGATTTATATGAGTCATCTAATGTAAATCAAACAAAGCCAAGGCCTTATTAAAATGTTCAGAACAGATTATGTGACTTGGTAAAAACTGGATTATTCATATATCTTTTGCAGCTCCCTCAGACACAACTACTTTAAAATATTTTCCAAACCCATATTTTTTTTGCCATGCACCATCCATTAACACAGATTTATTTTTGCATGTCACAAAACGAAAATAATCAAAGGCTGCCCTGCCCCACTTGTGAACTAATGAGGGCTGCTCACCCACTGTGTAATGCTTCATTGAAGAGAATGTCATGAGTAACTGAGGCAGCACAGTTTTATGCCAGTTTAATGATGTTACTGAGTATTTATATATGATTACATTTCAGTGAGTTGGTACAGTAAAAATATTACTGTATAAACTCGTTTTAAGGTGTAATTGTTCGTAGAACAAATCAGTATCACAGCTGATTCTGTTGTCTTTTGAAATCAACACTTCATAAACCAGCAGCAACCTCTATTTGGAAATGTAGAGTAGTCTGCCTTCCCTGAAGGTTCACACAATTTAGTTTTTCTATCTTGAGAAGAGAAATGTTCATTTTTTTTCCCTTTCCCTCAGAGCTACCTTCCAGGCAGATGCTGTACTGTTGCTTGATAGTATCCTGTCTGAAAGGCAGATGATGCCTTTGCTGAACTTTGAGATTTTATCATCTGTAATTTTAACAGCAGGCTTATACATATTTTACTATAGTTATCTATATATTAGAGGATCAAAATTAAACTACATGAATCTGCTCTGAAGGCCATGGCTATGCAGCAAATGAAGATGCCGTTGCAGTTTGTTTTAGCTTTAATCTAATAAATCCAGGTTTCAGCATAGATTACCATCCCAATGGGCTTGAACTGACTCCGTAAAGATCTTCAGCAACTAGCTATATTAAAAGAAATGGACAATTAAATGAAATGAGACAAACTAGAACTGATTTTATGACTAAGGCTATTAGAAGCCAAAGATTGTAAGGGGAGGTTATAATAGCTGGTGCAGGACTGCAAGATCACTTCTTCATAAACTGAGTCCAGGTGCTAAATGATAAGTTCAGTGGTTACACTCAAAAGGCATGGAAAGTCAGAAGGTAGTTTCACAACTCATCTTAAACTACATTCCCTGACACTGACTTCACCTTGTACAACAGGCTGCAGTGGTCCCTGTGGTGTAACTCTAGCCCTTGATTACTTTGTTATTTATCTGATGTTTTTGTCATCAGAAAGTCTTGCATATAAGGAGGCACCAAGTGAAAGGGAGAGGAAAACTGAGAGACAGAGTCAGAGAAGAAGCAGCTTGTCTGCTTCTGGCATGATTGAAGTAGCAGCACCATTCCCGGTCTGACAGGTGAGCATAGCCAGAAAGTCTGATATTACAATAGCCATATATGTTCCAGGGGTTTTAGAACAATTAAAAATTCAAATACATTAAAGAATCCTCTTGGCACATCTAAAAAATATGCTTTTCAAAGCTTATTCTTAGCATATTTATCTCATACCTTTTACTTTTAGTGTACAAGGTTCAAAAACAAAGCAATAAACAAATCTGTAAACAGAATTGTCTTAATTCTGCCTATCATGCTAAGGAAGGGCCAGGTAGGTCTTTGCTACCTCCTGGAATGGAATAGATTCCAGGATCTCTGTAGATAGCATGTTACAG
Organism: Phaethornis superciliosus; assembly: GCA_023637945.1. Classification (NCBI taxonomy): domain Eukaryota; kingdom Metazoa; phylum Chordata; class Aves; order Apodiformes; family Trochilidae; genus Phaethornis; species Phaethornis superciliosus. Next base: position 172,069,991 of record JAJQWJ010000001.1, on the reverse strand, counting down.
ACTTTTACTACTCACTGAGGATTAAAAAGTCATTTTCTAAATCTAGTGTGTGGTCCTGGTTGCCAGTAGAATTGATTGTCACATTTACAGTGCCATTATCATGTCTTCAATTTCTCCCTCCCCTTCCAGCTGTCTCCTAGTGTGTCCTCTTCTCTAGAGAGAACGACCCTAATTCTTCCTCAGTTTTCTCATACATTGTATTTTTCTTCTTTGCCATTCTTTCTAGTTTTCCCTAGATTTTCCAGTGTACCGATATATTTATTTAAAACCTTCTGCCAAAAAAGGACACAGCATTTCAGATGAGGTCTCTACCAAGCCTACTAAAAAAGAATAATTATCCTGTGGGTCTTAACACTCTTTCCTTATTTATTTTTAATACAATATCAGATTCGTATTTGTTAGGTGATATGATTTCTAAGCCTCAGTGACTGATCAGCAACTCTTCTTCTTGGCCTTGTATCTTATTCCTTGAATGTGCTCCCCAGCTTCTCAGCTTGCCAGCTCACCATCTATAATCCATATATATTCTACTCTGTACCTAGTATTTCAGGAAGGTATTTATCAAACACAACACAGATACCTGAGATCCTAATAGAAATGTCCTGTATACTTCAGGAACAAATCATTGCTAATGGCTTCAAGAATCAATTTCAGAATCACATGTGCAGCCCTTGCTGATTTCCTCTTTCCCACATTTCCTTGGCTTGTGTATGGGAATTTCACTGCAACGGTGTCAAAAGCCATAAAGCCAAACAGTACCATATGTGTTGGCTCTCCCTAACCATTAGCCGTGAGAGAGAGGAGAATTATTTCAGAGTGGTTGAAAAACAGAATGGCAAATATGGTAGCACAATGTAATTTACGTGGCGCTCTGCATGTTCTGTTTCACCCTGTCATTAGAGGTCTGGGGAGAGAGATTGCCCACAATTCTTAGCCATATGATTTTATTTAACTATGGATCATTTTATTTAACTTTGAATCATCTAGTCCAAAACCAGCAGTTTCAACAGGAGGAAATTTCTTCCTAATAAAATACATTTACAGATATTACCCAGCACAGAGTTGTTTAATAGTGTTGCCTACCAAGCAGGAGAAGGCTTTATTCAGCTAATTACTGTTGTAAATGAGGAACTGCACATGGTACCATGTAATTTTTTTTAACAAACTTTCTGCAAATAAAACCAGAAAAGAGTTTCCATGCCATGACTGCAGAGGTAAGAAAAATTTCTCCATGCAGATTACAGTCGGATAAAAGGAGTAATAATTGGGGGCTGTATGAGATGATGGGAAGGCAGGATTTTTTCACAGCTACAGGTGACAGCTACAAATAGATAAGCTTCTGAAATGTTTGAAGATTTAGTAACTTGTTTACCAAGAAGTAAAAGAAAACAAGTTAATTTCAAGCTTCTGTGTACTCTTCTTTTCTGTACTGTCCAGGTACTACCAATTTGATAATATTTCTTACAGTTTTCTCAGTGTCTGTATTTCCACAGTATCCTCTCTCGGCAGTAAACAGGACTTGCTCAAGGTGCTCACCATCAAATATGGAGACTTCTAGAGACCAATTTTTATTACCTTTTATATAAAACCTTTTATATCAACTTAGAAATTTCTGAAGTTTTTTTAATTTATAGGAAAATATTTGTGTTAATATTAAATTTGATATCTAGTAGTATGGCACTTTTTCTCTTATTTTTTTACTTTATAACTCATATGCATAATATAATAATTTAAAATAATGAACACTTACCACATATTTGGACTTCAGCTTTGCATTTGAAAGCAAATTTGCTCTTATAACAAAGACTGGAAGTCAAGGTCTGTAGTCCAGAGTTTTGGCAAAATCTTAGGTATGTTAGATATCAGTGAGTCTATAAACAAACCAAGTGGGATTTCAATGTGATTTATGGAGAGATAGACTACTTTTTGATGGCAGTGTATCTTCTTATAAATTGCTCTTCTGGGTTATGATGTGTTTGTTGCCTTGTGAGAGCCACTGAGGGAGCTAACACCCCAAGTTTAGCTTAGGCAGCTATCTTTGATGTACTGAAAATCAAATGAGTCCTTCCCAATTTTATTTACTTCTAAGCCACATTAAGTGTGGTGTTTGTTTCTTTCTGTTGGTTTTTTTGCATGCTTGCTTTTTTTTTTTTTTTTTTTTTTTTTTTTTTTTTTTTTTTGTGGTGGCTTTTTTTATTTGTTTGTTTGGGTCTGTTTGGGTTTTTTGATTTTTTTTTTTTTACATTGACATTAGTAAAATCTAATTTATCTTTAATTTTTTTGTAATTTTCTTTGTTTTGTGTTTTTAATGTGTTTATGCATCTTTATCCTCTGTTCAGCAGGAACATCATGCCCTTTCTCAAAGATAAAATCTTAAATCCAAGTCCACAACTAATAAACACAAATGGCAGATGCAGTACCATACTGAGTATAAGCCTATCCTGCATCTAATATTGATGTCCTATCTTGGGTTGAGTTTTGTGTTTGTTTGTTTTGTTTTTTTGTTTGTTTGTTATTCTTTTTTATCTCAGGAAGCCATAAAAGCAAAGCACAGACCTGTTGAAACTGCAGTTGTCTTGCAGGATGTGCAGCCTAAGACTCTCAAAATGAGAGAGGAATTGTTACCAACAAAATGTCTCTACGAGGAATTTTTAGTTCACATACCCATTTTTAATCTAATAAATAGCAGAACAACACAGGTGAAGTTTGCAAATATGAAATGTTGCATAAAGTGTGCAGGCAAGTGACTGGGTTGTGTTGGCTGGAGGTTAAATGAACAGCAGAAGATGGGGAGAAGGACAGAGCTTGGCATGAGAAATTGTCTAAAGCAAAAAATAGCAGTGTAGGAGATGAACAGAAGCTGCAGATAGCACCATGGAGGATGGGTTGGTCTCACAGGTGGCTAAAGGGGAATTATGTGAAAAACAACCATACTCCACAGAAAATTGAAGGGGAATACTGGGGACCTCCTGAGGAGTACAGCCTTGCAAGGCCAGCAACACCTAGGTAGTACTTTCCACAACAAGGCTGAAGTCACATAGGTGACATGGTAGAGACACCAAATTCAGGTTCAGGTGTAGGACAACTGCAGATAATATAGAAAAAGTAATTAGAGCCAGTTTTTTTCATTTGGGATAAGACTGGGGTAGAACAAGGGAGGTAGAGGAATGGCAGAAGAATCACAAAATGGATAAAAAGGATGATGTTGGGAGGTTCCTGATGGGAAGCCCCATGTTTGTTCCCTGCCCCTGGGAAGGACTTCAAGCCAAACCCACTTTTCTGCCCATGCTCTACAGGTAGGATGGACTTCTGGATTTAGAAAGCATGGGTATAGGAAGAAATTAAGCATTCAATAGTTTTTGTGTCCTTGAATCAGCTTGTGATACACCATTGTGTTGGTATATTCCCTGTTTCCAAAGTAGTCAGATTTTTCTTAGTAATTTATTGTTAATATGAGCTTAGTTCTTTTATTCTTTTGATCATTTTCAAGGCGTGCCACTACAATTTTATATCCAGACATGACTAAAAAAACCCCATTAAAAATAAAAGTGCTTGCTTGTATAGCAATTTCTGCTCTTGATGTCTCCAAATATTTTTCAGTTCAGTTTTCCCTCCAACTAGGTATTCAGTTTGCACTTTCTCTCAACTCTAATCCCACTGTCTCAAACTGACAAGCACAAAAAATCACAAGTATTTCAGCAACCCCGCAAGCTGGGGACGACCATATGGTGAAATATTTCACAGTATTTGTCGGTTTATCAGTCAATTAAAAATCTCCTCCCTTTTGATTCAAAATGAGTTAACATCAGCTGACAAATTTTCAATGTTTATGTGTGCACAGACAGTACATTAGTGTATTTTAAGCTTTTAAAACTATGTTATGGAGAGGAAGATAGGTAATTTAAATTATTCTGACTTGCCTCAAGACAAACATGACCTATTAAATTGGACCTGCATCGTTTCCTCCTTTCTCTGTTGTGAAAGAAAACTTTTCTTCCTGTTACCAAAATACTTAATATAAATTTGTGATAAACTTTCTTGTTCTTCCTCTCATGGGATGTGCTGTTTGAAGCCATTGTTTTCCAAGGCTTTTCTGATTATTTGTTCTCAGGGCGTGCTTAATAACCTGATTTTCAGGAAAAAAAAAATGCCCACTGCTCATACCCATTTGCTGGGTATGTTATATATTGAAGGGTTGGCTTTGGTTGGGTTTGTTTTTTGTTTTTTTTGTTTTTTTTTTTTTTTTTTCCTTCCCATTCCATTAGTTATTCAACCAAACAGGAAAGAAGAATTCTAAGGCTTTCAGTAACATCTTTGAACACAAGTTCATGTTTTCCCATAGGGCTAAAAACTAAATCAAGAGATAATCCATCTTCCTGAGGAAAAAAACCAAACCAAACCAAACAACAAATGAAAGATTCCAACACATGGGTTGGGGTTTTTTGTTTGTTTTTGGTTTGGTTGGGTTTTTTTGGTTTGGTTTGGGGTTTTTTTTGTTTGTTTGGTTTTTGTTTGTTTTTTGTGATGGAAAGAGCTGTATCAGCACAAAAACCCAACTGAGAGTTAATTAATCTTGGTGTTGTGAGGATAAATTGTTTACACCTCATAAATTCTTACTGGGGTTGCTATCTTGATATTCCCAGACTGAAAAAGGTGTCTGCTTGTGTGATGAACAGTTAGCAATGCTTTTGCTGAAAACCAAACCCTATGACTTTACTGTTTTTCTTAGGCTTGGCAAATATTTCTATTGTTAAAGGCCAGTTTTAAATTTGCATAACCACAGATGAGATATTTTATGCTTTAAATTCCTGACTGTAAATGATTCTGAACCTATACATCCGTTGCTAAAAGTTTCAGTGAGACCAAAGGCCAGACCTCAGGAATCCCAGTCACTAGAAGTAAGGGATCATAAATGGAGGGAGGAAGACTTTCCAGTGGTCAGTGAGGATTTGGTTTAGAGATCTCCTGGACTAACTGAAAATCCACAAACCCATGGGCCCTGATGTGCATTCATGTGTGCTGAGAGGCCTGGCTGATGTTGTTGCTGTGCTGGTCTCCATTATTTTTGAAAAATCTTGGAAAACGGAAGAAGTGTCTGAGGACAGGAAGAAAGCCAGTGTCACTCCAGTCTTCAAAAAGGGCAAGAAGGAAGAGCCAGGCAGCTACAGACCAGTCAGCTTCATCTCCATCCCTGGGAGGGTGATGGAACACCTCATTCTGGAGGACACCTCTAACTACATGAAAGAAAAGGTTATCAGGAATAGCCAACAGGGATTTATGAAGGGGAAATCTTGCTTGAATAACCTGATATCCATCTATGAAGGCATGACCAAATGGGTAGATGAAGGGAGAGAAGTGGATGTCATATACCTTGACTTCAGTAAAGTTTTCAGCATGGTCTCCCATAACATCCCAATAGAAAAACACACAAGAACTATGGTACAGACAATTGGACTTTGAGGTGGTTTGATAACTGACTCAACATCAGAGCTCAGAGGATTGTAGTCAGTGGCACAGAGTTGGAGGCCTGTGGTCAGTGGTGTTGCCCAGGAATCAGTATTGGGTCCAGTTTTGTTCAATATCTTCATCACTAACCTGGATGATGGGATGGGGTCTACCCTCAGCAAGTTTGCTGATGATATGAAGCTGGGAGGGGTAGCTGATACACCAGAAGGCTGGGCTGCTATCCAACAAGATCTGGACAGGCTGGAGACTTGGGCAAAAGTGAACCTCATGAAGTTCAAGGACAAGTGTAGAGTCTTGCATCTGGGTAGAAGTAACACCAACCACCAGTAGAGGTTATAGGACAGCCTGCTGGAAAGCAGCTCCATGGAGAAAGTCCTTGGAGTCCTGATAGACAGTTAATTCTCCATGGGTCAAGAATGTGCCCTTGTGGACAAGAAGGACAATGGTATCCTTGGGTCCATCAGGAACAATGTTTCTAGCAAATCGTGGGACGTTCTCCTCCAGCTCTACTCTGCTCTGGTGAGACCACACCTGGAATACTGTATCCAGTTTTAAGCTTCCCAGTTTAAGAGAGATGGGGATCTACTGGAGAAAGGCCAATGAAGAGCTACAAGGATGATTATGGGACTTGAACAACTCTCCTATGAAGAAAAACTAAAGGGATTGGGGCTGTTTAGCCTCGAGAAAAGAAGACTAAGAGGGGATCTTATTAATGTCCATACATATCTGAGGAGTGAGTGTCAAGAGGCTGAGGCCAATCTGTTTTCAGTGGTGCCCAGTAATAGGACAAAGAAAAATGGATTTAAGCTAGAACATAGGAAGTTCCACCTCAACATGAGGAGAAACTTCTTTACTGTGGCACTAATGGACCACTGGAACAGGCTGCCCAGAGAGGTTGTGGAGTCTTATTCTCTGGACACTTTCAAAACCTACCTGGATGCATTTCTGTGTGGCCTGTCCTAGGTGATCCTGACATAGGGGTTGGACTCGATGATCTGGAGATGCCCCTTCCAACACCTAACATTCTGTGAGTCTATGATTCTATGATGCCATGATCATCTAGTCCAATCCTCTGCTAAAGCAGGGTTGGTTGCCTGGAACACATTACAGAGACTGCATCTAGGTGGGTTTTGAATGCATCCAGAGAAGAAGATTCCACTACCTCTTCAGGCAGCCTGTTCCAGTGCTTTGTCACCTTAAAGTAAAAAAGTTTTTTCTCCTGTTTAGATGGAACTTCCTGTGTTCCAGCTTGTGCCCAGTGTTGCTTGTCCTGTCCATGGGAACTACTGAAAAGAGTCTGGATATTTAGACATTGATAAGGTCTGCTCCCAGTTCTCTTCTTTCCAGTCTACACAGTTCCAGCTCTCTCACCCTTTCCTTGTAAGAGAGATGCTCCAGTCTCCCAGTCACCTTCATTGGCCTAAGGTCATAGACTAGTACATGGCCTTCTCTAAAGACAGAAGGAAATTTTCTCAGATTTGCAATGCAGTGTGTAAGCAACTCAGAAGATGTTCTTAAGCACATGGTCATCTACAGGAGCTCCGAAACTATCCTCAGCAAAATAAAATGCAAAGAAGGTACTGGTACAATGCTGTCACGATGCAAATCAGGAGCCTCAAAATATTAAAAAATAAAGCTGAATAGGATCAAACCAATGTGTGATTATCTGATCCTGGTTCCAGAATTACATTCAAACACAATGGTGGATGACAAGATATAAATTTGAGGGGAAATTTCAGATTATAAATCATAATAATTCAGGAAAGCAATGCCATTTAATGACTATGACTGCAAAGATGATGCAAATATAAAATATATAATTAAAATTATGTAAAGTAACATTATGCTTTACAGTTGAGTATGAAATAGAAACCAGGTCCAGAGTAAATATTCCAGCCATTTGATCCTCTTCTGCTGAGGGCAGGGAGGCAGAGATGCCTTGGAGTAACAGCCTCTCTTACCTATTCACCATCACTTTCTGAAGGGTACCAGAGTCAGACTCTGAATGCACTCCAAAAACCCAGATTACTAGGTTTTTTAGTCACTTGAATCTGTATGAAGTGGCATCTTTCAGAGCACCTCTCACCTAATCTCTATCCATCAGCAGCAGTGTGTTTTAGCACTCCCCTGTGCATGCCTAGGTGCCTCTCTGGGTACTTAGGGCAGATTTCCTGAGGATGTAGATAAAGGCAGGATTGGCTGAATTGGCAGAACAAAAGCCACCTTTGCTCTGAAACCCGTGTGGCACAGAGGGATGTGGCTGAGCAAACATTCCCTGCCTCTGATGGGAGAGAGAGATCAGTCTGGCAGTTCAGCTTGTGTGCAGTGAAACACCAGCAGCATCCAACCTAATCCACATGGATTCTGCCTTGTACCCCTACAGCCACAGCTGTGAGTCCACAAGATGTTTTTTATTCTCAGTAGACACTGTTTGAAATACTTCTATGAATAGGATTTGGGAAGTAAATAAACTGCTGCTAGATATAAACCATACCAAAACATAACACCTGAATATGATGAAGTATCCAAGGTCATAATCCATTCCACACTTTGCTTCATAGAAGATGTCTTTTTTGACAGTCCTCCTGTCTCCACTGCCTTGCTGTAGTCACAGTGAAATCATTCTTCATGACTTCTTCATTTACTCTTAATAATCTTATGAATTACATTCTTCTGCAATGTAATTCATCCTGGAAACATGCATAGTGTAAGTCTTCTCTAAATTCAATCTTTCAAAGTTGGTGGTGTTGGTTTGTTTTGTTTTGGTTTGGTTTTTGGTTTTTGTTTTGTTTTGGTTTGGTTTGGTTTGGTTTTTTTGTTTTGTTTTTTAAGATTTATGGTTATAAGGTTATCAGGAACAATTTTCGAGTAAAAATTAAGTTGAACATTTCTTAGCCTGCCCTTATTATGCATAACTTTCAATTCTAGGCTCCCTCTGAATTTCTACTGGTACATTGTCCCAGAGCCATATAAGCCTTCCGAAAGAAAACAAAAAAATCTGTAGCTTAACCCAAGTACAAGCTGTAATCAAGTTTTGCTTTGCATAGCAAATATCATGTTTCATTGAATTTTTCTGAAACACACCATTAACTCCCCTGGATTTTTGTTTAAATGCATTTGTTTTTGACTTTTTGTAATCAACTTCTTCTCCAACACCCATCAGAAGAGTTCCATAGTATTTAATTACTGTACATTTTCTTAAGGCCTACACTGTTACTAGGTCACTGCTTTCTATTGGTGGTGTTGTTTCTACTGCACTGTTTCAGATACACTCATCTTTCTTCTCCAGGAAGTCTATGATGTTGATCTTTCTGAGATTAAACACAACTATATGCAGAAATGGACCTTTTTTATATGTGCTATTATAGGAAATAATTTCAAACCTCTAAATATCCAGGTACTCCTCAACAAACTGAGCTGCTGAAGAGAATTGTAATTCTGTATCATGATCAACCCAAGGTCCATTTTGTATCAGGTTTCTGTTTGTCTCCCATTCTGCTGTGGTGCTGCTGCAGTTAAGCAATGGCAGCACAGCCTGTCCTCTTATTTGTGACATATAATTATCTAAAATAATTTTTTATCAAATACTGTTAAGGATATTCCAAGACCAGATTATCTTCCAAATTGTGACATATATATAAAGTGCAACCTATTTCCTTTTATTTTTTGGTATTCATCAGAGCTTCCATAGATTTGTAAAGCCATTGACATTATGGGGTATTGTGAGGTGACGGATATCTCCTAGGGGCTTGATAAGACAGAAAAGGAAGCAAGCTGACAGTGTTTGCAGGGAAACTGAGGATGCTTGTTCTTGACATCTCTGCCTAAAAAACTGATGAACATCATCAATCATAATGCCTAACCTGAGTACAGTAGCTATTATGGGGGGTATGGAGCAGCAGGAGAAGACAACTTATCTCTCTTCTTTAATGTATATGGAAAGGTGCTGCTCAGCTTCTTGGCAACCTAAGTGAGTCTGTTGCAGTGGAGCCAGGTAGGCTGCTGAAGGATGGGAAAGCAAGCAAGGGAACTTTCCTACTGCTGAATTCAACACCAGGAACAGGGAAAAGCCCGTGCCTGAGACTGAGAAAACCACAAGGGATTAATAAAATTATCTGAATTTTGTATTTGAAAGACACCGTTTTTCATGTATATTTTTAAACTTCATTATGTTTGTAATTTTTACATATGCATATGCCACTGCTAGCTTGGAATTTATGAAGAGGATTCCCAGATCCTTTTCAGTTCATAAATTAACACAGTGGACTCAGTCCAAGCAAGGGATGTTTCTGAGTTCAGGCCCAGTGCCTTAGAGAGCATTTGCTAGTTTTCTGGCAGGCATTTGTCTGACCTTGCACTTACAGTGCTTCCAGGGGTCACCTCTGCAGGGCAGAGCACACAAATACACAAACCCATGCTTGCTTTTCTAAACTGAAGACGTAAGCACCAGGGTACAGATTATTCTGTGTAATGACTCATGATTCATCCACTCACTCCCCTTTTTTAAAACTTCTTATTTGGCAGCAAAGGGTTGAGGAGCTGCTCTGCTAGATGATGAGTTTGAGGAGGATCCCGGCTGTGTAGATCAGCACTGTACTCAGCTGGGAAAGGAAGACCTTTGAGAATCACTCCATTGTTTTGTCAAGCTTTGCTGAATATGTCTGAAATACACGCAAAATTGTCTTAATAGCAGGCACTCATGTACAGGACCCCCATTTCCCCCAGTTCCATGCTTGAGCTCTTTCCAGTACCCCTTATGCTTTATTCTGCAGTGGTAAAGTTTCAAAGGGAAAGGTGCTGAGTATGTTACTCTAGCACAGCAAGTCTCAGATAGATACGGATACAAAACTCTTCAGACTGAGGCAAAATCCCAGTCTTTTCTTGATCCAGGCAGGTTGCTAGGTGAGAGATGGCTACCAGTGTTTATAGATATCTTTTCCTTCTATAGTTCTTAAAAGAAAAAATATGAATATTCTACCTTAACATGATCTAGCCAAAGCACATTCATACTTGTCAGATCATATCTGTCAGGAAGCTTAGGCAGATGAACTTGTGGATTTCAAATGAGTGCTAAGATAGGTGTCAGTTTACTCAATACTGAAGTATTTCTGGAAATATGAACCCAGATACCTGGAGAACCTTAATGTAAAACAGTAAATTACCCACAGAATCTTCATGCTTTCAGCTTTAGGTGATCTGACCATTGAAACAGGGTCTTCTGGATCACAGTTTATGATTTATGAAGCTAAATTCCATTTAAGTGTTATGCCAGATGACTAAACCTTTTCCTGGATTGCAGCCAGCCTCCAGTCTATGAAGTTTCTGGCCTAGCAGTTTAATGGGTATCTTACTGTGTGAAAGTTATGAGCACCCTGTAAAGCAGAATAAGCAAGCCAAGTTCTTTCAGTTCCAAAAAAACATTCCCTTAACCTCCTAAAGCCCTTTTACACTGACACTAATGTATCTAGGATCAGATTTCCTCCCCTCTCCTTCCTTCTCAGAGATAAGTGATTTCCTTTGACAACGATATATATAACGTTTCTTTGGTAAACGGCAAGAGAAGAGCTGATTTCTATTTGCTACTGATGTATATTTATGTTTTTTATATAAAATGTAATAGATCATGTCTTGAGACTATAAGAAAATCCAAATCCCAGGATAAATAATTTGCATGGTTCTGATGCCTACATATGGCAGTGATCTGCAAGCTACAAAATGTGACCTTTCTGAGTATGCTGCTCGTGTGCCCTCCAAGAAATGACAGCTCTGCTCACAGCTTTGTAATGAAACTGTATTTAAGTTGATTTCTGAGAAAGCACAGAGCTCCCTTCTATGAAATGGGCTGCCTGGAGAATGTTCTAAAAAAGAATATCAGTAGAAAAAAAATCTGATCTCATTCTTCTATGAAATTACTCTTAGAACACCTGAATGTTGCTATGACATAGGTGAAAGAGACCAAAAGCAAAGGGAGAAATTCCCAGGTGGTGAACTTGTTAGATGTGACTGAGACAATTATCAGTGATAATCAGGAAAATGGAGGAAAAGCTTGCTTTTAAACTAGACTGCTGCTTTCCAATGCTTGTTGAAGATTAACAGTGCCTTTGTCTGATGCTAAGGCTGAATGAGTGCTTTATTATCCATAAAGCTATGCAGCAGTTTGGAGTGGACTTGCAATTCTGGTATGATCAGACAGCTCAATGTGTGACACTCTGCATGGTCATGCCTTTATTTTCTGAAATTATCAGTGTAAGGCACCAAGAATACCCAAGAGTAGCCTTACTTCACAGTAAGAAGCCTTCTCTTCTCCAGACTGAATCTCTCTCAGCTTTTTCCCATAGAATACATGCTCTGGTACCTTCATCTTCATGTCCCTTTGCTCAGTTATCTCCAGGATGTCTGTGTCACTTTAGTACTGAGGAGCCCAGTACTGCACCCAGGACTTCAGCTTTGTCTCACCAGTGCTGAGCAGAGAAGGATCACCTCCCTTGACCTGTAAAAGCTGCATTTGCTAGGGTATTAAGGGAGGAATTCAGTCTGATGTGTCACATTTGGCCTTTTGGGTGTTTAGAAAGAACATGTCATTCCTTCATCGCAGGCAGGGTAGTCTGTGGGACAGTTAGCCTGCCAAAACTGAGGCATCTTTCAACCTCTTCAGAATTTCATGTACTGGGGAAGTTGTCAATTCATAAAGAAAACATTACTGTGAGGTTTAATGGCCATCCATACCATAGCAGAAACTTAGGATAGAGCTAGGAATGATAAGTGGATATATGGGCTGAAATTCTGCACACTTATGTAAAAGTCTGGTTGCTGATCCGGAGTTGAATGATACTGCCAAACTACCACCCAGCATAAAGATTTCTGAGTTACAATGTTGACGTTTTAGAAAAGGCTGATAAAATGCCAATAATGCAAATATTGTTCATAACAGTGTCATTAGTTCATTCCCTTTTGCTGGTGTTTGGAAAAGGGCAAATGGTGGTTTTGCCTCTCTTTAAATGGGAAAAGAATTTATTTCCTTTCTGCTAAAACATGGGGATACCATTTGCAAAAATATTATCTTATGAAATGTTGGAATTTTTATCTTCCTTGGATACTTTCTGTTTTTCAATCTAGACATAGATTTTGAATTAAAAATATTGATTTATTAAGGTTTCTGGAAAATGAAACCAAGTGATTTTATTAATATTAGTTAAACAGTGCTTGCACATAATTTCAAATGGAAAAGGATTGTGTCCTTTAGTAAAATGGCAATGAAATATCATTACATTTGCCAATCTTGTAAGATTTCTGTGGGACCTCTGAAACCTCTGGTGCTGAGCTGTGGCCAATCAATGTCATGTTTGCACAGTTCTGGGTCCAAAAATTTACTCATTCTGTGGGTGAAGTGTCTAATTAGACTATGGTGGAACCACCAAAGAATTCTTGGTGTGAGTGAGTGAGTGACTAAAATACATAAAACTGCACTTGCAGTCATATTATAACCTAATTTGATTTTTTCCCCCAGTAACTATTGGATAAACAATAATTGCAACATAAATATATTAGTCAGGTCCTCTGTCAGTTTGTTTAGCTGTCTTCTCAAATGGCACTATGTAAATGAGTTAAAGCTGTGCTAATAATCAAATTGTGGTTAATAAGCTGTGTTGAAAGATTCCTAAGGAATGAATCAATAAAAAATGTAACTCTTTCTTCTCCATATCAAATGAAAAGCTAAAAATAGCACGTTCATATTCTTCAAAAAATATTTCATAAGAAAGCCATTCATCAGATACTATTTAATCAATTTCGTCATTTTTCATTCTGAAATGTTATTTTAAAAAACAAGTAGAAAGACCTGAAAATACTGAAATATGTTTTCCATTTTTAATCAAAATCTCTGTGTTATTTTGAAATGGATTTATATACAGGGTTAAGCAAAATAAATTAACAGGGTTTTTATTTCTCTGTTTGTTACTCATTTGAATACATTTTCCTCCTTCCATTAAACACCATTTTAGCTTCATCAGTTTTGGTCCTTTGAAGTTTTAAGATCAAAAATAGTGCCCAGTAGTGCCCAGATTAGTTGATGTGACTAGAAATACATGGAGACAAGAGATCACAAAGTTTGTGAAGAATCTGCAGCAGTAGGACAAATGACTCATGAAGCTTTTTATATCTCAAAGTACTCTTCTGTGGAATTAATGAGACAGAACTATCTGACTGTCCATTAAAATGGTTCAGTTGGGATTTCTGGATCTTCTTATAGAAGGCAACTAGCTTTGTTTCAATTCAATTTTTTGTTTCATCATTATGGCACTCTGTTTTCTTTATAATCACTGCTTTTTCAGTTAAGAATTTTTACCTTGATGGGCCTCAGATAAATGAAAACATGTTGAAACTAGTAGCAAAGAAATTCAACTTGCCTATTTATTTCTTTGCTTTCCTGCTTTTGTTTTCCTCAAAAGCATAAGCTTGGAGTGTGTCACTTAAGCTTTATTCTATAAGCCATATATTGGCTTTTAAAACATTTCCTTCCTTTTCATCCAACAACTTGTCAAGTGATCTAAAAATATATTGGTGGTCAAAATTAGACAAATTGATATAGTACTCAATGCTGCAATTCCTAGAAGTCGGGTTCCTGGCTCTGGGGGAAGAAGCTACAGTGCTGGTGCCCAGGGGGGAAAGACAACCTGGTCTGGACCAGGAGGACTCAGACTGGTTTCCTGTTTGCCCTGTGAGACACCCAACACATAACCTGTGTTTTGAGCTGGACTCAGGGATGCTGGTGGTGTGCTGGAGCCAGTAAGCTATGAACTCTTAAAAGCATTGCTAGTCCAGCCTTTAAGTTGGTAATTCCAAAGGCATATGGGCCAGTGGGAGAAAGCAGCTGAGCACCAAGGGCAGGAGGGAGGGCTCTGCTGCAGCATTCTGGGGACAGGGTGTCTGAGAGCAGCCAGGCAGAGAGGGACCTGGGAGTCTGGATTGACAGGAAGCTGAACATGAGCCAGCAGTGTGCCCAGGTGGCCAAGAAGGCCAATGACATCCTGGCCTGGATCAGGAACAGCGTGGCCAGCAGGTCCAGGGAAGTGATTCTGCCCCTGTACTCAGCCCTGGTGAGGCCACAGCTCGAGTCCTGTGTCCAGTTCTGGGCCCCTCAGTTCAGGAAGGAGATTGAGGTCCTGGAGCAGGTCCAAAGGAGGGCAACCAGGCTGGTGAAGGGACTCCAGCACAAGTCCTGTGAGGAGAGGCTGAGGGAGCTGGGGGTGTTCAGCCTGGAGAAGAGGAGGCTCAGGGGAGACCTCATCGCTCTCTACAACTCCCTGAAAGGAGGCTGGAGCCAGGGGGGGTTTGGGCTCTTCTCCCAGGCAACTATCAGCAAGACAAGAGGGCATGGACTTAAGCTCTTCCAGGGGACGTTTAGGTTAGATATTAGGAAAAAATTCTTTACACAGAGGGTGATTCCAGGCACTGGAATGGGCTGCCTAGGGAGGTGGTGGATTCTCCATCCCCGAAGATTTTAAAGAAGAGACTGAATGTGGCATCCAGTGCCATGGTCTGGTAACCACAGCAGTAGTGGATCAAGGGTTGGACTTGATGGTCTCTGAGGTCCCTTCCAACCCAACCAATTCTATGATTCTATGATTCTCCTGCAGCCTTATTCAGAGGTCTCCTCTGCGTCTGCAAGTGCTGCAGCTGACATATCTTCCATGTACTTGAGAAACTCCAGGCTCTTTGAATGATTTACGGGGTTATGTGAAGCTATAAATCTTCTGCTACAGCTAAACACAAGAATGATACTGTTTGTATAATAATTTGCGGCAGCTTTGCTCGACCACATCTGTGTCAGTGCTGAATTGCTGAGCAACTGAGTAATGGCTCTGACTGAAACAACAACAGGCTCCCTGGCCACAGAAGGGAACTGTCCCAGCTTCAGCTGGTTCCCAAGGAATTACTAGAATTTGTATCAACAGAGCCCCCAGAGCTTCAGCTCACATCTAACAAAGACACCTTGTTTGAAAAATTAGGTTTGAAGGGGGAAGGGAGTGAAACTGTGACCACTAGAGATGAGCTTAGGGGAGGCATGGCAATTAGAGGGATGAAACCAAGAGCTCAGCTCAGGAAAAAATTTACCTCACTGAGGACAGAGCCACTAGCAGATGCCCTGGGCCTCAAGAGAACCACATGCCAACAGAAAAACATCTGTACTGATGTCTATAAGCCCTACTAGTAAGATTGCTTTGAAGGGGGCACATCTCAAATGTCTCTGTGCAAATGCACAAAGCATGGGAAATAAACACAAGGAGTTACACGTCTGCTTGCCTGCAGGGCTATGATGCTATTGTTATTACAACCAACAACACAATGGTATTACAACAAAGTTGGTATTACAACAAAACAACACGATGTCCCAGTATAGGTTGGGGGCTGACCTGCTGGAGAGCAGTGTAGGTGAAAGAGACCTGGGGGTCCTGGTAGACAAGAAGATGACCATGAGCCAGCAATGTGCCCTTGTGGCCAAGAAGGCCAATGGCATCCTGGGGTGCATTAGAAAGGGTGTGGTCAGTAGGTCAAGAGAGGTTCTCCTCCCCCTCTATTCTGCATTGGTGAGGCCGCACCTGGAGTATTGTGTCCAGTTCTGGGCCCCTCAGTTCAAGAAGGACAGGGAAGTGCTTGAAAGAGTCCAGCGCAGAGCTACTAAGATGATTAAGGGAGTGGAACATCTCCCTTATGAGGAAAGGCTGAGGGAGCTGGGTCTCTTTAGTTTGGAGAAGAGGAGACTGAGGGGTGACCTCATCAATGTTTTCAAATATGTAAAGGGTGAGTGCCAGGGAGATGGAGTTAGGCTTTTCTCAGTGGTGACCAGTGATAGGACAAGGGATAATGGGTGTAAATTGAAGCATAAGAGGTTCAAGTTGAATATCAGAAAAAATTTTTTTACTGTAAGGGTGACAGAGCCCTGGAACAGGCTGCCCAGGGGGGTTGTGGAGTCTCCTTCACTGGAGACATTCAAAACCCGCCTGGACACGTTCCTGGGAGATGTACTCTAGGTGGCCCTGCTCTGGCAGGGGGGGTTGGACTAGATGATCTTTCGAGGTCCCTTCCAACCCCTAGGATTCTATGATTCTATGATTCTATGATTACTGAAACATGGTGGGACAGCTCCTACAACTGGTGGGTGGGGAAACTTTAGGAAGGACAGGAAAGGCAAAAGAGGAGGGGGTGTCACTGTCCACATCAATGACCAGCTGCAGGCCATGGAACTCTGCCTGGGGATGGATGAGGAGCTGAGAGACACCCTATGAATCAGGATTAAAAGAAAGTCAGGGGCAAGTGATATTGTGGGGGTCTGCTGCAGGCCACCCACCACCCAGGATAACCAAATGGATGAGGCCTTCTTTAGACAAATAGGAACTGTTTCACACTCACAAACCATGATCCTCATGGGGAACTTTAATCACCCTGACATCTGCTGGAAGGACAACACAGCAAAGCACCATCACTCCAGGAAGTTCCTTGAGTGCATTGATGAGAACTTCCTCTTCCAAATGGTAGATGAACCAACCAGAAATGGAGCTTTGCTAGACCTTGTTCTTACCAACGGAGACAGGATGCTGAGTGATGTAAAAATTAATGGGACATTCGGCTGCAGTGACCATGACAGTGTAGGATTCAAGATCCTTAAGGCAATGAGAAAAGTGTGAAGTAAGCTGATGGCACTTGATTGTAAAAGGGCAGACTTTAGTCTCTTCAAGGATCTGCTTGGTAGGGTAGAATGGGATGAAGCCCTGGATTGGAAGGGAGCCCAGGAAAGCTGGTCCATATTCAAGGATCACCTCCTGCATGCCCAGGACCAGTGTGTCCCAATGAGGAGGAAGGCAGGCAGGAGTGCCAGGAGGTCAGTGTGGATGAGCAAGGAACTACTGGACACTTGGAGGTTCAAACAAAGTTTACAGGGGATAGCAGTAAGGACAGATACCCTGGGAGAAGTACAGAGAAGTAGTTAGGGAAGAAAGAGATCAGGTTAAGAAAGCAAAAGAACAGAGATAATTGGATCTGGTGAGGGGTGTAAAGAGCAAAAAGAAAAATTTATATAAGTATGTCAATGGTAAGAGCAACACTAGGGAAATTGTGGGCCTACTCTAGCCCAAATAAGCAAGCTGGTCACCCAAGATATAGAGAAGGCTGAGATACTTACTGTCATGGTTTAACACTGGCCCGGCAATTAAACCGAGTAACAGATGCTCTCTATTAATTCCCCTCTCCTCTCTGACAAAGAGAGGAGAGAGAATAAGGGAGAGAGACTTATGGGTTGGAAACTAAACTACACAGCTTTAATGAAACAGTAATGATAAATAGGAAAAAATTACTAAATATATACAGATATACAAATATACAGGAAAATTTGTACCATGTTCCTACCCTCTTTCCCCCAGTAACTCTCACGTCACCACCAAGGCTGCAGGGCAGCCCCGGGAAAGTCCAGGATGGAATCCTGGAGTCAGCAGCAGTCGGGAGCTGGAGGCAGGAACACACAGATTCATGATGGCAGGGATCAGGACCACAGGCAGAGGAATGGACAGAATCCTCTCAGGATGCCGAAGAAAACAGGGACGGGTGAAGAAGGGGAATCAGGAAGGGCAGGAAGGGTAGGAAGGGATTTGACCCTTGTGATCCCTCAAATATTATGATTAATCTTAGACATGAAGCTCATATGGTGTATAGAAATGAAGTGGAGTTTGCCATTGCTTAATTTGAGAAGGGAATTTAAACCCAGAAGTAAAAAATAATTATTGATGTGCACTTTCAGAGTAAAAATGAAATTTCTAAACAGGGAAGAATTTTATTGGTGTGAAGTAACATGTGAGAACAGGGAAAATAACATTAAATGCAAATAATGGCTATAAAAGCAAAATAACATCTCTCAGTAAACAATTGCTATGACTGAGTGAATTATACAACCCAAAACAGGCAGAACAAATATGATGAAGCTTTACATTACACTATTATCTACAATAACATATATTTGCTGTATCTTTAAACTAGAAAACACAGACTGTAAACTAAAAAGACAGATTTGAGTGCTCAACAAGCTGAAAGATGACAATGAAGGTATATGAGAGATTTTTAAAGGACCTGGATGGTGTTTCAACAGCAGCTGAAGGAGCCCCTCACATTGTGCAGCAGAAATGTGCACTTCTGACAGAGCTGTGTGCAGTTGTGGTAAATCAATCATCTCAGAAGTCATAAACGTAGAGGTAAGCAAACAGTAATGTGAATGTATGATTTATGCCTGTGGTTTTCTCCCATGTTCTTTGTATTCATATAATTAAATGTTTGAATTTGTAACAGAAGAAACACAATGGTTCAGGCTTGCCTGGAGAAGTAATCTGGGTATTTTAAATCATATGTCTTTATGCTTAAAATAGTTATGACTTGTTCTTCTGTGTCTTCTAGCTCCTGTGGTGAGAAGTCTGGCTGAGGAGGACCTAATGATTGATACAGGTAGAAAGTACTCAATACGAAGTAATGAAGGAAAAAATTGAAGCAGTAAGTATCTTATATAGCATTGACAGGTTTCTGTGTTTTTCCTCGAACTGCATAATTGAATTTCAGGTTCTAATATCCATGTAAATTGGTCCTAATAATTTGAGGAAAAATAATCACACCAGAATAGTTATACAGCTCATAATGACTTGACAAATCCCAAGTTCTGCGAAGAGAAATATTTACTGAGATATTTTTTAGTCTTGATGTTTTCTTTGACAATACATAAATAATAAATAAAAAATAATAAACAAACCCTTCAGTGCAGCTTGATATAATAATTTTTAATGCGCATCACTTATTTCAAGTGTGAAACCATTAAAAACAATGCATTGCTTTGAAATTTTTTTCTGTGGCAAGTAAAATCAGAAAATAAAGTTATTGATTTCCTAAATGGCCCTAGAGGTAGAAAAGGAATCATCACACAGAAACGTTCTATCAAAGTGGAAGAATATAATTGCAACACATATATTGAAAATCTGTCTAAAATGCAGAGCAAAAACAAAGCTCCAGAAATACATTTTCTTGTTGAAAGCTTCAATATATTTGAAGGGAAAATTGGAACAATTTAGTACAAGCATAAAGTATGTTGGCTGACAAAATCCCATGGTGCTCTTTCCTGGAAACTAAGTATAGGTACCTCACAAAACTGTTCTCCTGAGCCTAAGTCAAGAACATAGACTCATGCTACCCATGATACATCCCAACAAAACCCAAATTTCCATCAGCAGTTTTGCACCAGAGCAACAAGGAGAGGTTAGAGGTTGGTTTGGTTTTGGTTTTTTTTGTTTTTTGTTTTTTGTTTTTTAAATAAGAGGGCAAGCAATACCTCTTATAGCTTCCCACTTTACCAAGAAAGATCAATACATGAATCAGACACATTAATAATTTTTGCACATTTAATACATATATAAAGTAGTAGCATCAGTGACCTCTAAGTAGGTTTTGAGGACATGAGGGACTATTATTATTACACTGATGATCTCATGGCTTGGCTTTGTGAACAAAGACTTAAGAAGGGCTCTCCCCATGCTTGCTGCAAGTGCACTGATGGCTGAAAGGGGGAATGCAGGATAGGCAAGTCTGGTTGCAAAAGGCACAGCAGAAAGTCTCCTTTGACAGTACAGGCAAGGCATGGTTCTTTCTGCCTTGTTTTCTCCTTAAGACTGATTCTGTGTGTGTGCTCAAAGAAGGCATTAACTTTATGGATGGTGTGTCACCAGGTCTCCTGACTGAATCCAGAGCGCACAAATGGCAGTGAATATGGCCACAGCCAAGGGATTATTTCAGGGAATCCTTGCATCTCATCTTTGGGGCCGTTCTGTTGCAGCAGCCGGTGGCAAGTTCACCACAAAGCACAATCCTAGGGAGGTGGTGATCCTCCATCCTGGAGATGTGCCCTGCACAGTGTAGCTGCATCCTCAGTTTCATGGCCTCAATACTGGTGACAGGAACATTGGTTATGTAGGCAGTCCAGTGGATGTTTAGGATTGTACAGAGGCAGCACTGATGGAAGCATTCAAGGAGTTTCAGGTGGTGGCAGTAGATGACCCATGATTCAGACCCACATAAAAGAGTAGACAGTACAATGGCTCTTTAGACACTAATCTTTGTACTTTTCTTCATGTGTTTATTGCTCCAGACTCCTTTATGAAGTCTTCTGAATGCTCTGTATTCCTTTGCTAGTCTGTTGTCTATCTCTTTGCTGATCTTAGCATCCGAGGAAATAATGCATCCCAGAGAGCTGAACTGCTGGATTATGGTTCTCCTGTGGTGATGTGGGGATGATGGAAATCTTTCTGTAGTGAAGGCTGGTAGAGAACATCTGTCGTCTTCAAGTTGACTTCCAGCATCACCATATCTGACCATATCTAACACTCTCTGATCCTTAACAGGATGATCATTTTGAGGAACTTGGGAGGGCATCCCAATCTTTCCAAAATCTGCCACAGACCTTTTCTGCTCACAGTGTCAAAAGCTTTAGTGAGGTCAATGAAAGTCACATAGAGTCCTTTGTTCTGTTCCTTACACTTCCCTTGCAGTTGTCTGAGAACAAATACCATGTCTGGAGTACTCCTCTTGGCTCTGAAATCACATTGGCTTTCAGGTAGAACTTCCCCTGCTATAGCAGGTACTAATCTGTTCAAAAGTATTCTTGCAAGGATTTTTCCAGCAATGGAGAGCAGAGTCATACCTTGGTAGTTGGAGCAGTTTGACTTTTCTCCTTTCTTCTTGTACAGGGTGATGATGACTGCATCATGGAGATCTGGTGGTAGTTTGCCTTGTTCCCAACAGCTCACAAAGAGCTCGTGAAATTTAGCATGAAGTCCTCTATTATTATTATTATTATTATTATTATGCATATAGGATTTGCTGACTACCTTTTCTCATACAATTTCAAATTCTAAACAGTCTCTCAAACACTTTTATATTTTTGCAGCGAGTTAAAAATTGAAAGTGCGTAAATGCTTTGGTAATGAAGTCTAAATAATTAAAATTAATTCTGACAGTGGATACCATAAAAGACTTTATTGAAGATAAAGACTGTGCACTCTGTGCATCAGGCTTAGGTTCATGACAATTTCTTTTCCTTTTTTGGGTGAAGAACACTAAGGCCAAGAATGACAAGGCAAATTCCCAGTTTAGGAACATGAAATATACCCTGGACAACTGATGTGTTTTTGTTACTTACTGAAAAGGAGATTGTATTCACTACATATTTATGCACAGCAGAAAGTCTTATTACCAAATGTCTACTTCCTTGCAGTCCAGGATGTGGGGGCCTGAAAGCAGAGTACACATGTGGTGATCACAGTGGTAGCTGCACTTCCACTGGCTTGTGGAAGCAATCAGAAAGTGTGAGAGAAAGTGTACATGAAAACATTCATGCAGGCCTGAAAATCACTCAAAACTGTCATTTCAGCCAGCACCACATGAGGTGCGTTTTCAGCTGTGACTGACTGGTGCATTGAGTCTAACCTTGCAACCAACACACATATAATGATATGAGTAATTTAACGGTTTTGGGTATGGACTGGAGTAGAGGAAAGAGAAAATTTTCCCAAATTAAGACTGACAAAGGAGATAAGACTTTAACGATGGGGGCATGCATCACAAAACATAACCTTTAATGAGGGATGGGATCAGGGTCATGGTTCCTGCCTCATTCTCTTTTGCTACAGTGTTAAAAACCTATCCTGGCAAATAAAAATCCTAGGGAAAAATGTTATCCCAGATTTTTCTGTCAGTATGTTTGAACTATCTCTGCATATGAAGTTCCTTAGATCAAGCCCTGGTCACCTAATGTTCTCAGCTGAGTTTCAGCCCTGACACCCTTCCATCCTTGTGTTTGAGGGTAGAGATGGATTTTGACTGTGTGCGTCAGATCTGTATTTTTCTCAGAGTCCTGGTTCCCTGCTTCTCCACACCAGCTTACCTGATCCAGCACATCACTGTTCTTGTGCACTTGTATGTGGGTTTTCTTCTGGAAAACATGGGCTTATGACCTGATGGTATATATTCTGATTTTGTTCCAATTTCAGCAACATCATCACCAACATGCCCTCAGGTCTGGAATCAGAAAGCTTTCCCAGGTTCCACAGTTCAGGCATATGTATGAGGTTCTCCAAATCACAACACTGCTTAATTTTAAAAGCAGATGGAAGGTCTAGCGTAAGAGAAACGTGTTAAAAAATAGCTGGACAAATGTCTTTTGTGATCAAAGCTCTTGTAGATACTAACATTTCACTAGGTAGGTCTCCACAGGAAGCTCTGTATGGTCTTGTGTGATTGCCTGAACAGCCTTGTGTTGCTGTCTTATCAAGCCTGAGCACCTGAGTTTTCTCAGCCTGTGGGTTCTATGATTATGCTGATATCCAGGAGGTATAGATAATGAATGAATCTGCTTCAAGGATGCCATGCTGTGTGAGGACAGCGGTTGTACCTGTGCTATTCAGGGACAGCTCTCTTTGCAGTGGGTTGGCACATCCATACAACTTGTGCGTCCACCCTTTCTCTCAACCTTGCAGTTATTTTGCCTGTGCCTTTCAGTCCAGAGTGTCAAAACCTGTGTTGCAACCCAGCAGAGCAATGCTTCAACAAAACTGAGGGCAGGTGTTGGATGTCATCATGCCTGGTATTAAATCAGTAAGAAAGTTTGAGGATTGAAAGCATCCCTGGATGCCTGCACATAGGATGGAGAGAGCACACCTTGTAGTCCAGCTCACTTGTGCCCATAGCCTGAGGACCCAGAATGAGCTATCAGCTGGTGATAACTAATTTTTGTTTCAGAAGGAGTTCCAAGGAATCCTTGGTCATAGATTAATATGTCTATGCAAACAAACTCAGAGAGAGCTGCTGAGATAAGTTTTTGATTGCATACACATACAAAACAACAAAAAAAATCAGTCCATAATCTGCTTACCATTGGCTTTCCAGTTGTCCTGTAATGATCTGTGTTCTTTTTCTTTAGGATGCCTTATCCTTAAGTATTGTTCTACCCCTACCCCCAGTAACACCATTCATTCAACCTACATAACTCCCACCATAAACATTCCCATAACAAGATTGTATCCAGTATTCGTAAGTTTTTACACTTACATGTCTGTTACCTGACAAAGATCTGATGCGCTCATCTTAAACTCTTAGAATTATTTTTTTAAATCTAGAAGCCAAGTTACTATGGGTATCTGATTTGATATAAAGAATGATTGAGTTAAGAGGAAAAAACCAACTAAGAGTAAATTAGCTGGGCCTAATTCAGAGAGCTCTGAAATCCCACTGCTCAAAACAGAGGCTCTTTCTTCATTAGAAGAATAGTTAGTAAAACAGATTCTCCAGTTATACTGCTTTTTCAGTAAGTCATTCCTTGGAAAAAAAATAAAAAAAGTGAACCCAAGTATTACACTTCAAGCTGTTTTGCTTAGCCACATCTTAGACCATAACCCAATGGTCTACTTTCCACACTGATATATGAAGGCCAGTCACTTCTGCAGCTTTGTGTATGTCATAATCATAACTGCAGACTTTCCTTTTTCCTGGTTCCTGTAAAGACCAAGAGCCATAATCTGCCTATTTACCGTAGAACACATGACAGACTTAGTTACCTCTGTTTTTAGTCCAAGAGGAGAGTGCTCTAGATCCAAACCACCCATCCTTTAGGACTTCCCACCCACGGCTCCCTTTGTTGTAGTTACCAAGTGCTGGGAACAAGAGTATCTGATTTGTCAACCCACTGACACCATGTGTTTAAAAGATTTATTCAGATTCAGTCACAGCTAATGAGGCTTTCCTCCTCTTTAGGTAATATAATATATAAAATATGAGAGACAGTACAAAAAGAAAGGAGTAAGATTATGAAGTAATCCTACTTCCACTACAATTAATGGCAACTTCCACCAGTGTCTACAGGGGTAGGATGTCTCCTCCCAGATAATATCCACCAACTACCTCTTACCAAACATCTGGCAAAATCTTTGTCCCAGACATATCTTTTTCATCTCCCAGATTAAGTTTATGAAGTGACCTATCCTTCTAATACTGTGTGGCTTAGTTTCCACTTAAGACCAGATGAATAAGAACAGTCATATATTAACTGCAGCTCTAGTGATTGCCACCCAAAAACCCCTCTTCTTTCCTGTTGATTGTTCAAAGACACAAAAAATAATGTGAAAGCAATAATGGTATCAAAGAAGGCAACTTAAATAATGAAATTACAGAAGTAAAGATTTGCTACATCTCTAGTGCAGAGAACTTAACATAGGGAAATTTCTATTATGTACTTGGGAGGAGGTGATTTAGCCTGATTATGATGTTATTCTGTAACCTTAGAGTATCTCTAAGATGCTGATCTTGCTTGTGTCGTACCATCACCCCCGTGATGTGTGAGCCTGGATCATATTCCTTCCCACACTCTAGTTTTCCTAAGGAGATGTGTTGGGCAAGAGGTAGGGAAGAGACAGGTCAACTTCTGGTAGCACCTAAGCACTTATGAATAAATAAAAAATTATCCAGGAACAGAAAAGATACAATAAGCCTGCTTTGGAACCTTAACCTTTGTTACTTTTTACATGGTAGTTTTCCATGGCAAACATATTTTTAATAATATTCACACAGATACCACAAAGTTAAGATTGTAACTATTTTGGATTAGATGGCAGTACTAGAAGGTGAGTCATAAATGTCACTAAACCCTTTCACAATTCTTGTTGTTGACCTCGAATCTTGGACAGGGAGAAAAGAAAAGATCCAAAAGAGCTGTTTAGCCTTGGATCTAGGATCTTCTGAAAGGGACATCATTAACAGCCTAGTGCATTTCAATGGCTAAACCAGTCTACCAACAAACTATGGATGAACAGAAGGAGCACAGTCCATGATTTATGGCTTGGTTGGGCTCATCAGCATTTCTAAGCCACAGGTGCACAGCTAATGTCTAAATGTTTTCCTATTTAAAATTTAGAGAAGTTTGTTTGTTTTTTACTTTGCACTTCAGAGTGATTGGTTGCTGTCCTAAACTCATTTGAATCCTACTACAGAGCTGGACTGCAAATTTTGACATCTGCAGTTGAATACACAGTTACAAAATGTGCAAAACTATCCACATGATAAATTAATTGTGACTGTATACACAGTCTGTATAGACAGATGAGGCAGACACAATCTAATGATTCACAGTCAACAAAGTGAGGGTGCACATACTTTACACATACCGTTTATTGTGTCTCTAAGATGAGCTAATACATCCTAATTTTTTTTTTTGTTATTGCAGTCAGCTGTGCTCCTACTCACCGGAAATTCTGGCTGTGAGACCAGAAACCCAGGAGCTTTCTGAACTTTGAATAATAGGCTCTAGATGCCAAGAGCCAAAGTACTTTGAAATAGTTTTCTACTGCCTGACTCTTGGGGCTAGCCCTGATGTCCTGACTGCCAGGGGATGAAGACTTTCAGACCAGAAAGGGTGTCATTGATAAAGCCGAAAAAAATAGTGAATTTTATTGCAATCTTATGCTGACACTTTTACTAACATAACTTGAACTCCATTCACAAGGAGTGACAGTGATCAAATGAAACAGTTTTTGTTGCACTAGCGTTTCAAAAATACTCTTGCTTTAAGGACAGAAAGGAAACACATAGGTGCATTTCCAACTCATGAGGAATTTTGCACAAATTCAGATGTGTCTTTCACGTTTTTTTAGTACTCTATCTGATCCTGCTGGAGCCGGGTTTTTGGATGTCTCTTCAAACTTCTGATTGTGTGATTTCATGAATCACTCAAACTTGAATTATGGTAGCATGACTAAGAAGGAAAATAATAATAATAATAAAAAAAAAGTGCCACATGTATGAATCCATCCAAAGACTAAATCAAAGTCAATAGTCTGTCCAGCACCAGATGTTTCAGAAAGTATGAGCAAGTTCATCAGATTAGCAGGGATGTTCATCCTTGTTATGGCTAAACCAGCTGTCTTTACTGCTGAAGAAGTACTTGATGGAATATGTCTGCCTAGTCTGATGGGAGCTAAGCCCAAAAGAGGAGCAAAATATGGGAAAGTGGCTCTGGAGTGAGTGTGAGAGAATGACTGTGGGAAGATACCACTTGCCTGGGCAAAGCATTATGGACTGTAACAGTGGGGAGCAATCCAGCCTTGGCAAGGAGATTGATAACATGATCTAATAAGACTTTTCCATCTGCAATGTCTCTCATCTGCATGCAGAGATGGAGAAACCATAAATAGAACTTTTTTTTTTTTTTTTTTTTTTTTTTTTTTTTTTTTTAGAGTTATTTTGTTGTAGTCTCACTTTGTTTGGATTTTGGCATGATGTTTTTCTGGCTCGTGTTTTCAGTGTCCTTTAGAGGACTGGAGGTGTAAGAGAGTACAGACCCAGGTATCGTCCCAATGGAGTTAGGGCATGACTGGGGCACACATGAAGATCCACTGTCTTATAAATGCTCCTGGGGATTCCTCAGACTTACAGAATAAAAGAATAGTTAGGGTTGGAAGGGGCCTTTAAAACTTATCTATAATCATAGAATGATTTTGGTTGGAAGGGTCCTTAAAGATCATCTAGTTCCAATGTTTTCCACTAGACCACATTGCACAAAGCTCCATCCAGTCTTGCCTTGAACACTTCTAAGAAAGAGGCATCCACAACCTCCCTGGGCAGCCTGTTCCAGTGTCTTACCACCCTGACACTGAAGAATATCTTCCAAATGTCTAACCTAAATCTACTCTCAGCTTAAACACTTTGCTCCTTATCCTATCACTATATGCCATTGAGAAAAGCCTCTCTTCATCTTTCCTCTGGGCTCCCTTTCAGGTACTGTAAGACTACTATAAGGTCTCCCCAGAGCTTTCTCTTCTCCAGGCTGAAAAATCCCAAATCTCTCAGCATGTCTTCACAGGAGAGGTGCTCCAGATCTCTGAAGATCTTCCTGGCTCTCCTCTGGACTTGCTCCAACAGCTCCATGACCTTCCTGTGTTGTGAGATCCAGAATTGGACACAGGTACTCCAGGTGGGGTCTCATAAGAGTGGATAAGAGGGGAAGCATCAATTCCCTTGACCTGCTGGCCACACTTCTTCTGATGCAGCCCACAATATGGTTGGCTCTCTGGGCTGCAAGTGCAAATCTTTGGGTCATGTTGAGCTTCTCATAAACTGTCATGTCCCAGTCCTTCTCCACAGAAAGAAAATTAGCTCTATCCTGGCTTAAACCAGGACATTCCTTAATGTAATATCTCTGAAGAGCTGGGATACAGAAAGGAGTAAGCCACCTGCCCTCCCTGGAATGAAAGGTCTTTCCCAATCATAACTGCTTTTTACTAGAGATGGAACAAGGTGGGGTTTCAGCCATTTCACTCATTGCTCCATCTATATCTTCCACTGCTGTATGGGAACTTGCTAATCAAAATCTTCATAAAAGACAGGAACAAGTCCTGCTAAGCCCTTCAGGAAAACAGATCTAAGTGTCTGTAGACAGATGGATCTGTACTTTCCATTGAGAACTGAAAGGTTTGGATTTGCTATAGATCATGGTGACAGCCTGACAGCGACAGGCGGGCACCTGAGCTCTGAAAGATTGCAGGAAAACTGACAGCCTTAAGAGCTTTCTTAGATCTTATTTGCAGTTAAGTCAACAGCCTGAAGAGCCTCGGGTAAAAGTCTTCAAGTCATATGCCAAATCACTCCTGTCTATGCCCCTGAAAATGTTCCCTTCTCTTGCCTAATTTGCATTGAATTTTTTTCTCAGTCAGCAAAAGTGCTGTTTTAATTCTGTTTAGCATCACATTCCTATCATATGGCTTCAGTGTGGTCCTGATCCAGGCCACATATTCCATTTTGGGAAATCCAGCTATAGAAATAAAATGCTAAATATTTTGCTGAGAAAAATAAATAAATAAACAAATAGACTACCAATTAGAGGAATAAATACATGAGATTCAACTCAGACATGTTTAAACGTATTAGCAAAAGTTATAATGAAATGACTGGTTAGAAAGCAGTCATGCAGTAAGCATCACTCCTCATAGCTTAAGCATTTGGTACACCACTACCACCAGCACTTTTCATTTCATAGTGACATATCCCAGGGGTCAGTACTGGGCTTAATATTGTTTAACATCTACATTAATGACTTGAGCAATGGGAGAGAGTGTATCTGCAACAAGCCTTCAGAGCCTACAAAATGAGGAGGAGTGATTAATATACCAGATGGCTGTTCTGTCATTCAAAAGGCAGGCTGAAGATATTGTCTGACAGGTATCTCATGAAGTTCAACAAAGGCACAAGCCGAATCCTGCCCCCGAGGAGGAATAATCCTAGGAACCAGTATATTCCAGTGGGCTGGAATTCAGCTCTGCAGAGGAGGACATCGGGTCCTGCTGGGCAGCACATTGACCATGGATCAGCAATGTGCCCTCACAGAATAGCAGGCCAACAACTTGCATTAGGAAAAGCCCATCAGTGTGCAGCCCATCAGGGTGTCTGTAAACCCTCTGTGGCCAAGGAAAAACTCATAGGGATGGAATTTATCAGGGAAGCAAGTCTTCATGGAGGAGTGCCCTTTATATGTTGTTGTGTTTCACCTGAAGGATAGTAATGAAGGGTGACATACAGAAAGGTACTTTAGTAACTATCAGAGGCTTAAAAATGTTATCAAATCAGAATATATACAAAATTTAGTATGCTACAGATTTATTCCTACTTGAAAAGTTAAAAATATTCCACCACAAGGTAGGTTTTTAGCCATTTTCTTGCTTCCTTCTGCTTTCCCTCCAGTTCTTGTGCATATTTCATCTGTCAGTTCCATTTAATTTTTTTTCTCATCTACTTTTTTGGGGGGGAGGAGAGGAGAGCACAGACACACTTCTCTCCTTTTAAAATTCTAAAAATTTTAAAGGGTCTTTTAAAATTTTAGTTGATTCATGGTGGCACAGCAGAGAAGAAAGAAGATTGAAGTTAATGGTTTAGTGACAGTCAGAGGGTCCTGGTGAACCACTCAGGGGGTAGTGCTCATGGTATCTGATTATAGAATTAGGAAAGGTTTTTCACTGTGTTTAAGGAGAACGATGCAGTTCAAGTGCACTAGGATGTGGTAAGTGAGAAACAGAAACATCAATCTGCTCTTGTGGAAGGATATTTTTGAACTAAATCTACACTGAAAGATTCATAATACCTAGAATTTGCTTTACTATTGAAAAAAATACCAATGAAAGCAAGCACAGTTCAGCCAAATTCTTTATTGAGTACTGATTTCAAAACAGAAGTATAAAAGCACATTAGATAACTCCTCTGAAACTTTGGTCTGCAGAATTAAGGCACCTTGAACAAGTGTTTTCTACTTCATGAGTAATTGTTTTCCAACTTTTCTTAAGAAAGGCAAACAACTTCTATGAGTATAAAACCAGTTATAAAATTGACATAATTTACAGACAACTCCACGTTAGTGCCAGCCACTAGCAAAGCATTTTCTGATATAAAAGCTTTCAGACCTAGTCTCATTTTTATAAAACCTTTCTCCATGCTGAGTTAACTGTTTACATGCATTTTATTTATCCCTTTTATAATTCACTTTCGTAATCAAAAGACACATTGAGGGAAAAGTGGGAAAAAATTTAAGAGCCTCAGTATATGTATTGGCATAGAATTCCTTTAGTGGAAATTACTTCTGTTACAAATAAAGAAGTCCATGTAATCTCAAATACATTTCAAGAAGCTCATGTTGTTTGCTTTTTTTCTTTTGAGAAATTCCATTAGCCGTTTTTCTAGAAGACATTTGGATATGCAATGTAGAACAACAACAAAAAAAGGAAACATTCAAGATAAGGCATATTTCTTTGTTTAGGAAATGTAACATTACTGGTGTCATCATGACATTAAACGTATGATGAACTTTGACTTATAGAAAGCATACAATACTACTGAACCAAAAGTGCTATGCTAACATCTCATATTTTCTTAGATTACTCTAGAAGTCACCTGAAATGGGTTTTTTTAGTGATCTAATTTCATTTATATTTCTTATTTTGTGGAAATAATAATAATAAAAAAATACACTCTGTATTATTCCCTGCTCTTTTTGAATCCAAACCTGAAAGCACTTACTAGCCAGCATGAGAAGGAATCCTGGTTCTACAGAAATTGATGGCTTTCAGCATTTCTGGAATCCCACCCTAGATAGTACTTACTATCAAGAGCAGTTAAAGCACCTTCAATGGACTACTCCTCTTAGTGAGCACCATGCTAGCAGTGAATATCTGCAGCTTCACATCTTTTTGTGGATTCATGGTTCAGTTTACATTATGTTATCAAAACATCGTTTTTTAATGCTCTCATTTAAAAAAAAAAACAAAACAGTTTCTCTTCTTCTCAAAGACCGTGTTGTTAAATCATAATTCTGTGGATTCTATCTTGGAAATCTTTTAGGGATAAGCTAGTCTTGTCCTCCTTCTTCCTGCTCCCCCTGGGAAAAATGG
Organism: Phaethornis superciliosus; assembly: GCA_023637945.1. Lineage (NCBI taxonomy): Eukaryota > Metazoa > Chordata > Aves > Apodiformes > Trochilidae > Phaethornis > Phaethornis superciliosus. The sequence goes on along the minus strand of JAJQWJ010000001.1, from coordinate 172,039,026 downwards.
AAAAAACTTCACAATTATTACACATAATATAGTTACCCAATATGCTATATTAATTTGTGAAACAGATGTGAAAAAGAAAGATGAAGACTGATGCTGAATCTTCTACTGCTGTGCTGACACCTAGGAAGTTACAGTGATTTCTCAAGTTCTTAAATGATAAAAATTACATAGAAACAGGGAGTGAAGAATTCCATGGTACCATTTTCAGTGTCAAGTCAGAGTAATATCTCACTTTAATGCCTTTATTCTAACATGAAAAACTGTTTATCCAAAGCACATAATCTAAGTTGCTTTCATATAGAAATATAAGGAAAAAAAAATCTAGAAAAAAATAACTAAAAATACCAGGCTTTGTTCAATAGCGGTGTTTTGTTTTTGGTTTTGTTTTTGGCGTTTTTTTTTGGGGGGGGTTGGTTTTTGTTGTTTTTTTTTTAAAGCAGTAATGAAAGTTTGCCCATTCAACTTTCATTTTCTAACGGGTATTTTTTTCACCTCACAATTTTGACATAACTGAGAATAATATTTGATTCATGCTTCAATACATGTTTTTCTTTTACCTTGTGTTCTCCTGCTTGGCTGAGCTTTCCGTACAGGTGCTTCTAGAAAAGAGAAATGTTGCAATTAGAATTTATTTGTAAGAACCTGTGAATTAAAACTCACTAGAAATGCTGGAAACACATGGCTGACTCACAAAATCTGTTTTTTAAAGTTTTCAGCTTTTCAGTTTTTTTTCCATTAGCATGTTGACTTTATCACCTGAAACATGAATGTTTACAGTACAATTCATACATCTCTTTCATGGGTCATCATCATCAAATCTTACCAACAATTCAAAAGTATGCTTACATTTTAAAAGGGTGAATTAATCCATCAGGTACACTAATCTCCTACAGGTGTTACATGTTATAGGACATTTTGACCATGCTCTTAATTCAGTGAATACCATCTGACACTGCCAGGGATGTATAAGCTCTGGTTAATGTACAGCCCAGCACCTAGTCTCAGCTTTTGTCACAGGATGTCTAGGTCTGCTGTAAAGACATTACTTTAGAAATTATTTATAAGTGATATGCTTGAAAATCAGCCACTGCAAGATGTTGGCCATATTTCCAGCTGTGTCTGGGGCTTGGTGTGTAACTTTATTGTGAGTCCAGAGTATCATTATGCATTTATAGTTCAGTTACATTTCTCAGACAATTCAGTTTTTAAAAGTAGAGCTAGAGAATAGGTACCACACTTATTAGTAGACACATCTTTGTACAGAATATATCAGTATTCTGGCTCGGGGAAATTATAAACATTTTTTCCTCTTTCCCATCAAACCAAGATATTTTTTAAAACAGGTATCTCATGATCAGAAGGATTTATATTTACCAAGCATAAGAGAGAATTCTTCCATTACTGGCACAGAAATGCTTTTGTATTTTTCTTTCTTTATAACTATGATGTGCTTGCATCTTTTCTTAATCAGCTGCAGTCAGTTGTCTTTTCATCTTGAGGTACAGTGTGTATAAATGCATAGCCCTGATGTACAGGCTTTACCCTGTTGCATCTGAGGCTAAAAACTGGGTGTATGCAGCAACATGATAGTTCTGCACTCTCCTGAAAAGGATAGAACACAGGCCACCCTTTGCATGCTTTCCGTATTTACATGCTGTCCATACAGTTATGATTTCAGGTTAACCTCATGGTTGAAGATCACACCTGTCTGTCATTTGCATGCAATAACAGGCAAAGTAGCATTCAGACTTCATGTATGACTTGTACATGAACTTATACAAGTGCTGTGGTATTACTTCAGTATTTAGCATAAACTTCAAAGTTGAAAAGGTAGAAATAAATTTATTTAACTTAATTCCTCATAAACCATAATTTTTTCCTACGAATTTAAAGGCTGACAGAATTTTTCATTCTGCATTATTGGAATTAGAATTGGATAAGTTCATACTTACAAATGTGAATAGGAAAAAAATGTGAATAGAAAACCCTAAGCAAGCTAATCTTAACTTTGAATGAAGATTGTAAAAAAATGATTGTTAAACTTGAAGAACAAATTCCTGATACAAAGCCAGGCTGAAGCGTATTTGGCTCCTTAAAGAAATTCATTTTGAACCTTGACACCATTCAGCATTTTCAGACCCCACAGCTTCCCTCATTTAACAGCAGGATAAGGACAGAGAAATTCCAAGATCCGGTGAGATATTTACTCAACCCCAGAGGTACATTCCCTCCACCCTACCCCACCTTCACCAGCTTGAGGACCCCTCATATCAACGGATAATATTAGTACTGACAAGAAATAACACAAGTTAAAAACAACTCACGTGGTCTTCTTCTGGATGTGCTGCTTAGAGAAAAGGCAATTCTTATGGTGTATGTTATTTCAAATGTCTTACCTAAGCCTTGTGGTTTAGCATTTCTTCTTGTCTAATACGTCTGCTAAGGCTTTTAGTTACTTTTTTTATATGACCCTCAGTAGTTTTCTCTGCACCATACTAAAAGAATTGTTTTCCAAAAGAAGTAAAAAAAACTTATTAAAATGCTTCCTTCAGACCTAAGTGATTTGTGTGAATGGATGCTACAAAACCCCACCTGGAATGATCACTTCAGACAAAGCAGGTCTTAGTGATACTGGATTTTTAGACAAACTAACCTTCCAGATGGACTTTCTTGATTTCTCTCTCGATAATCTGTGGCTCTCCCTCAATTACTTTAGTAACCTTGGTGTACTCAGTTCCAGCTATGATAAGCATCAAAAACAAATTAGTTAAATCTGACATAGCATTTTTCCATATGAAAGGAACCTCCAGAGGAAATCGTGTCATTTTGGAAGTCTATGTGTATGCAGGGCACTGTGTTATTCATGGTCTTGCTGATTTCTTTGGCCCTGCCACATTGTAAGCTTGGCTTGAAGTTTTGTTTCAGCAAAAGCTGTCAGTTGTAATAAGCAGTGCTGGTATATTGTATTAAAGGCCATATGAAATAATTCTTTTACTTTAGACAGTGGGAATACAGAAGTAAAACAGAAGTAATTTGATGGAGGCAAGAGGGCCATAAAACATTATCACCATTATCACCACCAGCCACTGTATGTGTCTGCTTTGACTGGCTAAATGTATGGTAAGGTATTATCATGAAAGACAAGGGTACATGACTGGACAAAGCATGGAAAAGATAGAGAAAAGTCAAATTAAAACAAGAAACAAATCTGCCTGTTTGGTTCATTCTGTAAAGCAGGATGCTTATGCAAACTAACATAATAGCAAGGAAAAAAAAAACAGGATTCAAGAGACAATGCTGTATTGTCCATATTTACTTCAGAGAAACTCACTTTTCCTATAGGATCACTGCAAGATCTAGTTCTACAGATGATGTCTATTTAGCTGTATTCCTCTGTAACTGAAGATGATTAAAATTACAATTGTAATTGTTAGATTTTGGAATTAGACCTGCCACCAGAATTTTGAACAGCTCTATGGGTAAAGTTTGCTTCTGCTTTTTATATCCAGGTTGAAAGTAGTCAAGTATATGGACTACGTAGAGTTTTCTTTAATTTTAATTTTTAGTTTTTAAGTATTTAACACTGAAATAGGTATCCCTAGAAAGCAGGTCTTTCACATAGCTAGGACACAAGTTTAAAAAAAAAAAAATTGGATCTTTCTCTTTCTCTTCAATGTTCATAGGTAAATCCTGGCTTAGATCTGTACAGCCAAGAATAGCTGTACTTTCATCTAGAATGGTTTTGTTTGGTGGAAAGCTGTTTTCTGTGCTGTTCAGTTACCACAAATATTTTTACTAAATTCAAGTTTAAGTCACATCCATTGAATAATACTTTTGAAAGACTACTGTATTTAGTTCAGTGAACACACAGCTGGCTGTGAGCTTCTTCACTGGTATTCAAGTTTATAATTTACTAAAAATTGAACATAAAATAAAGTGGATTCAGCTAACTCATGCCAAAAGAAATACTGATACCTGATTTTTAGCTCCTGGATCAGTTTTACACTAACATTTAATAAAAACAGCACTTGAATTCTCTTTTTAATTTACCATTGCTATTATAGATAGTTTTTCTAATCTACATTAAGCAGAAAACATTCCAAATTCATAGATGAAGATTAATTTAAGAAGCACAAGTTCTTTTTCCAGTTTTCTACATCTACTGGTTATAGCCAAAACTGTTAGGAGTAAGAGAGCAAGAAAGAAAGAAGACCATTCCTTGGAACGCTGTATTTGAAGAGAATTAAAGTTAATACATTGGTTCCCAACACCTGTAAGCATTGAAGGATGTTAAACATGCCTTTAACTATTAACTTGTGGGCAATGAATATTTATTTCTGATGAACTGATAAGTAGGAAGAATTTGGCTTCTTAGAGTACTTCATAGTTCAGAAGTGTGTTTCACAAATTTGAATTTGCTGAAAAAAAGGGTTCACAGCAAGTGGAATAAATCTTCATTGCTCCCCTCAGTTTTAATTAGATAACTTTTTAAAGACTGATTTTTTTTTTTTTATTTCTCACAATCAATATCATAACAAGACCAGTTAATCAAACTTTGGTATTTGTTTCTGTTTCACAGACATCTGGCTTTTCATGTGGCTTTCTGTTTTTTTTCCCATTAAAATTACATTTCCACTAGGTCAGTCTTTAAAATGTTGAGAACAACATATCTGAGAGGGGTTTCAGTTATCATAACCTGTTGCAAAAAGGTTAGTTGTAATACACTGTTTTACCTCCCTGAAGAAGTCTTTTGATTTCTTCATCTTCAAGTAAATCCCCATCACCTTCAATAAATTTGGTCACCTTGGTAACCTCTGATAGGATACAGGTTATCACAAAAAAATGATGTACAGAAAACATTTGTCAATCCTATAACAGGATACTACTGAATTAATCCTGTCATAGCATTTTGCTGAATTACAAAATTCATCTGTTTTGATATTAAATTCCATGTGAACACTGAAAATACCATCTTACATGTCAAACACAGCATGCTACTTATTAGACCCAGACAGCTTCAACTCTTGAGCTGACTGAAATGTGAAGATCAGAGACTCAAACCAGAATGTTAGATCTGGACACTTCTCAGTTTCTGAGGTTTAGTCTCCAGGTATCATTTAGCAGTATGAGTAACTTTGCTGAAAACGCAGAGTATCCATTCAGTAATTACTTTAATAATATATTTTTTAAAGGAAAGAAAACAAAGATACTAACCTTCTTCAAGGATTTTCTTCAACTTTTCTTCATTGTCTGATCCACCTGCAGTAATTCTGGTATATTTTATTTCAGGACCTCAAAAAAGATGTGTAAGACAGTGACTTTAATCATATATAACAGGATTGCCTTTTAAGTTAGTTTTTACTATTTGACATTTCAGATCACTCTGTCTTCAACATGCCTTAACCTTCTTTTGTGACAATTGTATGTTTCACTCTGTCCCAAATTAATCTGAAAGAGGGCTACAAATAGTATTTAAAGCTATTCATGAAAGTTCTCAGACAAATCTAAAATATTTAGACAAAATATCTCTTCATTTTTTAAAAGTAAGAAAATTTTAATTATTTTGTTTTATTAGGCCAAAGATAAGATATTTCCTAAGTGCAAGAAGTGCCTCTATCCACTTTTGTAAATAGAGGCTGTTGCTTTTGTTACTTATATGAAGAATTTCAGAGCCAAATATTTGAGTTCCTTTATTGGTTTCTACTGCAGAGGGAAAAGAAGAAAATAGAGTCTTAAGCACTGGCCTTTTACATTATATTGACTACTCTCTGTGGGATATTAGTGAAATTTTATTTTTAGAAATGAGAAAACAGTACTTTATTTTTTTCTCCACAAAGTTTGTGTTGAAACCTACTCCCAAATTTATTCAGAAACTACTGTTTTCTATGAAATTATTTTCATTGTAGAAAACAGTTGTATAAGAACAACTTAAATCTGGTTTATTTCTCTCTTGCTTGAATGACTCTTAAATTGAACTTTAAGATTTTCTAAATAAACTGAATATTAGGATTTTCTAATAAGTCAATATGTCCCTTTAGCAAGGTCTTGCTCTTACCACTGCTCTAGCAGACACAATTCTAATGGCAGCATTCAAACTGTTGTGTAACCACAGGGATCAAAATACTTCAGCAGAGAATTTGAGATTGCTTAAATATGCCTCGTTCCACTTCTCAATTTCTGTGATGTTTCTAGGACTCTTAAAGAAATATCTCTGTAGCAAGTTACATACAATTGAAACTGGCCAAAGAGTTTGAAAGTTGCTCTGTGGCAAGATCAAGGTCTACAGATGCACATTAATTTTTATCTTATATGAACAGAATACAAATGTCTGATTTGTGGATACCAGATTAATCTTCTCCTTAAAGTCGTCTTCTCCCTTTAGTCTTCTCCTTAAAGGGAAACAGAAGGTTTTTTTCTGAAATGTTTTTAAAGTGAGCCAGGGGTGATATGTAAAATAGAGTATCTACATACTGAAGGTCTACCTTTGGTCAGATGAAATCTGTCTTGAAATACAGAACCCAAAAGTTCAAGAAAAAAAATAAAAAAATCTTCTCTTTAAAACAGTCAGATTAAAACAGTGCAATAAAAGCAGTCTTATCCTGAAATGTTATCAAGAAACCTGCAAAAAAATGTTAGCAGAAACCTGAAGTGATGAACTTCACTAATTATGAGTAGCTCAGCATAATTTACCTTGAACTATTCTTTCTTCTGTTACTTTTTTCTCTGTCACTTCCACAGGTCGCCCATCAATGATTTTGGTGTATGTTTTAATAACTGGTTCTACAGGATTTTCAAATTGAAGACATTAATCAAGTGATGAACAGTGTTATAAGCACTGGTTTTGAGATGCTCAAAATTACTGAAGCACACAAGGAAATATCACAACATATTTTATGGAAAAAAAACTGTTTGGAGGAAACAAGTATTTAAATTTTCCCAAAATTTAGGATGTCAGTGGGGTGGCACCTTAGATTTGAACTTCTCAATGCCTTTAGCAAAGCAGAAGGCAAATTTACCTCTCTGATAAAATTATCTTTCTATCACAGAACTGCATACTGCATTTTTTATTGCAGGACAACCACCAGCAAATAATTCTCAATTGAGACATGTCATGCCAGTATGCAGAGGGTTTCTGACATTGTCATTGATTTCACCTATGGGACATAGGTATGCAAAAACTCAATTTTTTGAAATGCATGAAAAGTGAGAATGAAATGATGCAATAATATTACAACACTTCCAAAAGGTCTTGTCAAAAAAACAGAACAGTTGCCTAACATATCACATAAATCACCTACATAAAGTAGAAACTGACTGGGAATAATGAACATCTGAAATTTTAGCTAAAACAAATTGAGTTGCTGAAAGTATACTAACCTCCATGAATCACTTTAGTTACTGTCTCCCCTTCCCTGACTATTTTGAATTCAGGTTCCCCTTCAATTAATTTAGTGAGCTGCGTGATAGATGGGTCTGTGACACAGGAAAAAAAATCCAAGTTACAAATAGTCATAAAAATACTTATGGTATTCCATGGGGCTGAGATGAAGCCAGCATTATCCCCCATATCTTTAATAAACCAGATCCCTGTAATGGAGGATTTTTGAAACCTGAGAAACCACTTGCAGCAACGCTGTACAGTCCTGAATTTTCTCCCATTCTATCTTCGGTTTAGATCTTGTTCCCCACTTACTATTTACATTTTTTTATTATTATTTTTTTTTTTACTTTTCTGTATGTGGTATTTTTAACATCTGTTAACAAGTCTGAGGCAAAAATCAGATCTTCAGCAGCTGATAAGAAGTCTTCTTCTATATATATTAGTAAGAAGCCTACTCTGCAGTGTTACTAGAATCTTATTATTACGGCTTTGTGAGGGAAAGCTTAGAAAAGAATTAGAGAGGCAAATCTTTGTTATGTTATTTCTTAATAAGAGTAAAGGTATCAAAGAGGAAATTGTCTTTTGACCAGAATTCTCTTATGTCACTTTGGGGTTTTTTGTTTGTTGTTTTGGTTTTTTTTTTTTTTCTTTTTTTTTCTTTTTTTTTTTTTCTTTTTTTTTTTTCTTTTAGGCCTGGGTTTTTCATTTAGGATCAATCCTTTGAACACTTACTCCATTAGGATTTGGGTTTCAGTCTCTCTAGGTCCTTTTAACTAGCCTATGTATGAAAAATGAAAACATAATCCAGGCAGAAAGCATTAAGACAGGAAAGGGCAGACATCATTCATTTTTTACTGAAGTCTCCTTTCAGTCAGTGTCTGCTTGATCTTCCTGACAAGTGCTATGAAAATCAGTATGGAACTTTGATAGCTTTTTTCTACAGAAATTTATGGGTTTATATGGTTTTATTTGGAGCTGCTGCTCACTGCAGTTACTTACTGCAGAACTCACTGCAGAGTTCTGAGCAAACTCAGAAGGGACAGAAGCTTCTTTATTTGGTTTATTTCTGAATCATCATGAGAAAGGCTACATTAGCCAGAGATCATTCCCTGGAGTGTGTCCTAAAGCATAAACACTGTATTGGCAAGAGAAAAGAGTAACTCTTCAATACCCTAACTTATAAAGTTATTTTTTCTCTCTGGTGAGTAACACTTAGTAGTACATTTGACTGCAGAAGTGCTCAGATATTTCAGTTTTTCTTTTAAAGAGAGGTTTGTTTCACTTGACTTGAAACTTCCCAACATCAAAGAAAAGCATCTCACCTATATGCCCTGTCTCTGGATTTAACACAGAACAGGTACTTTAAGGGGCTGATTCTCAGGAATATTTAAAAAATATCTTAGATGACTTACCATTAGGAAGCTTTGTTTTATTTTTGTATATTGTTAGTCCTCCCAGAAGAAATTATTAAACAGTCTGGATAAAAGTTTTGCAAGACATTTTTACCTGTCCTTCTCCTCAGCTGAGTTTCATCAGGTTCCCTGAGACTGTTTTAATTTCAGTGGGAAACTGAAGCTCATTTACAATGTACATGATCTAGTGAAACCAGTGAATGTTTTAGTCATGAATCACAAGTGATATTGACAGGCCCAGCCCCACTTTTTGCTCTCTTCGGTCCCATCACTAACTTTAAGTCATGATTTTGTCTCAAGAAAAAGAAAGTTGGCTAAATATCCATTCCAGGAATCTGACAGATATTGGTATTTAGAACTGATTGAAAACTAAAGAAAACTAAGCTGATTTTCCCCCCCTTCAAGTTATAAGAGACAAATTATTTATTTTTTCAATAGTTGTTTTGAATAAAACAGATTTTTTTTTTCATTTAAAATATGGTAATGCTTGGGACGCTTCAGAGATCGTTTGAAAAAATATTATTAAAAAATATTTTTAAATGCCTGTAGAAAAAAGAAAATCCACTTTGGGAGAATAACTATCAGAAATTTTAAATACAAAATATTTCAGCCAGTTCTAGTTACAATATTTGTATCTTTGCTCTTCCAGCAAAGTGCTGAATGTCCTGGAGTTTTGTACAAAATGCTTCCTATTAAAGAAATATATACAATATATATTCTGTATATGCATATGAACATATACAGAAGTATATATTCTATAGGTCTCATTTACCTTCCTTTCTGATGATGGGCTGGATGTTGCTTTCAATTATGTTAATTTCTGAAAGTATAGAAAATGGAATATAAAGCACATTCCGTTCTTATAGTTTCTTTATGGTAATGATCAGTTTGTTTTGGCCTGGACATAAAGTTGTGGATAAAATCACATATTTTAGTGGATGGAGAAGTAACTTAAAAAGATCTAGAGTACGGATTTCAGCTCTAGCTATGTGGCAGTGTGCACAAGTGATCTACAGATAGAATTCTCTGGCATGCTACTATCTCAGGTCACCTCTCAGCCTTCTGTAAGCTCAACAAATTAAGTGACCTTAGCTGTTTTCTTAAGTTGGGCCCTTGAAATCTTTCACCAAATGGTCACACTCCTCCGGACACACTCAAGTAGTCAAGTAGTCTGATAGTCCTTGTATTAAGGCATCCAAAACCCTATAACAGTACTTGAGGTAGCACCACACCAGGGCAGTGATAAGTGGAACAATTCCCTGTCTTGACTGCCTAGCTGTGTTGTGCCTCATGCACGTCAAACCAGGCCATTTTGGCTGCCAGGCCACATTGTTGACTCCTGTTCAACTTGCCATAAAGATATATTATTCAATCTTTTGTTCCAAGAGTCTTTTAACTTCAGCGTGTCCATTCTCAATTTTCAAAAGCTTAATGTGATAGTCTGTTTCAGCTGAGAAGTGTCAGTAGAATCCTATAGAAATTTAATAATCTGCCTAAATTCATACTCTCTCATAAACCAAAGCTTCATCACATTCTTTGTCTTCTGATATTTTGCAAGAACTAACCATGAAACCCAAGAAAGGATGCAACAGAGCAAAAAGTTTCCTTTTTGTTCAGATTTACTTCTTAAGAGAGAAAATGGTCAGAACAGCTGCCTCCCCTACAAGCCACATATTTGCATGTGTGGAAAATGGATGGAACAGGTACACTTTGTCCCTCTGGAAGCATTTATGAAAAAGAAAGCATCTTAATGCAGAGTTTGGTCAATGCTACTTCTTGTGTAGTCAGACAGTGTAGCTCTGCAATGTATCAAACACTGAACCTTCACTAAAAACTGAAAAATAATATTTTCCTTATGTATCCTGCATGCTCCAGAGATTTGGAACAGCTTAACTCAGGGTTATTTCCCAGTCACATCTCTGGAAAGGGAAAAAATGCATACAGTAACACAACAGCCAGAAACATTCTACTATCAGTCTTTCTCTTCCTGTGCTTCTTTGGCACACCTTACTTTCCCAGAAAATGCTCCTTTTTAAAAAATAAAATACAATATCTATATTCAAGAATGGAATTGGCAACAATTTCAAACCCATCTGGAAGTATTTAAAATGAACTTACTGTAAAATGTCAATGGAATCTCTTTGAAGGTACTGTCACGAACAAACTAGAAATACAGAAAATGGATGTTAAAATTTAAAAGAAAACACTTGCAGGGGCATTTCCAGAAGAGTTTGGGTAGGCATTTTCTGGTGAATATAGTTAGGCTATAGTATTTGCCTAGGTCTTCTCAGAAACTGTTGAGGTAGAATGCAGTCTCAAGAAGACACTCAAGATAAGATAAGAGTGCCTGGTTTTCTTCACAGGCTATTGAGGCTGGTGGGTTAAATGACATAGCAATTTACCAAATATTTCTTTCAAAGAGGGATTGGCTCAAGGATTTAGGAGTGATTTATTTTGCTGCAGTGATAAAGTGTACCAGAACCAAACAGCCAACTTGTACCTGTTCACATTGAAGGTATCCAAATGCAAATATTATATAAGTATTTGGTGTTGAAAATCATACATTCTAACTGTTGAGTGCAGCATATCACTTATGATTATATTTGAGTAATTGGAAGCTATTGAAGGTGTTGCTTGAAGAAACAGAAGGACCAGAGAATAACTTGACATTGGAACAGGTTGCCCAAGGGAGCTGTGGCTGCCCCCTCCCTGGAAGTGTTCATGGGGCTTTGAGCAACCTGGTCCAGTGGAAGGTGTCCCTGCCCATGGCACTGAGGTTGGAACTAGATGATCTTTAAGGTCTCTTCCAACCCCAGATATTCTGTGATTCTACTTATGAATCATAATGTACATTGTTTCTCATATCCTGTCAAAAAGAGATGAAGAAACCATTATTTAAGTAGTACCTTAATTTGAATGTACTTAATCAGCTTCTTCAGGATTGTGAGCAACTGATCATTTCCAACAGGCAGATCTAACAAAAGAAAAATGCATGTAAGAAAAAAACATATATCTATGTTCATTTTACTTTCATTTATGGTGGACAGTAGATGAGATCACTCTCAAAGACTCACACAAGTGTGTACATGTACATATGCTTTCTTTCATACCAGTGGTAAAGATAGCCTATGGTATTTTGTCTTGACTCAAAATGTCAAATAATTGCCATGTTTTGAAGCATGGGTCTTCCATTAAATGAGTAGTGAGGTAAATATTTTATTTCTTATTCCACACAGGCATTGTGTCTTCAAGGGAATTACCTTTTTTCCTCTACTGCACCTACATAGCATGTAAAGAGATTCAGAAGAGAGGGTATGAATTCCATTAACTAATTCTTACCTGCTGGATACAGGAGTTTATCAATAACATGAATGACACCATTAGTTGCCATAATATCAGATTCTCTTGATTTCAGTTCATTAACCAGAAGAGTATCATTCACCTGGTAGAAGATGGAAAGAGAATATGAGTTATCAGGGACATTAAAAAACAAACCTAAATGCAATGTTCAGAGAAATACACCCTGTTCTGTAATGTGGATAGACATGGCATGTCCAGTGCCTGTTACAAGGCTGTATCAGGGAGACCTCTTTTTCAACCAACACTTAACTGTTTTCAAGTAGAGTTTCCCTCCTTGAATAGTTTTAAGAATGTTTGTCACACCAGGCTCAAAGCCACTTCCAATGGAAACTCCTTGCGTCAAGTGGTAAAGGAGAATGTTTCTGAGAGCATTTTTGTCTCCTATTTAAAAAGAAAAGTAAGAGTACAAGTTAAATGGTAATGGATGGTTCTTTCTGGAAATTCAAAGGATTCACATAGGCTCGAGCCAGAATTAGGCACAGTATGAATGAAACTACCATGAAACTACCATAAGCATTTACAATTTGAATATTTAAAAATTATGATAAGGAGGAAAAAACAGTCATATGACAAAAAGGCACTCAGAACATGAACATAAAGGTGCTATGAGAATTCCACTATGTAAGAACAAAAAGCAGCCAGCCTTTTTTTGGTTTTCTCTGTTATTTTTCTTATTTTCTTGTACCTCTAATTGGAATATTTTACCCCCTTTTTTTTTTTTTTTTTTTTTTAAATATATATGCCCCCAAAATTACCTACAGACACAATTTCAGGTGCACTAAACAGTTGGCAATATCACATTTCTCCAAACCACTAGGTGAACTCCACTGTTGAAATTAAAGAGAACCAAAACTAATATAACTATTCCATTTTTATGTGCATATCTTTATTCTTACAGAATAAAGATGCAGGTTGGAGAAGTCAGGAAAGGGGGAAAAAAAAAAAAAGAAAAAAAACCCTAACATTTTCAAGACTTTCTTGAAAATTAAATGGATTCTGGAGCCCAAGTTAGTGTCCAGACAAGGCTGTTTAGTGCTCTGAGTCCATGGAGGTTTAGAATTGTAAGATACCTTGTAGGAATACTTACAACCTCCTCAGCAGTTTTAAAACATATCCACTTGCCATTACATAGAATATTGACTATTTCATTAAACCTTTCAAATTAACATTACATGCTGATAGTGATTGTTATTAGGAGTTTCAGCCTTAATGAAACTGTAATGGAAATACTGGCCAGTTAGGATTTTTTTCCTGGTGCTTTTTTCAGTGAACATTTTCCTTTTCCTCCTTTTTCTTATGAACACTGATATTATTGCAATTCACTTTACTACTGCAATGCAATTAATTAGCACTGAGATTTTGTGACTGCACCATTCATAGATAGCATTGTTATATACCTAGCTTAAACATGCTCATTCTAAAGCCGTTTTCATAAACTATCAAATCGCTTTTTTCTATGCAACAGGGGTTAATATAAAATAACCATTGGTTTGTGTCTTTCCTATAGAAAAACAACGTATTTCTTTATTCTTTAAAACAAAAATCATACTTTAGGGTTTAATTTTTATGAAGAAAACAATATAATATCTTCAAAGAAAACCAAGATAGAATTTCAGAAAGTAATAAAAAGCCAAACAAAACCAACCAACAAAACAAAAAAACCCCAAACAAAACAGCAGCCACCACCCCAAAACAAACAAACAAACATCAAAAAACTGAACATTATCATGCAAAAAAAGTAGTGAGGCTACATTTAATACTCCTCTATCAAGGAGAGTAAGATGAAACTGAGTCACAATGATAGGGAAAGCTGGTACGTAAGTACAAAAAGGTCTTTGAAAAGTAAAATGACAAGTATGTTTGTAATCAATTATAGAAGTATTCCAAAAATGGTATGGACAAAGTCATTGTGAAATGAAGACAAAAATAATAGGCTTGATAAATACAGTCTTAGTTAATAAAATAACTACATGAATTTTATCCAGTTACTTCAGTTCAGAGCCTTGAAACAAGCTTCATTTCATTTAATAACTATCTAATGTTAATTAGATAGCTTAATCTGTTAATTTATTGGTAGTCACTAGAGATACACCACACTAGGTGGTAATTTGGACCACTATAACTTTAAAGGGCTGAAGAGAGAATTCAAATTTGCAGTGCCTCTAATGATTTTTAGGCTGAATAGAGATGCAGTTGCTTCTTATCAGTGCTCTGAGAGGGATTCTTTGAAGCCATCAAGGATTCATGGGATTTGGCTTCATGTCTTTGAACTTTGATGTGAAAAGTGCATGAATGGAAAATGTGACTGGCATTCTGGATGTGGGATTCAGGGCAACAACTCATCCCACAGTTGTGACATGCTAAATTCACTATACTCTTAAATAAACTACAAATATTTATAGTGCTCTGGCTAATTTACCCCTCTAGTGGGAAATTCTGTAGGAAGTATTCACTCTGCATTTTCTCATATTGAAATAAAGCATGATAATTAAAAAGCTACTTTTAAATCTTGTGAAAAATCTGTATAATAAGGAGCTTTAAAGTGTATGATGGAAAGAAATTAAGTAAATTTGCATTTGGAAATATATATTCAATATTCAAGCTGTAGAGGTAATATCAGAGGTCACAAGCTGGTGGCAGTGAAAAGTCAGTGCTACCTATCTTTGAATGCAATAGTCACAACTTGAGATGTGATAGAAGTGACTTGTCAGTATTAAGAATCTCTTGGATGAATGATAAAAATTTGAAGCTAATTAAATGAATGCTGATTTTAACTTGCAAGGTAATTTCACCTCAAGAATATCAAGAATATATCCATATTTCACCTCAAGAATATCAAGAATATCACCTCAATATATCAAGAATTTAAAATTAAATTTAAATAGGTTGGATGCTTTTCTTACAAAAATTATTCTCTGTCACTCAAGAAAGAGGTATTTTAAGGAAGTCCTATGACCTGCTCTATTCAGAAGATAAACTATTTTATCAGAAACCTTTTGTGGGATAAACACACTGGTCACCTTTCCCATTGGTTTTCCCTTTGCTCATATTTCTAATTTTCTTATGATACTTACTTATCAATATATCTTTATCATCATCAGTTAAACCTTTAAAGGCTTCATTAGTTGGAACAAAGAGAGTCCATTGCCCAGGCCGTGACAGAACATCATCTAAATCTGCAGCTTTCACCAGACTGAGGAAAACGCTGTTTACAACAAACAGATAAAACACAAATACATTCTGTTGAAGTGTAGTAACTCTGCTTGGGTCCAGGTACTTAGTTCCCTTTTTTCTGATAGTGCAGCAATCTTCAAACACTCTCACTATTTCCCAGATATAAAGACAGTGGAGGAGGAAAAATAGGGAGAAAAAGAGAGAGTTTTAAGAGTAGCAGACTGATGAAAAATTATTTGAGAAAAAACATAGTAGCAGCCTAGATCAGAGCAGAATTAATTGAGTAAAAACACATTTCAAAGAGATAAAGGGAAGATGCCAAAGGTAGTTACTCTCTCGAGGAGAATTTAGATACTTGCAGGAAGGGGACAGAAATACACTCTGGAAGGGTATGCAATCATGCTACACCCCTGTGGAACTGCATCACTTCTTGATTAAATCTCTGACTCCACTGCTTTCATAGCTCTGGATGTATCATCCACTTTCCTTTGTCCTCTTACTCCCTTCATTCTAGTGTCTTACAGACTTCTATGTGCTGTAAATACGTATTTTAGCATACATTCAAAAGAGAATACTTTTCCTTTTTTCTTTCTCCTTTTTATTTTTGTTGGTTTTTTTGCTTTGATTTGTTTTTGTTTTGGTTTGGTTTTTTTTTGCAATCCTTCCCCCCCCCTAAATCCAACAATCTGCATTCCATAATTATTTTTCCGACCAGCTGTACTGCACCTGCAGTTGCACTCTGCAGGAAAAATCTCAGTGCTGTCAAAACTGCTACTCACCTAAACCGCTTATCATTTCTTAGCATTTCATGCAATGTCTTTTCTGCTGGATTAATGATCTGTCTGAAGACATGAATAAAACCATTCCTTCCTTCTTTACTTCCTCTGACCATGCATGAATTTTCAACACATACAGCCTGATTAAAGGAGAAACAACAGTAACTAATCACACAATGGTACCCATTTAAACATATTTAATAAAATGAAATACATGCATACTTCCCAGCAGCAACCCAAATTTTAAAACAATCTTCATATGTATTTCTTTCAGTCAAATTTTTTGTTCTTGACAAGAAATGTGATATTGCTTGAGAAAGAAAAAGTAGCAAAATTTGGGGTTAATTAATATAATGTTAATATTCCAAACTTGATTTTTTGTTTCCTTTGTGAATGTTCTTAGTTGGTTTAGAAACTATCTTTAAAGCTTCATATCTAATGCAGTGTCAAATTTAGAATCCTGTTATATTTTCACAAATAAATATTTCCATGAAAACAAAGTTCTCTTCAGTATAAATTAGATTTACACTTTTTTTCCCCAAGCTTAAAAGCATAAAGATTTTTGTTATAGAGTTGTAATGGTAAATGTTGGGGGTTTCATTCAGCTTTTTTTTTTTTTTTTTTTTTTTTTGACTTTTCAATTTCCTATCTGGGATATGTATTGTTAGAAAGCCCCATTCACTTACTGTGCGATACACAAAGACCCTAAGAAGTTTTCCTCCAATTGTCTCCAGCTCTTGTCCATTATACAGCTCATTAAGCCCAACTTTCACTTTTATAATATGATTCTGCAGGATCGTTTTAAGAAGGCGTTGGTCCATCCTTAAGGTGTCATCTAGAAAGCCATTCATAGTGATTTATATAGTGAATTTTTGTTCAAATAAGATTAACTGTGGACATTATATTAAAAGACCATGGAAATACTTAATTTTTCTTTGAAATATTTGAATTAAGTCTTGGATAGGTCTGTGTATTCAGAAAATGATTCATCAAAGTGTTTTTGAAAATTGCCATTTCTTAAATTCAAGCTTTTAACATAACCCTGATTAATTGATATAGATAATATGTCAGATTCATAGATGGGACTGCTCCATCTTCTGAATTACTGCTTAAGATCTTATAGCAAGCTTTCTTTTCTGCATGTGTACCTTAAAACCTTTCCAAATTTGCTTCTGTGTGTGAGTGAATACTTGAATTCTTGTGAGAAGTGCAGGATGACCATGTGGTCACTTCTGCAGATATGTAAACACCTCTTGTATAGTTCAAGTGTATTGGTTTCTCTCTTCTTCAACATACTGGAAAATATCAACTTGCTTATATATTTTATAAAACAACAAATATGTTGTGGATCTAATGCGAGTAATGTAAGGATTAAGGGACCTGGCAGTTCATTAATATTTCACCTTTCCTTTTACTATGATTCTATGATTTACCATCATCTGTCTGTGCTTTTTTCATGTATTATTTTAGTGATATGATTTCCATTAACAAATGATACAATTAAAAAACAAGCTGTGCAGACTGGTGATTAGGCTTGCTTTTCTTTTTGTATGATATGTATTTTGAAATGATGAGCTCTCTCTTTGTCTCTCTTAGAACTCAGAACAAGTACTGGAGCTTATTTGGAAAACTGTTTATATATTCTTGTTTAATTTGACATGCAGAGCATACTCTTTTAAGGCTACTAACCTGAGAAAGCACCATTCAGAGGTGCCAGGAGAGTGTATTGGCCTTCTGGTCTTAGAGAAGATGCCAGTCCAAGCTGTACCACCAGGTCTTTAAAAGTAGCCTGCTGGTCACCCCCAAGTTCAATGACTTCCTTGGCTGCAAATAGAATAAGGCAAGTTATTTTAACTCAATTTACTCCTTTTCCTGTTTGGATTTTTCATGCTTATGCACAACAATAAGTCTGGGGTGATCTAGGTAATACTGTTGAAAAAAATCTTAGTGTAAGAAGTTTTTCATATGCATCACTGACCAGAATCAGGGATCAGCACTCGATCAATGAGGTGGATAACACCATTGCTTGTCACTATATCTTTGCGTTTCACCATCTTCACTCCATTCACAGTCAGACTTTCACCATCACAACCAACTTCAACTGTGTTTCCTTCCAAAGTTTCATAGACCGCTCCACCTGTGATGGCTTCAGAGCACTGGAGGGTGTTTAAAATATGGAACTTCACAAGAGCTGCAGAGAAAAATGCAGGAAGTTCGTATATATATATAGTTTGGACATATATTACATATTTATATGTAAAATTCACACATAGGTGAGGATAAATTATTACATCTACATTTTTTTATAAGTTTCATTATATTACTCTGATTCAGTTATTTAGTTTTATTGTAGTTCTCAGAAGAATGAGTTGGTTGACTGCTACACCTTTTCAGAATATATATTATAAGTTCAGTTCAGCTTGCAGAGGAGAATTTTTCTATCACAGGAATATGACCTTTTTGTATGAAAAAACTCTTCCTAAGAAAGCTATGGCAAAACTCTACATACAGATATCCTTGCATTCCTAGATGCAGGAATCTCTACTGGAACTATGCAGCTGTACTATCAGAAATATTAATGTGCCCATATTTTCACATTTTCCTTTAAAATGTTTTGGAAATTAAGTTTTCATTTAATTTGAGTCCTTAGGTAACTGGATAAATCAGAGACAGAAGAAATAACTCCTCCTATATATATGAAAAGAAAGGTACTAAATTTTAGAGCTCCGAGGGTAAAGTCATTTCTAACTTTTCTCTCTCATTTCCAAAAAATAAATATCATACCTTCAGAAGCCACCTTGTCAGACATGATCCTTTCTAAGACACCCCTTGGGAGTTTTTCAAAAGCTTCATTAGTTGGAGCAAAGAGTGTGAAATGGCCAGGCTTTCCAAGAATATCCAAGACACCTGATGTGATGGCAGCAGCCTAGAAAATACATTTAGTTTTATGGTTATCTAAATTATTGCAAAATATATTAGCTTTCTAGTTTCACCAAATGTCCACGGGTTTGTTAATTCTAGACTGTTACAGAAACTTGTGTTAAAAATTAATTGATAAAAAGGAATAGAAAAATAATTTTGTGGGGAAAATGTGTCTTGTTATATTGAATTACCTTCTTAATTTAGCAGACAGTAATCCATACATTATGGGAGAGGTGACAACAGAGCAGAAATTATTATTATGGCTTGAAATTTCAAAGGAAAAATGTGAACG
This sequence comes from Phaethornis superciliosus, assembly GCA_023637945.1. Classification (NCBI taxonomy): domain Eukaryota; kingdom Metazoa; phylum Chordata; class Aves; order Apodiformes; family Trochilidae; genus Phaethornis; species Phaethornis superciliosus. Next base: position 172,019,709 of record JAJQWJ010000001.1, on the reverse strand, counting down.
TATAGGTTTTCACAAATTAGATCAAAACAATAGTCTATCAAAGGTAATAATTTGCCCCTAAAGTAATAAAAAATGTGTTACAGATGTATGACTAATTTGATTAAGTACAAGGAGGAGGTTTTGAATCACAAAAGGAGGCTGAGAGGTGATCTCATTGCTCTCTACAGCTTCCTGAGGAAGGGAAATGAAGAGAGGTGAGGAGCTCTTCTCCCTGGGATCCAGTGATAGGGCTCATGGGAATGGCTCAAACATAAGTCACTGGAGATTCAGACTTGGCATTAAGAAACATTCCTCTACAGAAGGGTGGTTAAACAATGAATGCTTAAGAGCCATGTGAACAATGCCGTTAACAACATGGTTTGACTTTTTGTCATCCCTACACTGGCCAGAGAGTTGGATTAAATGATTACTGTGGGTCCCTTCAAACTTTCCCTTCTTACTCTGCTCAACATGTATCTAGTTTTGGACACTGTAATTTAGAATCATAGAATTGTTTACGTTGGAAGGATCCTTTAATGTTCACTTAGTCCAACACTCTCTGCAATGAGCAGAGACATCTTCAACCAAATGAGGTTGCTCAGGGCCCCATCCATCCATACTCTGAATGTTTCCAGGGATGGAACTTCTACCATTTACACTAATACTTTTTGATTACCTCAGTAAAAGAAGGGCCTCAGTGAAAGGAAAACAATTTTTTTTTTATGTACAGGGACACATTCTGCCAGATATTTGATCCACAAAGTGGCAAAATACACTCCTTGTGTAAAATATAGTTTGTTTTCTTATATAACTAGATCTGCAGTATTAGCTGGACTTCCTAGTTTATTCCCTCTCTTACTGCACTAACCCTTCTTACTTCCAGGTGTCAGACACAAATAGAACAGAAAGAAGAGAAAACTAAAAGACCAGAGAAGCATTTTTATTTTTGTCTACTTACTCTAAGAGATGAAAGATCATCCTCGACTTCAATAAAATCTTGAATGGTATTTCCAACAGCATTCAGGACACGATCAATGACATGAACAACACCGTTGGTAGCAATTTGGTTACCATGGATTATTCTGGCACAGTTAACAGTAACAACCTATATTTGAACAATAAAGAAATTATATTTATCTTTTAACAAGAAAGTTCATTCTCATTTGAATTTTTATTTCTAAACAAAAATCACATGTTCATTAACTCTCCCTTAGCAATTACTGTACACAACAGACAAAATTTCAAGTGGAAGTTTGTTTTTGTAAGTGGCAATTGACTTGCTAGATGTTAAATTTTCTATAACTTATTTTATCAAAGGAGAGGAAAAGGGAAATAAAGGAAATAAAGGAAATAAAGGAAATAAAGCAAATGAAATAAAGGAAAGAGTAATGGCTATAACTGAATAATTATTTATGGAAAAAAAACAAAACAAAAAACAGACTTACCCCATTAGGATAATGGTTAATAAGCAATTTCTGGCCATTATACATAGACACTAGTGTCATGCCATTCTTCAGATCCTTCGTCAACATGCGCTTGTTAACCATATGGTGGTGCAGAGCATTATATAGTTCAATATTTACATTGTCAACCAAATTCCTATGAATTTCCTGAAGAAGAAAAGAATTTATGTAATCTGAAGATTCAAAACATTCTTTCAGTTGGAAAGATGTACATATTGCTCTATTCTAACATGTGCTTTCAATATATTCAATAGTGGATATTTCCTGTTAGGTGACACAACTTTGAAATGGAAGAAAAGAGGTCTCATCACAGACAAATTATTGGAGGAGTTGTGATTCAGTGTTTATTTAAATAAAAACATTACTGAAAGAAGAACACCTGAATCACTGAGAAAGTAGGACTATATTCTGCAACATCCAATTGCTGGAATCCCTGTGAGTTTCTCCAAAACTATGTGAATAATTGTAATGATGCTAATATATGTCACGCAAGGGCTTCAATAAGAAACATTTACAGTAGTTTAGTATTTCAAAATTCAGACTTTCTAGTTTCAGCAATGCATGTTAAACTTGTAAATTTTTTTATTGTAACTTGTGCAGTGCAACTTTTTATCTAAAATATCAGTATTGTTTTTAATCTACATTATCATATACTAACTGTTGCACCTAAACCAGCACTAGCTGCAAGATTTACATCCTTAATATATACGAGTGGGTACACACAGGCACAGACACACACTTACAGAATCTAGTTGCTCCCAGGCTTCATTGCTTGGTGCAAAGAAAGTGAATGATCCTCGTCCCTCAATCTCTGTTCTCAGCTTTGATATGTCAGAATACTGCTGCGTGGAGGTAGCTCCCACAATACCAAGTGTCCCATATACATGATCGATAGGAGCAACTAAAATAAATTTGAGATAAGAAAACTGTAAACTCTCATTCATCCAGTTTCTCACAATCAAATCTACTTTTTTTCCATTGACTGGTCAATAGTATTGCCTTTCTGAAACTTTAAATCAGTGCTGAAACAATGTACTTTGATTAAATTTCAATTGTCAACATACTGCTTGTATTTTTGTTGCTTTTGACTTTTTGTTTTGGTTTTTTGTTTGTTTTTTCTTAATGAAAAATTAGATCAAACAAAGCCAAATATTGTCAAGTTTTCTTCAGAAGAGTTGTCTTTTTTTGTGCCAAGACATCCTGAAATGGGAGGCTATCTATTGAGGACAGGAGCAAATTCTATATATTATCACAAAAACTTCAATGGAGTTGGTGTCATTTGATCATGGCAGACCTGAGGTCTCTTACTCTTCTGGGCTGTGATTTCTGCATATATCGATTCATCCAGAGAGCAAGAATGGCTATAGTTTCACAGTTAACATGTTGCTACATGAGAACAGGATTTATGTCTCTTAATTCTAGACATCCAGAAGTGAGGCATCTGCATGTAAACTAATTGTTCTTGGCTCTTTTTATGGTCACAGAGAGGAGCAGGAAAATTTAGAATGTGGCTGACCTCATCCGAATGTAAACATTTAAAGCCAGATTAATTCTACTGAACAAACCAAAGTTTGTCTTTGATATGCCTAACTCTATTATTTAATGTAAAAAGATTAGTTCAGAGCACTGATTATTCTTCACTGCTGCAAATATTTCTATTTATGCAAAACAGAACAGCACCTATAGGAGAAATTAAGAATACCTGTCTTCATTTCCACTCTTTATTTTATTTAAAGCTTATAAAATTCTTTTGATAAATAAGATACAGGTCTTCTCAAGAGAAGGAGTAAGCAGAATTTAGATATGCCACACTTTTTGTCTTATGTTTCTGACTTTACTGGTATACTTTACATTGTTTTAGGATGTGATGGGAACAGAGATAAAAGTTCTTCAACAGCTTTGGGAACCAGAGATGCTACCATTCCTCTCCAACCCAACAACTGGAAGAGGCTGGGAAATTGAACATAAACTGCACAATCAAATGCAATGCCGGCTGATTTTAACTGAGTTGATTGTATGCAAAAGAAACTGTGTGTTCTCAGGCAGTAATTCTTAAAAAGAGGTAATGCTTTCTCAAGATGGCCACCTTTGAAGTCTCCTGTGTTGTAATGCTTCTCATATACTGACTCATTCATATGAAAAAAAGCTTATACCTGCAGGACATCCTCTAGTACCATCCATCTTCATATAGCCAGGACAGCACTCATATAAGACAGTTCTGTGGGATATAGACAAAATTAAATTAAATATTATACTGAACAAGTGTATACTAATTTTAGCTGAATCTTTTTTTTTTTTTTAATAATAATATTTTTAATTGTTATGTACACATTTTGCAGATCTTAAATATCTTTTTTTATCATTTAGCCATTTCTGTACAGACTGCAAACTGGTTGTAGTTTACTAAATGCAGGGCTTTTGAATTTACAGAATGACTGCCATCAGTAATTTTAAGTGCTAAGAAGGAACATGGGAGGGGATGTGTAACTCATGAGGGGTTATCAATGGTAATGTGACTAGAAGAGCAGATGAATAAAATTAACATGTATATTGTGACAAGATTAGACAGGCCTGAAGAAAAAAAAAAGTGGGTTCATAGAGAGAAACTGGTGGAGAAACAGAAAGAGGGTTATAAAGAAAAAAAAAAAGAAGTACTGAACAGAAATTATAATGACAAAACTACAAGAGGACACCTACATGTTTGATATAGGAATGAAGCAGTTACTTAGGAAGAGATCTTGTGGATTGTTTGGTGACAGAAAGTGGGATGGAAATGCTTCAGTTTATCAAAGAAGAATTTGAAGAAGCTCAGGAATGAGGGAGAGAAATAGTAAAACAGTCCATGGAAGTCACTAAAGACTGGGTGGATGGACACAAGAGAAAGTTCACTGGTAACACTCAATTCACATTATGAGGATGAAGACCAGACTGCAACTAATAAAAAACAGAGTTAAATGAGTATACCAGGACAGCATACATAGAATTTTACAATACTGAAAACCAGGAACTGTTGTATCATGATGTCAATAGAATATTGCCATTCTTGAATACTGTACAATAAATGTATCAGCAAACCATGACTAACTGGTTATGCTACACTGTAACACTCAAGGTAGTATTGATGATCTTACAAGATTTAATGTCTTCCTAATGAATATGACAAAAAAAAAAATCTGCACCAGAGATATGCTGGAGAAATTCTCCTCTCTTCCACGGATGTGCAAATTCACTGAAGTTATCACAGGGCTGATTTTAGTTTCTCAGCAAAGGGAATGCTTACACATTATGTTACCATGGTCTAAAACATAAACTTTAAGACATTAGACTTCAGTTTTTACGTTGCAAATTATGGTGTGCTGTGAATGATAAGGAAAAATTGCCATCTTGGTTTTACAGAACAGATTTATTTTTATAGGTGTGGCTGATGTTGGCACTGCTAGAGTTCTCATTCCTTGAATGTTTTTGCTGAGTCTTTAGGACTACGTTCGATGTTTTAATTTATAAACTGGTGCCAGCTGAGTACAGTTTTCTAATTTTTCATAAACTAAAGCTGACAAAACATTAATTAAAAACACATTAAAATGAGCAGTTATTTAAATGAAAAACTGGATTTAGGAACATCAATATCAAAATTACTTAAAGAGATTAAAAGATGATAGTAGACTGCAGGAAAAATTGCATTTTAAAGCATGATTTTAATAATGAGGATTATAAGTCTATAATTGACAGCAGTCTAATAGATGAAAATTAACTTTAAAAAAAATCCAACATGGTCTTCCCTTTCTGTGCTATGAAAATGTTTTTTCTCCATTCCCACATACACAAGTGACATTCACCTTTCTCCACGTGAGTCTTTTCAACTGAGAAACCATATACTGAAAGTATTAGAATAGTTCTTTTTAATACATCTCCTTCTTTAAAGCAGTTTACTGAATGGCTATTTCTGTGAATGCAAGAATATCATAGAGTTTAGGCTACAGATATTCTAACTAGTAAGGAAATTGCTCTTATCCTCTTTCTCCTTGTTGCATTCCTGACAGAAGGTAGTTTAAAAACAAGAACAAAATAAAACAGTGTAGTAGAATAAGAGTCAGAATGTTCTTCCAACTGTGTGAACTGCTTTGTCATGAGAAAATGTTTTTTCCTTCCATAGAGTAGAAAATATTCTCCCTCTCAACCCATGAGCAGCTACGAGACTCCACTTAACACTTAGTTTTTGGAACAAGGAAAGAGGAAGCTGAGCTATAAGCACAGAATAAGACATGGCAAGTTTAGTCTTCTAGTCTTCTTACACCATCCAACAATGACACAACTAATGAAAGACAGAAAATTGGCTGAAGAACATAGTCAAGAAAGAAAACGCTTCTTCAGCCAAGTATTACAAGAACAGTGCCTTTTTTACCTTGTAACTTGTTATTGTACAGCTCAGACATTTTTCAGTCATTGAGAGTTACTATAATTTCCTACTTAAAGTATCCACATTCCTCATTGCAGTTATAAGGTCCATGTATCAGCTGGGCTCAAAATACAGTGAAAAAGATGGGAGAAAAGGGAGGCTCCCATGGTAAGGTTAGAACAAGGTAAAACAAAGCACAAGGTGCAGTTCCTCAGCACCACTTGTGTATTGACTTTATGCCTCCAGAAAGTGCCATCTCACAACATAATTCAGCCTCATATGCGTTTCCCTATTAGTTTAATATAAGATGCTGTTCAAGTGAAGAAAGCAGTGACTCAGGTAACAAGTAATGCTGCCTTTTAAGCTTTTGGAGTTTTTTAAAATTGTTTTTGGCTTTTTGATTTTTTGTTGTTGTTGTTGTTGTTGATGCTGTTGGTGGTTATTATTTTGTTTTTGTCTTTTTTTTAACATAAAGATTTTCTGATCTCATCCTATGGAGTACATTCCAAATGAAAAAGAGGCAGAGCTACACTACCTTATGTCCTTGTTATTCTTGGCTAACAGAGCCAGTTTTTAGTTTATTCAGGTCAGCTCTGTGACTCATATGTTTCTATTGCTTGCTGGCATGGAGATAAAAACACTGCACAGAAACAGTGGAAAGACTTCTGGTCCAATTGATTTTGATTTTAGTGAAACTGTAAGTTGCATCCCAGTTGGAAATTTAAATTAGTGGATAGGAATTATTATTTATAATAAAAGCATTCTAAACTAACATTTTTATAGCTCATATATGCAAGTAAAGGGGGATTAGTTAACACGGAGATATTAACATAATAAAAGCTATTGTTCTTGGGATTACTATTCCTATTAAACTGGGCATCTCTGTTTTGGGTACAGAGAGCATGACTCTCCCACTAACAACTAAGACTAAATTATAACAGGTGCTTGATTACAGCCACAGAAAATACCTCAGGGTTTCTAGGACTTACTCTCATATGCACTTTCCACCCCTCTCTAGCCTTGCTCTGTGAGTGCTTGTACAAAAACTGTTAAAAGTGGAGGGAAAGGTAGATGATATCTTTATGTAGTCTCTCATGGACAAACTCACCCAATCCCACCACTCAATGTCTTCCTCTGGTTGTCTGCAGCAAGCTTAAAGCTTTACACAGGCTCTGTAAAATGTTTTACTGCTTGAATTCCTCTAAATTTGAGTCAATGAAGAGAGTGAAGTCACTACCTGCCTTTAGTTCAATGAGTTGAAACTGCCTGCTGCTTCAAAGAGTTTTTCTTGACACTGAAGGTATCTATCATTGCATAACTCATTTTACTTCTGGAGCCCAGTAATGTAATTAATTCCCTGTCAGATTTGTGCTGAGAACGGACTTTCGGTCATGGGAAGACATGACATCTATCTAGGAATAAAACCGCAGGAGTAGGTTGCTTTCCAAAACTGACTTCAAAAATATCCAAGTTTCAGTCTAAGTAATTTTCAGGAAATGCCCTTCTTCCTAATGTGTCTGTAGTGGAATAAAAAGTAGTGCCAAATAAATCAGTGGTATGGCAGACTTTACTCAAAAGGTGAAGTATTTTGGATGACTTGCAGCATGTTGACCGAAGGAAAAGGGAAGTCAGTATTATAATGCCACCTGGAGGAAGAGGAAAGATTCTGATAAAAATCAATAAACCTATGGGTCCTGAAAAAAATTGAAAGTAGAGGTGGGGCAAATAGCCATACATGGTCTATTTCCAGTTTGGAAATTGATCATTATGACCAATATCAAATGCATACAAATTTAAAACATTGTATGAAAAATTAGTTTTAACCTGACTGGATTTGCTTGCAAAAACAAAGATAAAATCAAAATGAGAGAGACTAGTTAGGATTCCAGACAGCCAGTTATATTCTAAAAAATTTGTGGAGATTTAGAATAATCAGGTAGCTTGTCTGGGTAGGATGTTCATTATGATTTGTAATATACCCACTCTAATTTACTGTTGTTATTTTCTTCCACCTCCTTAAGGAAGCAAGTAATTAGTAATCAACAATATTTACAGTAGTTAAAAGTTTAAGATAACAGCTTGGCCCATGGAATCAGGTCTGTTCTCAGCTCTGGTGGGGACATGTTATCATTCCTCATGTCTAGACTGACTTTAGAGTTGAGACTTCAAAGCCATGGCAGTGCTTGAAAAGTGAGACCATGTGTTGGAATCAGCATCTCACTCTATTGGAAGTGTAACTCAGCTCCATTAATTTATTGTATGCTGGCAGACCACTGAAAACATTTTCTCAGGAGGAAAATGGTAGAAAACTTCCTCCTACTAAATCTTCCCTGAGTCTTTCTCCTAAAGATGTTTTGTAACACTGTGATATGCCATGTAGCATCTTATATGAATATCATAATTTGTAAAGCCTCTGACACCTGGACAGGAGAAGTAGAAGCCACAATCCAAACCCATATCAGGTTCTTGCCTGATTACTGTGATTTACACCTCTAACTTAAGCACTGCAAAAATTGTTATTGGAGGCATTTCCCTCACATAAATGATCATTTGGCAGTCTTCATCAGTTTTATATTTTCACTGAGGAGGTGGTTGAACACTGGAACAAGGTTTTTAAAGAGGTGATCAATGCCCCAGTCCTGGCCACATTTAAGAGGCTTTTGTGAAATGCCTTTAATAACATGCTTGAACTTCTAGTCACCACTGAAGTGGTCAGACAGTTGGACTAGATGATCATTATAGGTCCTTTCCAACTAAAATATTCTTTTCCATTCTGCATTAGTAAGTACAGGGATTATGCTCAAGAGGAACTATGAATCTAATTATCAGCCAGGACAGCTGAGGCAGCCATAGAAATGTAATAAAATGTTAGGGTGGCTTTGAAGAAAAATTGATTGAAAACCACACTTTTTACAATTCAAAATTGTAAAATTGTGCACTTAAAAAGTACTTTGGCATTTGGAAGTGTTACATGGGAAGAGTTCACTAAGAAAATCCCAGTATCCTAAGTAAGAGTTGTGAGGCCTGTTTACTCAAGTCTTTGTGACAATGTCACCCCAGACCTATTTGGACCTGTAAGAGAACAACAGGAAAATAAAAACAGTAATTTCCTGTGACAACTGCTGAGAAATTTATCCAAGTAATTGCATAACAGCAAGGGAAAATGTAGTATACTAGAAGAACATTAGCTTATTTTGTGGGGTAAACATTGTCAGTATCTGTAAAATTACTCAATTTTAAGTGAACAAGTGGAGCAGACCAAGGCCAGGACTGGGGCTTTTTTTTTTTTTTTTTTTTTCTGTAATCACATTCTGAAACTCCTCTACAGCTGATGAAGCACCCTTGACTTTAACAATATTGAGTTATTGCCACAGACAATGGAAGCTAAGTGACAAATGAAGTATATGCATGTATTCTAAAATATGCCAAACTTATTCAGACTTAATCTGTATCCACAGCCCCATTTTGGTTATTTGTTTGGGGTTTTTTTTCTTCTTTGTGGAGAGGTATGGTCTGAGCACACAGCTCTGCTGGGTACTTCTGAGTTCTCAAAACTGACCTAATAGTCCCTTTGTGGTTTTGGGTAGGTCACCTAACATCATATTTCATTGGGTTTAAAATAGAGCAATGAATAGTTAACTCAGAGAAGTGTTGCTGAAGATAATATTTTAAAGCTTGAACTGAGAAAGGACATGCACACTATGCTGTCATTTTCAGACTTTCCTCTCCTTTTATGATTGTTTTTGGCAACAGTTATGGGATCAGTTATCCAGGTGTTATTAGAAGAAGATAAAGGGAAGCTTAAAGCCTGTAAATTCTTCATGTGCCTACATTTGAAACAGTTAGTTTGCCTCTGAGAAAGGAGATTTTTTTCTAATCACACATTGTACCTCAGTGAATGAAGAATAGTTTTGTAACAGGATACTTACGCCTTCTTTCCACAGATGGCTCCCTGATACCAGTTTCTGCAGGTGCTGAAGTATTTCTTTTTTGTTCCCATAACTTGTTGCAGTGCACACACGTTTGGTCTATGGGTGGAAGAAATATTTTAAAAAGAAGTTTCCGTACAACTTTGGAAAACTTTTATATGAAATAACAGCTCATACAATTTCTGCTGAGCATGAAATGAACATCTGGCTTCAGTTCCTAGGGCAGGCATGTTTTTAAGTAACCACAGCACAAGATTCGGAGGCTTCTCAGTTTGGCAAACCCAACTTTCTAACAAGGGCAGAATATTCCCCTCCATTCTCATTTGAACATCTGTCTTTGATGGGTAGAGATCACCAGCTGTGCCTAGTCAAGACATAATATGCCTTAAATATTCCTTCCCCATGAAAAGTGATTTAATTAACAGACAGCAGGGTCTGGGCCCTGGATACCATCAGGCTCTTTTCACTGTGCAGATGAAGGTCATGCAGAGATGGTGAAGAAAAGTGCCTTGTTCTTTCCATAGAGGCCAACATTGCCTTCTGTAAAGCAGTCAGCTATTTTGATTACTGACCATCTGGAGTACCACAAGCACCTAAGTAAACATTCTGGGAATTACTGGGGACCAAAGGGTAAATTGGCATGTAAATAAAAGGACTCACAGATTTCAAATGAGGAATACTTTTTCCCTAGCCGTGGTAGTGTATACAGAAGAGGAGTTCCTTACAGGCAAATTCCACAGAACAAAGGCATTTTGTCACTGATTTTTGCACTTCTACAATTTAAAAAAATCATCAGTTCAAAAGCCAGTGAACTTTTTATTTCAAAAGCTCAGGAAGTGTGTGTGTGCCTGTGTATAGCAGATAGAGGAAATTTAAGGGAAGAATATAGGATGGTAAAAAATTCTTATGCACAGAACATCTATTACTTAAGATAAGTGAAATAAAATATGTTTAGACACATATGTCTCCCTGATACCAGCTGTTCAAATTATTTCTGTGTCTCCAAGCAGCCTGGCTTGTAAACACTGTCTTTTGGGTAACCTGCTAAGCAGCTTACAGCATTGCTCTTATGAGAACAGAAGTTTTACAAAGGGCTCCCAGTATATATTCCCATGTTAGAAAACATTTAAATAGAGTTCATGGTTTTCATTAGGTTGGAATAAAGAGGGAAAATACTGTGGAATGAGTGCCAACTCTATTAAAACATTTTAAAACCTATAATAAACACATCTGATGTCCCATTACATTAATTGTGAACTTTAATTAACTACGGTGATTCTAAAACATATGAACTTCATTCACTGAGTGATTTTAGATTTATCTATGTTTTATGAAGTTTAACAGTATTCTGCCTTCTTTGAGAATGCCTTTTTTATTAAGAAAAAAAGGTTATATTCGAATAATGGTAAGAATTCACATTAAAAAAAATATATGATATAATGTGAGAAGAAGGAGGAGAAAAAAAAAAGATTAACAAGCAACCTTTTAAATTAGAAATAAAATTGAGTTACTTACCCTTGGTCGCGTGCCCTTATTCGACTATGAGTTAAAATCTTGTCATAGTGAGCCGAAGCAGCTGCTTGTTCAAAAGCAGACAACAAAAAAGTGGAAAAGGTGAATAGGAAAAAGTTCTTCATCTTTAGTCCTCTGTTGCTTCTGGCAAGTCTAGAAGAGAGAACTGGCAAAGGGTCTGGAGAGCTGACAATTTATATACATGCTGGAAGGTGGTGGGAGGGAACCACAGGATCAACCTGAAACTTTGTACCACCTCCTTAGAATAGCAGCTTTTGCTTCCAGCTTCAGAAACCAGATATTAACCATATAAATAATTTATTTGTGTTTTAATCCCCAGTCGACTATCTTCTTCCTTAATTACAGAAGGCTTGGCATTTTACTCTGCTGACACAGCAGCAGAGAAAGTTTGAGAAGTTTAGACTTTGACTTATGATTTGGTATTTATAGCACTGAAGCATCCAGAGGTCGTGATTATTGTGTGTGGTTTTTGTTCAGACTCAGAGGCTGATGTCTGTTCCCATATGAACTGCATTGCACTTTCCTTTGTTTTCCATGTTCTCACAGTTATCAGCTATGAACTGTTTAACTAGTGAAGCTGATGAAAGTTTCAAACAACTCTGTTGTCAATAAGTTGAAACAGCACTTTTGTCTTAAGAAAACTCTATTAACACAAATTCTGATTATGAAGTAGTTACACAGTCAAACAATGTGTTAGCTTAAATATTCATTTTTATTCTAATAAAGTTTTATTTATTCATACAAAAATAAATTAGTATCTGGAAATTTGAATACATATACTTTTTTATACTTATTACTCAGTCCTTGGGATTCTCTTGTGAAGTAAATGGAAAATGTAATTCTGACATGTAAAAGAGGCACAAGAGTGAAATGATAGACTGAAGCCTCAAGTAAAGTGACAGTCTCAAGGTTCCAGGGACAGCTGGTGTTTTAACTGCATTCCAGGAGTTTGTAGTTTTTATGTACTTGAAAAATTTCTGCCATTTATGTAGAAGTGTTCATGTATTAATACAATTTGAGGTATAATCCATAGATCACATTATTTCCTTCTGCAGCCTGTATGCATCCTGCCTCCAGTGGACTCCAGATAACTGGAAAAAGTATCAGCATATCTAGACTAACTGCATGAATTCAGTAAAAATCCATGTCAGAAACAGTTACCACTGGATCAGCTGATGGAAGTGATGGGTCAGCTCTGTGATACAAATTTTAAGAGGATGTCACTGCTGCACTCACTGCTTTTTATCTCTTTCTGGTCTTTGCAGTGAAAAATACAGTGATATATATCATCTCTTAGATGTCTATCAATGATGTTTCAAGTTGCTAATTGGCCTCATTTGGTTTCTCTTTGCAGTTCTCATTCTACAGATTTAAAAATAAGAAGGCCCTCCATTGAAGTAACTTGACGAACTTCATAAAGACCCAAAATTTTCCCAGTAATGTCTCCTAAGTGCCTACCTGCTGAGCCTCCCAACTCTCAGCATAGCGCACATTCTTCTCTTCCACACTTCCCATGTAACATCCAAAAAGGAGGACAAACTAATTCTGATGCATGCACTGAGCCTCTGATATTTATAGAGCTATCCACTATGGTTAAAGAAGGACCAATCTGAACGCGGCAAGTGGGGTTTTTTCCACATTTTTCTAGCTTTCTGTTTGTTGTCCCAAACTGAAATTGCAAAGAATCTCATTTGTTAGTATGAGTGTCCAAGTAGAGTAGGCTATAATTCTTAAACTTGTATTTCTTATTAATAATAGCTTACTCTTCTCTGTTTCCACTTGTCTTTGATTCTGATAGGTGCTGGACACATTATGGACAAATAATGATTCTAAGACCATTCAGCTTCCTGCTTCCATACATTAACATTATAAAACCCCCCTTTCCACTTCAGAGGTATAGAAGAAAAGTTCAGAAGGATTGTTACATGTCAAGTTTAACATCAGACATGGTGACAGAAATAACAGGGCTGCACAGAAAATGGTGGTGAAGTAATATGCAAATATGAAGCCATCCATATCAATGGATAATAAGAATTAAACCTTACAGAAAAATTGGTAACATCATTATATAAAATGAGACAAATGTTGGCAAAAATTACTAAAATAATAATAAAATAATTACTAAAATAAAATAACAAAAGGCAAAAATTTATTTCCATAAGATTGACTTTCTGAAAAATCTCTGAACAAATCAATGAATTCCTTGTATGAGTGAAGTAAAAATGCACAGATCCTAAAATGTATAAAAGTTCATCTTTAACTGGAAATTAAAAATTTGAAAATCATCATCCAAGTGGAAATTGCACAAACTTGTAGTTTAAAAACTTCCACTAAAAAAAATAAACCAAACCAAAACAAACAAGCCAACAAAAGGCATTAAGAGGAAAACCAAAACAAAACAAGAGTCCAGCTACATTAAATCTATTATACATTTATGTTTCTGTTAGCCTTAATATAAAAAAAAAAAAATGAAGCCAGGCTCTGTTTTGTCTGTGATATAATGGCTTTACGAAACAATAATTTTCTCATTTGCTAAATGAAATACTGTTTTTGTTAATCAACACTTTATTCAGTTATGATCATTGATACTTGTTTATTTTATTTTTTTCTTTATTTAGCAAGGTTACTAACCCACCAAGTAACCACCATAAATATTTTCTTCCTTTGGCTAAATACTTCATGAGATACACTTCCCAAGGGATGTATTGTTGAAATTCTAATTATGAAATACATTAAACTCCCTCATGGATGTGAATTATTATCATAGCAGTAGGAATTTTTACTATCCACAGCACAAGAAGCATATTTAAAGAAATAGAACAAGTGACAACTGCAGATTTTCATCTTCCACAAAAAGCAAATAGCGCCAAGAAGAGAAGTGTAAGTATCTGGTATTCTGCTTTGTTTCTTGCATTTCTCTAGAGACCTCTAGTGGAGAAAATTCTGTAAAAGTAATTTCCCCAAAGCTGATTTAAGTATTTACACTGGAAATCTATCATATGATAAAGCAATTTGTTTCACTATTCCTAAAAAGTACTAGTTTCACCATATGATTCAAGAATCCTTGTTTTAAAACACTCATGAGTTTCAGTAAGTGCCCAGACTGAAGTTACAGAAGTGTTTATCTGTTAGTCACTTGTGGTTAATTCTGATGATGATATGGAGAAATTTAGCAAAAAAGACCATAAGGAAATTAAAGGTTTTTCAAATACTCTCATCTCAGTTTACGCCTGTAGATATTTCCGATCACTTAAAATGTGTGTCGTATGTTATGCAGAATCTGCCTTTTTGTTTTAAAACCACTTGATGTGTTTAACTTTTGTTTTGTGAGTGTGTGTGTACCCATTGGAAAGAGCAAATAGAGAAAACAGTTTTAAGATGAAGAGAGGCTCCTTCTACCATACAATTGTTGCTTGATTCTTTAGTTTCCTTAGAAATCTTGATTCAGTAAGTTTGTGATTTCTGCCATTAACTTAACCTAGACCATCAATTTTATCTTTGATCATCTGGAGTAGCCTTCAGCATCTCTTTTTAAAAATCAGTTTCTTTTTAGGAATGACACTGATAAGTACTAGAAGGACCCAAGCAACCCACTGTCTTTTTGGATAAGCAAAGAGGCTGAAGGGATAAGAATGGGTATAAGAAATTCAGCATTGATGAATATTCACTGCAGGATTTCTGATGTAATTGCCTGGCAGAAGTTTGATGCTGTAAGCTATCTCTTTCCTTTACATACTTATTTTACTGAAGATGAATTTATATACATATATATATATATATAGTAAAAGACAAATGTAAATAAATTTTAAGGAACTAACTAGGAAAGACTTGATGATAGCAGGTCCTGTGGAGAGGATGATCATGAGTGCATGGATTGATAATCATTGTCTGTCTTGTGAAATTAAGGCTCCAAGAAGGCTCCTAATATTTTCCTCCAGTATCATGAGTATTTTCTTTCACATCAGGGTTTTATCTTAAGGTGCTGGTATTCTAATTCATTTTTGAGACATCATGGTCCCATGCAACTGACAATTTTTGATGTGATCGCTTTTCAAACTAGGGTTCATGTCATGGAGATTTAGCCATCTCAAAGTCAAAGGTAGATGGCTTAGCTCCCCTTGTAGCCTAGCTGGAGAAAGGGCAATTCAGATTTTAGGTGTAGGTTTCCCTTTAAATGCCTCTCTAACAACAGAGCTGATGAGGTGCTTGGTTTGAAATGGACTCCTAACATATAGACAGCCCAGTGTCATGTGAGCAATATCCCACCCTTTCTTTGCATCCTTTCTTAGGTGCTTTGTCAGAGAATAAACACATAGAAATATACCACTCTTAGATTACTTTACATTGCCATATGTTTTCTGGTGAACAGCTGGGTTATTACCTTTTTTCTCTGCTGTTTCTCAGCCTAATAACTAGCCCCCAGGGACTCTTGCTGTTGCGCTGCCTGAATTTTCAGTTTTAAGTTCTTCCTACTAAATACAGCTACATCAGACCTGCATGAGCTAATTAATTTTCCTCTTACTGTTGATTTTATTTATTCAAATGTTCTTATTTATTCAAATGCTTCTTATTTATTCAAACTCTTCTCATAAATCTCTTTAGGTTTCTCACTGCCAAACTATACAATTTGAATCTTCTAATGTTGCCCCATTACCCAATTCTCCCAAATATTATACTTTTTTTCTGAACGTAACCTTCTTTGTCAAAAATCTCTCATTCAACAGGATATACAAAATGACTGTGGGATGGTTCAAAAGAAAGTAAAATTATATCTAGGCTCATTTATCTCTGGTCATTTACTGCAGGATTTACACAGAAGACTCTGTTCCTACATACAAATTATTTTGATTTTAAAATTTAATTTACTACACTTCTGCAATTGTTTTTTTCTCCTTGTATTTCCTTGGGTTTTTTACTAACTAAGCTTATTCTACATATTACTCTTTCTTCACTAGCTTGATCAACACTTTATGCAAGGTGTTCAGTAAAGTAATTTTGTAGTATTCTTCCCCATTACGTTCTCCCAACCACTGCATGATATAGTATGTGTATAATATGGGACTTAAATCACAGAAAGCATTGCCAGGTGGAGAAACAGAAAGAGATCTCTAAGCCATCTGAATTTGGCAGAGAAGGGAAGAAGAAAGGAAGACTCAAAATTAATGTTATTGTAACTCAGAACGGGAAACACCAATAAAAATTTTTGCCCTTACAATATGTAAGGAAGCTCTCACCCTGCATATACCTGGTAGAAGTAGGTGTCTAGTTTTTAAGCAAGTCAACAGAAGTTGTAAAATCTATCTGATCCCTTAGAAAGTGTTATTTTATAATTACCTTCTAATAGAAGAGATATTGCTAAATTTTGAATTATCATGATTCATACTAGTTTTTGTTTATTACAAAATCATTCTATGATGTTTATACATAATGGTTACATTTAAACTGTAATGTTTCTAGATATGATTCTAAACTAAAATCTGCAGTATCTAGTATTGCAGGTTTTATTTATTTTGTAGTTTTCCCTTAGGAAATCACCTTTAATGTTGATTTAGAAACCCAGGGAAGGATTATTTTTAATACATCCCTCACAAGCTTTTCATAGTACACCCTGAGCTGCCTTATGTATTTTGGGAAAAACACAAGTGACAACATAGGTCCTGAAATATGAATTGTGATTTACTGAGAAAACTTATGTGCATATAGCAATCTTCTATAAAAAATAACTTTTGAGAAAAATCTATGCAGTTTTATTCCTCAGTCCCAGTCTGCGTATTCAGATGAGTTAGTCCAAAAAATAACATAAGCATTCATCAAACCCCTCAGGAAACTTAATTCCTGAGGGGTTAATTGAGGAATTTTAATTCCTCATCCAACAGCAGGTGATGCTGTTGTCATAGGCAAAGAAATCTCTTTTCCCTGAGCAAAGGAGCACGTCATCTGATACTGCAGCCCGAGATTACAATATTTCCCCTGTGTTTATATGGCACATGGCAAGTGTCAGTGCAATACTGAGATAAGAACTGAGTGAACCACAGTCAACAGGAGTTTAAAAGTGATTCAGGAAGGAGTGGAATGTAACCTATGGTCTCAAGAAAGCAGAAACAGCCTGGATCAAGGGTGCTTGTGCTCTCTGACACTATTATTTTAAGGTCACCTTGGTATTAGAAAATATAATTGTGAAATATAAACTGTGTGCCCTCGATTTCTAATCTTTACTGCTTAGAGGAAAAAAAAAACAGACAAACACATAAAAATCCAATGAGTGCCAGTAGCAGCTTACTTGTTTAGTTAATATACTTCCTTGAAAATGGTTTTTTTTTTCTTGGGATAGAAATTACAGCAAATTTTCAGTAATATTTAGTATAAATATCCCGAGTAAATGCTTATTTAATCTACTGGAAAGCTGTTACATATTTCAAAAGTAGTTTAATCCACTCTAGGACAGGTAAGAGTTACCATACTTCTACTCATCAAAAAGTCCATTTGTTGTGCCTGTATCATCAGGAACACTAAGGAGGGGTCCCCGGGGGACATATAACAAAAATGTTAACATTGTAGTCTTATTTTAATTTTATGTTGGTTACTGCCAATTTAAGGTAAAATTCTAAGGCTGTTTTTACTTTTAGACTATACAAACCTGACTGCCATGTCAGGCTTTGTGACCTAGAATATACATCATCTAGGACATGAATCAAACCCATGAAAAATATACTGGAATTTATCTGGTTGGGGGGGTGGGTGGGAAGGGAATAGGGTCACTGAGAAAGCTTTGTACAAGATAGATTTGCATAATAGATCCAGAAGAGAATGGGAATAATCATCATTTAAACTAAAGCGAATATTCCAAGTTAAGCCTTTGATCAAAAAATTTAGATATTTTCCAGTATGTGTTGTACAAGTGAAATAAAAAAAAATCAGTGGTTTTGTATCATTATTTCTTCATATTAATATTGGTTCCAAAAAGTAGGCAGTTTGTCTGAGCCTTGGAGAAGTTTAATATGTGCATGCTTTTCTAGGAGACAACCTCTTCCAGGAACTGAAATATCTAGGCTTTAAAAATTATGGGTTTGCCTAATAAAACTCATAAAGAGCTCTGCTAATAAGAACTGAATGCAGACACATTGTCTCATATCAATGAGAAGTATGAACAGAAGGTTGAGGGAGATGATTCTTCCCATCTGCTCCACTCTCTTGAGGCCCCATCTTGGACTACTGTGTTCAGTTCTGGGGTCCCTAACACAAGAAGGACATGCAGCTGTTGGAGTGAGTCCAGAAAAGGCCCACGAAGATGATCAGCAGGCTGGAGAACCTCTCCTCTAAAGACAGGCTGAGGGAGTTGGGATTGTTCAGCCTGGAGAAGATAAGGCTTTGAGGAGACCTTATAGCATCCTTCCAGTACATAGAGGGTGCCTATAGGAAAGCTGAAGAGAGACTTTTTACAGGGGCATGTAGTGATAGGACAAGGGGTAATGGCTTTAAACTGAAAGAGGGCATATTTAGCTTAGGTGCTAGGAAGAAATTCTTCAGTGTCAGGGTGGTGAGACATGGAAAAGGTTACCCAAGGAGGCTGTGGATGCCCCCTCCATGGAAATATTCAAGACCAGGTTGGATGAGTCTTTGAGTGGAAGGTGTCCCTGCTCATGCAGGGGATTTGGAATTAGATGATTTTTAAGTTTCATTCCAACCCAAACTGTTCTATGATTCAGTGATTCACTGGGTTTACATTTTTGCACAAAACAAACCACATTAAAAAAGACATCAAAAATCAATTTTAGGTCTCTCTTTGTGGTCAGTCTGTCGTTCTCCTATAGGATGTAAAAAGATGGGTCAAACATATATGGTTGAACTTTAGAGCCATATATGGTTCAGCTTCAATTCAGTAAATTATATGGGCACATAGATTGGATCTTAGACTTTTCAAATCATGCAAAGTCAGACTTGATCTCTACTCTATGTGTATGGATGCAGTTCACCATTTGCACATCAGTTTTCTTTTTGATTCTTTCTAGAACATGTAACTTTCCACAGGAAGTGACAACTACTGTAGTTTCTATTAGTAAACTGAAACTTTTTTCAGTTTAAAATTCCCAAC
This sequence comes from Phaethornis superciliosus, assembly GCA_023637945.1. Taxonomy (NCBI): domain Eukaryota; kingdom Metazoa; phylum Chordata; class Aves; order Apodiformes; family Trochilidae; genus Phaethornis; species Phaethornis superciliosus. The sequence continues at coordinate 172,000,317 of JAJQWJ010000001.1, read as the reverse complement.
TTCTAGGACCAAATTTCTCAAACAAAACCATGCAGAATATGATCTACCTTGGCAAATCAGTAGATTTAATGATGCAAAGTTAAAGAAAACTGATTTTCTCCTTGATGTGGGGAAAGAAGGGAGGAAAAGATTAAGTACTTCAACGTTGTATTTTGGAGGGAAAATTTCATGTATAATGTAAGGCACACAATTATGATTTCAGTGGTTCAGTGGGTTACCATAGCAATAAAACCCAGTGGCTTTTGAAATACTTTATTTAGCCTAATCACTGAGGAGAGGGGTTATTGTATTCAGAATCAAGTTTAATCAACCTGATAGAATAATTTTTTCCTTCTCGATTATAGTAAACATCCCATAGCTTCACAAAATATGCTTATTGCTTCGTTACAGGTCCATCATTTGAAATCATCATCGCTTGAGCTAAGTAATGAATCAATACATTATGAAGGACCAAGAGAAAATCAGTCAAGTTGTCACTTTTCATGTTGTAAGGACCTCATCCATGGCTTTGTGTGATTCCCACTTATTTTGTAATTCTTGTAGAGCAATGAAGTTTATAGTTACATGACAGAGCTCATTGCTGTGGGTTGGCACCGACACTGGATACAAACAGTATCCTTGTAAGAATTAGGTGCAACTGGCAAAGTCAGAGCCTGAGGCACTTTAAGTGTCATAGCTTGTTTGTATAACAGGCACTATTCATTGATCCAGTGAATATCAGTACCAGAGAGGCTCTTGCTGAAGAAGAGCTGAATTAATGGCAATTGACCTGTAATAATGGATTTTAGGAGTAAAAGCCATGGAACAAAATGAGCATCCCACATCCATAGAAGATCAAATGTAGGACAAATTAAAAACTGAGTTCTTGAAAGTTTATTGAAAGATCTATGTACAAAATTACTGGATTATTATGGTAATTAACAAAATTGCTGTTTGACTTTTTTATCTCAAAAAAAAAAAAAGGAAAGTTTTATTATTTCTGATACTACCCAAAATAAGTAATGCCACTGTACTATATATCTCGGATAACAGAAATATCTTCTTTGGAGAGAGTTATTGGAAAATTATGCATTTTTTGTGTGTGCGGGACAGATTTTCATTTTCAATCATGCATAAAAGTTTGTATCAGGTTGTTTGATTGTGTAAATTTATGTATTTTACAGTAGAGAATAGTCCATTATAGTGCTAAGAAATACACTACAGATGGCACAAATCTGGCTGATCATTAAATATATTTTAACTCCACTGAATATGGTGATTTTTTTATGACATGGATGATTATACACATGACAACCAGCTCTTTAAATAACTAGACTGTGACTTTCTTGCTGATTGCTTTGGATCATTGATAATCAGAAAATGTATGTATTATGTGATTAACTCTAGGGCTACCCAACCAAATGATCTGACCCTAAAGTGCACATAAAACTCAGACTTTTGACTGATTAGTATTAACAATGTGCAAAGGATAAGCTGCTTAGATGCTATCATTACACATAGAAATAAGTTTATGAATTTAGTTATACCTGATAGGGGACAAAGTAAAAATGAAGATATCTTACTTAATTTCAGTGTACACCAGATTTGTAAATCACTGAGTGACGAGCTTTCTAAAGATGTTTAGCAACTTAGAAGATGAATTCTCACACATGTCAAGAATTGAACCTACAGTTCCTCACAACTTTAAATTCTTTTAGAAGTTTGTCCCCAGGGCACCTTTAAAAAGATGATACACTTCCAAGTCAGCACTAGAGCACCTGACAGTATGTACTACTGAAGTTTCACTTTCAGAAACTGTAAGAGAACTTCTGGAATGTAGGATTTTTGTGTCCATTTCCCCCCAGCCTGATTTGGAACCTCCCTTCCCAATCTTGTGAACTTCCCCAACCCAGAGATATAAGGGCTTGCTAAGGAAACTTGTAAAGTTGGGGATTCCAAATCTGCCATTTACTTTTGTGTAACTGCTTTCTATTAACATTTAAAATTGAATTATTAATTTTATTTGTTTTATTAAGGAATGTTTCCTATATTTTATAACAACCCTTGTATGAAATTATGTTTTATTTATATACGTATGTGTATGTATATATGCATCTGATATGTAAGATATCTATGTCTTTCTATCTGCAGAGAGAAAAAAATATAAAAATTTATATGCACTTTTATATGAGATACAAAGAAAACTGGCAGCCAGTCAGAAGGTTCTTTGGGATCCTGTGTTTAGCATCGACAAAGATGGTTGCTTGACTTTGGGGACAAGAGAGACATATAGCTGCTGGTGGATGCAGGGCTTCACTAGATGCTGCAAAATAGCACCTCTTTCTTGTCTTAGATCAATATTGTCCTTGTCCAGCCAGCATGACCTGAAGGACATCTCCTGGTATCCCATCAGTGTCTGATCCAGACACACAATGAGGAGATGTTTCACCCTACTGGAATTGTCTAAGCTACAACCCTTGTGTCCATTTGAAAGATCCAGTGAAACTGCTGCCTTCATCCCAACCCAACCCAATCCTACCAGAAATAGTTGAAAACCATATTGTATTGTGTGTTTTCCTTCTAGCATTGCCTAAGAATGGGCAACAACTACTGTAAAAAACTACATTATCAAAGCACAGTTTTCTGTTCTTCCTCTCTGGATTAAACAAGATTGCCTCAGGAGCTGTATGTAATACAGAATATAGGTATTCTGCCTTTCTACAGCTGATATTTTTTCAGTAATAATACTTTGGTGGGTTGGGGAATTACAGTGTGCAAGAGTGTCTTACATTCTTGTGTAAGACACAAGTGTCTTACACAAATTACAGTGTCCTTTGGTGTCTTCTTCAACTCATTGAGCTTCTCAATTCCTTTCACTTACTCAAATGTTAACTTAAAATCATAGCTGCTTTATATATACAGGCAGTGAAGGAAAATGGTTATTCACTGATTCCAGACAATACAGCCAGTAATTTCATAGCTTTGATTGCAACGATAAATGTTTCCCACTACTAATTAATTTTTGCTCCCTCCTGTGCATCTACAGGTTTTGTTCTCCTGATGGACTTTGGATCTTTTAAATTCTTGTGTGTTTTGGTTTACATCAGGGATGTAAACCCTGGTTTTGAAGGAGATGCCTGGTTTTGAACAAGCACAAATATCCTCTGAAAGGATACAAATAACCTTTCAGCACTAATGATAGAATCAGCCTGAATTTCTTACTAGGCAAGTTAGATAGTTAAATAATTATTCTACAATTAAAATAACCTTGGGATTTTTCTTCTTCAAACACAAGTAGGAAAATCGAAGAATTTTGAACTCTGCTACTTCTTAATCAGCATGCAAAATGTCATAATCACCTGTGCTGATTTTATCTGTCATAAATATATTAAAATTTTCAAATGAAAAAACCACTTTACTGACAGAGAGGTGGTAATGAGGAGTAGGTAAGGCAAGAAGATGTAAAAATTGCTATTTACAGCTGCATTGATGGAGTATTGAGACATGTCTGGATAAATAGTACATATGGAACAAGAAAATTTATTTTATAGAAAGCACAAAAATTTAGACAATTTTAATGACTTTAGTGCCTGATGTGGAAAAAGGATAATCATGGGGGTTTTTTGCGGGGGTTGGGTGGGGATGGAAAGTGGCATTAATTCTATCTAGATTTAGAAATTTAAATCTAGTTACCCAAGTCTCTAGGTTTTTTACATTTGGTGGAATTAAATGACCCTCTCTGGAGGTCCTAATTAGCTTGGGAAAGACAATGATCTAATAATACCCCTCTTATTTCCACTAAATACAAAAGAAGCCCCAGGAAGCATTGTTTTAATCAATTAAGGCAGGGTGAATAAACATATGCTTTGAGTACTCTACAATAAAATAAATGATGATGTAAACACTGATTGGAAAACTGCTGATATAATGCATGATAAATTGTGCTAATAGGAAACCCAAAATTGAGACTGCAGAATTGAGAGCAAAGAAATAGTATAGGAAGAAAGCTAAAAGTTTTCTGTCAGATTGGACTCTCTTGTGTCTGAATTAGGAAAGAATAAAAGGTACTGTGCTGCTGCTCTTTGTAGTCAATTGATAAATCAATTTTATATCCAGAAAAAAGAAAACAGTTTGTTTTGAATTATATGGTGGTAAATTTTATAGTGATAGTACACAAACACTATAGTGCAAAAGGTACCCTATTACTTCACAAAAGATGTAAAACTGCAGAAAAATACTAAAATACTTTTTTTTTTGTCTTTTTTCCCCAAATTAGCAGAAAATAGCACCTGTGTACCTGTGTATTTAATGCCTGCTCAGTTCTCATTCAAAATAATTGGAAAACACTATCATCCAGAAAGGTCTGAAATCATCATGGACTCATAGAATGGCTTAGGTTGTAAGGGTAGAGATCATCTAGAATTATTCACTTACACATGAAGTTGGCAATGTGGTTTACTTAAATTGTAAGGCTACAGTAAGTGATCTTCCATTGGACTGAGAGTAGGTGAAAGAAAGGTGATGAATGAGTCCTGGTTACTGTGTTTGATGTCCTCCCATCTGCAACTGTTTTTTTACTGTCTTCAGTTTTCAGAAGTCAGATCTATTGGACATATAGATCTGTTTGTTACAAGAAGTGAATATAGAAATATTTATCTTATTCTGCTGCAATGGCTTTTGCCAATTACATAAATGAGGCAGCTCATGCAAGAAATTACCATTGTGATGACTGGAGAAAGAAGCAAGATGCAAATCTTAAACCATTAAGCTTCATTTAAGTCACTTCTGCAGTGCACTACAATTTACAAGAATATACTTACACTCATCCAAGGTACAATCTGATGGGTTTTTATATGCATCACACAAAAAGTATACTGTAGTTGGTAGACATTTATCACATGGGTTGTTTGTTTATTTGTTTGTTTTTTAATTATTATTTATGTTTTGATTTGTTTCTTTGTTTTTGTTGAATTTGTGCTATAGAAAATTGACTAGAGAGCAATAACACTGTGTGCAGATGTTCCCATAAAAAGTTGTTTCTCCTGAGCTGAGCAGCTAGAGCTTCTGTGAGTGAGTCTGGATGCTTTTTTTCAGACTTCTGTATTTGTCCAGTTTGACCTAAACTGTCCTTTATGTGGACACGCCATCAAAATTGCATAGAACGATACTTGGTCAATATTATGTCTCATGAAACTTCTAAATGTATAATAATCTCCAGTTCTAGTTTGAGTAATGCTAGACAATTCTATCAGGAATAATCATCAGTTCTGAAGTTTCCTCTTTAGTATTAGGTTGTGTCTAAATTATTTTAGAGTTTCTTCCTATGTACTGCTCACATAAACCTCAATTTGGGTCTGATAATCTTTTCATCTATAATTAAATCCCATAGTTAAAGAGAATGAAGAGCTAAAAATGTGAGAGCAGCAGCCCTGGGGATATTAAGATTGATCTTTGTTTCTAACAGATGGTGTAGACATAAAGGTTAATAGTGAAAAACGTAATGCTGTGCTCTGTCATTTGTAGCAGTGCTTGTAAATGCTTTGCCCTTTGTTACACCATTGCTTAAAAACACCTAAGGCCTCCTTCTGTTCCACACAGGTCTCTCTGGCAGGGTAAGAATGGCTGAATTGGAAAGGAAAGAAACCTGTACACACTTTAAAGAAGCCCTTAAGACTTCAAGAGTGAACTAAATGGAAAACATAAATGAGAATGAGGCTGCCAAAGGAAATTATAATCAGCACAAATACATATGGAGATCACACCAGACTTTAAAACATACTGATAACCTTTGATGAGAGCTGTGACTGCGTGTGGGTTTTGTGTCACTACAGAACAGTTGCACATTCATGCTGATGTTCTGCCTATTACCATCAAAGATGGAGGAAAAAAGTCCTGTGAAGCCTTTGACTTTTGAAGTTTTATAGACACCAGATATGTGAAAGAGGGCACAGCCCAGCTTATAAAATGCTGTGTGCTGAGTAGCCACCTGCATACAGAGTTTAGGAAATTCCTCTTTGCTCAAAGTGCCATCAAAGAATGACACCTGGCTTTGGTCTGATTCTCAGAAGTTCAGATACAAAGGTTCTTCTTGAAATGCTTGATTTCTGTCTGCAGAATCTTCCCTGCACAGCTGAGTGTTCAGACAGAGATTTAAGAGAAATAATTCATCTCTTACACAGTACACGGCAGCTCTTCATCTACAGAATGAATGTTTGGGAGCATCTTGAGCAGATGTCATTAAATAACAATGGAGATCTGACCCTCAAACTGTGCTGGAAGAGTCTGAGACTGCGCTTTTCAAGTCACAGGTTCCAGTTAGTTCCAAAGAGCTCAGAAACAGAAAAAACAATCCACCTCTGACCCCACTTCCAACAAAATGTAATATGCTTCTTGGTTTTTTGGTTCTACATCCCATCCAGCAAGGGTCAGGGTGGGCTTTGTCATTTTGGGGGGTTGGTAGACATGTGGTTTTGTGTTTTGGGGAGCCAAGAGGTGGGTTTTGGTAGGGAGGGTGTGTGTGTGCCATCACAGTGTCTGTTCTCATGACCTGGGAAAAGAGGGTGGAGTTGAACGGCTGTTTGTTCAAAATGTTCTTAAATACCTGTTTAGCAAAGTGAAGGGTGGGATGTGCTGTTCATCCTTTTGTTTTCCTGGGTATTCATGATGAACTGTCAGATTCTTCCTTTCCAGATTTGTATACTTTTACCTCTTTCAAGAAATGTTTTACCCATGAGAAAGGTCTGAATCTCCTGATATGATTTTTAGCCTTTCTTTTAAATGACTTTTATTTGAGGACAAGAGTGGATTTGTTTGGATTTAAATCACAAGATATCTTGAGGGGCTTTATTCTCCATAAGACTTTGATTAATTTGACTTTCTTGGTACAAAGATTCTCACTCACATCTTTTCAGCAGCCATCCTGAAGCTATATGGTTCATCAAATGAGACATTAAATATGTGCATGCATTTCAGCAAATAAACGAGTTATAGGGAAGATTTAGTTCCCAGTCATTGTTTTATTTGTTTTCTTATTTAATTGAGGGCTAAAAACTGCCTGTCTGAATATCTGAAGATATAAGTTTTGTGTGTCAACTGTCATTATTTCTGCCAGCAGAGTTCCTTTGCAGAAACAGCTTCTGGAAATGGCAAATATTAATTTGGTGGGTTTCAGAGAATGATTATGGAAAGTAAATTTGATAGAACATATCTTGTAAAGACAGCTGAGCCAAGGAGCTTTGCAGTGGTCCTGGGCTGTGATGATATTGCTGCTATGTGATACATATGTGGGATGTGGGTGTGTTTGTTGTGTGTGTTCACATTGATGTGCAATCCAGACCACAGAGAAACGTGCTCCAGACAATGTTTTCCTGTGCAGAACAGTATATCATACTTGAAAATCCTTAAAAGCCTGCAGAAATTTTAATTTAAGAAAGCCTACCGGCTTAGTAAATAACCCCTCTTTCTCTCTGAATGACCCCTAAAATGCAAAGATGTTTGACAGCAAAATGTATAAAAGATGGAAGATTATTTGTAGGATTCTTACTCTTCAAGAGTAACTGCAGTCCAACCAGCATCAAAACAAAACATGAACTAAAGATAATGATTCTGTTACTCAATATATTAGCTTCTTTTTGTGACTAAAATGCTTTTGTCTTACACTAGATGTAGAATTGGAGATTATAAATTAAGCTCACGGTCAACTGTTCAAAATCAGTGCTACCAGGGAAGGAAAAACATTCCTGTCCCAGGAAGCATCAAGGGACTGCAGAGAACAGCAGTCAGACAGATGTTCTGCCACTGCTCTTGCTGTACTCAGAGTAACAACTGTGAACAAGGAGCTATGTTTGTGGAAGGCTGGACTGAGATTATGTTGCTTAGCCCTTTGGGACAACTGAGAACTGATAAAACTGCCCTTTCTTGAGTCTGGGCCAGTTCTATGTCTTGGGATCAGGAAATTATAAATGGAAACTGACTGTAACAGTCTACTTCAATCACATGTCTTGCATTTACCCTTTATCTAACTGCTGTGGTTCATAGGTGGTGGCAAGTGTTGTTGACAGGACAAAAATCTGAAGATGAACCTAATATATGAGCCAAACAGAAGCTAGGGGATTTCCTTTTGTCATAATTACAAACCCAAGTATTACAGCAGTTTGTTATGAGTTGAATGGAAAAAAAGGAAGCCTCATGGTTAAATATTTTATACTTGAGTATTTTAAAATTATTTTCAGATAAACATCCCTAAATTTAGGAAAAAAAGAACCACAAAACAAACAAACAAATGAACCCTAACTTATTTTGCTCTTCAGCTTTATAGCTTTGTCATACTTAGCTCAATTTAAAAATAAGTGACCTCACATAAACATTAAAAAGGAATTCCAAAGGCACCTCCTTTACTAAAGAAGGTTGCTTTTCAGAACATAGTTTTGTTTAATTTGTTTTATACGTTATGGCCTTATCAAGCTACAGATTGCTGAAGTAAATATTTCTCCATGGACCGAAGATGCTGAAATAAAAGTGATCACTCAAAGAAAAGCTATAGTTAACTGTGGCACGGGTCCTAGGAAGTGATTAAGTATCCTATGAAATAATAAACAGCAATTTTATTAAATGAGACACTACAGTTTATAAAGAAAATAATAGTTGCTTTACCAAATGTGTTACTATACGATTGTCTATGACAATGATTACTAAGTACGTGGAAAATATCACACCTCAGACATAAAATACCTCAGATGCTCAAAATTCTTCTTATACCCACACTCTTTATAAGAAAAAGCTCATGTGCATCTAAAAACAGATTCTCATGGGATGGAGAAATCAGATGCTTTGCTATCACCCATCTCATCTTCTGTATTGAGGGGCTTGTTCTCAAGGAGGTACAGTTTATCATTTTGGACACAAATAAACATTTCAAGGATGGATGGCTTTCAGTATGAGGAAAAGCTAGGACAGGTCATGTGGTTTCCCTGACCTCAGAGGAGGTCTTTGTATCCTGTTCAGTGGTATTTTGCAGGCTCCACCCCAGCGTTTACCACAACATAGACTGTATTGTCAGGCTCTGTACAGTTCTCATTGTAGGTGCACAAGGGAGATGAGAACTATTTGAATTTATGGTTTTTCAGATTTGATGAACACAGCTAGAAAAGAGTGAGGTGGGAAGGCACCTCCAGAGGCACTCATACTGTCCTCTGCTCAGAGGATAATCAACCAGGGCAGATTGCTCAGAACTGTGTCCAAGTAGTTTTTGAGTATCTCCAGGGGTGGACACTACACATGGTCTGTGGGTAACGTCTTCTAGTGTTTGACTGCCCTCATAGTGAAATGGGCCCTCATAGTGAAATGGTTATTTTTCTTGCTTTTAAATGGAATTTCCTGTATTTCAATTTTTGCTCATTGCCTCTGGCCCATTCAGTAGATACCACGGGTATCTGTTTGCTTTACACCCTCCCATTAGATATATGGCTTTTAAATAACAGCTATCTAAATTCTTTCCAAAATACTCAGCTGACTCTTTTGTAGAGCAGAATGTGTTTTATCTTGTTTGCGTGAACAGATGAACCAGGGATGTAGAAGTTCACCTGCTGTTTTATTACTAAGCAAATGGCAACATAACCCAGGAGATTTAGGTATGGAAACTTATCTATATGAAAGCATGTCAAGCATTATTCTTGGTGCTTGTCAGTGTTAGGCCCAATGCCATATTGCTATTAGGCCTGTTAATGGATCTTTTATATTCCCTTACATATGTAGCAAAGGGTGTTTCACATTGCACTCCCTTTGAATTCTGGATACAAAACATAAAGCCTTCACCTAATTACTCCTGTATCACCTGCTTTAAATTGACTTTCCTCAAATGCAGTCTGCATCTACTTACATACAGAATACACCAAAATCAAAGTGCATTTTCATAGAATCATAGAAGGTTTGGGTTGGAAGGAACCTTAAAGATCATCTAGTTCCATTGTCCTTTCAATGGCAGGGACACCTCACACTAGACCGGGTTGCTCAAAGACCTATCCAACCTGGTGTTGAAGACTTCCAGGGATGAAGCATCCACAGCCTCCCTGGGGCAACCTGTGTCAGTGTCTCACCACTTGTTTTAAGCAAGTTAAATTTGCTGTGGCTTACTTTTGTGTTACTTCTCTACAATCTTCTGTGAACACAAAGAGTGTGCATGGATCTTAACCTAACCTAACCTTAACTCCAACAAATAAGTACTAGAATTATCTGAACACTTTAACAACAACAACAAAAAACAAAGATGATGAACTAAAAAGAAATTTGTTTCCAATGAACTATTTAAAGCAGACTCACTAAAATACTTTGTAGATGTGAACACGCTTTAAAAGCCTTTTGGTAAACTTGCTACTTAGTTTAGATAAGATAGGTGAACTCTTAATAAGGACACTTAACCACTATAAATCTTGTGTGACTCATCAGAGCTAATCAAGACCAGACAGTTCAGGTTTGGTACACAGAAAAGCCATTCAGTTTGAGTACATGGAAGAAGCTGTCTATATACAATCTACAGCCCAAATTCATTTTATACTCCTATATGTCCCTAGGGTTGTGAGACTTCATACATTGTGAATAATTTCCTCATCAAGGTAGAATCAAGTCTTGTTACTCAGAAAGTACAAATAGAACAGTATTCTGGAATTTCTGGAGTATTTGCTGTAAAGATTAATGATGTGTAACATTCCTGGCTTTCTTCAGAGGCTTGGAGAGCCCTTTGTGCTAAAGGAAAAAACTCATAAACCTCACAACAAACTATTTAGTCTAAATCCATGCAGAGCAGAAGAGCTGAAGCCTGCAGCTTTTTGTCAAAACTCTGGGCAATTTTTGAAGGGGACCATTCCCTTTGAGTTCTACAAAGCAAAGTATTTTTGAGATTTAAAGTGTTTCATGTTTTTGTATATGAGTGTAAAACATATTGCTCTTTTGACCTAAGAAACTACTAATAATGTACACCCCTCTTCTCAAGATTCTAGCATTTTCCAACCCAGTCAGCTGAGAATTGATAGCACTCTGCATTTGAGTGCAGAGACTTCTATTACTTCATGGATTCATTCATATCAACATAGAAATATAAAAATGAAAGAAGGCCAATTATTTTTCATGGGGAGGCTGCATGTATGTATTAAATCCATAGTTCAATCCATCTTCTTTTTCAGTGGGAGTATTTGTAGGTGCAAAACTAAGCATGGTGGTGTTGATCAATAAATGACTGAAAGAGCAGAAAAAAAAAAAACCTTTTTGCCAAATGTTTTTTTAAAATAAATATGGGTCAGAATAGAATTTTCAGATTAAGTTATTTGAAGTTATTCTACTGAATGTTTCCTAATAACTGTCTTTGAAATAGGTCTTCAACTTCTAAGTGTGTTGGCTTCAGACCTATAAAGCTACTCCAATGCTTCAGCTACTGTTTTTGCATTCCCCCCCCTCCCTCCACCGAATCAACCACTTTATATATGTATACAGTATTTGTTTTAATCTATAATTTTTTAGCCTATCTGATTTTAAAAATGTTCTGTATTGTGAACATATTCCAGATAGAGGTTCTGAAAGGTTTTCTCATTTACCATAAAGCTTCCTGGGGCTTTTACACTCTATACAAAGCTCTAAAAAGTCAATTTGTGGTTCTACAACAATGAAGAGATAAAAATAGGTAAGAAATAGTTCTCTTATAAGTATATGAAGTAATAGCTAGATATCAACAATTCTTTCAAGAGATGTATTTTCAAAGGCAAGGTCAAATCATTAATATAATGCTGGAAACATCAGCTCCTGTGTCACACAGACTATTAGACATAAATCCTCTTAATGCGTTCAAAGCAGAGAGGAGAAACGATTTTAAGCCACCTCTTGGCTTTTCTACTATGGGATTCAAATGAATGCTCAGCATCTGATATATTTGTGTTCCCAGGGATGTAGTGGGTGGGGCTGTGAGGCTTCCAGAAATACTTGTGGGCTCAAGTTCATGGTGAAGGTGTTGTTGTTGAAGTCACAGCAGCTGCTCAGTGGCTGCTTTTCTTTGCAGTGAAGAACTCTCTGCAGCCTGGGCTAAGGTGCAGATTCAGGTCCATTGTGCCAGAAGGACAAAATTGTTTGGCAAATGAAGCATTTTCTCATCTAGGTGTGGGTTGTGCTTCTGCCTTTCATCACAGAACAGTTTGATGAGAAAACTCCAGTAGAATAGGGGGTAGACCCAGCCCCTTGCAACTGATGATGCTATCAAAAAGAGCATCATGGCTGGAATGAATGATAAATTCATCCATATTTTTTTATAGTAATAAAGATCTTAGGTTTTCTTGTTACAGTTATTCTACTTTGTAAGTTATCTTCTTTTAATGAGAAGGATGTCAGGTAGTGATAGGACTAAGGGGAATGGATTCAAAATAGAGGAGGGTAGATTTAGATTGGAAGTTGGGAAGAAGTTCTTCACCATGAGGGTGGTGAGACACCGGAACAGGTTGCCCAGAGAGGTGGTGGAAGCCCCATCCCTGGAAGTTTTTAATGCCAGGCTGGACAAGGCTCTGAACAACTTGATCTAGTGGGAGGTGTCCCTGCCCATGGCAGGGGGGTTGGAACTGGATGATTTTAAAGGTCTCTTCCAACCCTGAAAATTCTATGATTCTACGAAAAGAAATGAAGGACATGTTTAGGGTGCTTAGCTGGGGTTTGGGACATATAGGCTACTTTTACACTACGTATTTCATCTAAGTGTGGAAAGCTTCCTTCGTACTACCTAAGATCCTTGAGATATGGACAGTCTTTTTATAGATGTGAACCCCTGTGATATCAAGAATTGGAGCCTGTGCTTCTGAGCTGAGTGACCTGTAAAACAGGTCTACCAATATTTTGGAAAGAGGACAAGTCCTATTCTTGCCTAAGAGCCTAAGCCAAAGGGAAAGACCTCCTTCTCCTTTACCTCTACAGTTTTCTCCAGACTACTTTTCCTAATTCTGCTGCCAGGTATAGCAGTGATGTATCTAATTTTCATTACTTATTTAGTAAGGCCATAGTGCAATAAAGTAAATGCTAGCTTGTCCTCTGTTGTGATCATTTTAAGGACCTCTTTGAAAAAAAATGGTGTAGGCATTAGGAATCATGCTTGTATATTACAAATATATGCTTCTTCGCTGCCTTGTGAAGAAAAAACATCCAAAACCACAGCCTAAACATGTCCAAGTAATTTACTGGAAAAATACTAAGATCACAAGGTCACGATTAACAAACAAAACATGATTAAGAGCGGAAAATACACTACTAAAATGTAAGATATTCCCAGGGAGTGGAAGAATAGAGCATTTCTGGGAAAGAGATGAAAAGCCAAGACTTTGTTTCATAGCCAATAAACAAAGTATGGAACAGGAAAAAAAAAAAAAGTGAGTTATTTCAATTCATTAAAAAAAATCTTTTGTATTTAAAATGCTGACAAACGAAATAAAGATCATTTAATAGGTATTCCTGCAAGTGATGGGAATATTCTAGTCATCTTCCAGTTCACTTCCTCCTTCCATTAAGTGAAATAGTTCTCTCTGAAAGCATCAGTATGAACTTCAGATAGAAAGACATTAAAAAAAAAATAATTGTCCCAAGCTGGAAATTAGAATGATGAAATATGCTAAATCCTTATTGCCTATCACCAATAGAAAACAGATGTCCTTATTGTGTGAGTAGGTATATTACACTAAATGTCTTAACCAAAATGTATTGGAGGTAAATTCCAACTGCAGTTCCAGCTAGATATGGATTTTTGTAGTCTCAGATTCAACATTTACAGTACTCTTCAATAGCTGTAGTGTCTGTTTAATGCATCACAATCCAAAGTAATTTGAAAAAATGTTATGAAATATGACCCTGACACAAAAAGTGTTCCTTGGTGTTCTGTCTCATGATTAATACTGACAAATGACTAAAAAAAATGTTTTGGATCCCCCATGTGAGATAAATAATAGACTGGTTTCAGACTGACAGATTTTTATTGTGATATATGAAGACTGAATATACTAGCTCAGAGTTTGTGTGAATGAATTACTTGATTGAGTCAGCATCAAGGACAGAACAGGAAAAGTAAGTGTGCAAAAAAGCTAGGAGATGTGAGAATAGGGCAAAGAATGGTGGAAGAAGAAGAGATACTTGAAGGAATGAATTCAGAAGGCTTCAATAGCAAATACAGACAAAAATAGAAAGAAAGAGAATTTAGAATACCAGAGAGCAGCCCAGAAAAAAAAGACCCAACTGAACATAGAGGTATCTATATTGCTCATCTATGTAATTTAATTATTGAATTGATTTCAAAGAATCACTGACTGAATGATTTTGTGTGATCACTGAAGCAGGTGCTGAGGACATGACTTAGAATGTTGTTTTCCTGATGAATTCTGTTCATTACGGCTATTCCTACTCAGATGGCATGGAAACTGAGACATAGCCCTCTTTCATACTACACAGCTCAGCTTTGGTTCAAACTGCAGCAGCTGCAGGTATAAATAGTTCCAATAGGCAGCAGTCTTCTCCTGTAGATGCAGCAATAATAAATAGTAATATTACTGTAGATTACTTCTGCGGTTTCCAGCACATCTGTTATCTTAAACAGATGTAGAGAGAGGAGTTATTACATCTTACTCTGGAATGTACCTATCTCTGGGATGAATCATTACCTCTTTTTAAAGATAGTTACTCTTGTCTGAAGTATAAGGTTCTGAACTAAATAGCATTTCTTCCAATTGCATTCCTTCTCTGTTTTTCAAAGTGAAAAACAGGTCAAGCAGAACAATGAGCCAAAATAAAGCCTTAAATGGTGCTTCTTCTTTGAAGAATACTTTGACAGAGTCAGGACATAAGTCAATGTTATTATTCTTCCTTCAACAGTGCTGACAGTGTCACAACAGATCAGTAAGAAAATCAGAAGCTGACTAATACAAATATTCTAGATGAGATTTTAATACTGTCTTTATGTGGGAAATTGATTTCCCAGGGAAAAATGTGTTTTTCAATAGTTTCCTATAAAAACTTTTGTATTTTGCAAAAGGAGCAGCCAGTCTCAGGTTTATAATTGCTTTCGCTTGGTCTTTCATCACTTATCCTTACCAGGCTGAATAACCCTTGGCTTAGTATCATACATCTGGTTCTCTCTTCATCAGCTCCAGGGTGTGAGTGTGTGGGAATATTTCAGGTTTCAGAGGTTATTCATGTTCAGCAGAAATAGAAAACAAAAAAACAAACAAACAACGAAGTAGCTTCCAAGATGCTCTCTCCCCACCATACATGGCCCTTAATGAATAAACTTTTTCAGTATTCGTTTCTCTGGGGAAATCTGGGACAGATTTGGGTTTGAGTATGATTTTCTAAAAGTCTGGATGTTTGGACTGATGGGTTGGGTTGGCCTGTTTTAGATAGAAATCTGTTGCTTAAATACCAAAACATGGGTTATTGTCTCTACTTTTCCAACATGTATGATTATGATTATGATTTAGGCATGACTGTTTAGTCATACCTAATGGGCCACTCTCTTGAAAGGAAATAATTAATGTAGACTTATAAAATGATCATATTTTTCTTTGGTTGAAATCCTGATGATTTCTTCATGTGAATCTGATTTCAGATCAGAGCCACGTAATTCAAGAACTGTAAATTAATTTGAGAAATAACAGGGAGTTTTATATCTTGGGAAATTGCAATCCTGTACAAATAAAATCAGCAGAACCAGTACACAGGTACAGTTTCCTTTAATAGTCTCCTGATTTACAATATCTCAGTTAAATAAATTCTTATTAATTTTTAAATACAAGTCTGAGTGTCTTGCAAAGCAAACCAAGGAAGAAACTATACCATTTCAAAATGGTCAGTGAAAAAACATTACTTACTTAATAAATGTGGGGGGAACAAAGGATAGTAATAAACACTACACTAAGTCTAATTTAATTTAAAAGTATCTCTTTGAATTTTCTTTTTTTCTGCTTACTTGTTTTTCCTATCATAGAATTGCACTAAATTAAAACAGTGATGGAGAAATATTATTTCCATGATTTGGTAGCTGGATTTGGGCTTTCATATTTGTGATAAGGCTGAATGACATTTCTCAGTACAATACATAATTCCTTCAAACAAAACTACTGATAGTATTCCTTAGTAGGTTATCCAGTAATCCTATGAACACAAGGTCCCAGACTAAAGTCTAGATGATGCAACATGAAATATAGCACTAATGAGTTTTACTGTCTACTTTTAGAAACATGTAGTGGAAAACTGTAAAATATCTACCTTGACAGGGGAAGCACCACAATCTGTGAAAAAAAAAATCATCATATAAGGTACATGAGAAGAAGAAAAATGGAAGGAAAATTATTGCAGAAATAGGACTTAACGAGTTTCTCTGTATGGTTTTATGAATATGTACTGTTTTTCTTTCAAGACACACTTGACACATTCAGAAAACGATGATGCATGCACCTCCCCTATTGTAAACTGCATTTCGTATATTAAAAACATTATTCATTAATCAGGATGAGTTATTTTGCACTTACTATTCTTACTTGGCCACATTTAAAGAGCAGTCTATGGTATTTATTATACTTATGAAAAATTAACTCAATTCTTTCATATGTTCTTAGGGTATTGATTATTCTATGAAAACTCACGAATTTCTAATGTCTGGAAAAATCTCTGTATTATTGTTTGACGTTTCCTTGTAGGTTTGGGTTGGGTTTTCTTCCTTTTTTTTTTTTGTTTGTTTGTGTTTTTTGTTTTGGTTTGGCTAATTCTCAGAATCTGATTGGATATTTTTATGAAGTTTAGAGGCTAAACAGGATGTTATAGCAATAAATATATAGCAGAATTTGAAATGGAACATACAACAATTTGCATCTTTTTGTCTATATTTATTTCCTGTGAGGAAGATAAGCAAAAATTTTTCTCCTGAAAGTCTGGTCCAAGGATGTGCTTGAGGAAGGCATTATTGTTTCAAATATTCTATTGAAGACCTTACTTACTCACTGTAGTGCTGTATTCCAAGTGCCTTATACAAAAAATATGTGTGAGATGTTTGGCCCACACCTGACAAAACTTAAGTCTGTGGACCAAGAACACAAGGTGAAAACCAGCGGCAGAGCCATGGCTTCCCTGAATTTCTCTCTGCTGATATGGTACCACATAGAGGGAGTGCCATGGCAAAAACCTGGAGCACAAGGCCCCAAAGTCTGAGCACTCCAATGCACGGCTCTTACCTCTGCAGAACCCTTGAGGGCCAGCAAAGCAAACAGAGTCAGAGACAGCTTTTGCAGTTTTGTTTTGAAGGTATAGAATAGCATGCAGATCTTGCATCATTGACCTCTGACTGTGATTCAGTGTGTGGCCTGGGAAAAGTGGAAGTCAAACCCACTTTGATGAAGAAGACACCCACTACCCAGTCTATCCAGTCCATTTTGGGTCTGACCTGCTGTTCTTGGGTTGCAAGAATTCAAGCTGGCTCCTACCCAGCTCTGCTAGAGTAGAAGAATCTTGCTGTACTGTCTATACTCTGTTTCTCCAGGAGATGAGGAAAATTGAAAGGACAGATGGGTTTTGTCCTTACTCAAATTAAATTTTAAAAAAGTATAAACTTAAAAAATGTTTTCTGAATGTTCAGAATAACTGAACATTGGGATTAAACCCTTTTGTATTTGGGCATTTTTCTAACTCCTTGAGACATTTCATTATTTCATGCTCTGCTTCAAAAGACTGTCCTTTATACGAGTTTATATACTGTTTTTTGTGTTCCTCATATATTGATGCTAATGGAGGCTGAAGAAGGGGATAGCTAGATTTAAACCTTTTATTTCTCTTGAGGAGAAAGTATACTCAGCTTTGCAGAGCTTAATAATATCTCTGCTGTGGCGTTATAAACCTTGCTCTGTGCACCTCTAATTCTTTTTTGGCACAGATGTCCTCTTGAAGGCAGCCAACGAGAAGGGATTTTTTTTTTTAATTATCTGCAAAGCAATAAAAGTCCACCACTATTTCAAACTTAGACATATTTAGGGTCCTTATCTGTTTTCACAGAATAAGGAGCTTATCTGTCATAAAATAGAAATGGAACGAAACCAGGCCTTTACTGGTGTCAGTTTTCCATTCCTAAGAGTCATATAGTAAAAGAGCAAACTTTGGTTTGAAGTGTGGTTTATTTCATAGATCTTCATTTAAATATTTGGTTGTAAAAGAAGGAAAAAAGACAGCAAAAAACTGACCACCTATTGCTATTCAATACAATGTCATAGTCCTATGCCTAAGTATCTTGCCTCTCTCTGGTGTCTTTGCTGTTCTGTCTTGCATCTGCTCCAAAACTTAGACCATCTCTCAGCTCAGTGATGTGACAGCATGGCTGATGCCATTACCTGTCCTGTGGCTTTGTCCTGTTGGGAAACTCAGGAAGAGGTGAAAAAGTCTCCTATGGTGACAGAACGATAGGCAGAGCTCTCAGACCTGTGGTAGTTAAGATATTCTGATAATGGTGATAGTTGCATTATAAATACTCTGCTCAGGCACATTTTGTCTGGAATGAAACCACTTGTCTGGAATGCACTGAAAACTCTTTGGAGCATGGACTGGTTGTTTTCCTAGTGCAAGGGTATTAAGCTTAGCAGTTCAAGGTGTTACAAACCCTAATGAAGAATGAAAAAGTGAAATCATTGGTAGAGAAGGACTGCTAACTGAGATCTAGAGATCTTTGTGACAACATGTGACACATTGGCTTTATGTGATTCTTAGCACAAATGCTACAGCAGAAAAGAGAAGTCTTTAAAAGAGTTGACCTAGTAAAAATGATAGGAAGGTATTCCATCATTATTATTATTATTTATTTTTGTTATACTTGTAATAATTTGGGTGATTTCCAAACAGAAAAGCTACAGGCCCTGCCCCAAGGAGCTCACAATCTAAAGTTGAACAAGGAAAGAGATGTGAAGGATAGGTGTCCACAGCGAAGTAATGATGCCAAGATGGAAATCAACGATATCTTAGCAATCAAATGTGTTTTGAATGCATTATTGCAAAGCTACACACATAATTTGTCAATTACTGCCCATATTTTCCATTTTGGTTCAATAATTCACTCCTAGGAGCCATGGCACATATAGATATGCAGGAAGACAGTTTTCTATACGTGAGCTCAGACAGAGCAGCTTATGTGTAAAGCTAGAAAACTCACCTAGAAGTACAGAGAGAGGTTTGTCTTGATTTTCAAAACTCAATTCTGTACCAGAATCATAGAATCAAAGAATCAGAATTGGCTGGGTGGAAGGGACCTCAGAGATCATCAAGTCCAACCCTTGATCGTTTTGATCCAGAAAGGCAGGGCTTTAGGTCATGTGCTACAAGGTGGGAATTACATATGCTCTATTCCATCTGGAATGTAAATGTACTCCATGCATCTGAAGGTTCCTCAAAACAGGCTAATATGAATGACAAAACCTATTATGACAGGACTAGGGAAGTTAAGACTGAAATGACCACACCGATGTAGAATATTCACATTATTTCCAAGGGAGAAGGATGGTGCTGAGAGTTCAAGGGTGATCATTCTTGAGCTAGTTGTAAAATTACATTTTTAATAATGTAGGACACCAGTCACTGCTTAAAAAGAAACAGACTGTTTAATTTTAAAAATACTGTTTTTGACTAAGACAATAAATCACTCATCAGTTATGAAAAATACTATTAGGTTTTCTTTATACACTTAAATGTCTTTTATAAAACCTCCAGTCAGGTTCCCCCCAAACTCTACAACTGTCAAAAAGCTTTCTTAAAGCTTACCTTAGAAACTTCTCAACAAATTGTCATATTTTTCCAAGCACTCAGGGGACCATTGTATGTTTATTTATTCCTGAAATATCTCTCTCAGCAAATACAAGTGTATTGTAAAGGCAAAAGCTAATAAGCATTTGAATATTAAAGTGCATAGGTTGTCCATGTTTGGAAAAATAAATGATTGAAGAAGCAGTAGCTGTGATTACAGATTTCCAGGGAGTAATCCATCATCAGTTTTCAGCAAGCCACAGATATTTCTTTTACTGTAAGAAAGATTTTTTTTACAAGTCTTCAAATCCTGAAAAGGCATTTCAAACAGTGGTTATCAGGACAATGATAATCCTCTCGCTGGGAGGGAGAAGCTGTAATTAAATTATCAAAGAAACTGGTCGTTCATAACTTACAGGTCTTCATATTCCTTCAAGAAATAAAAGAATATACCTTATCTTGTAATTCTCTGTAGCTTTTGAAATCAAGTTTCTACCAGTTTAAATAAATTATTCTAACATCTTGACATGAATTATGCTGACAGGAGCCACTTATGATTATTACAGTGCCCTTTTATGAACCTATAAAGTTAAATAAAGGCTTACAAGTCTCTTAAGCTACTTTTTATTTGCATAGAAAAATATTTATCATAGGAGTCAACTATCATATGAGAGAAACTGCATTTGTTGTAATTGAAAAAGATAGCTAAAAAGTTTCTGTGGGTTATTGCAACAGTACAAGAATACAAGATGCTTCCATTTATTAAAAAATGTAAAACAAACTGTGAAAGCTAAAGCAGGCTACAAAACAGAAGGTTCCCATATTATCTTTCTTGACTACTGTTACAAGATCATGTGCCATATTCGAGTACTAGAAAGTGTAATTCTGCATTTGCTAATATAATTCGTAAAACATTGCCCCCCCCTCCCAAGCACTATGCAAAATACATATATTTATAAATTGTTCCTTCTGTAAGCATCACAACCTTGTTATCACATAATCACCCTGATCAATTGTTTCCTGTTTCCCATCACAGTCAATGCTAATGTCCAACTCTCTGTCCAGCTGGCCCTTTGGTGTGGCTGGTTCTGAGTTCTGTAATCCCATTTTCTCCATTTCAGAAGAACAAACACTTCCCTCCTCCTGTGAATCCATAGAGTTGCCGTTGCTTTGTGATCCAGCCAGCATGCGTTTTTTGTCAGGGCTTTGGATGTTCAATTCACAGTTCATGGTCTGTTCTCCCTCTTCCAGTTCAGTAGTTTTTTCACATATTTCTTCTGCCTGTTGACGGGAAACTTCTTCAGAAACGGTGTATATTTTATTTGTACTCTGCTCCACAGAGCTTGTTTTTGATCGTCTGTGAAATAACCCGAAATTTTTTATGTCTGTTACAAAATTCACACGCTTTTGTTTCTCCTTCGTGGACTCTGACACCATCATTGCTGAGCCATTGATTACATTATATGCTTCGGAGGCAATAGTGGCTGATTTTGGGTGAATCATCGTTGTTATGTCAAAAAGGCTGAAAGTCTTTTTCTTTCCTTTCATGTTTCCTTCACTCTCACTGTTTTCTTCATTTTCTGACAGAGAGGCAGTGTCTTTGTTCATCTTTGGAGTCTGCCGATTAGAAGGCTTGCTTCCTTTTAGTAAACCCAAGACTTCAAAACGAAAGCTGGAAATATCTTGTTTTAACTCCTAAAAATTTCGAAGAAAGATGAAATATCATTTTATAAAAACTAATTTGACTTTTCAGCTGGTAATTAAAATAGAAAAGAATAAAATAAAAAAAAAGGTTTATGCTAGAGGTCAGTAACAAACTTCACCATCTGGATAAAACCTGACATCTTCAAGGTGCTTTGCAGACTGCCAAATCACTTTGTTAGGTGAAAGAGAAAAGTCATCAGCAATTTTACAATACAACACTTCGAAGAAAATGTGCCTTAGCCTAGACTACTCATGGACATCACTGACAAATGTGGAGGAAGGAGCATGGGCACTCTGAAGACCTACAGCCAATCTGTAGCCAATCTGGTAGACAGTATTATACCATCATCATAACAACATTTTGATCATCTGTTAGCATCATGCCTTCCATCCAGACACATGTGGACACATGCACACACAAGGCATACACATGTGTATGTGTTTCTTTAAGAGCAGCAGTGAAGGTTGGGCTTCATGCATTTCTACATGTTTGGCAGCTAGGAACTGAGTCAGAGCTATTCCTTGCAACCTCTGTATCTTAAAGGCTTGTCTCAGGAGAAGGCACCTTGGCTCCAGGAGCTCCCTACTTCCCTTTGTTTTATTTAAAAGATGATCATAGAATCATTTGGTTGGAAAAAACCTTTGAGATCCTTTAGTCCAGCATAAACCTAACTGTACCAAGTCCACCACTTCACCATGTTCCTAGGTACGACATCTCACATCTTTTAAAAACCTCCAGGGTTGGTGACTCCATCACTTCCCTGGGCAGCCTGAGCCAGTGCCTGGCAATCCTTTCAGTGAAGAAATTCTTCTGAATATCAAAATCTAAACCTCCCCTTGCCCAAGTTGAGACCATTTCCACTTGTCCTATCACTTGCTACTTGGGAAAAAAGACCAATACCCACCTCACAGCAGATTTCTTTAAGGTAGGTGTAGAGAACGATAAAGTGTCCCCTCAGCCTCCTTTTCTCTACACTGAACAATCCCAGTTTCCTACCTGTTCCTCATAACACTCTACAACTTTCACCAGCTTTGTTGCCCTTCTTTGACCACACTCCAGCACCTTGATGTCTGAGGAGCCCATAGCTGAACACAGCACTGTACAGGAACACAATCACTTCCCGATTCCTGCTGGCCACATTATTTCTGATACAAGCCAGGATGCTATTGGCCTTCTTGGCCACCTGGGCACACTGCTGGTTCATATTCAGCTGGCTGTTGATCAAGACTCCTGTTTTTTTCCTCTGGGTAGTTTTGCAGCTGCTCTTCCCCAAGCCTGTAACATTCCACGGGGTTGTTGTGATCTAAGTGCAAGACCCAGCACTTTGCCTTGTTGAATCTCATAAAATTGGCCTCAACCCAATCCATTCACCCTGTCCAGATCCCTCTGCAGAGCCTTCCTACCCTCAGGCAGACCAACTTGGTGGTTTTTTTAAACTTGCTGAGGGTGTACTCTATCACCTCACCCAGATCATTGATAAAGATATCAGAGACAACTGGTCCCAACACTGATCCCTGAGGAACGTCACTTGTGACTGGCCACCAGCTGGATTTAAGTCCATTCATCACTCACCCAGATTTTTACCCATCAAAGAGCACAACCATCTGGGCCATGAGTCGACTGTTTCTCTAGGAGAATGATGTGGGAAACGGTGTCATAGGCCTTAGTAAAGTCCAGGTAGACAACATCCATAACCTTTCCCTAAACCACTAAGCAGGTCACCTTGTCTTAGAAGGAGATGAGGTTAGATATGCAGGACCTGCTTTTCATAAACCCATGGTGACTGAGCCTGATCACCCACATGTGAAGGAAGCAGGATACATCCTACCTGAACAACTTTCTTTTGTGAAGGGAATTTGAGAAATATTCTTCACATTCTTATGATATCTTAGTGAAATACCTATGAACATATAAATTATCACATACCTTAAAATTTTCTTCTGTCAGTCCTTCCTCAGTTTTGGCATCTCTTATCATTGCTGCAACATATCTCTTAACCAGATTTCTCATAACTTCCTGAAAATATAAAATATTGTGTTATCTTTTTTGGTATTAGTTAGTAAACCTACACTCTGTGGAACTGGTTGGACTTTGTGCTTTAAGACATGACAAAAAAATGTATAAACCTTAAATAAGGTTGAAAATTTGTTCTGCTTTCCAACAGAAAGCAGTGGTATTAATTATCCTGGAAATTGCTGTATTGGGTTTCACCAAAGGTAAGTCTCATGATAGTGAGCAGTTGCTGATGCGTCACAAGTGCAATTGTATAATGGTATTTCCAGGTGTACTCTCCCAAGCCTCCTGTGATGTGATATTCAGAGTCTTTCTGAATTAAAAATGATACCTCTTGGTTTAACGGGACAGGGATCAGATAGGTGGAGAGTACGTTCTGATGGAGGATGTCAGTGACCTGCACATACAATCCTAATGAATCATATGTATTTGCTTTCTTAAAGACTACTCATTTTCTTAGCCAATACTGGTTAGTATGTTATTGGTCTGGTAGATATACTTTTGCACTCCAAGAATCAACAACCATAATTACCAAATGCTGTTGTTCAAACACTAAAAATAATATGTTTTTTTCCTGAGGACAAAATTAGTTTGTTTTCTTTGTTTTGTTTGGTTTGGTTTGTGTTTTTTTGTTTTTTTTTTGTTTGTTTGTTTGTTTGTTTGTTTTTTTTCATTTTTCTGTTGTCTTCTTTCTCATTAAATTCTTCCCTTTTCTTACCTGCCATAGGAGCTTTTGGAGGCATAGAAAAATAATTGCCCTCAAAATAAACATGGAACTGTACCTGGTATTGATGATGTCTTCTCAGATTGTCAGCTGCACGCCTCTGAAAAAGAAGAAAAGAACAAAGCCCATGGATACCTGTCTAGTAGTGAAATACTTGCCACATAGCAAAACAGCAGGTCTGTGCAGTATGTGCTATCTAGCAAGCTGAGACAGATAGTTTAAAGTTGATTGAAAAAAATGGCAGTGTTTGAGCAAAGCCTGTCATTAGCTTTACAGAAGGGAGAATATTGTCATTGGGAAGGCAAAGTGTTTTTTCTACATTTTAATCAATGTGCTGCTATTCCAGCATTGACAAAGATATGGTGTGGCAGCCAGGTCTCTACTTGTAGATCCCTGAAGTCCCTGATCTGAGATGGAAGGGAGACAATGTGATCATGTCACTCATTTCTACAAAGTGCAGCACATTTCACTAAATTGAGAAAAGCCTGACATAAAAATGGTGTTAGCAAGACACTTCCTATGGCTCCTAGTGTCTCATTTAATATACATCTAACCAAACCCACACTATAAAATCACATTAAAGAGAAAATTTCCTGTTTAGTTCCTTGTTAAAAACACTTGGTCACAGAGAGGGGTATGGAAGAAAGAAACTCAGCCTGCAATGCATTGCTGATAAGGAGGGAGGGTAAGAGGGTAGGAACTGTGAGGAGGAAGAGCAAAAAGAAGAGTGGTACAATGAAAACATGTAACAGACTTCAAAAAAGTGTTGTATTAGGTTGTATTGCCATGTCTAAGGGCAGTACAATCCAGAAGATGATAGGGAAAAAAAGCCTTGATTTACATAGCCCTTGAATTACTGTTGTCCTCAATAGCATACTGAGTCATGACTCCCTGTGCTCTATCTTAATTATCCTTGACTGGTGAAACACAATTTTAACTTTGGTTCTTATATCTGCTACTGGTAATAAAAGAAGGTTTATGACCTCTTATGGCGTTTCTACAAAACAGAACACTCACAGCATCTTAAAACAGGATAAAAGGACATCCAAGGGACTTGTTAAGACTGACCTCAGTTGCATAATGAGGCAGGCAGAGTAGACGTAATTTGTCATATTCTTTTACTTGAAACAGATTGGTAATGTATGAGTTACAATTTCACTGTATTCAGAATCAGTTTACACCTTAGAGATGATTTCTTGCTTGCAGTTTATTTGAGGGATGCAACTGCTACATAGTTGGGCTTGGCAAAAGTAATAGAAAAGGCAAAATTATTTCCTAATCACTCTGAGCAGGAACTGTAGAGTAGGGCTTTATTCCTAAGCACCTTTTCTTCAGTATTTTTCCAGATCATGTTTCAGTATCTGCCTCCAAAGAGATGATAGAAATTCCTTGTGTATAAGGGTGGGGGCCCACCTCTGGGGCTGGAGGGGGCAAGGCAGCCCTGGAAAGGATGATTCCTTCCCAGCACCCATCCTTGGCTGGTTTGTAGAAAAAATAATCTGATTTTTTTGCATCTGGCCACACGATGGGGATGTTTCATTCCTGCTGAGAGAGCAGCAGGGGAGTCAGGGGCTAACAGAGCTCAGAACAATAGATCTGACTCATAGGGAAGGGGAAAAATACTTCAAGGTGTAATTGAAATAGATTTCAGTTCAGGTAAAGCTAATAAACCCTATAAATAAAACAAAAGCTGACCCGTGTGTTGCTGACTGCTTTCTGCAGTTGCTGTCTGATCTGCTTCATCTTACAAACAATGCAAAATAAATGCCACAGGTTTAATTCTGTATCCATAAAAAATAGTTAAATAAGGTTTATCCTTTTTCTGCAACTCATTTGGAAACTCCCAGAAACAGTAAATGTTGCTTTTCCACTCAATGAAAAGTCAAAAAGTGCAATATGGGATGTCTATCTAAACAAATTTATTCACATATGAACACATCCATAACAGTTCTACTGCACTTAACAATTGTTTTCAGTCCACGTCAATGAGAATCTGAAAGAGAATGCATTCAGTAGTGTGTTTTCAAAGAGAGAGAGAAAAAAACCCATCAGTTTTCTGTCTCCTGTTTAAATCTTCATATTGTTTCTACTTCATACTGGTTTTTTGATTCCTTCTGAGCAGAATGAATCTTTGCTTAAACGCAGCTGAAAACCAAAGTATTAACTATAAATAAAATGGCATTAGTACTCATATTGTCCATATTTAGTTCTCAGCCTGCCTGCTTTTCTCTACAGGGTCATAGTTAAATTTGTGGTTGTTCGAAATTTGTTTCAGGCAAATGGTGTTAAGTGCATAAAGTGCATAAAGAAGGGCTGAAAACTATGGCTAAGAAAGGGATAAAAGTTCTAACTAAAAATGGCAAAAGGGGAAGAAACACTTTTCAGATAACATGTACAAAATCACTTATTTGAGTGGGATACTTTTATAACTTGCAAAAGAGAGCACTAATATCCTTTAGGAAGCTTTAAGAACACTTCTGCTGGCAGTGATAATGATTTTGGTCTTCCTGCTTACACCATTCCTAGTAATTTGTATTGGAAGGAATGAAAAATTAACAACAAAAAATTTGATAATGTTAAATTACTTCTTTTGAAGCACTTTGACAAAATTATATGTTTTATAAAGTAAGATTTCAAATTTAATGTCTATTTGACCTTAGACTTCTTAGTGATAAAGGTCCGGAAAATGTAAAGTCATGGAATATATTCCTCATCTAGAACAGAATTATCCCATAAAAAAGGTAAGAACTCATCTGTGTTGACAAAGAGGATTACTCAAGAGATGGTCCTTGGCTATACAACAAACACTCCAGATCAGTGATTTCCATTCCAGGTGGAAGCTGCTATTTCTTTGCTCAGCTTTCAACACACATTACAGACAAAATACAAAATACTCACATGGATTTAGGAGTTGAAGTGTTTTCCACTTGAAGAACAAAGAATAGGAGAAAGGAAAAGGAGATTTTCTCTGACAAATGAGAATAATTATCATGTAGGATTGGAAAAATATCATAAAAATTTGGATAGGTAGAAAAGAGGCAACTGTTTATCTAAACACCATATGCAGTAGAGAAAAATCCTGAAGATGTCCCTGACAATCCTTTTTATTTTCTCCTCTGAAACATTTAAATTATGAGTAGAAGACATTTTGCTGACTGATCAGACATAAAGTGGAATGCAATTTGAGGAAAATAGTACCATAGTGAAATTGGGATTTCTTTTCCTGCATGTCTTCTGTTTTAAAATAGCAGTGGATTTCAAAAGACCAAAAGGATATCTTTGAGACACTCAAAGGCAATCAGGAAATCTTCAGTCTAATCAATAGAATTACATTAGTCATCTGGCTTTTGCAAAGGTAAGCTGACAAAGTGAACAGAACTGATATATATATTTATATAGATATGTAAATATATATACATATAAAGAGCAGCACACTTATTTTGAAGTTTTAAGTGTAGAAGATACTTTGTGATATAATGTGTGTGTAATAAAGAGAATGCTGCATAGCTGGGATATGTCAAAATGACAGAAAGTAAAAAGGTGCTGAAATCTGAAAGATAGATTTCTGTCTGCTTAATAGCAAAGCTGAAGTACTAGTAAATAACATGTAAGCATCCTGGCCTTCCTTTAGCTGTGACTTTGGCTTGAAAAGCTGCTATCAGCACGCTCATCACTGTCTTGCTTTGGAGAAAAATCCTGTCCCTTGAAAAAGCTTCCCTTGACTCTATCAATTAATTTCAGATTCCTCAGTACAACAAAGGATGGCAGAATCAGAATTGACATCCAAGGAGAAGCATATTAATCAGCTCTCTTCAGAGGCACTTCTGTTCTTCAGACCCCGTTCCTTCCCATTATGGCTTTTTTTATAAGCAGCACTGTAGATGATTCTCCCAAGCAACCATGTCATACTTATTTCTACTGACATTTTTCTTCTTTATATGAGCCAGATAAATCCTTTCACTAGCATGTCCGCTGTAAACTATCCTGGCACTGAATCCTTTCTTTTGAGTTTTACCTGCATATAATGAACTTTCAAATATACACACATATATATTTTTACAGTGGATTGTTGGTGACAGATTTAATACATCCTTAATGCATTCCTATCTCATGATTCCTGTTTTTTTTTTTTTTGATATTAAGGTTTGCAATATCATGCCTTATCCTTGAAAAATGCTGTCTGATCCTTGAACAAGCCAGCTGCATTCTGTCTATCATCCTCTAGCACTGACTCAGCCTTTGGATGCACACTAATGCTTTTTCTACTGGAAAACACCATAATATGTCACTGTTGATTAGAGTTCCTAATAGGAAATTTAGTATTTAGGGTTCTGAGAACAAAATATTTTGAAATAGTTGTGCCTTACAGACAACATAGCACCCATACATCCATATAGTCAGTGTAAGAAACTGAGCCTGCTTCTTCCCCACTACTGGTAATAGGGAAGGAATCAGATACCATAATGCAGGACTCAAGAGAAGTAGTTCCCAATGGACTTCTAGCTCTGAGGCCTGAGTTATTACAGGGCATATTCCAGTGAGATGGAATCAGACCTGTCATCTTAGATCCCCCAAAAAGGCAAAGAAAACTTAATTACCCTTCAGTTGTAAGGGCATAGAGATTCTAAATTCAGTTTGTGATTTGGCCCATTGGGACAACTGAAGAAGTTTTGAAAAGGCAATGTTGAGCTGTGAGTGATGGGAATAAATTTTCAAAACCAGAAGGCAGTGCTTTCCCCCAGGGCAAACTCTGAGATCACCCTGGTGATCCCTTTCAATCTCTAATGACTTAACCTCTTGAGGAAAATCTTGCTAACAGCATCTGGTTTACATCTCCCCAAGATATGTTCAAACCTGTCTGAATGAGAGAACAGTGGTTCTTCCACTCTGATGGCTAAGAATAGAATTTCCTAATGTGGAAATCAAAGTTCATAGTGCATACCCACATCTTATCCCATGCCAGAGACTGAATGCAATACCAGGCCTTGAAATTGGAAAATGTTCAAAATTCTTTCTGCTTCAGAGTGATTTCAGCCATACTTGCAGCTATGTGTCTACTCAGTAGTGGAAACTAGCAGTGGATATGGCCCTATTGTCTTACAGACTTCAGAATGTCCACTTTTCCTCATCAATTTTTTTAAAAAATTTGCTCTACAGAAATCAACCACAAGCATCCTACAACTTTCCCTTGCTTATGTCCTCCACTTCCAAAGAGTTCAGTAATTAGAGTTTCACATTCAAATCTTTGGGAACCTAGGTTTATCTCCTTCTCTTCACCTTTCCCAAGAGCACGTTTCCTCACCAGGGTCTTAATGATTTTGAGATGGAAATCTCTCATGTCACAGCTGTTCTACTTGGGATAATAAATAAATATCTCCTGGAAAACAGAAGGAAGCCTGAGTCTCCCATAGCCCAAGCTATTTGCTTTGCATAGCACCTGCTCCTTCTCTCTTCAAACAGAAATTCCATCCTGAACCTGAGAAGTCTGTCCTAACAACAACTTCTTTGAAATTGGTGTGTATTAGTGGGAAAAAAGAAAAAAAAAAAAAGAAAAAAAAAAAAAAATTCAATTTGGAAAAACTCACAACTAGCTGTGGATAGATACACTTCTTGCCCTTTAAACCTTTTGCTGAACCAGTTTTCCAAAACCCAAGCTACTACTTTCTAGATGCTGGTATTTATCTATAATTAGAGGGATGTAGCAGCAGGTACCAGGGAATGATCTTTCTGAACCCCCTTTTTCACCCTGCCATTCAGCAAAGGGATGAGAGCACCATGTCTTGTTATTATGCCACAGAGTCACGAATGTGTTTACTCCCAGAGCTGCAGATGGAGAGGGAAAAAAAGGAAAAAAACCACTCTTATTCTGGATGGAAAGTCGCAACAAGAAAACTCTCTCCTGAAGGTTTTGCTAGGATGTATAAGAGTATTCTAGATCTGTCCCAGTCAATCAAGGATATTGTTTTAATCAACCCTAGATGCTATGCACTAGCATCACTCCATTAATTTTAGTGCCACTTTATCAGTATACAATGGCTAATCATCCCTACCAAATTTTTAACAAATGCCTAGCAGCATGACCCACTCTCTAACTGATACAAACACATCACTCTCTTAATTTTCTTTTTCTAACATAACCCCAAATGTTTTTTTTTCTTCAGTTGGTCTCTTCATTAACTTCTTTCCTGTGCTAGGTTACACAGGAGTGTTTTACTCTTGAATTTTTTCAACGTTCATGCTCAGTAGATGTCTGATTTTGATATCTATCTGAAACACTATTTAGGTCTCCTCATTGCTTTTCTAATATTAATTTTAATCACTTTTTCTTTCTTGAAGTCTATTACTGGTTTGTTTCAATGTCATCCTCATGCATGTAAGCTTCTTTTTCTGGCTGTTTCTTTCTTATCTGTAAGTAAAAGGAAGTAAAGGAAGCATATTTTCTTTTCATAATGTAGACACTGGCCAACAAGATCAGGATATTGCAGTAAGCCTGAGTAGAAGCTTTCCATGAAGACGACAAAATAAGTTTAGGCATTGTGAATCAGCTTAATATGTCACTTTACCTCTTTATCATATATCTGTTCATCCCTGTGAACTTGTAACTTCAAGTATATCTGGTAATCAAACTGCATATCAACACATGACAATAGAATATGTAGGAAAAGCCTATCCTTATCCTTTCCTTGATTCTAGTATTCCCCTTGCTTACTTTGGGAATACTAGAAACATAACTAGGGACTTGTTTGTTGACGAGATAGGTTGTTGCCTGTATATTTCTTCTGACAATACAGAAAAACTGTGATACTGACTTAGGTATCTTAACAGGATAAAGATAGGAGGGACGAATCCAAATGTGCTTTACTTAATGAAGCTATCAGAGAAATTCTGAGATATTACACTGAGATATAACACTGATATCTGATTAATCCATGTGCAAGACTATTCTTGCTCCCCTTGCATGTCTTCTACTTCTTTTTGGAAATTTCACTGCTAATCAGAAGTATTAAAATAGGGTACCAATAAGATTTTGAAATAATTTTACCAACTAATCAATTCCAAGTAAATACTGTTACCTTTCAAAATGTTTTACTTAGAGGGATCAGCTTTAGGTATGAATGCTTCTATGGTAAACACTTCATTTCACAGAGAGGGAGAGATGGAGTCAGAGAGATGGAGAGTAGTTCATGATGAATACTTGATACAAGAGTCTGTGGTTTGTGATTTATCAATATAATTGAACTGTGATGCTTGAGCTAGAGATCATCAACCAGACCCCTGGGATTGATAAACGAGTATACACACTTGATTTTTATTGATTTTAATCTTCATTGCATTATCTGTAGACAAGACACAGTCATGGTTCATATTGTCCTTGCACAGCAGTATTATGATGCATTCTCTTCAGTCAAGTAGATTTGACACAAATGAAAAAAATGAAAAATGAAAAAAACAATAAACATTGTCTGCTAGAATTATTCTGTAACTCAGATGCACATTGTTTGACAGTTTGGATGCTCAATAAGGCTGAGAAACTCCTATATAGCAAAGAGAAAGAGAACTAGAGGAAGAATAAAATAGAGATCTTACCCCTATTGTTCCAAAGCTTTCAGGTTTTCTTCTAATTTTTTTCTTACAAAGGTGTCTCCATAACCATTTGATCAGATACCACAGAGACTTTGGGCTTGGTATGACATTAAAAGGAGTGGGCAGAGTTCCTCCTTCTTCAAAGTAACTCATCCAGAGTTTTGTTCGAGCAAACTTCCACTCAATGTCTGCATGATCCTACACACGAGAAACACAATATCAATACAGATAATGCTGTAATTAAGGAGGCGAAACAAACCTCTACAAAAATCTGAAAAACAAAAACTAGAGAAACCCTGGAATACTAATTAATTTTCTGGTTAAAATGCCAGTACTTTCTTTTGACAGAAAGGTCTTTAACACAAATCAAAGCTAAGGTGGTTTATTTCAGTAATGAGATGTTCGATATGTACAGCATATATCCACTTTCGACTTTTCTTGCTACAGGCTTTTAAATAATTAAATTCTCTCAAACAACAAAGGAAAATTACAGGCAGGAAAATGCTGGATTTTTGTAAGAGATTTTTTTTTATATAATAGCATCTCATCATTATTCCACACTGTTCACTCTAATTACTCTTCTGTGTAACAGCTTCAAGAAGTCTGTACGTCTCATGTGCTCTTGTAGTAATTGCTAGCTCCAGAAATTCACAAACAGGTTAACCAAAAAGTCATGAAGATACTTAAAACTCTTGACTCAATTATCTTTTCTTTCCTCCTACTTCTGAATTATACATTTGGAATAAGTTGTGGGGTATTTGTTAGAGGTTTTGAAATTTATTTTTATCTGAGCGGTTTTTTTGTTTTATACTACATAATATTTTATAATTTTGAAAAATTTGAAAAAAAATGAAACTAAAGTCTGCAGTAAGATTACCAAATCCTAGAAGGTGAAGAAGTTCAAAATACTGATAGATTTGGACAAAAAATACAGTAGCCAATAGCATAAACTACAAGTCTAGTCCTAGTCTTTATTATTTACCCAGACATTTGGTAATAAAAATAGTAACTTAGAATTTGTAGGAGGAAAAACATACCACCTGCAGCCTGAGTTTGGATCAATGCTAATGTGTTATGATCTCGTGTACCAGACTTTGCCAACTAGCATTATATAAACACTTGTAGTCAGTAATTCTTTGGTGGAAAAACTTGAAATTTCCCGATTCAAAAAACCCACACATTTTGAAATCTGGGGGTTGTGAAGATTTCTTTTATTTGTTTGCTTTCTGCATAATATATGAATTATCATATGATGAATCAGTGTTTATTTTCACCAGCCTGCTTAACAGAGAGTTGAAAAATAAGAATAAGTCAACTGGTCTGAAAAGGATAAAACTGGTTTTCATTAAAGGAGAAAAAATGACACTACTAAATGAGAAGTCATGACCTTTTGTTTAAACTGCTAAGGAGTCCAAAATTGTCCACGAAACATGGGCATCCAATTTCTATTAATTGCCTAGTCACACTGTATAAAAATAAAAAAATAACAGCCTTTTAAAGGCTTTTAAAGCCTTTTAAACATTATGTACAAAACTGGTGACGGAACATGAGCTGGCTTCTGCAGCAGGACCGCCTCTTCTCCATTTAGAGTTGTGTGTTGTTGAAATTCTTCTCTGCCCAGTCTAGCTGGGGTATGGCCTCTGTGTCCTTCCAGAACAGTGCAAAGAAATTAGAACAAATCAGAAAATTTTTCCCAGTCTCCTGTCTGTAAAAAAGAATTATGTCCAGAAAAACAGGATGTAGGAACCGAGAGGTTTATATTATAAATCAAATAAAGATAAGGAACCACTTACAGCAATAAGTTGGTAAGAATTATTCATCATGGCTATTAGCATGTTGAGTAGAACAACCAAAGAGATCACATTATAGGTACCAAACATGGTGGCCCCAACAAATTCAGTAAACTCATGCCTTGCTTTCACATTGGTCACATAGAGATTGATGAGTCCAAATATAGACCAGAATAATGACTGCAGTGTTTCAAATAGTCTGAAAAACAAAAACCCAAGAGGAACAGCTGTGTAATAACAGTACACGTACTTTCCATATTGTTCAGATTTAATTTTTTTTTTTTTTTCAGATTTTTCCCTTCAAACACACAAAAGCCCTAAGATGAATGATACTTATCACAATATAGGCATCATATAGAGAATAACTTTCTAGGGAAACAGAAAGCCTTAATCAGCCTCCAGTGATACAATACTGAATCTATAAATAAACTCGAGAGCAAAAGGCTGATTTTGTTGAAAGTTCTGAGCGATAAATATAGTTTTAGAGTTCTTATTTTGGACAGCTGACTGCAGAGGGCAGAACAAGGATCCAAAAGCAACTAAACAATTGTGTTCATCAAGATGTTGAAACACACCTACTTGGTGTTGTCAAGTTATGCATTTACTATTTTGAGAGCCACTGAGATAAAAGGAGTTGCATAATTAGAAGGACATTATTATCAGTAGATGTTTTGATTTGCAGAAGTTTGGGACAGCAACAAGAAAACCAAGTAACAATAAATGACTTTATAAAAATCCTCTGTGACTTAAGAGTTTGACATAATTTCCCTTTTGTACAATACTCAGCTAAATTATAGTGTCACAAGCATGGGCCCTGGTTAGCCCAGTTGCTTCTAAAAAGTATGGAGCAAAATTTTCTGCTTGTCTGTTCCCATATCTTGAGATTAATTGGAGTGTGTTTTTCCCATGGCCTCTCTCCTGCTCCTTCACCCTGACACCAGAAGCAGGTTACCCAGACAGGATGCGTGGGCCACCAGTGCTGTCCACACCATGTCTGGAACAGAAAGGCTGCTGAACTTTGGGGACTTGTCCCACATTGGGCTGTCCTGCACTCTGGACCTACTGTCCAGAACCGGGCAAAAATTAACCCTTCAGCCACTTTCCCTCCGCATAGTATCATCTGTGAAACCCAACTTTGTCATACAGTCCAGTACAGTGCTGTTCTACAGAGACACCTGAGAGGATAGTGTGCTATTACTTATAGAAACCATAGGTCCTCCTTCTCTGCTATTGCAGCACAGTGTATATGAGTGAAAAGTGCTGATCTGGAGTCTCTTGGATGGTTTAAATCCACACAAATTATGAACATAAATTGAACAACCAGTATTCTCCCCTGCTCACAGTAGCAGAAAAGGCTTGTAAGGCATGACAATGTGCCTTGATGCCTTCTTCTGGCACTAGTACTGCTAGTTCTCACGGTTTCCCAGATGAATAATATTACTTCCCTTGATGTTCAGCTCTGAAAAATTTGCTCGTGCTGTTTTATTCAGATCACACAAAGTTTAAAACTGTATGGGTTGTTATCAATATGCAAGATAAATATGTAGTGTATGAGCAAATCACTTGATTAAGATGATATAAAGGTGTTATTTTTGTAAAATTATTTATTTTGAGAAAGAAGTCATTAGTAATATATATATTTCTAAAAAAGCCTAGCCACGATTCATACAAGGTAAAAGGGAAGAGGTATTTATAGTAGGAGTTGATTCAGACTCGAAAGATGAGAATTAGTATTAATTTGGTAGCAAATTCATATCATAAATGAACTACAGAACAGAGTGAAATAATATTTATTTTTAAATGGGAGAAGAATAAACTTTTAAAACAGAAATTAGAATACAGTATTTGATTGTATAGACTCTGGGTCACTAGGGGCCTGGACAGAGTGATTTTTCCTGTTACATCTACCAGGAATCATGTGTTAGCACATCAAACTTACTTAGTGTCCATGAGTAGACATGGAAGAAATGCAGGGGGACAGCTGCATGGATAAGCAAGCTCTGATCTGGTGACCTTTTTTTCCCTTAATTCTAAATATGTACATTCAAGTGTCATATTATCTCCCCCTCCTCTTTTTTATCCTTTTTATCTTTTGAGATAACTTGAATACTACAGACTTTGCTGTGATATGGGATGAACATTATTACAGAGTGATGTAATTTATTTTTTTTTTAAATCAAGCTAACTTTAGTTAACCGCCACTTTAATATCAAGAGAAAACAGATAGATTCTTTCCCATAAACAACATCTAAGTGATGAAAAAAGTGGGGCAGAGGGAGAGGATAGAAAAAGATGAGCCACTTACGTTGAAAATGCATTATTCTGCTTTTCACATCGTATTCCTTTGCAGTTGCCAGGTTCATTTGTCTCATTCGTCTCATAGTAGAAATACAGCTGGTTCAACCCATTTGCAAAAGCCAGCAGCACAAGGCAGTATATGAAGAGAAACTTCAAAATGTCCAGCAACATTCTTCCTAGAGATATCTGCAGAGGTCCCAGGTGAGAATTTGCAGTGAATAATGAGATCAAACGTAGGGAGCTAAAGATGTTCGCGATTGCAAACAGGGCCTCAGCCACCAGGGTTGGATGCCACATGTCCCAGCTCTCCCGTGGAACTAACCCACTGTACTGAAAACAAGCAGAAGGGAAGTTATTAATCCTGGTTTACTGCATAAACAAATGTGTCAGTTTCTTTAAAAGCGTTTTTGCATTTGGTTATAATCTTGGCGGCTGCAAAAACAAGTCTAAGAATTCTGACTGAGAGTAGAAGGAACAGCTTTTGAACACCTCAATTTTCAAATTATAGAAATTTTCAGCTGTAAAATCAGGTACATTAGTTTTTTGCAGAATGCTACATATATGACAGTGATAGATAGAAACCTGTAAGAACATTGGCAAGTTGGAAGAAAACATTTAACCAAGGCACAAGTATTTTGCTTAATCACTAACACCAGACCAATGATGAAAAAGCTGTTTACTAATGAACCATGGCAACATGCCTGTGTCTCCCATTATCAAAGAGTCTGATCCCTGGAACTGAAACTTTTCATTGAAAATGAATGATGTTACTTTGCACTGAGGCTTAACTACTGTGGCAGACTCATTATTATTTACTGTATCTCATTAATTTGTTTTACCAAACATATCAGAGGCCAGAATCTATGCTATGAAGAATTCTACAACCATGGGATAATATATTATGAGGCAGATTTCAAAGGATTGTGGTGGGCTCTGTATTTACCTGCTTCAGGCCACCAGATCATAGAATCATAGAATCATAGAATCGGATGGGTTGGAAGGGACCTCAGAGATCATCAAGTCCAACCCTTGATCCACTACCGCTGCGGTTACCAGACCATGGCACTGAGTGCCACATCCAGTCTCTTTTTAAATATCTCCAGGGACGGAGAATCCACTACTTCCCTGGGCAGCCCATTCCAATGTCTGATCACCCTCTCCGTAAAGAAATTCTTTCTAATATCCAACCTAAACCTCCCCTGGCACAACTTAAATCCATGCCCTCTTGTCTTGCTGATAGTTGCCTGGGAAAAGAGCCCAACCCCCCCCTGGCTCCAGCCTCCTTTCAGGGAGTTGTAGAGAGTGATGAGGTCTCCCCTGAGCCTCCTCTTCTCCAGGCTGAACACCCCCAGCTCCCTCAGCCTCTCCTCACAGGACTTGTGCTGGAGTCCCTTCACCAGCCTGGTTGCCCTCCTTTGGACCTGCTCCAGGATCTCAATCTCCTTCCTGAACTGAGGGGCCCAGAACTGGACACAGGACTCGAGCTGTGGCCTCACCAGCACTGAGTACAGGGGCAATCCTTCAGAGATGCTGAAAATGCCCTCAAGTAGTAAGGAAAGGGACTCTTCTGTGTCACTGGGGCCAGATGAAACCAGGCAGTCACACATCACAACATTTCCACATGACACTCACTCTCCAAAGAAGGTGACTGATCTCAAGGTCACCTGAACATACGCAGATCTGTGGGACCCAGCAAGATTAATCCCAGAGTCCTGAAGGAACTGACTGATATGGATTCCAAGCCATTCTCAATGATATTAGAAAAGTCATGCCAGTCAGGTAATATCCCTGGTGACTATAAGAAAAGAGAAACATTGCACCCATTTCTTAAAAGGGTAGAACAGGGTATCTTGGGAGGGTATCTGGGAAGATCATGGAACAGATCTGCCAGGAAGCTATGCTTAAGGAACATGGAAAACAGGGAGGTGATTTGAAACAGACAGCATGGCTTCAGCAAGGACAAATCAAATAGTGCCATTCTATGATGAAGCAGCTACATCAGTGGACAAAAAACTACTGATGTCATCTATGTGGACTTCTGTAAGGTCTTTGGCACTGTCCCCCACAACATCCTTCTCTTTAAATTGGAGATATATGGATCTGATGGATGGACCATTCAATGGATAAGGAGTTGCTGGATGGCTGCAGTACTTATTATACTAATCAGTGACATAGAGGGATTGAGTGTACCCTCAGCAAGTTTGCAGAAAACCCCAAGCTGAGTGGTGTGGTTGACACACCTGAGGGACAGGGTGCTATTCAGAGGAACCTGAACAAGCTTGAGAAGTGGGCTCCTGTGAACTTCATGAGTCTGAATAAGGTCAAATGCAGGTTGAGGGAAGTAATCCTGGCCATCTACTCTATTCTGGTGGGACCCCACCTAGAGTACTGTGTTGAGCTATTGAGTCCTCACTATAGCAATTATAGAGAGAGAATGTAGAGAGAAACAGAAACAGAAAAATTATCAGAGAACTTGAGCTCCTCTCCTATTAAGAAGAACAAGGAGAGTTGGAGTTGTTCAGCATGGAGACAAGAAGGCTCCAGGGACACCTTATAGTTGCCTTCTAGGACTTAAAAGGAACTTATAGGAAAAATGGGGACAAACTTTCTAACAAGACCTGTTGCAATAGGACAAGTGGCAATGGTTTTTAATGTAAAGAGAATATTTTCAGACTAGATATAAGGAATGAATTACTTTACAGAATTACTTTACAGTGAGAGTGGTGAAATACTAGAACAGATTGCCCAAAGATGTGGTGGGTGCCCTATTCCTGGGAACACTTAAGATCAGGTCTTTTGGGGCTTTGAGCAACCTGATCGAGTTGAAGATGTCCCTGATAATTGCAGAGAGGATTGGACATTTAAAGGCCCCTTCCAACCCAAATCATTCTATGATTCTGTGATTTAAATCGTGGACAGGAACTGGGGAGTAGTTTGGACAGTGCCAGTTTGCACAAGATTTCACCATGCCGGCCTTTCTTTAACCAACTGGTTGCACAAGTGAGATGGTTCCAGTTCCTGACAGCAATCCCTGGCACAGTTTTATTTACTTATATACTAGCAGCAACAGCATTTTTTGTGTTTTGGGGGATGAGAAGTGCAAAATTGGAGAATGGTAGCCCATTGAAGAGTTATGAATTACTTAGCCTTAGAGTTCAACCACCAGTGATATCTGTTCTTTAAAACGTAGGGAATTAAATCCAGACCTGCTGGAGTCAAAGGTTAGTACAGCCTTTGTTAGATTACCCTTTTCCCTAATGATCATGCTGTAAAAAACAAGTCTCACTGCATTTGACACAGCAGCTCCAAGAAAGATGCTATCCTGCCTCATTTGAAATTGCCCTTCAGTCCAATTCTGATTGATGCAAGGTTGGTGATGAAGTAACAGGCAGTCGAAAACATAGCTGAGTTATCAAAGACACCAGATAAGGTATAAAAGATATAAAATCCAGAAGAAAATGAAAAAAAAAAAAAAGCAATATTTATTGAGAAATGAGAGGGCAGAACTCCTCAGCATGTTTTCTATAATTTTTTTCTTTTGTGTTATTGTGAATTCTGATAGCACCCTACAATCCTGGTGTGTGCAAACTTACATCTAATAAATGACTAGGAACAACTGTCAGTGCAAGCAAAAATTAGGTGCTGAACAGTGCAGTAGATGTTCAGATTCTGGGTTTTACTGACTTCATATCCAAATAAGAGAAAGTCAAATGACCTCTTATTTGTTAAAGGGAAATAAATGGCACAACTGTGTTATTTCAGCTTCACTTACTCCTTACTTACAGCCTTTCTTAAGCTCAAAAGATTCCTGAATGTGTGGATGCAGTGCAAAAGGTTTCATGGTTGTAATCAGAGAGAGGGCTGTTATTTTAGTTTTGAGAAGACTGGAAATAATTGTCTGAAAAATAGTGAGAAAGGTGAAGGCCTTAGAATTAAGTTTGGAAATGATCTTTGAAATATACTAGGCTGAAAGCAAATAATATAAAGAAAATCACGAGTATAAGAGGTCTCTGAAAACAAACTCCTATTGATTCCACTTAATAAAGGATGATGAGAAAAAACCTAGAAATATCAATGAAAAAAAAGCAGAACGAAGAACCACACATGTGAAAAGAAAAAGAAAGCAGAGGAGCAA
Organism: Phaethornis superciliosus; assembly: GCA_023637945.1. Taxonomy (NCBI): domain Eukaryota; kingdom Metazoa; phylum Chordata; class Aves; order Apodiformes; family Trochilidae; genus Phaethornis; species Phaethornis superciliosus. The sequence goes on along the minus strand of JAJQWJ010000001.1, from coordinate 171,960,310 downwards.
AAGGACTAGACATAAAAAATCAAGAAGCACAGGAAATACAAAACAAACTTGTATCATAGGACCAAACAACCCAAAACATTAAGGGCTCAAGTATTTGCTCTCACTCATGCTTTTTTCTTCTGTTCTATACAAAATAAACAAATCATCGTTTTCTGGGATGGAAAATGGTAAGAGCAAATATAGCAAGGTTGAGCTTATTGTAAATTATGATGTTGATACTTTGCAGTATTTCTGTTATTATTTTCTGACCCTGCTGAACTTCTGTATCTCCTTCAAATTCAAACATAGCCTTTTGACAGGTAATATAGGCAACCTTCACTTAACATGATTAAATAATACATATAATTAGCTCATCGGTTGGATGAAATGTACCTGGCACATTGACAGAATTTTAAGAACAGAAAACAAATTGAACAGCATATAAACAGTTGAGTTTCAAGGCAAAATTATGATGGCTCTGCAATCCAGGGAATACAAGATAATAATTCTTGATCCTTACTCAAAGTAAGGCAAACTGAAATCTAAAATCAGAACCATTTTTGAGAAAAACTCGGAGGGACCACTGTTGTCCCATGTGAAAAAGAAACATGAACTGCAGATCTTATGAAGTCACCCACAGAGATCAAATAAGACACAGATTAGGCTAGTTGAATGTTTAATGGGTTACTGGATCTTGGTCAGATATGAATCTTAATTCTGATAGAAAAAAAAAAGGTTAAATAGTATCCAATTCAGGAAAAAACTTTAAATCCTTTTCTCAGAGGTCATATGTGAATGCAAACTTTCCTACTTTAAAATACATGTTCCAATCTATGCATTCATTATATGAAATTCATTCTGAATTTCAGAGCAGCAGTAGGAATGGGAGTGGAGTGGCTGAAGAAAGAGCTTTAAAACAGTGATTACATTGAGGAATCAAGTCTATAATTATTCAGGGTCAAGGAGGGTTAATACTCCTATGTAAATGTACTTTTGATCTGTAAATCTGGTGAAACATCAATCAAAACTACATTACAATATGAAAATATAGGAAGAAGATGCTGGCTTCTGCAGAACTGGTGACAGAGGAGAAATGACATTTTATTTACTACTAAACAGAACAGGTCTGATACAGAGACCATCAAGCCAGGACATATGGAAATAAATAATGTATTTTCAGTTACTTTTCAGAGTTCTTGCCTTGAATAGGAACCCGATCCCCTACTAGCTTTTCATGTCAGTGGCTGAGACACATAATCACCAATATGAAATTGCATGCTGTCTCTAGTAGAGTAGAAAACAAGCTGCAGCAGGTCAAGTTCTGAGGTTTAACAAATATTTAGGATAAACCAAGCAGGGTCTGAACATAACTTGACATTGTACCTACATTTACAGATCAGTACAAAATAAATTATCTTTCAAAAATGTAAAAAGAACCATTTTTCTTCAGGCACTCCATCAAAATGTGTTACTTAAGATCAATCATCTATAAAACGTGACAATGTACTGTTTATAGTCACATTATTTATAGGGGAAAGAGAGCATTTTCAGTGGATGTACTGTGTATTTTAAAAAGACTTCAAATGTTGATGTACAGAGACTTAAAGCATGGTCTTTTGAAAAATAGGTACTAATTTTATTTGTATACTGACAGTGAAACAGGTAACTCTAAATCACCTTAGCAGTTCTCTCATCCTCTCATACACACTCTTTGGTGTATTTCACACTATCCCACTAGCTGCTGTAAATAATATCTATCCACTTGTGTCACTCAGAGACCCTAAAAATGAGTAATAAACACCCTGGTTTCCTCTGGGAACATCTATCACATGGGAGAGTATGGAAGGTACTCATATAATTTTATTTAAGAGAGCTGGTTAATATGTTTTATGGGGTGCTTGAGCTGATTCATAGAGGGTAGCATGCATATAAGAAAGCTGGGTTATAGATTTGGTTCAATCTGTATTTTAGAAAAAACTTGTAAGGTTTAGGAAATGAGAATAAATGTTTTACAGCAAAACTCACTGGTTACATTTGGCATCCTCTCAAACTCGTCTAGTATAGAGGAGGGGAACTGTTGTAGGTATTTGAAGGCTGTGTAGCTGGCTATAAAGTTCCACTTGCATTTCTCAGTTCATTACATTGTCTTGTGGTTCAGTTGCCTACCACAACTGATGGTCTTTTAAGGAACAAAAGGTGTTTGAGTACAAAATTGCACATGGTAAAAAAAAGATGCAGAAAAAGTGCTTTACGCACTGTGCTGATTATGAGTGGCATGCAGGCACTAATTTGGAGAGTAATGGCTGTATATTTTCCCAGACACTGTCACCTTGGAGTCTGATTACGGTAAGCAGAAGCTGTCTGGGAGACGAAAGGATTATAATGTCTTCTAATTAATATTATTCTAAAGGGAATAATTGGTAATATCCAATGCTTTGGAAATTTATTTTCAATGAGCTGCTCATATGGATACTTGGAGAGTTAAATGACTATTTATTTTCCAGTCATTTTATGATCAGGCATCCTTGTGTACAAAAAGCCATTTCATCGGCTTTAAATGACAGCTCTCCTCAGACTTTTGAGCATCTTCCTCTTTTAGGAAACAGCTACAGATTTCTTTGTGTGAGAAGGCTTCCAAAAGTTTGTATCCAGAGAGAGGACATGCCAGAAAACGTTTGTCACAGGAGGTGGCTGGTGGGTCACCAGATCACAGGTCTCTGTGCATCCCTACCATCAATCAGCAGATATGTGAAAACACAAGAGGATAAAAATTAGAAATTCCTATGTTCCTCTATGCTTATGGCAGGGCTGCAGCATGAACAGATGCTGTATAAGGACAGGAAGCTCTAACCACCTACTTGAGGGCTGTCTCCTTTTCCCAGAGGAAAGGATATTGACAGAGGAGAAAATCACCTTCCATGCATACATGGTGACTGGTGGTAGGGAACTTGAAAAAAAAAAAAAAAGAAAAAAAAGAAATATAACAGTGATCACAGTGTCCGGTAGGGAACTTGAAAAAAAAAATTAAATACAACAGTCAGCACAGTGGCCAGCAAAAATGGGCTTCTTATTTTTACCTGGATGTGGTAAAAGTTTCATGACAGATGCTAAGAAATGCTTTCATTTCCATTCAGATGTGGTTTTCTTGTGTTTCAGACCATTTTTTTTTTCTGATGAAAATACTTAATTTTATTAGGAATTTCTCTCCTAGTATGTATTCATGTTGAACACATACAAAATGTGACATATTCCAAGGCTTTGGAAAGAAGAGCTGTTTTGCTGGAAGATATTTCAAACAGTGGGACTATAAAACTATTCATAAAAAATCTATGAAAAGGATCAAAAAATCAACATATTTAGTCTGAAGTGACCATTTTATCCCCTTCAGCTTTACTTTTTCATGTTGCCCTTATCATAAACTTTCAAAGCAAAATTTAAATCTTGATCTTTAGGTTTATATTTTTTCCCCTAATTTTGAATAAATATTATCTCCTGTGTTCCATTTGGAAGTCTTGCATGGTGCAGAAAATTGTCTCAAGGTCAGTAATTTCTTGATGAAAACAGGCAAAGACTAACACAAAATGTAATATTTGCAAACATTAAATATTACCAGTGATTTCTCTTTTCCATAAAAAATGACAGGATGACTGTTCAGGAGCAAATACCAGAAGACTCCTAAGCCAAGAAGAAAAAAATACAAAACACAACATTTTGTTTGCTCTTATCCAGGTCTAGCTGGCAGACAGCATAAAAAACAGACAGCTACAGAAGAGTTAATGAGCATATCACACATCTCTTGTACTGCTAAGCCTGAGAACTTCCAAATACATAAGAAAACCTGAGGAAACCTAATTTAATTTATTTTAAATATTTTGCTGAATTTTTAAAAGAAGTTTACCTTTGAAAATGCAACAATTTTCAAAGAGATTGTTGCTAAGTACAAGGAGTTCATTACAAAATCCATGAGGTTCCACCAGTCATGAATGTAGTCCTGCAGTCCACCATCCCACATCTGTTTAATTTCACCCCATATAAAACCTGTAAATAGAACATAATTAACTAAGCATGAATATTAAATAAAAAGGCTGTGATTATTCTAGACACTTATCTCCCACTGGATTGATTCTTCTTACTTGTAAAGGAAAAGTGGATAAGTGCTCTAAATTACACATTTAGGTGAAATTTTATTTTCCCATTAATGTTTCTGGAATTAATTTGTCAGGCAAAACAAATAAAAATAATTTGGTTATACAGGGAAATTTCTTTGGCTTTCTTCAATTTCTTTCACCATCACATCCTAATAAAATATTAAAAGGGTCTTAAAACCTGCCACCACTGTCAACTCTGTCCTTGGTATCTGCTGCAATGTAATTAAAACTGGGAAATTTATCACTGCAGGAGTCAATCCAGCACAGTAACTTGTTTCACTAAGTTAGGTTTATCCTAAGTGTGGCACCAACACAATAAGGAAGAGAATTTCTGTTGTCATTGTCAATGCTGCACTAAGGTGTCCCTTTCCCAAAGGGAAGAGTAGTATCTCCAGCAGAATATCTTCATTGATTCCTTCCTTTGGACTTGAAGGAATGGAAACTGTTTTCAGGTGTGCAGAGCACCCATTGCACTGGACACAATATAATAGAGAAATACTCAATCCCAATGGGAAATTAAATTTGGTTAAATATCTTCAGAGACGATTGTGTGGAGATTCTTTAATGATGTAAACATTAAAACCTCTCTGAAGGAGATCATTCACATGATTGCATAATATATGTTATGATAAATCAACATGGAACATTTAGTGTGTATTTCACATTATCATCTACAGAGATTTTTTCTTTTTCTGATAGCAATACCAATGGAGCTTTTAATCTTTCACAGTGGAATTTGTCCATTTTAGTGTCTACAACAGATGACAGCAACTCTACCTTGAGGTTGTCAGTTACAACAAATATGCAATATCCAGCAGGGCTAAGCATCTAATGATTATTTTCATGCCGCAAGCAATTTTGATTCATCAGTGAGAAAACAGCTGAATGTTATTGCATGCTAGGGGTCAGTACCCACTAACAGTGACTCTGCTGCTGGAAGCTGCCCAAGTGCCACCACAAAGGGAGTGCACAGGACTATTAGGCAGGCTCATTGCCCTCCCCTTTCAGATTGTGAAATGACTTAAACACTTATTCTTCAAATACCTGTTTTTTTCTGACACACAATATGAACATGAGGACAGTAGGTCTGGCTGTCCCTTCCCTCTGCGGTCCCCTCCAACCTTGAACACCATCCATGTGCTTGCAAATATTCCTGCTTTCTCTTCCACTAACTTATAGGAATAACATGTTAAGCATAACCAGGTCATAAAAGCAGCTCTTCTGTGGGCTGCACTATACCCTTCCCATTTCAGACACTCCCTGCTCCAGCTGCAGAACAGCCCATATAAATCACCACTGTGCTGCAGGAGCCTGAGCAGCTCCAGGCTTGGAAGAGACCTGGAGAAAAAGTCTGTGAAATATGGATATGGCCCCTATGACCTAGTGTTTGAGAACCATGACTTGATTATTTTTATTTAATAATACAGATGTAGCCTCAGGATCACAGGAAGAGAGCTATGGCAGAGAAGGCAGACAGTCACATTGACAGAAAATCCCTGAATAAAAAGGATTTACAGAAATCAATACTTATTCATAGGATTAAATAAAGTCTTTTGTAATTCATCACAATTAAGAATTCCCTTTAAAAAATATTCTAAAACCAGAGCAGAAATAGGATGGGTTGATTAATGAATTCTTAAGTGAGAGGCTGTAGGTTCATTAATGTCTTCTGCTGAGATACTCCATGATTCACAATGAGCGAGTCATGAGCTGATACAAATGCAACAAGGCTCTTGCTCAGCATCATGTGCTTTGATAGCACTACCTAAAATGTAATAGAATTATGTACAGATTGAAAAAGAAATGCTGAATAATGCTGCTGCATTTGATCTGTTTTGTGACTGAAAAGCCAGGCTGTTCTTCCAAGCACTTCCTGGACTTCAGAAAATGAAATATAATTTTAAAGTTGAGACTAACAAAGAAATGCTGACCTATTGTAGAATAGTGGAAGGAAGTATATAGCTATTAGAAATTTGATAATTTTGAATTAGAAACACAATACAAATCACCAGTAATTCTTAAGTCATTCGGCTGCCTAAAGTTCCAAGCATATTTTGACATTATAATGGTGATGGTTGTAATTTTTTTTCTTTGCTCAAGGCAACTCTTACATTCATCCTGATGCAGACCTTGTTTTTCTCAAGCAAACAATAATGGAGAACTGACAATTCTACATTTTTGTTGCCTGTATTGTAGATGTGATTGTTTAGCCTCTCTTGACAACCAAAGTAGGTGCAAACACCAGTTAATGAGACCTGATGGAACTCCAAAGAACTTGAATCTAGGCTGACTGATGGACACTGTGTTAGTGCCAGGCAAAAAATCCATGCATGCACAGTACAGCTTCCCAGACATGCCTTGTTGAGGGCAAATATTTGAAGGTACAAAAAGCCTAAGGATGATTGCCTCTCTTCATAACTTAAGGGCAATCTCACCATGAAAGCTGAGTTTAGAGTATTTGGAGGTACCTGGTTTCTATGGCTAGGTATTCTGAGAGATGTTCAGTTAGTGTAAAGATGAGTTAATGAATGCTGGAAGGACCAGGATCTCTGGAGTTCTGTAAATCCTTCCAAGTGTACCTGAAGGGTAGCACTCTCTGAAATCTCTGAGCCTTTCTCCAAAGTGGAAGACTTCTCCAAGACCTGGTAAGCTTACATGATGGAGCTATTCTGAGCAGCAAACCTTAGGGATTCCAAGTTGTGCTGCTTAAGATTAATTTACAGCCTCATATTCAGAGCTCTTGAAATCTTGTTGTAGATTACAACTATGTCTTTTTGCAAGAAGGAAGGGGAAGGGACGAGCAGTCAGTCAGCTCTTATCTTCACAGGGTCTGATAGAATACAACAAGTGGTACCATCAGGAAAAGTCTAGGAAATTCAATTCTTTCTTTTTTTTTTTTTTTTTTTTTTTTTTTTTTTTTTTTTTTTTTTAATAAAAAAACACCCATTGTACAAAACAGAATTGTCCCTATGGCTTGCACACTTCCCCTTTCTGTTTAGAAAACTGGACACAACCTGACTATTGTCTAAGGAGACTTCTGAGTAATTCCAAAATACAATCTGACCTGACATGATTGTACTGTCCTCCTCCTGAAGAGAAGACATGCAAGCCTGTCTAATGAATGCTTTGTTACAATTAGGAAACAGATCTAGACTCCAGGAATTTTCTGTTTATTAATGTGCTAAACAGCAATGTTATTACATAGTGACATAGCTCATGTAGCTCATGTCAAAGCTACACCTTCTGCAGCAAGAAAGGTAAGATCTCAACAGAGCAGAGGGAACAAGTACTGGGGAATAATAACAAGTACTGAGGAACCAGCCAAATAAAAAGGGTACATCTAAAAGCAAGAGCCTTTACACAGTCAAGCTGGGGACAAGTTCATTGCCCAAAGCTCTTTTCATCTCTCTGGAAGGAAAGAAGCATCTCCAAGGCAATAACCCTGCACTCTGCAGGTGACTCAGTCTTCCCATTGACCAAAAAGGGAGCCATGGAGCATTTGGATGAATTAAAACAGATGTCTAACTTCCAGGTACCTATATTTAGCTGAAGTAATTCCATTCAGAGCATATTTCCACTCTTCTAGCTGGATAATCTTTCCTTTATTCTAGTTGTCTCCTTGCTCAAACTGTGTCCTTCCTATCTTTTCCCATCATCTAAAATTTCACACCTGCCCCTTACACTCTCACCTACCCATTTGCTGTCAACATACTTCTATTATTTATTGCCACTTCAAAGCAAATTATCAACATTATGTAGCTCTTCGGCCTCATTAATCAAGGACTTACATTGAAAAGTTGAACATGAGACTTTCCAGCATTTGTTGCATTGTTTAAAACTAGATACTGGAGCAGTAAAAGAGAAATAAGAGTGTGGATATTTTGAAACCAGCTGAGGTGATAGAAACTTATTTCATTAAACACCCTGTGGTTTTAATGGGAGCAAATAGACATAAAGTCGGGGCAAGAATCCCACGGACAACATGAGGCCCTAGGAATGACAGACACTATGGAGAGTGTTATTTGGGCACTGTAAGGTATTACAGATGCAAACTGAATAATGTGACCATATGACTGAAGTCCAGTTTGCCTGATGCAAGAAAGGAACTAAAATATATCACATATAATAAATCTGGAGGAAAAAATGGATTCAGAGTGCTAAATATATCTCCTTTCTGCAGAAAACACTTCTGAACTTTGATGAAAAATTTCTTTCCTCTAAAATAAGCCCTGCATATGATAGAAACTAAGTTTTACCCAAGCTAATAAATGGATAGAAGTGAAAATGTTTCTTACTGAAGAACAAAAGGCACTGGAATAAAATACATACTTTCTTAGAATAATGCCATCTTTCATTATAATTACCTCATGACACTTTAAAACATCTGTAAGAACTGAATAATGGGTATCACATACTGCATACGATCAAAATGTAGATTTTTGTATATGTAGATCCATCAATACAGGTACACTGATAAGACTAGTTTTTATTTTATATGTCTATCTATAGACTTAGAATATGAAGCTGTATTGCCAGTCTTGAAATCTTGGGATGTTAAGAAATTGAAACGTCTTTTTAAAACTGTGGACCCAATTTTCTGTTGATAAAGTAAGATTTAGTTTGCACACTCACACCTGGAAACTTTAAGAAGGGCCACAGCTCAATACTTTTAAAATTGTTCTCCATCCCTTTAGATAAAGCCTTGGGTTAGAAAAAATACCCTTTTTCTTTACAGGATGGCAAATAATTTTCAGATGGTAAAAACTCTGGACCTATCTTGATTGATCTCATTATCATTTCACAGCTACCATTTTACTCCCATGGAATATGTCTTTCATTCCCACACAAAAGACATGACAAAAATAACTCCTTACAAAATCCATTCAAACATATATTAAGTTCTAAGACAAAAAAACCTAGATACACCTTGACTAAATTACTTACTTGTACTGAAAATTGAGCAAATAAAAAATTAAATACATTTACTATCAACAATAAAAATGCACAAAAAGTTTACACCATCTCCACAACAATGACTTTTGCTGTGTATGATTGTGGTTAAAGTCTCATTGTAAATACTAACATCAAGATTTGCCAAAGAAAGATATGAAAAGGCAGCATCCTGAACTAATTCTGGTTTTAAAAAGATTTATGGTCCTTAGTCAATTTTTTCCTTACCTTTCCCACAAAAGGTTGGTTGCTCTGAACTATTTTTGTTCCTTACCACTCAGTGATGGGAAGCAAGAGGTTCCTCAGGGTCAATCTCTGTGTGCCAAATTCAACAACAATCTTTTAGTATGTTCCTAGGAGAACATATTTTTGCTGGACTGTGAAAGCGTTTAACTGAAAACTCAACTTTGCTCTCCTATGGGATCAGGAGTTTTTCACAGATACAAGAATTGAGGTGAGCTGCTAATGATCTAAAGCCATCTAAAGCAAAATCATGCTAAGAAATTCAGTGACCTTTGATACCTCTTCTGTTTTACACTGGGGCTCATGAATGGATCTCTGCTAAAAGTATATGAATATAATGAGGAACTGAGAGGCATCTTGAATGATTCAGGGGCTCACAGTCTTTGGGGCATAGTTTCTTAACAGAATACAGATATTTTACAGGAATGTGCACAAAATCAAAAACATGTCTTTTGCTTTTCCCTGGGAGACAGGGAAATGGGTGTTTGTGAGGAGAACAACTGTGTGCGGGTCAGACAAAGAGCTGGAATAACAACCATAGGCACCATTTGTGGTTCAGCCCTCTTTCCAGGGCAGGTACACTAAATCAAGATGAACTTGGAAATCAATGGTTTAAATTATCTGTGCACAAAACTCAACTCTGGGAATACTTAATAACCTCAGCTTACTCTTTGTCTTCACTTTCTTAGCTGTTGTACTGAATTTAAATTCTTCTCCCATAGAATCAGTGAAGACAAATTTAGTAATGCCTCTGGACATCAGTGAAAAGGTAATGAACAATAAAAGGATTTTGGAGCTTTAGAGTTTTTAGTATGAACTGTACTCTGACAGAGCAGAGAGTTCATTGCTGATTAAGAACCAAAAGTGCAGGTTTACTCTTGGGTTCAAGGAAAAGTATAATCTCTAAGAAACAGTGCTCAGCTGCAAATAAATTCCTCTAGGCATACATAATCAATTATGATACTATGCATATTTCACCCACTATGAAACAGAAGGTGCAAATGGTTTTGACAATCAGTACTAAACAGCCCCTGAAATATTTACAGCTTATTTTCACCATCTAGTCCAACAGTATCAGACTGATCAGTTTCTTGAGTAATTACGCAGTAAACTATCCATATGTAAGTGTGACATCTGTTCCCCTAAGCCAGTACCTTTAGAAGGGACAGTACCCAGTATCTTTACACTACACAATTGCTTTAATAACTTGAATAGCAAGAAGCCTGACTTTCACAGTATTGCTACACATGCCAAAAGTAAATATATGTAATTAGCAGTTATTTTTTAAAGCAGTCTTTTGAATTCCCTTTGTAAAATGTTCTGAAACACAAATTAGTTGTAGTTCATTATCACAGTGGAAGATTTAACTCACTATGTCTATCTTAACACTACTTGCCCTTTCTCTTCTTTTTTTTTTTTTTATTTTTTTTTATTTTGGTGTCTTTTTTTCTTTGTTTGCTTTTGTTTGCCTCTGTAAAACAGGGGTCTGCTAAAGAGTAGGAATATAAGCTAAGAGAAGATCTTTAATGTCCTGGGGTGTATGTGAAAATAAATTGTAAACCTGGATTGACTGTTGTGCTCAGTATGAATTGGTTGGTGAGGTTAATAAAGTTGAAATTAATTTAAGATGTTCATCCAGACCATTTCAGGTTCATGCACCTAAACCTTCCATACCAGTGGACTGTGGATGGTGATGGCAAAGTTGTCATGATCTAGGGAAATGAGAAAGGTACTCTGTTTTTGGAATGTATCATGTGCTTACACAGATGCATACAGCACCGTTTTAGATTCCCTGTTTATCCAAGCTGGTGACCCCATGCATGATAAAAAAAAAACAGGAACAAGATTCCTGTAGGGCATTTATCATTTTTGCTATGAAAGAAAAATCCCTTTATTTTTTGGTTCTCTATTTAAATACTGTAAAGGACGTTAAATATAGGAAGAGCACTGTTCCATCTAGCTTAAATTGCAGCTGACCTTGAATGTTTAGGGAAAAGATTTGAAGACAGAAAAAACTAAAACCTTCCAGGTTTGATAAGTGCAGTGATAATTCTGTCCAGTGATCACAACTCTGCCACTCTGTCTGGGAGCAACCGGATTCTGACTGGCTTGTCACTATGGATGAGATTCAGGACCTAAAGCTCCATTTTAGATGGAGGACACTTTACAAAGTTTTACAGATTTAGGATAGATTTCTACTAGAATAACAAAGAATACATATGGCTACCTATATTTAAGTCGAAGTCATAGCACCACTGGAAGTGTTTTCCCAAAGAGAAAGTTTCCTGACTTTTTTTATCACAATCTAAACAAGGTATTTTTCTTTGATGTCAGTTTTCAAAATGGCAGCATCATTCTAGATTAAATCTTAAGCACAAAAAGACATATATGAGCCAACACCAACAACCAAAGGAAAAAATAAAATCACCTACATAAATTATGTTAACCTCATATATTTTAAACCTGGTAAACCTATAAGTAACTAAGTAAAAGGTCTTATTACAACAAGAATCAGGCAGTTCTGACAAGAAGTGGCTCAACAGGTTTAAATAATTTCATTGGTGGGTCCAGTGTTGGGATCCCCAAGAAGAAAGAGATACTAACTAACTGAAGTAAATCTAGTAAAAGGTCATCAAGGTGACTGGGGACTGTGCCACATAACATACAATAAAAGACTGAGTGAGCTGGGTTTGTTCAGCCTAGAGAAGGGGACACAAATGGGGAAGGACAGTACTGCTGTCATCCACTAATGAAATTGCTGTTATGAATAACTGGAGACAAATTTGTCCTAGAGGTGCACATCAGAAGCACAAGAGGTAATGGTTGCATGTTGTGGCAAGGAATATTTCAGCTGATACCAGGAAAAAAGCTCATCAGTTGCCAGAGACACAGGCACAAGTTGCTGAAAGAGGTTGGAGTATCTGTCCACAGAGAAATTCAAGATTAACTGGACAAGGACCTAAGCAATATCTTTGTAGCTTAGCCTGTGTTAAGCAGTAGTTTGGAATAAATGGTCTTGAGTTGTCATCATGGGCATTATCCTTCTTTCTGACTGAGGTTCTCTTCTAGCTTCCTCTGGGATTATTTACCTCTTCTGCACCTTATTTGTCACTACTGGTTGCATACTGTTTCATCTTTCTGTCCATATTACCCTTCCTATCTGCTCCCTGGATCACATCAGGTTGTACTGTTAAATTTTTACACAATTTTTTCTTGACCAAATTTAGAAGATGATGTGCAGGGTATTCACCTCTATGATGATGTGAAGCATCTTGATGTGCCATCCAGTTGGATATACATTGTGATAAGCCCTGACAAGACTGCACACTCCCATACATCCTACCAGCATTTTGCTCACTAAAAATGTCTGCAGGTTGCACAGCTCCCAAACATTCACATTCTCTGTAGAGCCACACACTTCAATAATATAAACCACTCTGACAGAAAGTATGAAGAAAACATTGTTTAACAGATTCAGTATGGCTGCATTCCTGCCCCAGGCACTATTCTGAACAACATAATTACAATGAGTATTTAAAGATACCCATAAAAGAGCAAAAAATTAATCAAAACCAATTTTCTTAAAAATGTTCTTTTTGTTCTTCCTGAACAACTGGCAGGGAACTTTATAACCACATTCACTAAACAGCACATTTGTCTGTTGTCTTTCTCCTCTGAATTTTGTAGAATTCCCTGGTGAGCCAAGTGCCCTCTGAGAAGATTTAGCATGGTCACTGCTAGGTTTGAGGTTAGGGCTTAAGGCATAAGATGAGATATGACAAGCCTACAAGGATCAATGTGATCCTTATTTGAGCAGCAGTCAAGTCACACAGAGTATAAGGCTGAGTATTAATTTTCCCTTTGTGTCACCGTTATGCTCAGAGGCCATTCAGCAACTAGATTGAGAATTTGATGATAGAAAATTTTTGGTTTGCCTCACTTTTTTTCATGAGATGGAATTCTTGTTTTTCCTGTCCTTTTTTTCAGTGTTGATGGATTCTCAAATATAGGTAAAAGACCTATGCTGCTGCAGTGTGAAGCATCTGGTGTTCTTGGGGCATCTGAATTGACAGCTAATAAGATAAACAAAATAAAGTTTCCTTACCAGGATAATCTTGTTTCCTGTACAAGGGCAGGAGATGCTGACTCTTCTTACCCAAATATTTTTCCACAATTGTTTCTTAAAGCTATAACTTTAGCCTTGTTATACTGACTTGTTCCATGGATAATCACCACATACTGAAACAGCACTTGTGTAATCATCTAATCATGTAAAACACTAAATTAATGCAGAAGTTTCCTGAAGAGATGTTTTAAATATAAAATCAATAGTCTCCATGGAAATGCAGCCCAATGCAGGCTTTTCCTATAAGCTTCCTACTCTAGTGACACTTTTAATGTGTAGTAATTACACACATTCATCTCTATATTACATAGTAGTAGGTAAATGCTAATTACTGGTTGATCACAGGAGAGCTTAGTTATGGACAATCTTGAAACTTCTTAAGTTGTATGAAATAGTGTATTCTGAAATTCATGTTGACTGTAGAACCTGTAGAACTTCTCTTTCTCTCATCATTTTAAGGGAAGTAGCTATTAAAATGAAAATTATATGCAGAGCTATGTGACTTAAGAGAAATACAAACAAACAAATCTATTGTGTAAAAATGTTAATAGTTTTGACATGCTGTAGCTTCTCCAGGATAACCTTTGCTCTGGAAAAATGGTTTTACTTGCTCATGTTTCCAGTTTCAAAGAAAAAATATTTCCCTAGAGCCACATTAGTTTTGTCTCAGACTTCAACATTTCTCATCTACATGCAGAAAATGCAAAGATCTATCTATGTACCTCAGATTTAGGCTCCCTTGTGTCATTCAAGTGTGTTGCATTTACTCTTCTTAAGGATACTGTGTAACTATATAGTTTGAAGACATGAGATGACAGACTAAATTATGCCCTGGAAACTAACCTTAGCTTATTGATACGGTCTTAACAAAACTATTTGTTTATTAAAAGATTACAACACCACAGTTTTCGTGGCTGGCCATGTAAAACTAGCAGGTTTTAGCCAAGATTCATTCCTTCAAAAAAACCAACCAAGCAAGAAAAGCTGAAATAAGACACGTTCATCACACAGTGAGAGCTGAAGTGTCCTGTGGAGATGTGTGTCTGTCTCGTTCAATGGGATATTAGGTAATTAATCAATTGACTGAGATTATGATGTGTGAATATGGGAACTGGGTGAGCTAAGGCATTGCAGCAACCAGGATCTGAAAAATTAACCTGGAAAATATGAAACTGGAATTACAGGAAATCACTAGTTAGGAACTGCTAACCAGTGAGTAAAATACAGTGGTTTAGTTGTAAGAGATTTTGAAAGGCACAGTACCTCTGAACACTACAGTCTAGACTGACCACAAGCTATTTGCCCACATGGTATCTGACTATTGATCTTTATTCATGGTCATGAATTTTTTTTTTTTATGGAAGCAGTTCCCTTGACACAACTTCTACTGCTTGCAGAGGAAGGACTTTGTCAGCCCAAGATGTACCAACATAATCTGGCCATATGAGTCTATACTGCAAATATTGATTCTGCTTTTAGTAGTAGTTGTCATCAATAGTAGTAGTCAGAAGTAGTAGTCATCAGTAGCAGTCGGAATTCTCAAGGATAATGGCTTCTTCAAACAAGTGCTTTGCACTTCTGAGTTACTTAAACCTTTTTGTAAACAAGTGTCAGAGGTTGAGGGTAATAGTGGTTCTTCCTGTTCCCACTGAATGTTTTCTGTAGCAGAGTTAGTCAGCAAAGTTTTAGAACTGCCTCTAGCTGAAACTAGTTCTTGCCCTTCTCAAATTTTGCCTTTTTCTCTGCGGTCTACCTTCTTTGTTTATAAAGGCAGATTAATAATGAAATCTGCTTTGGTGTGTCAAAGTCTATGTGTCAGCTATACATTTGTTCTTATTATCCTGCATTCCAAGGATTCTGTGAAAGATGGAGAGATATTGACTACCTGGTGCTTTGGAAGGTCATACAGAAAAGCTACTAGTGTCTCCTCTGGGAATGGGACAGCACAGGAGAGCTCTCTTCTCCTCCTCAGCATTGTACATTTATTTCTATGGAACTAATGTATCAAACTAATGATTTTATATTGGTTTCTTATTTTTTCATGGCACAAAACTGGGGAAATTTACTGGGGGATTTTATTTTTAATTATTAATTGTGAATCTCACCTACTGAAGTTAGTTTGACTTCTCTGTAGGAAATATCATTCTAAGCAGCCCACTGGGTTGATTAATTCCTTTGCTGCAATACTAGATAGTGGCATTTTTAATTTTAGGAGCAATATTTCCCCAGAGAAGGACAACACACACTACAGTGGAGGCTGGCAGCGAGGGCTGTTTCACAGTGTGCTGTCACAGAGGAACTCTGAGACAGGAGTTCATCTGTGGAAGGCAGGTCCTTCCAGAAGGTTCCTGGTAAGTCAGAATACACAGGGTTTTCAGTCATCCATGCTTGTTTGCTTGAGTGAAAGACAGATGTAGCCCTGCCTTCTGCTTCCCCCAGTGCTCCACCAAGGAACATATAGAGTAAAAGCCAGAGTCATTCCTCCCTGGAATAGAAGGCACTGCTCACTGGTGTATTTTAAACTCACCAGTCCACTTTAAATTTTAGATGATAAATGGCACCAAATATCTTATCAGTGTAGTTGATCTAGAAAAAGGCAGGTGTCTAGGAAAAGCTGCAGAAGTGAAGAGAAAAAGTATCCTAATGGGAAGGTCTGGGAGAGATAAAAGTATCAACCCCACACAAAAATATTTGAGAAAAGCTTGTGTGTGAGCTTGACTATGAGATGACAATTCAAATGAAGACAAAAAAATTAAATTCTTGTACTTAAGGCTACCAAGTCCACCCTTCTACAATTTCATTTCAGTCAAGACTCAGTACGTTTGGCCTGACATGGTCCAATTTTTGTCAGCTTCTAAAACAAAAAACAGGGAAGAGAACACAACACCAAGAGAGATACCATCTAGCAGGGGAGACTTGTGAAGCAGGAGAGTACCTTGGAAAGTCCAACCTCATAGGATTGAGTAGTCACAGAGGAAGACATTTAAGGCTGAGATGACCCACACAAATTAAGCATTCAATAATCCTACACTGACACTTTTATTTAAAACTCTCAGAGGAGATCAGAGACCTTTTTTTCCCCCGTTTTAAAAATGCTAGGGGGATTTTCTTTTTCCTTCTGATATAAAATATGTTTTTTTTCAGTGAGTGACAATTTCTAATGAATGGTTTTGTACTGCATGCATATTTTGTTGAAAACACTTTTTTGATGAAAATGCTAGTCAGTGTTATTTGCAATAGGCATATTTGTCATATTAGAAAGAAGCATACCTAGGTATCTAAGGTTAATGATAACACTCTAGTAATGACACTGTGTCTCATTTTGACACATGAAAAATAATTATCATGGCAAAGGAACCCTTTTTCAAAAGAAAAAAAAAAAAAGACACAAAGAAAGAAAGATGCACACTTGGAAGAATCAGAACAATTTCTGGCCTAGAGAAAATAGATATTAAAAAACATTATCAATATCTATGTTCCAGGGCACTGCTTAATCATGTGAAGGAAACCCCAATATCTTTTGTTCTTCCTAACTAAAATATAAAAGATGGTGATAATTTTGGTTTGGTTTGGTTTTCTTTTTAAACTCTTTCCAAGTTGTCTACTACTCTCGCTCAATATTGGAGGAGACAGCACATTTGCCTGTTTTGGTAAGTCAATAATCCATGACAGACTCTCTACTTTATCTTTCAGGAATGCTTGACAAAATCACAGGGTCAAAACACTTTTCACTGTATTTTCTTTAGTAATACATTTACCCAGGACCCACGGTAATATCATCCACTCGACGATGGTTGGTGGTGGTCCTTGCATGCTCAAGTCTGACCTGTCAATGTGCTGAGAGGCAAGCAACAGCAGGAACAGAAAAGTCAAGTAGGATGCAGTATGGCAGATAAATTTGATAAATGGCTTTCTGATGAACAGCCCTAATGGGCTTTTGGGAGCTATCAGGTAGCACACAGAGAAGACTGGGAAAAGGAGTCCTATCACAACACATGTCAACATCTTCACAGCCCAGTGTCGTCTCCTCCATCCGGGGAACTCATCGTACCAGCGGGATGCGAGCAGCTGCTGGCAGTTGGGCTGAGCAACAAACTACAGAGAGAAAAAGAAGAGGAAGACAGTTAGTTTCTTGTTAACTTTGTAAAGTTACTTCCATGCTGTCTACATTATGATAAGTAGCGTTTGAATGTAAAAAAAAAAAATAAATAATTTTTGTGCACGGTTTTTGCAAACCCACTCATACTGATAATAGCAGCAAGGCAAGGATGAGTGACCCTTCCCTTCCTCCAATTTGAAAAACATAGTACAAAGCCACCAAAATTCACTTTTCACAATAAAGCTTGATTTCCCCATCACTTGAGAATACAAAGACAACAGACTGTAGAATACATGTACCTCAAAAGCTGAGGTACAAACTGAAAAACGAGTTCATAAATACTTCCATTATTCAACCAGCAACATTTGTAGAGAATTCATAGAATGTGAAGTGGAAGCCACCATAACAATGAGAAGTACAACTGAGACCTGTAAACAGTGAAACAGAATTCCACAGCCTGAGAATAGTTTGTTCACTGTTAATTGTCTAAAAATGAGGCTTACATGCTTTTACACTGACAAAACACTTGCAGAAACATTACATAAGACTTATACAAGATGAACCAAGCACTAACATTCCCCAGTGCCACTAACATTCCCCAATGCTTCACTAATGCCTGTTAGGATACATTCCTACCCTGTACAATGTTCTGTCTGTTCTCCATGATGTGATTTTAGGTTTTAAAATATGATTTTTAAATTGCATTTAGCCAAAAAAAAAAAATACAGAGCCAGTGAATATTTCATATTTTTCAGATAGCTTTTTATAAAAACTTTGACGGGTATTCTCCGGTTTCAATCAAAATTTGTATTTGTTCACTAGTTCTCTTTTTTCCTAATGCTTTCTTGTATAAATGGAATACAGAGTAGTAGCAGGCTAGACTTGATATAAGAGAGATACAATAGAAACAAAATATGCATCAAAGATAGCCAGTTTTTACATTTAAATTTTTTTTAAAATAAAGTAATAAAATAAATAGAAGCATTTCCTTATGTTACATAAATGCACGTGTTTAAATTTGATTAAAATTAGATGAATACATAAGAAAGGTATGCACAAACTTCTTTAGCTTATTAATTAATGTAATAATTTACCAATAATTGCAGATTTTAAATCCAATCAAATGCACTTGATTTGGGCTTTTACATTATTTTGATAATAACCACAGGAGCAAAATTCTTTTAGGGATGAAAAATAGACAGCTTCTCAGTTTCTGAAATCACTGGGATTTCCACAAAATGTTATTTAGTCTAGAATGAAATGGGAGTCAGCATGCATTTTTATATATATGTCTGTGTCTTGTCAGAAATGTTAACCTGAGCCAAATTAAAACCTGGTGTATGTTAATGAAATACCAGTGTCCTGAGCAGAGACATATTTGCCTAACAGACATCAGAACTGAAGATGCCCCTAATTGTTCTGAAAGACTCATACCACAAGCATCTTGAAAACAGCCTTAAAGAAGAGTAACAGAACATTCACTTCCAATGAGAAGAAATGCATTCACCAAGTTTCAAGGTATTTCTTTCAAGATAATGTCTGAATAATAATAACAAAATGTCTGGAATAATGCTGTATGCAACAAGGTTTCTAAATTATGTTTTTGCCAAGTTTTTAACAGCGCTCCCCCAAAAAGTCTCTCACCTTCACCTTCATAAGTCTTTTGCTTAGTAGGTGTGGTACAAATTAGTGCTTTGTTTGGCCAGTGAAAAGATATCATATTGGACAAGTTCCTGTGTAAAATATACTCCTTTTTTTTCCTCCAAAGTGTGCCAGATCCATGTTTGTTTCTCTTTCTTCATAATATCTTCCCATTACATATATTTTCACCACAAAGTAATTGGTTCCTAAGTATTACCTGTGTCCCTTTGCTCAACGCTTTTGAGGTGCTGTCACTGTATTGGGGACCCAGGTGAAGGAACAACTTCCAGTGGTTAGTGGTTAGTAAAGGATGGTAGAAGACAAAGGGGGACTACTCTTTGCCAAACATGGGTAAAAAGGAATGTACTTCTCTTGCTCCAGTGTGAAGGAAATTAAGTAAAAAGAGATTTTTATCCAATGTCCACTAAATACGGGGCTGCCCTGGGGTAGAGTAGACCACAAGTGATGCAGAAGTACCTTGTACCATCACAGAATCATAGAAATCACAGAATGTTAGGGGTTGGAAGGGACTTTGTAAGATCATCAAGTCCAACCCCCCTTGGAGAGTGCTCCACACTGAGTGGGCAATCGATGCTTCGTTCTAATCTTTCAACAGATTAATTTGTGAAATAATTAATACAGGAAGCATTTCCAAGTGGATTTGAAAAATTGATCGCTGCCTCAATAATAATTAGATTTCTTCATATTGTGACTGTATGGCTAAGGTACTCTGTGTTAAGGGCAAGGACTGCTTTCTGAGGGACAGAAAGTTTTTCCAAAGTGCAGAAATTTTTCCGATCCTGGAAACCAAAGAGTGAAATTTTTTAATTGCAATTTAGGATCTACAGTGTAAATGTTGCTTGCATAAACTGTGTCAGACATTGCATTTAGAATTTACATATGCTTATACAGGTCAAGGAAATTTATCTGTGATTAATATATTTTATTACCAATTCTGAATGGCTTACCCCTAAAAAACCTTTTTCTATACAAAAAAAACCCAAACAAAACAAAAGAAAAAAAAGTGTTCATGACAAAATTTTCTGGTCAAAGGAGTTCTATACCCTATTGTAAACATTTCTATTAAAAATGAATGTAAGAAGTGGATGGAGAAAAGACATGCTGCAAGACATAATTTGCTTCCTGTAGAAAGATGAGAACACCTTTAGGATGATCATGTTGTAAAGCTAAGTAGCCATATAAGTCCTCTGCTGAACTGGGAGATAATGTTTTTTTCCTAATATTTTGCACATTTAGTATTTTACAACTAACAGAAATAGAAATATTATGTGGCATTAATTTCCCTGTTCTGCATTGCCTATGCCAAAATATTTTCACTGTAGTACATTTTTTCTTCCTTAATTGGAGATACTGCATTCTGAGGCACTCAAAGTATCTTTTGTACTGTCAGTATTATGTTGTATGTTATTTGACTTTGACATTGTCTCCATAT
This sequence comes from Phaethornis superciliosus, assembly GCA_023637945.1. Taxonomy (NCBI): domain Eukaryota; kingdom Metazoa; phylum Chordata; class Aves; order Apodiformes; family Trochilidae; genus Phaethornis; species Phaethornis superciliosus. Next base: position 171,939,671 of record JAJQWJ010000001.1, on the reverse strand, counting down.
AATTAGCAAAAAACCAAGTTCATATTTTCATATTACAATGGCTTCCAATAGCTTCCAGCAGTTTGTAATTACTCAAGGGATTTTGATGTAATGATCATTCCTGGTTGCACATATTTGGCTCCTTCATCGAGTTTGCTTGTCTGAAAATGTTTTGGTATTCATTTTCTTAATTGTCATGCTGACAATTGGCTCTTTCCTGAGACTGGTGAAAATCAGAAATTATTCACTCTGACAGTAAAAATAATCTGATGCAAATAATAGCAGAGATTGATTCTAGTCATATCCAAGCATATACATAGCCCAGAATTTCATTTTCACTCCGGATTAAATCTGATCTTTAGTTTTTCGGTAACACATATCCTTCAGCCAATAGGAATGATGAAGAAATAACACAAGCTATAATGTATGTATCTAAAATATTTTGGCACAGGCAATGCAGAACTGGGAAATTATTTTTACAGAATATTTCTATTTATGCTAGTTGTAAAATACTCAATATGCAAAATACTAAAAAATATTTTCTCCCAGTTCAGCAGAGGACTTACATGACTACTTAGCTTTACTGTGTGACCATTCTAGAGATGACCTCATCTTTTTCTACAGTAGGCATCTTATGGCTTGCATATGTATTGTCTTTATAGAAATAATACTTTTCTAAAAGCAATTACTTTTACAAAATCACACATCATCAGAGTAAGTCAATTCAGTTCTTTACTGTAGAACAATATTACCTTTAGGCATTTATTTCATTGTCTTAGGAAGTACACAAAGATGTCAAAAAATCCACCCTTGTAATAGGGTGCTCACTTTAACACTTACAAAGGAGTCTAATAAAATCTGAGGTCCAAATTAGGTTCTTGTTCTCAGATCAGTAGGTGGTTTAGTATATGTAACATAGAAAAAGAATGTAACTTGATATATAGAAATTAAAGCTGTCAAAGGAAAGTGATTTCCTTTTTGATTTATGTACAAGTGAGTTATGCTGTAACACAAAGAATGGTCCCTGATAGAATTCTCTAACAGATGAACGTTAAAGATCTTTTTGGGAGGAGAAGGCAAAAGAAAATAGTTATCATTAAGTTCCTCAGTTCCTCAGTAATACTTTTTGAAAGTCATGGACAGATTCTCTGTTGTGCTATTTTGTACTGCTATTACAGTCAAGCTGGTGGGAAATGTTAGCTCTGAGGTCTGCTACTTTATCATAAACATTTTACAGTGATTGGGTTCCAGTTTAAAAAGAATTAAGCCCTATTCTTATTGCTCTCTCTGGAACAATTTACTTTTCATAATTTACATATTTCCCAGTTATTTAATAAAAACACAAGCTCTTTCAGTTATTTAGCTTCAAATTTAGATGTCTAAATTCTCTATTTACTGGTTTTGAAAAGTATATTTGCTTGGCACTAATGACAGATTCAACTCCCAACCTCATTAAATGGAATCCCAAATTTGGTAGTTTGTTTCTCACTCTAGAGACATCACTGAATATTCTTCTCTGTATCTTCCCCCAAAGATTATATTTTTGGATTTCAACACTTACTCTGTGAGGTCTGGTTCATTAAGACAAATAACATTTAATTGCAATCAAAATGTTTTAATTTTATTGACTGCATTTTCCTTTATAAAATCTAGGGACTATGTTCTGGACTCCTTTGGGTATCGTTATACTGTCTGTTTTCTGCATCAGGCCAGAAGCCCTATTTCCTCTGCCAGTTACTGTGAATATTCACATGTCCATCCTAAGTCTAGTGCTGACTGGAGCAGACTATCATTATAATTATAAACCTTGATGGATCTAAACCACTGGGTCAGATTTTCTTTATCTCTGTCTGCAGCTTCCTCATTAAAACAACAAGTCAGCTTGCTCAGCATCAGAGCACTGTAGCACTCCAGCTTGTGTATCACTAGGGCAACTTGTGTCACATCAGATTCTTATAAGAAAATAAGGAAATTCACAGCATTGATGCCTTTCACTAAAAAATAGAGTTTATACTGCTCTCAGCAAGAACAGAATACAATGCCAGTTTTGCTTGTTTGTTTTTTAATTGTAATTATCCTATTGTTTACCTGCAAATATATGGAGAAAGAAAATGAAAAGAAAATGGAGAAGGCTGAAACACTTCATTAAAAGGATTAATGGACATTATTATACAAACAATGGAATGGTAGTTTTTATTTTTAACATTTATTTTTTTTTGCCACATCAACACAAGCAGAAGCTCCTTATTTGATTCACTGCTCCTTCTCAGCACAGAGAAAACTATTAAATATCTATGAAGTAAGTCAAGACTTATCTATAATGGCAGTGGTTCTAATAAATTACTTAGAAAATGCAACACTGACTGAAACCAGAATGCAGATTTTAGGAACCAGTTATCCATGAAAAGCCTTGTTAAAACTTCCATGTGGTAAAGAAAAATCAATCAGTTCTTGCGGTTTTGGATGAGCATGTAAAATAGCTCCAGAACTGTGATGTTGACATAATACTTCTGGTTCCCATTCTGGGCATGTGTCAGATTCACCACAGTTGAAAACATTTTTGTAGAGAAAAAAAATTGACCTCTCTAAGTATTTTCAGAGCTAACACAATGTGAACTTCTGTTTTATTGCATCCCTGTTATCAGCTGGTGTGTGTCCATGCACAGCAAACAAAAATTAAGACAGATATTCAGATGCAAAGTCTTATACCTGAGACAGAATAATGTTCCACAACACTACAGGCTGTAATTCATTGTCTAAGGAGTAGTTTGGCAGAAGAGACCTGGGGACACTGATAAACAAGAAACTGAATATGGCTGAGCCCATGAAGTGCAAATGTACTACCTGGGATGAAGCAGTATAGCCAGCATGTCAAGATATGTAATAATCTTGCTCTTTTGCACTTGTGAGACTACACCTGGAGCTCTGTGTCCTGTTCTGGGTCCCCCAGTACAAGAGACACATGGGCAAACTGAGTGCAACATAACATTTCCAAGGGGTTACAGGGCTGGATAGGGAGCTGGATGAGCTCAGCCTCAAAAAGAGAAGAATCATGGTAGGGACTTTCTGTCTTAACAAATGAAGGAAAGATTATGGACAGAAGCAAGCTTTTCTCAGGAGCGCAATAAAGGGATGAAGATGGTCAGAGGCTGCATGAAGGGAATTCTGGTTTGACCTTAGGAAAATTAGATCACAGTTTTGTGAGTATTCAAAACTTTGCTGGGCAATTTTCATAGCAACTTGATTAAACTTTAGTGTTAATTTAGTTTTGAGCAGGAAGTCAGACCAAATGATTCTGAGGGTTATCTTTCAACCGAGTATTTTTGTATAATTCCACATACTTACTGCATTAAGCTGAGCAGTATTTTCTGGGTCAAAAAAATCACAGAAACATAGAATTAAGGTTGGAAAAGACCCCCAAGATCATCAAGTCCAACCATCAAACAAACACTATCATGACAACTGAACCATGTCTTGAAATGCCACATCTACATGTTTTCTGAACACCTCCAGGGATGGTGAATTTACCACTTCCCTGAGAAGCCTGTTCCAGTGGTTGAAAATTCTTCCAGAACTTTTTTCCTACTACCCAAGGTAATAAGATACATTTTAATTTTGTTCACAGTTTTGAAGTTACTTATTTAGGTTTTAATTATTTTTATAGAAACACAATGTATTACTAAGAATATAATTAAGAATATAATTACTTTTAAAAAATGCAGAGCCTGTCTCTCTTATATCGTTCAACCATTTTATCACCAAACAATACATAAAGGCTTTTCAACTGTTCCAAACACTTGTGCTGCAATAACCTGTGCATTGTGTTTAAGAAAAAAGACATAATAGTCAAATTATTTGCTTAGGTCTCTCTCATTTCAATCCTGCAACTCCCAAAGAAGCCTTTAGATACCTCTGACATCAAAACTGATGAATGCACCGACAGTTTCCACTAAATAAATTGACTTCTAAGAGAACAGAAGTAGTGGATTATCATTCTTCCAGGATTCATTCTAACGATTAAAAACTATAAATACGTTTTGCTGATAATCTCAATTACATTTTAGGAGACCAAAATCAGTATATTTGCTGAGCAATATCATGAGAAAGCCAACAACAGAGTCATGCTGAACTCCAAGGTTTTCTACTTTCTTTCATGAAAGAGGGCTATTTACTATGTGAATCTTCTGTGGAAATGAAAATGCCAAAATTCCCCAAAATAAGTCTGAACCCACTTTCTTGAAAGAATAGCATTCATTTGAAGACTGACTGTATACAAAATTAGGGAGATGAGGGAAAATAAAAACAAAGACTGACTACAAAGCATTCAAACTAAATAAAGCAATAAACATGTTGTAGGGAGTTCTGGCTTTGTAGTTTTATTAATGCTTAGGAACAGAATGTATATAGTCACTCAATCTGTTTTTCTTTCTCTTCAAATACTTTAATAATTTAATCTCAAAGTTCCTCTTGTTTAACTTGGCTATATCTTTATCTGAGAATGTTAAAGGCTGAGAAATTAAATTAATCACCAAGTTCCTGCACTAAGACTAAGCTGAAATAAAAGGTCTTGGCACTGATGCTTAGTAACCATTATTCTGAGACCATTTGCAGGAAAAATGTAGTAGACTGCATCAAAGCAGTCTACTACAGTAGACTGTAGTAGATGCATCAATTATAACAGTCAAGTGTGGCCTTCATGAACCTTCCTTCAAAGATTATGTTTTTCAATTTGTTCATTACCTGTGCAATTCACTTTCCCAGTTTTGATTAAATGTGTTCAGAGGAACTGCTCTTGAATGGCCATTTGACAGCCACCAGGTACAGGTTCTGAGTTTTAAAGACAGAACGTGAACCTTTGAAAGAACTGCAGGAACTGTAATTGCTCAAAAGCTCTGCCCTCCAAAAGTTCTTTTACACTTAAGAATAGGGCAGGGTTGAAGAAATTACCTTCTCTTTTGAGCAGATCTAAGACATATTTTGCTTTCCCATAATGGGAAAATACCTACAATAGATCTTAATGGAATTTTGTGCACCCAGTATCTACCAGCCTGGAAAATTAATGTCTGTCCTTGAGTAGTTCTTTCACCTTACAAAGCTCTCCTACTTGTGGCAAAACTTTGGTATCTCAAATGAAAAGCTGGAGGTACCTTCACTGTTCTCATACAGAGAGATGTCTGAACATTGCCATTTTTTTTTTTTTTAATGTTGAATAACTAGAGTGATAAAGGAATCAATGAAGAGCCTGCCTGACTTGAATTTCCATGAGTCACTTTTAGAGATATTTATGATACAGCTAGACTGAAGCAATCAAACAGTGACTGAGTTTGGGCATTGGACCCTGGTCACCCCCCCAACCTATTTGCTCTTCCCTGGTTCTAGTTCTGATCTCTCCAGCCAGCTCTACACAAGGCAAACCTAAAACTTGGTGAATCCTGTTTACGTATAAATCCCCTAGTATCACTTTTTTTTTACAGAAAGGCTGAGGTCTGCTTTCATTTAGCAGTACATACAGTGTCTCAAAGACGAGTTCCTTGCAGATGATTTTACTGATATACATGATATGTTTCTGATTGGATTGGTGTTTCTAAAATTCATTGCATGGTCCCAAAAACTAGATAACTCAGGAGGTATTTTTGTTTGCCCAACTTCCATAACTATTTCATATGCAGATGAACTAGAACACATTGATTTATAGTTCCAGCTACAAGAATATATTTTATTTTAAAATGTGGAAGAAAAGGACCATTTACAAAAAGCTAGAGGTGGAAGAGGCATATGTGGAATGATGTAAGCAAAGGCTTTGTTTCAGTCCCTGAAGGTTTGAGGCTACATTCTTCATCTACAAATCACAGACAATTTGCTCACTGACAGAGAAGTACACTCCTTAGGCTGCTGTCACTGCTTGCATGACATGCATGCCCTAACTTCTGCTCCAGCAAGTCAGAAAGAGTACATTTCTAAAAAAAACCTGCTCTTTAGTCCTTGTGAAAGATGGCTTGCTGGTACTCTGAAGGAATATTTTCTTCTGCTTCCCTTGCACCCTTCTGTGCTGTTAAGCAGATATATCTTGATCATATGCATGAAATCATTATTTCCTAAACTGAAATTGATTCAAGAATCAGACATATGTTATGATTTGAATTTAAAAAACCTTATCGTATACTCAGGGATAAGTGAAAATACAGGAAAAATCTGAAGAAAATCTGCAACAACACTGGAGTTCCTATGTGAAGTTCAATTTAAATTTAGACTGAACGTGTGCCATTCCCATCTCCTGCACTTACAATTAACATACAGGCTTTTAGCAAAATCAGCCAAAAGCCAAAGGTAGGCTGTGTGAGTCCTTCTGATCCAGAGTCACATTCAGTACCTATTTTTCTTCACATTATCCAGACTGCAGCTGGATATTACCTGTATGATAATCAGGTAAGCAAGACCTCTTCTTTATCAAACACCCCTCTCAAATTTGCTTTGGAAACACCCCTTGCTAAGGTGATGGTGGTGAGATCCCTGGTCTTCTCTCTTCCTTAGCACTGTCTACTCTTAGCCAGTCAGCTCCAATGCAGCAACATCCATCACAGCAATAAAATTGTGATTTCTTCAGCTACCAAACACTTCAGTGAGAGGCAGAGAGGATGGCAGCCCAAAACATTCATACTTGGTAATAGATCTGTAACATCAACTAAATGACATGTTAATTGTGCAGGGAAACAGAGGCAGTATTCTAAGTTTTAACTGCAAGCTCCTTAAGACCTTCATTTCAGACCTTCAAAGATAATCCAGCACCAGGTGTTGGGTTTTTTTTTCTTTTTTGGAGAATTTTAGCAACCCCAACACGTGATCTGACAGACAAACTTCTTAATTCTCTGACCTTAACAGCTCACAAAGGCAAAAAACTGGCCTCCTGTTTTGAAATGACTTGATGGCAATATATCTCCCTACTGCTATGAGGAAACATTTTTCTTTTTTTGAAGTATTCAATTTGCTGCATTTGTTACAGAACCCAGATTCTCCATGGAAATTGAGAGATAATAGAAGCCAAAGGTCCCAAGGCTGAGAGAATATTTATTTTTGTATTGGCAGAATATTTATGTTGGCAGTCTTATGACAACAGTCAATTTTCATTAATTGCAAGTGTAAAGGGAGGAAAGCAAAAAGGAAAGGGATTTCTTTGCTTTAATTTTAATTTTGAAAATTACATTACAATAATATTCACCTAAATGTTCTGAGGTAGTATCATAGTATTTGTTGAAATGCTGGTAGAAGAACAATATACAATTGCTAAATAGTCTATCTAAATTTTTGTTTTGTTGTTTTTCCTACTTTTACTAAAAAGTATCATGTTTTGTTCCAGACGGAAAAAATTCTGTAAACTGAGAATATAAGCTCTATCTTCACATGTAATAAATAATTTTGTACTCTTTTCCTTCCTTAATAATTTGAAAATTCATATTTCTTGGTTATTTCAAGCTCATGGAACTATATGTAAAGTTAAATATCTCTGGAAGACTGCTACAATATTAGTAACAACAGCAATGCTCTTTCTGTACCCTTAAAAGGAAAATGCAAAAATGTTTATCTCTTTATGACATGCCAGGGCATATACCAGCAAACAGCTGTGAGAGAAACTAATGTGGCCAGATGTATTAACAGAAGAAGAGAGAGACAAATATCTGTCACCCTCTTTACCTTTGATGACAGCTTCACAGAGATTTCCAAGTGCACTGGCTAAAATGCATACAATTCCTCAGAACCTGTCGTCAGATCATATCACAACTCCAGCTAGAAGGGATTTCATGAGGTCTTTTGTCCAACCTCCTGCTCAAACCAGGGTCACCTATGAGATCACACAGGGCTGCTCAGGGCTTTAGCCACTTAAGTCTTGAAAAACTCAAAGGGTGGAGGCAATAAAACCTGTCTGGGAAACCTGTGCCACTGCCTGTCTGTCCTCAAGAGGTGACCTGATCAAATGTCTAATCATTTCTATAACCAAAACGTGAGCTGTCCAGACTGCATGAGTGAGACCTTGTCCCTCTAGCAAGACAAATTTTTAGTATAGACTCACAGAAGCATAGAATGGTTTGAGTTGAAAGGAACCTTAAAGATGATCTTCTTTGGCTTTTCACCTCCAACAAACTCTAGTTAGTTTAAGACCATTAAATCTAAATCTGTAGCTGTCTATAACCAGTCCATGATAGTAAATGGTAAACTTAATTTCTATCTGAACATAAGTGCTAAGGCAAAAGTAGAAGAAAAGGTGCATCGTAGACTGCCAAAAGGGTCCCAGTAAAAAGGATATCAAGGTTCATCTGTCTCAGCTTAAGGGGCTTTTCCCGTTCTCAGAATAACAACCCCAAGACATAAAAAATTAGCTGATATCTACTGTTACAAACCTTCCAGAAATTACATGCTATTAATAACATGGCAAACCTTTTTTACCTCCTGTTACACTTTCAGATTTTCTTAATGTCAAACACTGTGTAACAGAGTCATGTCTTTTTGTGAACCACAACAGGGCTAATAATGAAGCCCTTAAGGTTAGCTATTTAGAGTAAACTCTAATTTAAATGACTACATTTCCCTGGTAATTGAACATTATTTTCTTTTCTGTACATCAGATAGAGTAGAACATTTCCTTTTCCTCTTCATCTACCTTAAAAAAACCCACAAACAAACAAAAACTGAGCCATATCCTGTACTTGGGCAACAGAGAATAGGCACATTGCACTTCATAGTAGTGAAGATCTGCATTGCTCTTTCTCTCTCACAAGTGTTAAGGACCCTCACATTTTTTACATCAGGAATTTACATCACATTTTTACACTCAGGAATGACTGATAAGGAACATGCCAGAGGATGTTCAGCTCTTAATTAATTTCTTCTCCTACTCATATGCATTCACCTTTGGTTTTCCCCTGTTTTTCAAAACATTCATAAAATACTTCCTTATCAAGTCCTTGCTTGTTTGCAAGTGTTCACCAACCACTAAGCTTTTCTGCTCCTAGCAAAATACTTCATTTTTAAAAATCTTTCCTCAAAATGTCTTACTTTTACAAAGTGTATCAACAACAATCCCTTTAGCTTTCTGCCTCACCAAAGCTTTGTATCTTTCACCAGAGGAGTATCTGATATTAAAATAATAATGGAAACAGGAAATATCAAATTAGAATTACAGGACCTGAATTAAAGAAGAAAGACTGAAAAAAAAAAGAACAAAACACCCTATTTCCCTATTTGGAGATTCCACAGAGATTACTAACTCAAGACAAGACTGAAACAAAAACCAAAAATACTGGAAATACTGATGGATCATTTTAGATTACATGAACAAGTGCATATTCCTCTCCATAAATTACTACCACAGAGTAGGGTTCCAATCTCAGGTTGAAACACCTACTTTTAGGTAGAAGTAAGTTGCTTGCCTTTCAACTAAGTTCTCATTATCAGTGACTATCCAGTTAATACAGTTGATGGATCCTTTGAAGAAATTTACCTTAAATTGGGTGATACAATTCAGTTACCTACACACAAACTTCCAGTGGTGTTACAGATATCCTGAAGTATCCTGGCCTCTGGTTCCTGATCTGGAAGGTCACATATCCCCTAAGTATCATGCCATATCTATAAATTCTATTTATTAATCTCAGAAAGCTTACGTTATCTCAAATAACACTATATACCTATGCTTAGGAAAGTAAGTTAATCCTTATTGCCTTCTCAGCTGAATCATACTATGGGACCCATTGTACTGGGACTGTAACAGGAGCTTACACACTTAACTCATCTGTAAACAATGGGTACACCTTAAAGGGGTTTCAATTCTTGCATCTCTTTTGAATCATTTGAGAAGCCCAGGTATATCCAAGACATCTCCATATGTCTCAGATTCATGCCGCAGGGAATATGGGTTATTGTATAAAGGAAAATTGTTGATATATTAAATCCCTGACACCTTCTAATGTGGAGTGTACAAACCAGAATGACTCTGAAACCTTGGTTCTTTGTCCCAGGCATACTAGTATTTGTCTAAGCAGATTTAAAAATAAAATAAAATACTGAAAGCAGTTACGTATCAGATAAGAGGATCAGTTCCTGAGTGTGTCTACAAAGCATACATTTAACTTGCTAAATGTCTACTTCCATTATTTTGAGTCTAAAATTTAATAAAAACAGCAATGAAAAGAATCTGTGTGCTTTCCACTCTCTCCTCTTTTGAGACTGGTCCAGCATGTCTTTGCACTGCTTTTAAGTTGAGTCAGGTGCTGTAAATCTAGCACCATGTAGATGTAAGTGAGATTACCAGGAAAGTTAAGCAATACAGAAGACTGATTATATTCTGTATTAATCAGTGATATTAATGAAATAAAACTGATTCATTTGATTAAACAAATTAGCAAGACTTTCACAATATTTCAGTAAAAATTCAGCATGTTTGTGGGTTTTTTTGCATTCCTTCCTGCAGTCCCCACAACAGCGCTTAGTGGATATTTTTGTGTTGTCTTCCAGTCAACTCAAGTTGTAACTAACAACAGAAATTTCTTCTGTGGTTTTACACTGAAAAGGCATTAAATTTACTTTGTTGCCATGCTTTGTCTGTTTTGTTTTGTTAAAAAAAAAAATAGACTTTTTTTTCATGACCTATGTGTCTTTACAAGGGTTTTTGTTCCTAGAATGCCTGATTGATCTGCTTTGTCTCCCAATATGCAGTCACTTAAATAGGAAAAAAAAACATTTATCACAAATGTATGCATATAAGACTGCACAAGCATGAAACACAGTTCTGGTGATCAGCCTAGAGACTGACTGTCTCTAAGCCTCAAGCCCTTTCTACCTCTTCACTGTCATGGGTCTGTAGCCTCCTTTTTTGGGAGGCAAAAGTAGTGGCAGTAGATAATGCCCAGGAATATTTGTAAAAGTATCAGCTCTGTATCAGGGCAAGAGATAACGGGCAATGGTGTTTGCAATTCAGTAAGAAATGGGAAGGAGTGTTAGCAAAAAAGAGGAGACAAAGGATGACAAAGAAATAAATATCAATCTCGAGATTCCTGGAGTGTGCCAGCAAAAAGCAGAAATGATATCTAAATGGGAACATCTATTATTTCATAAGCGAAAGCCACTGAGATGCTATCAAAAGAATATAGATTCTCCTGGTATATTTTACGTGTCCAAATAACAACCAAGGGAGTTACTAATTTTCTCAGCTGTCTCATTCAATCCAAATTACTAAATGAAAGATATTCTAGTATTTGGTCTAATCATGAAATAATAGAATGCAAGAGCACACTATTCAACTGAGCACTGTTGGAGTGCTAGCAAATTTCTCTTACTTGTGATACCTCCACTGTGCATCAGAATTTATCAGGGCTTGCACTATAAGGAAACGGATCAGAGTGGAACACACTAATAGACCACACCAAAGGAGGTGGCCTGATGATGATCTGATGAAGAGGGAAGAATCTCATCCTCGTATTTTCAGTATAATACAAACTATTCTGTAAGGAGCACTTGTTAATAGCTTTAAGTGAATATTTTCTTTTCAGTATGAACAGTACCCTAGAAGTTCAAATGCCAGCAGTCAAACTTGAGCTATATGACTTCCACAAACATAAGATCCTGTTTGTCACACCTGTGCCATAATGAACACCTCTCTTCATTATTCTAATTAACTCCTGGAGTTGTAAAGTTAAATTTTTATTCTCTACTCAAAAATTTGAGTGAAGAGTTGATCTCTTTGAAGGCACAAGAATGAGTTCATAAAACAAGAGTTCATTTCTCTCATAAGTCTTTTCTTTGAAAATGGATGTTCATATTGATGGAGGAGAAACCCTGTAATATTTTTGTCTTGATAGCTAAGACCTACAGGAAAAACAAGGGAAAGAAGGGAAGAGAAGGATGCTCTGTGGACATCTGGTGGAGCAAAGAGGAGGAAGAAAGGTCTAAAATAAGTTTGCTTTGGTTGTCTTGTTTTATTGTTCAATAAACCTTTATCTTAATGGAGTGAGTCCTGCCAAGTAGTGAAAAAATCTGCAGTGCAGCAGCGTGAAGTTTCAGACAGCATATTCAATTGTATCTTGCTAAAGCAATCACACTTGGGCTAATTGCACCAAGCAGAGGCCCAGAAAGGTTAGATCTTGGACAGGAGGACAGAAGGATTTGTGTAAGAGCCTCCTACATGATATGTGAGAGAGAAGAGGGTGCTTAAGAATGTCCTGGGACCTAAGAAACAGAAAAACTCTACAAGTTAGATGCCTGTGCGAGCTCTTTAATCTACAAAGGCTTTTACCAGAGCTGAAGTAATCCAAACTATTTGAAGCTGTTGGCTTTTGCCAAAAAGACTTGGAGTGAGAAGCCAAATATAGGTGCTGGTGCAGCTACTGCAGAAGGTGTGAGGAGCAGGAAGGAGGAGCTACACAAGAGAGGAGGGGGTAGCAGTTGGCAGTGGCTGATGGAGCTCATGGGAGGAACAGAGGCAGCCAGAAGGTGCAGATCCCACCACAGCTCAGTCTAGGGCTCATCACCCAGCAAAGCTTAACTAACCTGATCTGTGAATTAGGAGCTCTTGCCCAAGTGGAGGAAAAACTGCTAGATCTCCACCAAGTATATGGAGGGGGGAAAGAGGGCTGTAAAATCCATATAGCTATCGATTTACAATAAAAATTAAATCCTGCACACTACCTTATTTTTTCACAGGTTAAAGATTTTTTATTGTATGTAGAAAAAATCAGCTCGTGGTGCTAAATATACCTCACGTTTGTAGGGAAGATTGTAGCTACTATTAGTGATTCTTTCAAACCAAAAGCCAACTTCTGTTGCTGCCAGTCACATCCTAATAGAAGGATTGTGCACTGCTGGCTGGGGATATGCATTACTGATTGCTCTTGCTTGAGGCAGACATCCCAGTGACATTTCATTTAAAGATGATGCAGAAAAGGAACTGAAATTAGATATTTCCACTGTAGTTCATTAACAGCAAGTCTCTGGCTCTTTGAGTTAATTACTTCTAGCAAGTGTTCAAAATAAAAAGACATTGTGTCAGTTCCTAAATAATATAACTAGAACTGTGATGAGAGAGTTGCAACTTGTGTATGGCATATAGGATTCAGGGGCTATCAGTGCCTTCTGAGACATAATTAAAAAGCTAGTGCTGAGATTCATTTTCCCTTACATGGGCCCTGAGCATTATGAATCCAAAGTCTGTTACCACAGGACACAAATTGCTGTTGAAGCAGTAAATTATCTAACCCACATCTGCATTTCCAATTCCTAGTGAAGTAATTCTTCTAATTAAAGTGTCCTGTTTCCTTATTCAGCCAATGGAGCAGCAAGAGATGTACCTGGAGTTAAATCACATCTCTTATCTTGAGCAAACAGGATCTCCTTCTGTGCCTTACTCTGTCTTTTGACTGTATAAGGAATTTGCTCATATACTTGAGCAGGATTGCTTCACCATGCATTTAAAATGTGGGCACAATTAAATGCTGCATTAAGCAGATGGATCCCACCCTATGATTAAAGAACATCCTTTTCTAGCAGCATTAGCTGTGGCTTCCATGGGGACACCTACACTTCATTCAGTCCTGAAGTAATAATCAACTACAGTTAAGATTTCAAGCATGTGTGGCAGATAAGACATAATTTATGCTATTTAACAATCTGTGGAGTCTCTATCCATAAACACAGTGACTTTCACATGATTTATAAAGCAAACATATGACCTGTTTCAGGGTACCTGGCTCTTGCCTGAAAAAATGTTTATCGAACTTCCTAAATAATATGGCTGAGAGTCTGAAGAAATTAGACTTTTAGAGACATGGACCCTAATGTGCATACATCACTCCTCTCAGTTATAAGACTTATAGACTAAACATATCTTCCTTTGGTGTTAAAAACGTCCAAATATTATCAGAGTCTGTTTTTTTGTGTGGTTTTGTTATTTTTAACATGGTGTCTTCTGACTGTACCGTCTCAGTCCTTTGACAAATATTCAGATACATAGTGACTTGCTAACACATGACTGCTGTGTTTCTGTTTATCTGTCAGGTATGGGGATTCTTTTAAACATAGGATAATTCTTAGATATTGTGTTACTACAGTCATTCCTGCTTGCAGAATCAATAACTCAGACCTTTGCATCTGAAAGAATTTGAATGAAAAATTTACTACAATGGCTCCTAAAATTACTCAAAATCAATCTGTGGTTCCAAATGAAAATTCTACTCTCTGAGACAGTAACAAAGCTTGACTTAGCCTCTTGAACTTTATTGTTGCCAGAGCAGCTCTACTGAAAATTTCAGCCTTTTAGACATATTTTATATTCCATATCTGAAAAAAAGGCAGTGTTCCCAACTGCCATTTGAATGGCTTTTTGTTTGTTTAAACAGTAAAAAAATTAAGAACATGGCAACTTTTCAGTTCAGTACTTCCAAATTATTTTCTCTAGACATTGTAGAGATACTAAGTTTTGATAAGGAATAATTTTGCTTTCTATCATATTTATACTGCTTTGTATAATATAATATTAGGTACAAGCATTACATTGTCAAAAATGTTAAAGTCCAAGTGAGGTAAGAAGAGAATGCAGTCAAACAAAACACTTTACTGAAATAAAATGTTTAGACGTTGACATGAAATGACAGATTTGTAGTAATTTGACATATTTCATTAAAAATGTCACTGAATTTGTGACGTTATTGTGAAATATTTCCATTTCACTGCAGTTCTATTTTTCATAGAAAACTAGTGAAGAAATTATTACTGCATTTTTAAAAGTCCTTTTTTGGGAAGGACCAGTGGGTGGCTTTTATTATCAGTAACAAACAACTTTTCCTTATCCTGTAGCATCATTTTCCTAGAAAAGAAGAACTAAACTACAAATTATGAATAACATTGTTTTCAAGATTTAATTAATCAATTAATAATTTTGTTATATTGATCACATCCATAATTTTTGATGCTTTATGGAAGCATACAGTTTTATGTCAAAAGCAGTTGATCCATGATGTTTGTTTCCTGTGTGGGGGAGTCTTACCTCACTTCTTGTCAGCCTGCAAATAAATGAGCAAGGTAATCTGAAGATCATTGCCCTGAAATATTTTCCTTTAAATTCTTATTAATAAAACTAATCTAATTAATAATATAATGGCAGAAAAAAACCCTTGAGAAAATGTTTCTAGAGAATCAAATGGAAATGTGCAGATTTTAAACTACTTTTGATGCAGTTAACATAAAGTATTCTAAATTTTTCAATGAACTTGTATGTTCTAAGGAAATGAGAAGTGACCTGAGTAAACTAAGAATGGAAAAGAAAAAAAAAAAAACCTAGAAAACTAAAAAACCAAAACAAACCAACAAAAAAACCCAAACCACAACAAAAAAAAAACCCAACCTTTTTCATTTGAAAAATGAAAGAAAAAAGGCTAACAGCTAAAAACTTTAAAATTTGTATTTCCTCTGTGTTCCTCTGATTGTACTGCCAAGTATTATACCCTCATCTTGATACTGTGATTGAGTTTATACAGCTATAGCTTAAATGCACAGGCCAGCTGGTACGGGGTAAGATGAGAAATAGATATAAATTCTAAGTATAAATATTTATATAGCAGTTATTCCCCTTACTGGGAAACTGTGTCTCATTGCTCCTTGTGCGCTTAAGATTCTAGCACAATGAACCTGTGACTGACACTCTTCATAAAACCAAACTCTCCCTTAGTTGAGATAATATTATAAACTAGATAACAAGACAACAAAATTTTTGTGCCCAATGCAGGTTGGCTGCATGACTTTAGGAAATCTCTCATCTGTTATGAGTTGTAACCCAGGAGGTATCAAACACGCACCTTGTGTCTTTGCTTATAAATAAACATCATCAGTGGTTCAAAATCAATGGGAAAGAATGGTACCTTGGATATTCTGTCCCATGCGCTATTCTCAAAAAACCCAACCCTGTGGGTAAGCAGACAAAACGTACATGCAGATGCTCTCTGGTTCTGCAGCCTAACTCAGAAGAGAAATTGTGCACTCTTGCCAGATATTATTCTGCAGTATAAACTTGAAACTATAAATCTATTTCAACCTCATTAGTTCATTAATGAAAGAAGACAGATGTTATTATCAGGAAAGTTTCCTCTTTGGAAGTTCCCTGGTACCACTGAGATGCCTTTTGACAGCACATGAGTGAAATGATCACAGTATTATGGCAAGTATAAATGATAAGCACCTTTCACTATAAAGAACCTCAAATCCAATTCGCACAAACTGGTTTGATGAAGAAGGTCTATTTCAGGAGCAATCTTGTGACCATGAATAAAGCAGACAGCTCTGTGAATGAATAGGCTTTCTTCATTTTCATAAAACGTAATAGAGAGGTGGTACCAGCAGCTTACCACTACACCAACCACTGTTTAATCACTTCACTTTTAAGAGGAAACATTCCTCACATACTTAATTATTAATATCTTTACTACTGTATTTTTCAGAAAATACATTTAGCAGTGAGAGGTGGACTAATTCAATGTAATACAGAAGTTTCTTAAACATTTGACATATTTATATGAACAAGTAACATTTAATTATTAATGGCATTTGTCTTGCCCACATAATTCCACAGTTCGGTTGATTTTGGATGTAAAGCCTTCAAATGAGGTGATAAAATACATTCTGACATGATGATGAGCAGGGATCAAGTGAAGTTTAAGAAACAGGAGAGGGACTGTTTTCTTTTTTCTGCCTTGATTCTTTGGCTTTTGCATGCACATAAGAGCTTTAGTGTATTTAAAAGAAATATAGACAACTTCTGGTTCCATTTGAATATCTACATCAGTGAAACTCATTAATTTTTAAACACCACTATACTCAGGCACCTCCGTTTTGATTTCTTTGTGAAAAAGAATCTGAATGTCAAAATTTTGTGGAGTTATGCATTGCTGCTAAACTTACATTTCAGTATCTAAGTTTCAGTATGTATTTTTAAAACCTCTCTATACTAGTACCTGTAGTATTTACAAGGTGTACAAACACATCGTCTTTTTCTGTCAGACACAATTAAAGCTAATTTCAGTTATGTAATGTAAATTTCTCATCCTATTATTGAAGAGGTCTTCAGAGCACAACTACTTGAGACTGTCTACTTAGGTGCAAAGTAAAAAAGAAAAAGTTTCTTTGGATCCATGGTGCCATGGTGTAACAGGTTTTTAAATTCTGCTACTATCAAACTATAACAGCTATTCAAATTCATCTAATTAAAACTATAAAAAAGAAGAGACCCTGTAGAACAGAAAAAGATAAGCAGCAATTTGTCTCAGTTAAAAGGATTAATTTCAGACTATTATCTATCACACTGCTACTTCTAAATATGCTTAGGTATTCTCCAGAACACTCACCTCTTTTTGACGGTACTTAATTGCCAGTTTCAATCTTGCAAGATCATTACCACTTTGTTCTTCTATCAAGCTATTATCATCTCTGTAATTAAGAATAATTTCCAATTCCCTGGAACTCCGTGTCTGATCCAGGAGATCTTTTGCAAATTGCTTGCACTGCCGAGAGAGTTCCTCGTACTCCGACTTAAATTCATTTTCGACTTTACTCAGTTCCTGCAGCTCCCAGCTCAGCTGAAAAGCAGTAAGGAAAGGATCTTCACTGGACAAAGCAATCAGTGATGGGCTCGCCAGAGCCTTGTAGATATTGAGTCTGGATCGAGAGTGGCGGAGGCTGTCCACGTCTGAACTCGAGACACATTCGACGCAGTTACAGCGGACCTCGTGTGGCCTGGGCACGGAGACCCCTTTCTGCACAAGGAGCTTTATGATTTCGTAATTGTTGGTGTGAGCAGCCAGAATAATGGGTGTGATATCAGGTGTAAATTCTGAAAACTGCTTGTCCAGAAGCACTGGTGGCACCTGTGAAAAGAAAGACAAAATCCCTTACAGACCTCTTTAGTGAACAAGAGCTGTAGAATAGAAAGCTGTGAAGAGCATAGCAGGTAGTACACCGACTGATGAATCTTTGCTTCTGGATGGAGTTGATGGAAACACTTTAAACATAACAATTCAATAAGGAAAGATAGCTTTTTTCCATTTAATATACTCCTACAAATAGGTTGTGATTTTTCATAAAACCTGTTTGTATGCAAACAGCCAGTGGGCAATGATTCATTAAAGCAAATGATTACATAAACAAGGAAAACCAGACACAAATACTCCTGTCAGGTCCCTTGAAGTGCCAGCCATGAGCAAGATGGAAATGCCTCCTTGTGTCCCACTGGTTAATCTCAGCTTCAGAGGGGAGACAGAATCATGGGGTCATAATTGTGATTCTCAGAGGAAGAAGTGAACAGGACACAAGACAGAATACCAAAAAAAAAGTGGCCATGTAAATGAGAAATATGTTCTCTTAACAAGAAGGCTGGAAATATGACTGTGTAAAGTAACATGGATACCTGCTGCAAAGAGCTTAATGTCTTAGGGCTCAGTTCTACATTTACACATGCAAACAAGTATATTCTCTTCCAAAGAAAATGGGAGAGTTGTTAGCCCAGAAGTGGCCCTGAGAAGAAACTATAAGAGAACTTGTAAAGCCTCTTCTGGTGTGTATTTCTGCATTTTCAGACTTTTGATGTATTTCCATATTTTAAGATTGCAAAGACTGCAAGGTCCTTCATCTTAAGCTTGTTTCTTTATTTTACAATACTAGGCTCTAAAGTCTTTCCCAGATGAAGACAGTTCATTAGACTAGTACTATGAAGCCACGTAATAGTAATTAACCAATGTTAATAAAATAAATACAGTATTGAAAGCATGACTTATGAATTGCCTTTGATCTGTAACCAAGAACACACCAAGTCCATATCATCGAGGTGTTCTGAGTGATTCTCATTTGAATAAAAGGTGTCTGATGGTTAGAGAAAGAGATTGCCATTGGAGGGAGGAAAAGATGTTTGGTAGAAGTCTTACAACAGAATAATGACCTTGTTACCAGGTGGAAAAAAACACAAATAACTAAGAAGAGAAGTTAATAGGAAACAGATAAAAAACAGTGCAAGGATGAGTTGATAGGAACTGTGTTTAGAATCTTGAGGGGGAAAGAGGTAAAGCAAAAACAATTAAATGCACAGAATTAGTGTAAAAGAAAACTAGAATGAAATGAAGCTGCAAAGAAATAGTAGTCTGTGGATCTAAATCCATAAATAAAATCCGCAGATGATGGATATTTTCTCCCTCTTTATAATGAAGAGACTGTGTATTTTGTACAGATTTTAGCTGTTCTGTGTGTAAAATAACTAATGTTTGTTCAGTGGGACTGTGTCCATGTGTAAGAGCTGCTATGTGTGTGGGCTGTAAGACAGGAGCCTGAAGCACTACTTAGCTGGATGAGAGAATTACTTCAGGAGTTGGCCACTTATTCATGTAAAATGGAGTGAAAATTCAGAATGGAGATCCAGCATTTGGGATTGTAATCATACATCCCTAGGGAAACAATCCCTGCCTAGCCATAGCATAGTTCTGACCTCAAGAAGCTGTGCTGGGTTCTGAAAGGTGTGTGCAGTCAAGGGGCAAAATCCTTTTTTCCCTTCCAATGAGCTCAAGCATGCACACTTGGCTTGGAACTGGGTAAAGGTGGCATGGAGACTGTTTTAGAGGAGGGCTGTGGGATCCCTGGGCTAGCCCACCCACCCTTAAGACCCCACACAAAGGCAGCAGCCATCCTTACAGTCCTCTCCACAGACTTAGAGTGGATGCTAAGAACCATCTCAAACAAAGCTGACCACCTCCTAAGCACATTGCCTTTAATTTTCCTTTTTATTATTTCTTGTAATGACCTCATAGCAGACTTTCAGTACCTGAGAAGGGTCTACAAGAAAGGTAGGAAGGAATTTTTTTTTTACAAGAGAATGTAGCAACGTGATAAGGGGTAATAATTTTAAACTGGAAGAGGGGAGATTTAGGTTAGACATTAGGGACCAATTATTTACTGAGAGAGTGGAGAGACACTGGCACTTGTTACCCAGGGAGGTTGTGGATGCCCCCTCCCTGGAAGTTTTCAAGGCCAGGCTGGATGGGGCTTTGAGCAACCTGGTCTAGTAGGAGGTGTCCCTGCCCATGGCAGTGGGCTTTGGAACTAAGTAATCTTTAAGGTCCCTTCCAACCCAAAGCATTCTATGATTCAAAAAGTCTTTGTGTACTGTGTGCAAGCCTATTGAGACATAAATGTTTAAAATTACTTGGGAGGTAAGGAATCCATGTGAGAATATACTGAAGGTACATACGGCTGGGGTGGACACTCGGGTGAAAAAAACAAGCAGGTCTGTGCACTGTGCTCAGTCTTAGCTACGGTCAGGACAAGAAACACAATCTAGGCACATGTGTTCTCAGAGGACTCTTTGACTATGTCTACACTGGTCTCTCCTAACTGTCTACCTAGGTCTCTCCTAATGCTGGAAGACTCCAGAGTACCTACAGTGATCTGCCAGCTTCAGGCTGAACACTGCAGAGCCCCCCTGGAGATGCCCATGTGCCCAGATGGATTCATTATTCCTCTCCAGTGAGGACTGGGGCTTGAAATCTGTGCCTGTTTTCTCTCCTCTCTGATGCCAGTGGGGAAAACAAGACCCATTTCCAGACCTCCAAACTCATTGGTTATTACTCTTAGATTTATCCTCTCTTTTACTTACCTATTATGTAGAAAATAGAGAGTACATGTGTGCACACACACACACTTGACCCGCTCTCTAATTTATAGCTGTGGTTAATGCCTTTGAGGCTAGAAACAGATGAAAAGAGCAGAAAAGGCTCAAACTTTGCATTAATAGAGTGAGATTTTGGGCTATCCTAGGCCAAAAAAAGGTTTACGAGGAGGGATGTATTGTGCTCTGTCTGCCACAATTAGTGAGGCTCCTTCTTGGCTACAGGGTCAGGGTACCAAAGGGTAGAGGACAGAGCTGGAAGGGTAAAAACTTCAAGGATACAAAGCTGTAGCTCCAAACTCACTGACTGCTCAGAATTTTACTCTGTCACTTAGCACGTCATTATCTTTCTACTATCTGACAGTACTAAACTAATATTTGCTTCAAGCCCTGCCAGAACTGAAGGCTATCTTAACATGTCACTGGCAGCAATCTCTGAAAATTTAACAAGAGACACAGCTTCAAACAACATGGCATTACAGTGACTTGTATATGGGGTTCATTAAATCAAAGGATGCTTGTTTTTCTCATAGCTTATCAAAGCCTTTCATCTTAAGGTAGCTCAGCTACAAAGCTAATGCACACATTATGGAATTCATACCATCAAAATTCACCCAAATATAGAGGAGAGTATTAAATCATTTCAGCCTTAACTTACAAAAACATATAAATTTAGAGGGCAGACCCTAAGACTGGAACTTTAATTACATCATGAGTTTAATTCCTGACCCTTTACCTCCTATTTTAAGGTTTCCTTCTCATTTAAATCAAAGATAGGCAGAATACCAACACAGTAAGGTCAAATTATTCCCTCATCTGCAGCATAATGAAGTACTTATCTGCTGAAGTTCCAAGTGCTCTCATGGCACTCTGAATATTTCAGTATTTACCTGTTGACCCAGAATACTTACTCTGATGTCACCAGACTTCTGATGAATTTTACTTCTAAACTACTGAAAAATAATATCCTTTAATGAAGCCAAACTAAATAATCAGCTCACATTGATATTAGCCATGCAACCTACATCTTTGACAAAATACTAACAGAAAGCACATGAACCTCTCTTAAGCCCTGGGAGGATGGGAAGCTGCTAGGTCTCACAGTCACTGACTGTGACTGTGACTTCCCAAGGCTTAGTAGAGATGTAAATGTATTATACACTTTGGAATTATTACATAAAGTGAGGCTAGGTAGACTTAGAAAGCTCAAATTATTCTTGCCTTTTTACATTTTGTTGATCTTTTTCTACTTCACCACTATTCACAGGGCTGAGCAAAGCTCTTTGGTTTTGCATATACTTGTATGTGGACCTGTGTGGGGATGCACAGGTAAAAAGAAAAGTAAGAAGAAAAGAAGAAAGTATAGATCAAGGTCTGTACACTTCAGTGATCAAGGATATAAGATTTTTTGTTGCATTGCTTTTTCCTGCACTTAATTGTAAGTGGGAATGAGTGCAGACACCAAGTGGAACAGCCCTCTGTTTGTGTGAAAAGAAGCCCCTTTGCTGTGACAGAAAGACAAATTGAGGCTAAATTAATGCCATTTATGACATTTTCTGTCCATATGGCATCAAAGCAGAGACTGATTGATGATGTTCTCTTAGTTATTCCAGAAACAGAGAAAAAAATTAAAGCCAGTTTTTTTTTACTGGCTCTCTTCTGCAATATCTTAACAAAAAGAGTGAAAACTGCAGTGTACATTTACCTACTTTTTAAGTGGAAGAATCTACATAAAGCAACCTATTTCCTTGGGCAAATGGATAGCTAGTCTGGGTCTTGTCTTTATTACAATTATTTTGCCTTTTGCTTGTAAAGGAGATAAAATCTTGCAATGGCTGCAAAAAGTTGTGTAAATAAATTGAAGAAAAAATCTAAAGCAAAATAAAAAAAAAGGATATATGTCAGATAACAAGGTCATCTTATGCAGCACCACATTATGTAAGGAAATTAATATAATATAGGTGTGTCATCAAGTTCAACAGTTGCTTTAGCACTACTGCTATCATCAGTCAAACAAATGCATCTTGAAAATACTGAACTCTACAATTCAGTATTGCCTGCAGCATAGAAGTTCTCCTTATGCACATACAGTTTTCTGGTTTACATTCTGGTTTTTGAGTTCTTCTCTGGTTATATGTTACTGTATTATCTGAAGTGAAACCTGATTATGATGATGGAAGTATCCATCCTCCTACCTCAACTCCTTTGACATGCAGTGAGTCACTGATAAAGTACCAGATAACTTGAATAACTTGAGGACAATTTTAATTCAGTTGCCACATCACTGACAGAGTCTACATACAGTTTATCCTGACAGTCCTGCTGAAACTATCCTTGTAAGACTGTACAAACTGCAGGCCTGCAATCATATTCCCAGATTGGGTTAAAAGACCTCTTCCCCATTCAAGGGTATTCCCATCAAGCATGGAAGGCAGGCAAGTGGATTGAAATTAGCAAGCTGAACTCAGAGACATCATCATTTGAGACCAGTGTGTGAGACACCAGTCATAACCTATCTGGTTATTGTCATTTTCTGCTTTCTATAGGTAGCTTCCCTGACCTCTCTAGAAAGAGTTCAACTTTTTTATTGTCCTTGGACTCACGACACTTCCTAAGGGAAGTGTACACTCTTCATCTTTATGTGCTACTAAAGTATTTTCTTTCTTTTTATAATATTCTGCCTCCATATCTGTTCTTTTTCCAGGAAACACTGTAAGATAACTGACAACATTCTGAGGGACTACATGTAAATGTATGAATTTGCAATGAAATTTTCTAGGGATATTGTAACTTAAGAAAGCACACTTTGAATACTAATAAAACATCTGAAATGCTGCCTAAGTCTACAAGATAAGATTTCATTAGAAATTCTATGGATGTGTGACATTGTATCCTTCAACATTTTCACATCCACACTTCAGCTGAATGTCATCAACGTGTTTAATGCTTGCCCTACAGCTTTCTTTTCTCTGTAGTCTAACCCCAAGCAATAGAGATGATAGAAATGGGGCAATACATGTTTGTGGTTAAGTGATGTGCATCTTTTGGGGTCCTAAATAAAATACTGAGTCTTATATGAAGTGTGCTTTAAAACCTAAAATACTGGTTCTTATATAAAACATACTAAATACTCAAAGTTCTAAAAACATAAGAACACAAAACATCCTAACATCCAGGCAACTCTCAGTAAGACAAGAGGGCATGGTCTTAAATTGTGCCGGGGTAAGTTCAGACTGGATATTAGAAAGAATTTTTTCACAGAAAGGGTGATCAGACATTGGAACGGGCTGCCTGGGGAGGTGGTGGACTCTTCGTCCCTGGAGATATTTAAAAAGAGACTCGATATGGCACTCAGTGCCGTGGTCTAGTGACTGTGGTGGTAATTGATCAAGGGTTGGACTCGATGATCTCTGAGGTCCCTTCCAACCCAGCCTATTCTATGATTCTATGATTCTATGATTCTAATTTTACAAAATTATAGTATGTGGTTCACAGCAAAATGAAGGGACTGACTAACCAAAATGAAACCCTAACCACAAGACTTTGTGGTGGGAAGGTTTCTTTGGGCTTCTGCCTTCAGATGGAAGTATCTTTTGTTAGATTCCCAATTATGTTATGAATGGAAGAAGTGGGGGTTCCTTGAGGGGAAGAAAACACAGAAGTCTGACTTAAGACAGTAACAGATGGGCAACTTACATGGACCTCAGGACATGGGGTTTTAACCTTCTCAGGTCAAGGCTGCCTAGGCACACCATCTCTTTCTGCTTCTTTTCCCAGTTAAGTACCTTTTTTTAATAAATATTTTATAAACCCAAGATATAATTCCAGTTATGAATTAATACCAGGAAGACATAGCAAAAGCAGGTAATTTTTGAACAGAAGATTCTGATTTTTCTATTATTTTGAAGCTCCATTCCAAAATTTGCCTGTATTTTAACTTGAACAAGAAACAACACTCAACAGATTGTTTTGGATTGAATTAATATGATTTTAAGGAATTCTAACAAGTAGTTTTATAAAATGTCCCTAATATTTTCCTATGAAAATACTGTATTTCAAGTCAGTCAAGAAAGGCATCTATCAGAGAGAGGCTTTGATAAGCAACCCAAATAGAGATCTAGTTTTAGATAGCTAGATTTGGGTAAGGTAACCACCAGTCCCCTTTGTATATAGCCCAACAGAATCTAGTCACCAGACACAAGCTATACACTGAAGCAGCTCAAAACTTGATGGCTGTATTATCTCAAGATAATACTATCCCATAGCTACCTATAGCTCCTGAACAGCACTGTTGGGATACAAAATGACTATTTTTCATCATCCATTCATGTCCATTTATTTTGATGAAATTTTATTTTTAGCTTTGCTGGGACATGGCTAGAAACAAGAGAGATGTTTCTGTAACTAATTGTCATGCTTTAAAACAAATACAAAATCCCTGTCACATACAGGAAGATTTTATTGCTTGCCTTTTTGTGCATATGGGAATTTTTCAAAGTCAAATTTACAAGTTTGAGTTATTTCTGTTCTCTTTGTTCCAACTACCAGCTGAGTTTTCAAGACCTCAGAGTTTTCATCTTTTTTATCAGTTACACTTAACCTACTCTAAGATGCTTTTTCATGCTCATTCTACTACAGCTGAATCAATTTGTGTGTCACAATAGTCACAGCATGGACTGATGACTTCCAGTCTGTGCTATTGCACAAAAGGCATTCTAGTCATATATTAAGAAAAAGTACCACAATAGTATTTAATAATTTACTGAAACCAACATCACTTTTCTAAACAATGAGGATTAGTTGCATAACTACATGATACAAATAATAGTATATTCTTAACACATCTGCAGAACATTTGAGGCAAACAGTGTAAAAGGGCTCAGGAGTAAAAGCACTGGATGGCAGGAAGGAACTCGTCAAAGGTCTCGTTTGGCCACTCCAACCCAAAGTATAGTAACTACACCTAGATCAATCCCCCAGGATATTTGATCTATCTACACTTAAAGTCCTGCAGTGGGTGGGTGGATATGTTGTATAATTTCCAGAATATGTTTCTGATTTGTAATTTGTTTTACCTTGGTGCAGTTTAGGCATATAATGTTTTGTTTTAAAGAATGTGTATACAAATACATTCTTTCTTTATAATAGCTTCAGATTTGTCTTTTAAACCATTCTTTCAGACTTCCCTTATGTAGAGTATTTTCTAATTTTCTGAACCTTCATTCTTCTTTCTGCATATTCCTTACTACTTCTGAGCAACATGAAGGACAAATTCATGTATATCTTATCACCTATGCTCATTCTGATGTGACTAAATATGACATTTTTGCACAGTAATATGACATTGTTCTGTCTTTTTGTATTAGTCTTGTTTTAAGCCTACCCTGCAGAACTGCTAAATAATTTTAAAATCCAATACACACCTGGTTTATTTTTTTCCACTTACTCAGTATTTTATACTTTTCCTTATTGAACTGTAGGGATTTTTACAGAAATAATTTGTTTTCTTTGTGAAAACCATCCTAAATTCTCATTGTGTCCTAAACAGCCTTGTTACCCCCTCAGCTTTCTGTTGTCTACATATTAAATACGCTCTCTCACTATTCTAAATGTCACAAAATAATACAGTGATTAGGATAGACACCTGTAGAACTGATTATTTCATCCCTCTGATTCATTTTGCCTGGTTTCACCACATCTGGTTGGCAGCTACCAACTACACAACTGGAGTGTAGTTTGCTTGGATTGCATTTTGAGTGACAGCTGCTGAAATCTTAGCAAACTCCATCTATATGATATGACCTGCTTCCCCCCAACATACAGACCTTGCTATCTAGTTATGAATGAAAATTATATTGTTATGACAAGATTTGTTGCCATTGATGTCTGTGTTTTCTTTTAGGTGCTTACAAAAAGAAAGTTTGATCCTTTTTTCCTTCAGAATCTTCACTGGTATAAAAATTATAGATTTCTTTTATTTCAAAAAGGAGAATGTAAAATGGAAAAGAAATGGTGAAACATTAATTGATAATATTTTCCAGATACAATCAGATGGAAAGATACTTGATCTGATAGATCTGGGACATGCATTTGTTGTGTGTGAGTGATGGCAAAATGCAGTGTTTTAGTTCTCTTCTGTTTTCTCTTGCCATGTCTCTGAGACCAAATCTAAAATACAGCCTGTACCCAAAAGTATACATTTTCAATTAGTTTTCCTGGGAGCAATATTAATGTACAGATCATAATGTACTTCCTTCAGTCAATATCAATACCCTGAGCAAAGATGGGAAATCATTTAGAAGTAAATACTCAAGACTGTCATTATATTCTGAATTTATTTGAAGCTCTGAAACTCATACCTGGTCTCTCACAAGAGATATTTCTGGAATGAGGTAGAGAGGTAAGAATTCTGTGCTCATAAGAAGAAATGACAAGCAAACAGTAATGTTTTCACTCAGGCACAATGAAAGAAGAAAATTGAAATGGTTTGGAAAAATACGGTATCTAAGAAAGAAAAAATATCTTTATGGAAATGACTAAAGGAGAACTCAAATTACTTCTGTCACATCACATTAAAGCTGATATTGCCCTCTCTCAAAGTTTTCCTGATGAGAGAATCCCATATGGAAATTTCCTTAATGTTCAAGCAGATCTAGTGGGATCCTTCCCCACTGAATGCTTTTAAATGGATGCATAGATACTTTTCTCCAACAGAATGGCTCATAAAGGAAAACTAATTTTAGTGAATTTTTTATCTGACATTCCATTTCCTGAGAAGCCATGCCTCTGGTTTGATGAGAAAAATGTGGAAATGCTCTTGCTTTTCCCTGGTTTTTTTGCCTTCTCCCAAAATCGCTCCAGCAGTTACCTAGGGAAGCAGAAGGAAATTGGCTTGCTTCTCCAGAGAGGTCTTGAGAGAAATGTTAGGAAAAAAGAGTTCTTAGACTCTGAGCTTGATCCTTTGTTTTCCCCTGAGCTTCGTAGATCTAGAAACAAGAAAAAAGCATCCCACTGGCTAAGAAATGAGAAAGATGGTTCTTGAAAAGGAGCTTGCACAGAAAGAACAGTAACAGATTGATGGCCTCTCTAGGTATCAACAAATTGTTTCAGAGATATGACAGTCTCAGAGGGAAGGGTGGGAATTAGCTAAACTTCTTTACAGCTGATTGCAATTATCCAGCATAGCAAAGTAATTTGAGATATTTTCACAGATGGGAGGTATATTTCATTTCTAAAAAAAATTAAAAGGGTTATACTCTCAAGGAACAAAGTGGGAATCAGGGAAATTTGCAAATCACTTAAAGAAAAATGCTTTATATATTTTCAAAATATTATGAGACGGGAATACAAAAGAGTATGGCAGGGACATTGATACCTCATAAATTTTCAGTGTTTGCAGAGAAATGTCATAGCAAGCTGCTTCATAAGTACCTTATTCCTGGTATGTTACTCAGTGGTTTGTTATTCAGCAGTAGCTTTAGTTTTTGAACCATATTATAAGTTTTCCAGCTTTTAGAGATGAAAAAAAAAGGACTCTCTGAAGTAGATAGAGAATACCAAGGCTTATGCAACTATAGTAGCAGTGAAAAGTGAAACCTCCTTTGAGAGGCAAAGGATTGACAACTGAATATTATTACAACTTAATGATATTCTCATCTGTGTTCAGTTCCTTAATGACAGACACTTTTACATCTTTCCTGCATGTAAGAATCAATAGAACAATCCTATTGCTTAAGAGATTTTGGGATGACATAAGGGTAAACAATAGAACATTGCTAGAAATCAAAAATTTCTTTTTGAATTTTCATTGCCAAGAGATAAACAGACAAATGGGAGAGGTAAATATTATAATAACCTATCCTATGCAGTGAAAGACCACGAGCAGAACAGTTTGACGTAGTTTAGGGTAGATTTCTGGACAGAAACCTTTGAAACTGGTGTTAAGGAGGATGGATTAGTTCAAATCCTTTAATAGTGTGAGTTCTTCTTTCAATTTAGGATGATCTTAATTTGTACTCCTCTTGAACTTACTGATTGCAGATCTTGATCTGTATATACTTTCTTCACATGGTGAATACTAGTGATATATGGGTGGAGAGGTATTCCTAATGTGCATTAGTATATGTAAAGTTTTTTCTTTGAGCTTATGTAAGTGTATTTTTACTTAATTCTGTGCACATAGTAACAGAGGCTTACTAAGCAGAGGTTTAAATGAGCAGAGAAGAAAAAATTTATCTTTTCAGCCAGCTTGTTTGTACTTAACAGTTGATGTTACAAAACTCTTTCATAGGAAAAAAAATTCTGCCAGACTTTTTTGCATTTTCTACAAATACTCAGTTGCATCTGAGCAGTACACTGTATGAAATGTAAGATTTCAAGGGTGAATATTTCAAGTTTCTTTTTTTTTTTTTTTTTTTCTGCCAGGAGGTGTTATATCATCATTGTGTCAAGCCTGTAGAGTTAGATAATATTTTATTACCAACCCTCATTAATGTTTTAGCACCTGAACACGAAAGAGGAAATAGTTCTGCCTCCTGCTAGCCTGGGGTGAAGATGTGGAGGATACAGATCTTGGCACTGGCATGAAGGGCAATTAAAACACTTCTGTCAGTACAGTATGTAATGTGCATACTTCATCCAGAAAACAGTTGGTAAATTGACAGGCTAAATTGGCAGTCTTCTAAGAAAACTAAGTCTCCGTGCTCGAGTTAATGGACTCTGTCAGTCACACTATTGTGACTTTTGAATTTGTTGGGCTGTTCCAGCTGGATATTACTGGGAACAAATACTAGAGATATTGAATTCCTGCAACTTTTCTAAAAGAGATGGTTGACGATATCTGCAATTATATTCCCTGATATGACTGATATTCTGGAGTGTGAGCTAAACAGTATTACTTGATACCAGAGAACCTGCACAAAAAGTGAATACTATGGGTGTATCAGCCTCTTTAAAACCTTTGATGAACATTTGTAACATTAAAAATGGGAAATTCAATCATGATGCACATAGCTGTGTAGAAACCAGATGTCATTATTTGCTCTGTTCACAAAACAATTTTACAAGGAATACCCAGTGAAAAGAGCAACGCTTACAATTGAGTATTGAAGGCTGTACTAGAGCAAGATTCTATACAGTGGCACAATTCTGTTTTGTTTAAATTTTCGTAAGTTTTTTGCATTGCTGGAGGTGTGGAAAGCCATTTGTTTTAAATATTATTATGTATGATTGCATGTTTGATCCTTGAAGACTAATGTTCACTTTGGATGACACAGATATGACACAACACCTACTGGAAGTTCTCACCACTTTGCAATGCAGGTGCAGTACAGGAAGGCTGTCCTGATGCAGGAGACCTCTCTGCATAGACTGGCTCTTCTGCTACACTAAAGTCAGCTCAGGAATGTGAATCTGGACCTGACTCCCACCCCTTACATATATATGTTTGCATACATATATTCATATATAGCACAAATTTTCTCAAAGATGCTGGTTTGTTTATATTGCTCACTCACTTAGTAAATTAAATTTTATAGCCAGATGTAAAGATAACTGGCTATGGAGATTTCTATACCTTAGAACACAAGTCTACATCAATTAAAAAAGGTTCCACTTGCTCAGTCTCTTAGTATTCTAAATAGATTTATACTACTGGCTTCAGACCTGTTTTCGAGCGCTGAAATGCTGTTAAAATCTTTAGCTGAAACTATCCGTGTAGCTGTTGAGTTTTCAGGAAGTGAAAGCAGGTAGGTTTGGCAAAAAGGATTCCAGGCATGTCAGGTTATAGAAATGAGCCACTGATTGTAGAAGGCAGAGATTTTGGACATTTTTTTTCTGATTTGTATGCTGTTGCTACTCTGATTGTAAATTAGGTGAATGCTGTAAAGTGGAGCTCAATAAATATAAAAAGAAGGGAAAGTAAAGCAGCGCTGAAAATATGATCTCTTGAAGAGAAAAATGGCTTTCCCATGGACATAATTTTTGCATTAACCTTCTACAAATTTTTATTTCCTTCAGATTTTCAGCTGTTTATTGGTAATCTGCTCTCATCTCCTCATGGTTAAAAAGTGCTTGCGTTCACTGGATGAACTGAAACCAAATGTGAATAAGCCAGCAAATAATGACAGAAAAGTGCTTCATCATTCCAAATCTAACTTTTGAAGTTTGGTAGAAGTTTGTTTCACTAGTTGTCTTTAAACTAAATCTGTTTGTATTATCATGAATGTTTTCTGAATTTCTGCAAAATGCTAAAATGGAGGAATAGACTCAAAGATGGTCTAAGTCATCATTAAGAACAATACCTGATAGGAATCCATCCATAAGGATCCTGTTAGGCAGGTATTTTGGTTTATTGCCAATAAAAAATGGCTCATCAATTTGTACAGGTCAAGAAATTATCACATTCCCCCACATTTCAGCATGCACATTTTGTGACTGCTTCCACTTTGGAATATTATGATATAGCATTTGTTACAAGGTGATGGGTGCATATTGTAGAATATGTTGCCTACCTCAATACTGAGCTAGTAAGCAGCCCTATTAATGGCACCAGCATAGCAGCTTCTGGAGTCTTTCTTAGTAACTGTCACAGGTTTTTCTACGCAGCCACCCACCCTACCTCTGATGCATATAAACACAGACAATTTGGCTTTATTGCTGAGATGTAATAACAGTTACATGCAGATTTTTTTGAATCTGAACATAGTCAGCATCCTTCTAAAACATCAAATAACAATAGTGTTGTAAATCTGTCTCTCCAATGCATACGTTAATTATCCATCTCCACCTTTATGGTACACCTCTCCTGAAGAGTTACATGTTATTTTCATGTGCCCAAATAACTACACAGAAGACTGAACATGTGGATAAGCTACTACATATATTTCATCAATAAACTGAAATATCCCCGACACAGCCTTTTGCACTCATCCCTGTCTACTAATATTTTAAAACATGTAAGAATATTCTCATTAACCAGATGACACTGGGAAAATAATACTCACCTACTCTCCTGGGCAGCTAGGAGTGGGAAGAACCAACTTCAAGCCTGACAAAATACTTTTTCATTGCCTCCTCCATACTCATTACTACCTAGACTGTCATTAATCAGAACACTGAAAAAAGGCACTTAGTTCATGATCTTCTGTAGGAGACATTTTCAAAACAAGAATGATCCATTTATCTCAATAGATGAAGAGCATAATACAAGTGATTGTGACTGGTATTTTCCAAAGCTAATAGAGAAAGAATTTTAGTTTAGAAAAACTGCAAGGCATCACACTGTGCTCACAAAATCTTTCTCCTTCTTTCTGCCCCTGCTTCACCAGCTCTGTGACTAGGTGAAAATTCAAAATAACATCTTAAACCAAGTCCAACAGGCATTCTGGGCCCACAGCCTGTATATGTTCCCCTGATCCTCTCCGTGATGACACACACTGTTACCAGGAGGAGTTAGGACACCAACGCAGCAGCTTCCCCATGAACATTGGTGGCTTCTGGGGCAATGCAGCATGGGGAAAACAGCATCGTTCCACAAGGCTTGGAAGAAAAATAATAGACTGAAAATGCCCTGCACATACTAAGAGAAACGTGACTGAGACTGAAGCTGGGCTATGTGTGCAGGTCCAGAGAAGAGCTCTGGCTTCACCTCAGGACCCTGGGACTCCCCAGAGGGCAATTTCAAGAAGTGCAAAGATACTGAGACATGAAAGAGTGATGAGGTCACGATAGGGAATTTCCCAGGAGACAGGAGCTATGTCAGACCTGATAGGAACTCTCTCAGAAATGCAGAATCTAGGCTGCCAGCATCTCAGGAATGGAAAATTATTCTTTAGGCTCTGTGCGGCTTTAATGTTTCTTGACTTTTCACGTTTAGACTTTTTATCTATTTATGGGAATGCTGTCAGACTAAAAGCACTTTGGATGCAAAGTAGTCTAGCTTTGCTGTTGGAATGTCTTCCCAGGCAGTTTAGGTCAATTTCCAAACCTCCATACAGCAGCCTGTCCCAGTGGCCTAGAAACTATACTATAAAACATCCTTGACACATCCTCACACAGGACCATTCCTTCCTCCTGGATGCTCTCTGACATCCTTATATTTTCTCCAAAACTACAAGACAACACTGCTGACAAAATCAGATACTGACACACCTTTTGGTATAAGACCAATCATTGCTTATTCTGATATGAACTACACTGCATGCAGTAGATTTCAATGAAAGGCAACTCTCAATGTCTACATCTCCTCTTATGTCTGCCTTTCCTCAACCTGAATAATTGTGTATTTACAGTCAGCTAAATGCATCAAGATATACAAAATATAACTAGCTTGCCACAGCAAAAGAATTCCCCTTCTCTCCCCACCTCCCAGAAAATCCCAAGACTGCAAGGTTTCCTACTGATCCACCCAGATAACTCTTCCTGTGTAGGAGTTCACACTGATTGTTAATGCACTGAGCAGCACATAAATGCCAGAACAAGTTCAGAGATGCTGGTCTCCCTACCATCAGGGGTCTGGCCATACCTCCTGGTAGCTTTCTGCTAGCTCTTTCAAAACCTAGCTGTGGAGAGATGGACTGCTGCCCCCCTGGGGAAAATGCTGCCACCACCGGGGACATAGAAACTCCAAAAAGTCCTGGATCGTCTTGTTCACACAAGGTTAAAACATCCCTGGCAAGCAATGAGCATTAGGCTATGTTTGGCTGTGTTAGATCCTGGATTAACATCTGTCATGAAATATATCAGAGCTGCCATGTTCTTACCTACCACTTCTCAGCTCACCCATCTCTTCCAGATGTCATTTTCTTTATTTTCTTCTTTTACCCTGTCTCTGGCATCCATATGAAATAGGATATTCACTGAGGACTATGCTGCATGTCTTTCAGGCCTTCAGAAATATCTCTACATTTTAAGTTCTGGAGGTTTGGGTTTTGTCTGTTCTAATAAATACTTTCCCCACACAGTATTTAGGCAACATGCTGAACTTATCCTTTCTTGAGCCTTTGAGGCACTGCTAGGAAAATACATGAAAACCAACTAAATAAAACTGTCAGTGCCATAGACTTGCATTTTTAGAGGCTAACAAGGTCAGAATTCCACCTTGAAAAGCTGAGGCATGGATTGCTGGCTTGACTTTGGCAGGACTGTAATTGAGTCCATGGGGGTGAGAAAGCAGCGGAAACAGAGGTTGCAGATATGAGATGGAGAATTTCAATGTATAAAATATTTCTCATCACAAGTAGAAGGCCAGGGATTTTTCCTAAAGTAGTTTATTCCGTGATCCTATTGGTTGTCCTAGGAGAGCAAACAACCTATGAAGTTTGCAAAAGGTACATATGGTCTCATTTCAGCTGCCTACTTCCAGCCTTGTGCCAGAAATGTCTTTTCACTGCATGTGGCATGACAGCAGAGTACACAAAAAGAGTGGAGTCAAGCTGATCCCAAAGACCTTCCATCTCCCCTTCAGTAAATGAAATGCATATTTCACAGCATTCTTGCAGGGGTGGAGATAGCTGAAACAGTGTTTACAAATGTCTACTATGCCAGAACATCATAAAGTATTATGCATTGACTATCCAGCTACTGTTGATGGAAGCAAGAGATGAGCAAAATTTAGATATCAGTTATCTTGCTGGGACACCCTAGAAATGGTGAAATGCAGAGGTGGTATATGAAGAACTGACATCCTATGGGCATAAATATCTTCCTGAAGAGTAGACAGGAGAGACAGATAGAAGTCTCACAGAGGACACCAGCATCTCTGCAGATGACAAATCAAGTGCAGTGTTTGATCTGTGCATCCAAAACACCCACAGCCTGAGTAATCTGCTACACAGGAGATTTACCTCCTAAACTGCTTTGATGGCTACTAACTTTTCAGTTCCAAACTGACTGGAGGGAAGCTGCAGAGTCTGGAGACTGTCAATTTGCACCTTCTTACCATGACCCTACCTGCATGCCCAGCAGTGTTTTCACACTAACTGACTACCACACCACAGGAGTGAGCCACATACTGTGATAACTTCCCTCACTGTCCTAAAGTTCTCCTTTTTCTATAAATGCTCTTATGCTTGCAAATGCCAAGTTGGAATTAGAAATATTGTGCTGTTTGGTTTGGTTTTTTTTCAGACATCTTCAGAAAGCTTCCTGTCAGGTGTCCACCTATAAAAAAAAAATTCACAGTATCACAAGGTCTACACCTAATACTGAACAGGGAGGCATAAAAGCACTATCATGTACTTTTCTAGCCAGGCAATGCCTGTGAACTTTGTTGGTCAGGTCCCATACCCTAAATCTGGTCTGTCAGCGAATACAATGCCATAAAAATTCAAGTTTAATAACTGAGACTTCATCTTCACTTACGTGCTTTGTAGCATCCTTAGAAGATGCTACAAAAGAAGATGCTTTCACTCTTCCCTGACTATACATTCTTATCTAGTCAGTCAACAACCCATCTAGAGATCAATGCCTGGGCTCCTCAAACAGGAGAACATGATGTAATTTAGATAAAGGTAATCTGTGCATTTTTTAACACTTCCTAACCCACATCCCATCTGTGGGTGCTGCATGCAATTTAACAACATTTTATTTAAATAAATTTTGAAGAAAATTTTTTTTCTCCTCTTAATTTGACATTCAGCTATCCATCAGGGTAAGGAATAAGTGACTTGGCAGATAATTCAGGACATATGGCTTTGAAGAACTGGTAACTTAAAAGCACTTGGACAAGTTTCCTCAGTTCATTCACCATAATTTGTGTTATTCTTTCTTGCACGTGCTCTTGTAGTTGGTACAGCTAAAAAAGAGTAGAAAACATAAGTGACACAATAACATTTCCCTTAGTTGTGTTAACCTATACCACAAAAAAATCACTTGCAAACTGAGTAACAGGACTCAAACACAATTCAGAAGCTGTTAAAAAATATATGCCTCATCTTTAGTCACCAGGTGGCACCAGATGTAGCTGTATATTGATAAACATCTTAAACCCACTGTAAGACATGGTCTTTGACATGCAGATCACATCATGGACGGGTATTAGGCAGAGCCCAACAGCTGAGTGTTAGGTCCATTAGGGAGTTTAGATATAACTTCAAGGAGCTCTGACTGTTTTGGTTTTTTAAGTTTTGTTGGTTTGATTAGTTGGGTTTTTTTGGGGGTGGTGTTTGTTGCGGTTTGTTTTGTTTTGTTTTGCTTTGTTGAGGAGGAGAAAGTACTATAGGCTTAAGATTCAGTGGCATCTCCTAATTTTGAAGACACTAGTTGGAAAAATTTTCCAAAATGCAACAATATATTATTTTAACTAAACGCATTGATCCTTGCTCAGAATTAACATATTTTTAGGTTTTTTACCCTTTTCTTTCTAAATATTTAAATGTTTAAAGAATCCACTTTTGATATATCTTTCAAAAGATATATCAGCTGTCCTGGAGAATTGTAGCTTTCTGTTCATGCAAGTGGTTATTTTCTTCTGTTTCTCTGACATTGCCAATGAGCTCTTGGTTAAAGATTCTTTCAATTTACAAATATAATTACATTACTGTATAAGGATGAAGCTGAAACTGGCTCTGCATCATGCACAGTATATTAGCTCACGTATATAAAAAAAATTTTCAGAGCTAATTTATGTATTTGTAAATCATGAGTCTAAATAATATCAGGCTTCTACATTTGAATGTTCATAGCTTTCATCACTAATGAAATATTTAGGAATCTAAAATTTTTATTGATCTTGGCAGTATCTAGCAAAGATTTTTTTTTCATGCCTTCTAATCTGCCTCCTCTGGGAATAACTTTTCATTAAGGGGAAAAAAAAACAGCCAAAGGGTGAAAACTTGACCTCACTGAATCAATAGCAAAACTCCAACTTCCATGATTTTACCACACGTGACCACCTTTACACAAAGTGGGGAAAAAAAAAACAAAACAGGAAAATATGTAATTCAAAGTACAGACTCGGAAAACTAATAATTATAAACAACACAGCAAATACTTACAAACCAAAATAATTATTAAAAAGCAAAGTTGTAGTTTGAAATAAGAGTTTCAGAAGGAATTTGGTTCTCCAGGGGAAAAATGTATATTTCTAAACACTGAAAATATAATTTTTAATATATAGTTGTTTGCATTCAGAATTCATATATTTAGCCTATTGTTATTATTTTTCAGCCAGAAGGTATGTTTGAACATATTACATATGTACAAATGCATCTGCTTTATTAAAGTATTACTGCAAAAATGTAACCTCCAGCATGACCTGTTCTTAAAAATGAACCAGTGTGATTATCTACCCATATGACACCCACAGATGCTTAATGGTTGTCAGGGTCCCCAGTGCAAATAGCAGCATCTGTGTGTAAATAACCTACTTGTTTGAAGACCATTTTCTGCAAGCACTGGCTTGCAAGCAATATTTGCATTTTCCAATGGGTAAGCCTAACAAAAGGATGTGTCTTCACTCAGTACACAAATGATTCATGGTTATTCTTCATGCTTTACAGTAATGGGAAGACTCTCAGCAAGTGCAATTAGGGAAACAAAGGAAGAGAGGGGAGAAGCAGCACTCTTCATACCAGACAGCAGTGGAGCCTGGCACTGAAACAACGTGCTTAAACTCTAGCCCAGAGAGCTGATCTCTAATTTGGAACAAAGCACTTTGTGGCTAATTTAATACTGTAATAGAGACAAAAAAAGTAAGCCTACCTTTTGCCTGGTATAACATGAAGCTCACCTAAAACAAATTTTAGTATTTGTATTCAAGTGTTTCTATTACAGTAGATGTGGCATATACAAAAAAGCAATTCCGAAAATCTAAAGAGCCTGAAAGTTGAAGACTCTCACTAGCTAGCCTGAAAAGTGGTTCATGACATCTTAAGTAATTGAGAAAGACAGGATGAGTTGCTCCCAGGTGATCTACATTTTTCTCCATTTGTAAGGGGAGCTTTACAAAGAAAATCAGAGATGAGACAGATTTGGATGGCTATTGTCAAGTGAGATTAACTCCACTCTGCAAATGACAACTTCCACTAGAGAGGATGGAGAATGGAGACAAAAGTGGTTTACCTGGCTTGGCACAGGTCTGTGCACTAACACCTCCAGATCCTGGTACCTTGCATTAAGAAATTCCCATACACTGAATTCTCATCTGCACTAATATTGAAATGAGCTAATCAAAATGTGAATATAGGTTTTTTTCTCTTTCTCTGACATAAATCTGTTGCCATTATAAAAGAGCTCTGTTTTTACAGTCAGTGTAAAAGAGAAGGCAGTCACACACATTTGTACAAAGACCTACTATATTTCTTTCTTTCCATAACAGAAAAGCACAGAATTTGTGTTACTTTATAAGCAAAAATTACACTCTACCTACTATATGCAATTCTATCCATAGCAAGTACAATATACTCTAATTAAAGAACATTGTATGCATTATCTGTGAAAGGGCTGCAATAATTTCAACACAGTATTCATTGAAATACATTAAAACAGTACCTATAATGCATTAAAATTGAAATAGAAGAAAATACAATACAATATTGTAAGTATTTTTACTACTTTTTTTCTTCCTGGAAGAGTCCTAGGCATATTGTAATTCATGGCCTATATTATCCTTTCTCCACTAGTTTATTACAACAGGAAGGATGTGCAAACGTCTAGCTACCTCCTAGAGACATCTCAAGGCAGTGCAAGGGGAAGAAGAGCAGTTATCATATCTATCATAAATGAGTCTGCACATAATGTTTTTTTTCCTTTGAGAGAAGACTGAGAAAGGTAGAGATGTTTATACTTTTTTAGCTGTATGTGACAGGACAGACAACTCCTGAAGACCAGGCTGAAGTTCTTATCAATTGGATCACACTTGAGCTGGGAGGTGGTGACCTCCACATGGAGGGGCTGCAACCTTCACTGACTTTAAAGCAAGTTTCACAATTAATTAAAATGGAGCACATCTTATGACCACAATTCTCTTTGGAATGATTTGCATCTTTCAATTATTAGGACTTCCCACTAATATCTGCAGGAATGTCACCATGTCTCACGAGCAAAACCTAGCTGTTCCAGATTTTCCTGAGTGGATTTATAGTGGACACAAAGCTCTGACTTGATGAAGTCTGACTTTTCTTACTGCACAGTCTTCCAAGAAGGGGGGTCTGTGTGTGAACAGTTAAATATGAGCCCTATTCTGGATTTGTAAAGAAGAAATTTAACCATTCACTCATCTATAAGTGAAAAACCCCGTTATTCAGACTGAAGGAAGGAAGGATGCAAGACATTTTTACCCTTTCGTATTGGAAGCTAGACCTCGTTTGTCTTAACTACATTAAACTATATAAGCCTTGTGCACTTCTGCAAATTTGATTGAATGACAGAGATGATTTGTCAGTCTCAAGAAGTGGGCACCATGTGAACCTCATGAAGTTCAACAGTGTCAAGTGAAAGGCCCTGCACCTGGGTTGGGGCAATCCTTGATATCAATACAGGCTGGAGGATGAAGAGATTGAGTGCAGTTCTGCCAAGAAGGTACAGAGGCTGGACTAGATGATCTTTCAACTACCCAAACTATTCTATGATAGGACAAGGGATAATGGGTGTAAATTGAAGCACAGGAGGTTCAAGTTGAATATCAGAAAAAAATTTTTTACTGTAAGGGTGACAGAGCCCTGAAACAGGCTGCCCAGGGGGGTTGTGGAGTCTCCTTCACTGGAGACATTCAAAACCCGCCTGGACACGTTCCTATGCGATGTACTCTAGGTGGCCCTGCTCTGGCAGGGGGGGTTGACTAGATGATCTTTTGAGGTCCCTTCCAACCCCTAGGATTCTATGATTCTATGATGTCTGAACACAAAAAAATACAATGCATACAACATCAAAATTACTGTTTTTCTTATTTTAAATACTTATGTGAGAGGACAATGGTTGCTTTTGTTTTTCATTTTGCATTCTCCTTTTGCAAAATTCTTTTTGCATTGGAGCAGACTACAGACTTAGAGAAAATCCTGCACATACCTGTTTCTCCCCACTGGGCTTCTTGTGGTTTAACAGCAGCTCCACAGCACCAACAACTTCCTTTCTTATGGCATGCAACAAAGCGTCTCCCACGTACACATTAAAACTTAAGAGCAGCTCAATGAGCTCAAGGTTCTCATTTTCAATTGCAATTAGGAGTGCAGTTCTTCCCAGGGGATCAATGCAATTAATATTGATCTTGAAATAAATTTCTGCTTCCTCCAAAGCTTTCTTTACACTGGCATAATCTCCTTTCTCCACGGCGTTCAGATAGGCTTTCTCTGAATGAGACAGTTCAGACTCTGCCCGTACAATACGAAGAGGGATACGATCTCTGTAGGGAGCACTGACACTTCTTTTGTAGTAGAACTGTGCCATATTTTATGCCATTATACTACTTTGTCTCTGAAATACAAAAAGAAAGTTTAAATCAATAATATATTTTGGGGGTAGAGTGTACCAAGTTAATATATGCAGTATATAAATATTTAAAACTCATAATAAGAAATTATGTTGAAACAAGTACAAATATTATCTATCAATATAATGTGTAATATCACCAGCAAAATATGAAAAACAAATAATATTAACAAGTTGTCACAATTTAACAAGTTAAAGAATATGTATCAGCCATGGTCTTACAAACCAACCACTTTTATGTTTTCTTTAAACATGTGGCAAGCATGAGGTAATACAACACGTCGTTACCAGCAAACGTGTAGCTCCACTTCATTCTTCATTTCTTCATTAAGTTCCACTACCTCATGTTTCCCCCAGTTTAGAAGTATACTCATACCTGGTTGCTGCTGCTCAGTAAACTACAGAGCACTTGTACCCTCTAAGATTGTGATTATGGTAGTTATGTCATTTAGAGATTGGTTCAGTTGCCCATCTAAAGCACCCAGGCCTCTCTGGGACACATCAGTTATCTATCTACACTCCAGAAAGGCTTGGATCTTTCACAAGGCCTGTGCACATGTGATAGCTCCCTGCAAATATCTCTGATATTCTACACAACCCAAGTGTCACTTGATACTTTTGAGCAGACAACTAAATACCGTTTCTTATCTGTTTCTTTGGCTTTGGTAGAAATAATATGTTACGAGTTATAACAGTTACTAGCATTTACATCTTCCTAATGCTGCTGAAATACCCTGACTTATCTGTGGCTTGCACAGATTGCACAGCTCATTGTGAGCTTTGGTGGGCTCTTCTACAAAGATTTTTATTCAATCTTGTATTCTATTAGAAAAGCATTCATATGAAATTCTTTTCCAACCAGAACTTACTAATATATAAGGAAGAATGCAGAGCCTAAAAAAAACCTAACAAATTTCCTATGAGAGACATTCCCAAGGACTGGTAGATAAAAACATAGTTTTGATTCTGAAATCTTCAGTT
Organism: Phaethornis superciliosus; assembly: GCA_023637945.1. Lineage (NCBI taxonomy): Eukaryota > Metazoa > Chordata > Aves > Apodiformes > Trochilidae > Phaethornis > Phaethornis superciliosus. The sequence goes on along the minus strand of JAJQWJ010000001.1, from coordinate 171,898,606 downwards.
CTAAACTAGGATTAGTACTGAAACACTGCAACTATAACCAACTCTGAAGTCTTAAATATAATGAAGCATTTAATGCCTTCTCTTTTACTTTGTATACGTTGTGGAATAAGATAATAATAAAATTCCTTCTAACAAGATTAACAAGATAAATTATTCATTCACATAATCCTGACCGAGTATATTTAAGATGTGGTGTAACTAACACAATGTGTTCAACATGCAGAGAATCCCTCTCTGACTTGAGGAATAACATATAATGGACTCGGTAAAGCAAAATAAATTCTTTTGGTTAGTTTGGAGAAATACTGCAATACCTTCTTTCTACATAATCTGTGGGTTGGTTTGTATTTTTGAAAGAAAAAAGAAACTCTTTGAACTGGCTTTGCAAAACATTTGATGATTACTCTGACCCAACTGATAGCACTGAAAACTGCCACTACTTTAAAAAGTAATAGTACACTGATCAGTGTTGTGAACTACATCAAGTATGTACTAGTCCACAGGGTGGATAAGTGGCCTAATAAGAACTTTATGAAGTTCATTTTAGGAAGTGCAAGGTCTTGCACCTGGGAACGCATAACCCAGGAGTGCAGCTCAGACTGGGATCCACTTGGCTAGAGAGCAGCCTTGTGGAACGGGAACTGGAAGTCTTGGTGGACAACAGGCTCACCATGAGCAAACAGTGTGCTGCAGCAGCAAAGAAAGTCAACAGGAAAGCCTTGGGCTGCACCAACAAGGGCATCACCAGCAGAGACAGAGAAGTCATCATCCTGCTCTACTGGGCACATGTCAGACCGCACATGGAGTATTGGGTTCAGCTTTGGTCCCTGGTGTACAAAAAGGATGCGGACAGCTCAACAAGGTGCTGGGACATCTCATGTAAACAATAGTATTAGAAGGGTTGGATCAGACCTGACATTCTATGATTCTATGAGTAACTAGGCCCCAATATGCACACAGTATTTCAAAATTGTGTAATGTGAACCCCGTTGTGAAATGTCTTGGGATTAAGATTCATGCTAGAAAAAAAGCCTCTCTGCATGCAGAAGAAAGAGGTAATAGTTTCAAAATAGTATTTATGAAATCATTATATCACTACAGAAAATACAACTTTTGAACGTGTGCATTTCTCCAAGCAGAGTTAAAAAACAACAAAACACTTAGCCTAACTTCCCCACAACTAGAAAAAAAAACCAGAATCAAATAAGGTCATATAACTGGGTGATGAATGGATTAAGAGCAACCCTGTGGAGAAGGACTTGGGAATGCTAGTGGATGAAAAGTTGGGCATGTCCCTGCAATGTGCATTTGCAGCCCACAAAGCAAACTATCCTGGGCTGCAGCAAAAGCAGCATGGTGAGCAGGCTGAAAGAGGCAATACTGCTCCTCTACTACTTTCTGGTGAGATACCACCCCAGTTCTGGGGTCCCCAGTATAAGAGGTGGACCTGTCAGAGTGTGACCAGAGCAGAGCCACAGAAATGATCAGAGGGATGGAACGCTGCTCCTACAAAAAAAGCTTAGAGTTAAGTGTTCCGAGTAGAGAAGAGAAGGCTCTGGGGAAACTTTACAATGGCTTCTAATTATATAGAGGGAGGTTATGAGAAAGACTAATAGATATTTTTAACCAAGGCCTGTAATGAGAAGAATAAGGCCAGAAGCTTTAAGCTGAAAGAGGGTAGGTTTAAATAGGACATAACAAAGAAATTTCTACAACAAGGTTGGTGAGATTCTGGAAGCCCAGAGAAGTGGTGGCTGCCCCCTTCATAGAAGTGTTGAAGGACAAGTTTTTTAAGAAGAGGTGATATTAACTTTATAGATGCTAAAAAAAAAGTAATTGGAAATTGCCTTCTGATGCTGTATCATGTGTATACATACATACTGTATCCAACAGTACTTAGAAGTCTCTCCATCAAAGTTAAAGCTCAAAAAACATGCAATCAGAATTTCTTGGCTTTTAATCAACCTCTGCTTTTGCCTTTCTTGCTGCCAATAAATAATATCCCCACCATTTCTTCCAGGAGCCTTTGGCTTGCATTCTCTTGCATGTTGTCTCCTACCTTGAAACACTGTCATAGCCTGATGGACAGAAAGGGAGGAGTGCCAGAGTGACCAAAGGCCTCTGTGACAAACCCTGTTTGTTGCTGTCCACAGTGTTTACATATCATAAACCCTTCAGAGACAGAAGAAGATGTCCAGAGACAACACATCTTCAGCAGATGGGCAGCTGAATGCACACAGATGTGTTCCATAGTATCCACATGTGTGACTTCTGAAATCTTCATTGGCACTACCCTTCTGGTACAACTTACTCCTGGGAAGATTCCAATCGGACTCAATAGGGAAATTTTTCACAATGAGAAAAAACAATGGAATCATTTCCCCAGAGAAGTGGTGGATTACCCAACACTGGACTCTAATAACATCCAGCAGGACAGGGCCACCTTTCTAGACTTTGCTTTTGCCAGGAAAGGTTGGATCAGATGATCCTTGAGCTCCTTTACTACCCGGTATTCTGTGATTCTGAGGCTCTTCTAAAGACACTTGTATTTCCATCACTGATCCCTAGGTTACAATTACTGTAGCATTATTATACTACATAGCTTTTTTCATAGTGTCATCAACAGTAAGCCTGAACTGGCCAAGTTTGCTTTTCAGAAGCAAAAATGTGAAACTTCATAAGCAGCAGCTATGCAAGCACCTTCCTCAGGAATCAAGAACAACAGCTGAATAACATGCTGCTTTCTCTGTGATCTTCTAAAACTATTTCATATGCATTTTTCATGGTAAAGGAAAGTTTCTGACATTTTTTATATTCATGAAACTAATGAAACTATGACATTTTCTTTCTAAAATAGTTCTGTGACATACCAGCTTTTACCTGACACAGAATCCTATTCAATACACAGTAAAAGGAATTTTTTAAATACACTAGCTCTAATAAACCCCAATCCAAATGAAGCATTAAGATTGTTCAGTTTCAATCACCAGAACAGAATGTTCCATTTGAACAAGAACAAAAAAAATGCAGATAATCTTTTGATTTCTGAACCTAACAGTCCCGAAACTGTTGTATAGGTATATGTTCAGTAAAGTAATTTAAACATGTATCTAATATTGAAGTCAACTGGATAGGCTCTGCCCATACTGTTAAACTCTCTTCGTCCAAAATAAGACAGCTGAATGAGAGCTGTCTACTGGGAATAATTTCCAGTCCATGCTAATTACTAAACAGTGCCTTGAAACTGTGAAGAAAGATGTCAATTGGGTTCAGCCAACACCATTCCAGGGACTGTTTTAACAATGTCCACTGCAGGTCAGAAATATCAGAAGATGAGTTTCAGGAGCTTAAGGGAAAACAAAACAAAACAAAAACAAAAAAACCCTCCCAAAAAATAACAAAAAAAAAAAACCCAAACCAAAACAAAACCAAAACAATGAAAGCCATCATTGGGAGATATTAGAAATTATTAACATCTAAGTGTAAAACCATTTTGGACTAGGCATGCAGTATTTTAAATCTCCATAACTGTTAAAATCAAAGGTATTCAAGTATTGCTCCAAATACAGCTAAAACTAAGCTTAATTTCACTTTCCATTTGGGTGACAAAAACAGATAGCTCTGCACATGAAAAAAGAATTAGCACCACAAGGACACAGAACTATCATTAGATTATAATAGCTCTCTAGTACATGTTAAATTAGTTCATCTTCCTACTTACATTTAAAATTAAAAGAGACACTCCTTGAAAAAACCACCATGCATTGTTACCCCTTGCTGATGGGTAGCCATATGTAAATATCTTTTTAAGATAAAGATCCTGAAGCCTGAACTACTTGTTCCTGCTCAGAGGGGAATACTGAAACGTTAAAGCCTGACACCAGAGCAAAGGAGAGAAAGACTGCTTTCCCTTGACTGACATTAACTTGTTCTTTGAAATGATTGAAGCATGAAAGGTATCAGCCCAGCCCACATGCAGCAGGGAGCCAGTTTGGGGTGGGAAGAACAGAGAAGGCAATAACACAGATAATGATCTTAATGAGTGACTGTGCCATCCAGCTGAGCTGACCTCCCAGTCTCCTTGGCTGGTGTTATTCTCCTGGGTAAATTCAAGCAGCTCTCCAAAATAGTTTTTAAGAGAAAGTTCTTCAGTGTCATCTGGCTACGCAGAAGGTCCTCCTCCAGCATTTCTAACAGTAGCATTGACCTTCTGACTCTGCGGATGTGGTCCTGCAATTTCTCTACAGCACAGCAACATTCCTCAGGAGACGTGGGGAGTAGAGTGGGCCGTCCCCTGCTCACAGAGAAGGTGGCCTTGCTTTCTCCACATAAGGAAAGCATGGGAGAAGAAATAAGTACACAATTTCTGCTGAGAAATCAAATGATAATTGGGCAGGAAGGGTCTGACTTTAAAGTTCACTTGAAGAGCAAAAAGGAGTGGAGGCAGAGTAGCTTGGGAAGTACAAGACAAGAGGATTGCTTGTGGCGTTAAAGCTTGTGGTACAAGTGGCAGTAGCTTTTCTGTGCTTCAGGATGTGTTTACATGCAGATCCATTCGCCTTCCACACTTCATGTGATGACACTCCCAGCAGCAGTTTGGCCAGAAAAGGGAGGGTGCAGGCAGACTGCCTAAATACCTTTAGTAAAGACTTGCTAATAAAAACACTCCAGTGTGGGTCCGTCTTCAGATGTCCAAGATGAGCCACCTCAAGGATAAGTTAACACACCCTTTGTGTTTACAGCTGATAGAGAGCCAGCTGCAAAGAGATCTGCATACAAACATATAAACTCAGTAAAAAATTTTATATTGGATGTATGTGTATTTTGTGGGAAAAAAGCTGAACTAAAATAAAGCAAAAACTGGCAAGAATTAAAGTCTAGTTGGGGAAACGGATCAGTCTTTGAAATTTATTGGCCTGTTTCCATTCAGAACTTTAATGGTTTTGCCCTCACATGTTCAGAGAATTATATTTTATTAAAAATATAATAATTTAATATATTTTATTTAATATATTTTATTAAAATACTTCATAAAAAGACAGAATCAGGGAAACTTATTACCTAAGCTCAGTTGCCAATAGTATCACACTAACTCAATTAAAATAATTATAACAGCTGATCAAATAAAAACTAAATTGAAATTAAAGCAAAACAATTAGACTCTATGGAAGACAGTGTTCCACAATCTAATTAACTAGGTAACACAAAATGTAATTATACAAGTCTAGAAAAAAATGGTTGCCTATTGGCTATAAACCTGAATAAAGGAATGTGATTGGAACCAATCAAATATGTAATTGTTTTCTTTAAGTAGCTTAACATCAAAACCTAATTACTACCTGGACCAAAGCCTGATAAAAATCATGTGGGTTTTTTTCTCAATAACTTCTATTCTTCTGTGACGAGTAACCCCTTCCTGCTCTTGTAGCAGTAATGATCTTAAATAATTGAATAGAAAACCTGAAGTCTGAAAACTCCTATTTGCCAGAAGTCATGAAATGACAGCTTCATGTCACTCAGGATCTTCAAATGTATAGCACAGAAAATACCCTAATGCATAACTTGATGAGGTACTATATTAAATCAAGGAGAGTATTTCTTTCAGAAAATTTGCCTGCATGGTAAATTGTGATTTATGCCTTTAGTATCCAGGACTAAAAGTGTCCTGCAAAATGTGGAGAAAAAATATAAATAGTAACAATAAGAGACTCAGAGGATTCTTGAGGAGTTTATCTTTTCCTCCTTGGGTGGGAAACATCAGAACTTACATCACCATATTACAACACAAAACCAACACAAAAACAGATCACCTAAAAATCTTAACAAATCCAGCTCCTCAAGACTCACAAGCTGCTTTCTGAAATATTATGTAAAGTCTTTTCTCCTAAATAATGACTTCTCTACCAAACATAGCATTATTCTAGTATGTTATTTACAGAAAATTATATTTGACAGAGATGGATATAGGAAATAATTGATGTAGAAAACTTTACTGTGGAAAATACATCTTGTAATGATTTCCAACTGGCAGAGGATTAATTCTGTACTATTTTAGGACAGGTTTTCACTCATCTAGTTTAAAAAGTAATCGTTCAGATTTATCCCTGGAACTAGGGAGTAAGCAACTTTATTTTGAAGCATCTGTGGTATGTTTCCTAGAGTCAGAGGGGACAAGTTCATCTAAACACAAACTAGATTAATTCAGAACTGCAACCAATTCTTGATTTGGGAACACTTGCTTAGCAAGACAATCAAATAAAAGCTGAAGAGAACAGAGAGTGCTATTATAATTTTAGCAAAATGAAACTTGATTGCTCTTTGAAACTCTCTGAAACATTATTCTAACTATGAAGAATCTCAGCTGTTACAAGAGTCACAGATTCAAGGGTTAGCTCAAATACCTCATCTGAACTCTGTCATAAAGCAGGTCAAGAGAAAATCAGCATTGCTTCATGGTCCTGAGAAGCCAGAGCTGAAAGGTCCTTCCTCCATCCCCAAACACAGCTTCTCTGTCTTGGGCAGCTCCCTCAGACAATCTCTCCTTGAATAAAACAGATTCCCTCTTAAAAGTGTCTGGGATCCCTCTGCTCGACCCACCTTTCCTTCCATTGCTCCTGTGACTGGGGGTGGACAAGTGTCATGGTTTAGGTGTCAACCATCCATTCACTCACCCCCTACCCCCACCATAGGATAGTGAAGAAAAAAATATACACAAAGGCTTGTTAATCAAGACAAGGGTAGGGAGGTTTTCATTCCCCAGTTGTGGTAATGAGCAAAAAACAGAAAGACTCAACTTGGGAAGAAAAAAACCCACCTAATTTAATCTACTAGGAAAAAGAGAAAACACAGACAGACCTTTCCCCGCCCCTCCCAGGGGAGCCAGGGGAGCTCCCAGTAGCTTCTCACAGGAGTCCCTCAGCTTCCAAAACACTGCACTAACCCAAGACAACAGGTCTCAGGAGCAAAACAAAATAAATTTACTTAATTCTGCAATGGTGCATACACATATAAGAAGGTTTTATTTCCAGCCTTATATCAACCAGCTTTTTCTACAGTGATTAAGTTTTGATTTATATGTATCTGTAAATATATATACTGTCTCTGATTTTATGAATGTCAAATTTTCCTTATGAACCACAGGAATTATATTCCAGAAAACTTTCTTCTAAATATACTTGCCATCGTTTTATTTATCAGGTAAGACAGGTCCAACATAAATATATGATATTAATTTACTCTTTATTTGGGCTTAATTTAGTTTAGCTACCAGTAGGGCAAAACATCATTAGGTGGTTAAAAAGAGAATTTTGTAGTGTTTACTGTTTTACAACCATCTTATACTAATGAATGTAGGAAGTCAATATTTTAGATATTACTACATTCAGAGGTGCTGTATATAGATTCAATCTACCTAAATTTAGAAAGCTTGCTCAGGTTTCTAAGTCAGAATGCATTTATCTTGGACTCCTAAAATTAGGGGAGAAAGAGAAGAAAAGTTGTTACAAGTAATTCAGTCAAATCTCCATTTTTCTTTTGACTGTCATAGCTGGGTATGATTCTAGGCCTGAATGCCTGCATGTGAAGGAGTTTTGGAATGAAAGATGTTCAGAAAGTTAACTTTGAAAACAAAAAAATAAGAATTTGAATCATGGAATACGAGGTTGGAAGGGACCATCTGTTCCAACCTTTCTTGGAGAAAGCATAAAGAAGGTAAAGCACCTGTCCAGATAAATCTTAAAAGTACCCAGTGCTGAAGAATCAACAATCTAGTAGCTGACTGTTCTCATCAATCAAAGTGAAAACTTCTTCTCCTGTGTCCAATTAGAATCTGAGTAACTTTAACCTATTACCACTTGTCTTTTCCATATGTTGCCTTATAAAAAGGGAGTATCCGTCTTCTTTGAAGCCACTCTTCAAAGTAGAGATAAAGTGACCACTAAACCTTTACTCAGGGCAAATCTGGCCTTACCAACCTAGTGGCTTTCTACAATGGAGTGACTGCATCAGTTGACAAGGAAAAAGCAGTGGATGTCAATCTGGACTTCTGCAAGGGCTTTGACATGGTCCTCCACAATGTCCTACACATAAAGTTGGAGAGATTTGATCAGAGGACTGTTCATTCCTCCAAGGAATTGGCTGGATGCTCACATCCAGAGGGTAGAGGTCAATGGCTTGAAGTTCACATGGAGACCAGTGACAAGGAGTGTCCCTCCATACTGGTACCTGTACTGTTTAATATTTTTAACAGTGATACAGACAGTGGGATTGAGTGCACCATCAGCAGGTTTGCAGATCATACCAAACTGAGACCTTGTGCATGTTGAACTTCATAAGGTTCTTGTTAACCCATTCTTCCAGCCTATCCAGGTCTTTCTGCAGAGTCTCTCTCCTTTCTTAAGTGTCCACTTCCCCACTCAGTTTGGATTCATCCACAATTTCATCAGGGTACACTTGATCCCACCATTCAGATGACTTACAAAGATATTAAACAGTGTTGGGCCCCATATCAATCCCTAGGGAACACAACTTCTGAAAGGCTGACAATCTGAAAAGGAACTATTTACCACAACCAAATTGTGTTTGGTAAAAACTGGAGGAAAACAAACATAAAGGAAGACATGTGTCTACCTTGAGCAGGAATATCCTCTGATATGCAGGTGCCTGTCACGGTTGCAAACCAGATACAGCAATAACTCAGCTGCAAGCTAGGGTGCTATCTTGTTTTGGAAAGATTTTCCTTGCCAGGAAATCTATTTCTTACTCTGATTGCCTTCTGAGTAGGAATATATATAGCAGCAGGAGATGGCCTGTACCATGAGTTGTGGCACATATCCTGCTTCAGATACTGTGCTAAACCATTGGAAAAACCATGAAAATGGAAATCTCATCAAACATCTTGAAAGATTAAAGCTCACCCGTGTTCAAGGAATATATACATAAAACCCACTGATAAGGGAAGTAATACTTAATTCTCCTTGAAATTAGTTTTCTAAGAGGTAAAATTTACTTTAAACTACCTAAAGAAGATGATCTTCAAATACACAGATGCAAGCTATTATAATTAAACATCACTATGCAGTTGTATCCTACATTCTCCATACTCCCCCACCTGCCAGTACTGTGAAGTTACATATCGAGTGTCTGAATTTCTTTTAAATTCCATTACTAGTGATGTAGCCTCCATTTGTAAATATTTTTTCTTTTAAATATAAAAGTTTAATATACGAAGCTGAGAACAATCCACATAAACCAAAGGCTATTAGTAACACTGCTATAAACTTCTAGTCAGTAATCTTCATGCTCTGTTTTTAAAGCAACTAGTTACTTGACTCCATGCAAATCGCAGAATATCTCTGCAAAATATACTTTTCAACAAACCTAATATTCAGTCTGAAATTAGCCATAGCACCTGCTTACAGAATAACTTCAGACTCCTCAAGACGTGCTTTCATGATACGTTTGTGAAAAACAGTAACATCTTAGGATATTTGACTGAGTTTTTGAGTCATTCTGGGATTCATCTTAAATGAAGGATTAGTTATCTTTAGCAAAAATAGACAGACTACCTGCACTGCCATCCCTTTAAGAAGGACTTCTTTCTGACATCAGGGAATAGGACAATATTGAAATAATGCTATTCTGATCCTCAGCTTCTGAAATAAACTTTTTTTCCTGTGAGCAAGGAAGAACAATGTATTACTAATATGAATGAGAACAGTTTCATGTGGCTATAAAAATGATTTTTTAAAGATTCATTAGATACTATATAATATCTGCAGCATTTTACATTTCATCTTCTCACTTACTAGATTTCTACGCTAATATGAGATCAGACCCATGTTTTGAATAATCAGAGCACTGTTCCACCTTTTGACATGATTCTTAAAAAATAACATCAGGTTCCATCCAAGTGGGTACAGGCTAAATTGGAACATGTCTCAGTGTTTACACATAGATTTTGGAGCACAAGACATCAACACCAAACAAATTGGTTTCAGGTTCCAAGTAAGTCCAAAATGAAAGACAAAGACCCAAGACAAGAACTTTTGCTTCCAGGTAAATTATCTACAAAGTTGGTTGGGGAGACTGGACTTTTCAGGACCTGAGGAAAAAAAGAACTAGTATCCAGCACAGATATACTGGGAAAACAGAGGGACACAAACGAAACTGAAGATAATATGCTGAAAAATTAACAATTACTCAATGAGAAATACCATGTGCGGGGAGTGAATTATCTAAATAAGGGACAGATTATTCTTCCCTGCCAGTAGTATCTTCCCTGAAAGCACAGTTTGTGAATTCATCACAGCAACATGCCCTCCAACCACTGCTTCCCTACAACCGAACTGGTGTCCTGGGCAGAGATCTCCACTGGTGCCTCCTGGCTGTGCTGCCCAGTATGACTGACATCACCACCACACCACACCAGTCACAGCCACCTATGCTGAACACTGTGTATCACAGAAGTGGGTTAGTGCCCTGATGTTCTAGCCAGCATTAGAGGATTCTATTCAAGGAAATCTAAAATTATGTAGTGACATTCTTTCCATGGCGAGCTACATCTCCAGACATGCAATGGCCCTTGACAAGTAATCAGGAACTGCTAATGTAATAACATCCACCATAATAACAGTTGACACTGCTTTACCAGAGCTCTGAGGAGAAAAGAAGACAAATAACTTCAAATAATTTAATTTAAAATGAAGATATCTGGAATGGAAAGAACATTCCCTTTGGGAAAAATTAAGAATCAAAATACCTTTTTAAAGCAGCAAAAAATTAAGGCTATCCATCCTCTACACTCACTGTTTGAAACAAGCCATTGGCACATTCTCTGCTTGAGTGCTTGCTCAACTCTGATTAAGTAAGGAAATTCTGGAAGAAGTTTTAATGTCATTTGCAGTAACCAACCTCATGGTAAAAATGAGCAGCTTTGTCTTTCAGAGGTCAAACTGTTTCCAGACTAATCACACTCAGTTGCTTCTTGCTTAGATACTGAGCCAAGCAGGACTAATTCAAGGGTAGTATAATTTATACATCACCTTTGCAGAGTAGTTCCACTCCTAATAGTGTGCTCATTGCACAGCAGCATGTCAGGAAGAACTTAATGGAGCTAATTGTCTGAAAACATAAGGCCAATCTCAAGGTATTAAAAACAGCTGGTAATAAAACCCTTCTCTTCTGCTCAGAAACAATTATTCAGTTTGACTGAACGAGGGTGTCTTGATCCTGCATACTGTGGAGAGCAGTAAGAGAAAAAAAAAAATCTCCTCTTTAGCAGTGGCTTAACAACTGACAGGACTGGGCCACAAATTAATTTGTAACAAAACAACAACAAATGGGCAGTGGACCAAGCAACAGAACATGTCCATCTGAATAGGGAAGTAACACAGAACTAAGGATCACACGTAGCAGCAGGAGACCCTAAAAGTATACTCATATTCATTTCTGGAAAACAACTGTTTGGAAGAGAGCTGTGTCAAAGTGCTGCACATATTTGACAGTCATTTACTGGCAAGTTCTATGCATATTGCTTCAAGCAATCTCATGTCCTTACTTTTTTTTTGGAGGATAAAACTGTGGGTGGGATTAATTTCAGGGTTAAGACACCTACGCTGAATGTCTAAATGTAGACATCGACATTTGAGGTAAGTCCCTAAAATCCCCCTGTTGTCAGTGTATAGCCAGAATGGAATTATATTTTCTAAACAGACAGTCTAATGAACTTTAAGATACCCTATGTGCCTGACACAGCCCTGGGGACTTACCCTTCTTTGACCACAGGTAGAAATCAAGCTGGATGCCATCTCAAACATCACTAGATACCTACCTTTAGGCAACTTTATCACCACAGCCCTTGTCAGAATTAGCAGCATGTGCAAAGTGATTCATCTTGCCTTAGGTATCTACACGCCAGCAAGGTGCAGCACTTTCTAGGCTATGCTCTCACCTAGCATACTTATGAACACCCGCATGTAGATCTTTAGGCAAACCCCACACGCTGAGCAGAATTCAGTTGCCTGAATATTGGTGTGTAAGGGCACAAAATGACACATTAAGGTACCAGAGATATTCACAGAGAACTAATACTTATGATACCAGTGCAGAGGAAGACCCATGCCTTTCTGGACTGACAGGCAAGGATTGTTCTGCCCCACACACATCCAGAGAGTGGTTCTGCTGGAGAAATAGTGATGCTGGTAAGCCATCCTCCCTGTTGTTGCCCACTGTGATTAATGGTAGCTGAACACAAAACATCAGTAGGGAAAGAAGAGTCAGTTCACCTTTGCAGTCTATAAAAAACACACACCAGGTTAGAGGGTGTAGAGGATCATGCCTCTTCTTCCCATGGTTTTAGAAGGTCAGCAAAGACTGAGACTTCAAAGATACTGGCAACATAAAGGGGTGGATGGGAGATACCTTTGCAGTTGCATGATCTACAGTTTGCCAGGCACTTGTTACTACTAAAAGTGAAGTCAAGAATTTCTGACATTAAATACATATCCTATCAGAAAATGAATATATGATATGTTAGCAGTTACTGCTTGGCACATATGAGGCTGTTGCAGGCACTGCTCCACTTTTGGGGCAATTCAAATTTTTGCCTTGACACAAAGTGCTAAAAGGCAACACGTTGTCATCATCCCACAGTTTGGTACCCGTTACTCCACATTCGAGCAGATGTCAGAGCCCTTCTGGGCTGCCATCTGGTTATTTCTGATCTATGATATTTGGCTCACCATTTGCCCCATTAAAGATATATAACTGCTAGGATTAAATCAGAGGCACCAATAATTTTCATAGATGCATGATTATCATACATTAGAAATGCAAAACAGCACAGAATATAAATGATTAATACATATGCAAGTATTTCAACACTAGAAGAGAAAGTGTCACAGTCCACACACTTCACTATTCAAAATGCTTTTCAGATACTTAGCTGATATTTTACTTTGCTAACTTTCACCCCATTACTTCTAAATATACTCAGACTAACCTACTTAAGTAAATTTTACTAACAGCCTGCTTATTGACAACCATTCATCCAAGTTGTTTTCATCTGTGACACCTGCTAACTAAAAAGATTTGGCTGTATGTCTGCCTTTTGCTAGGGGACAATGGGCAAAGCTTACTAGTGCATTCACAGCTTGCTGTCATATGCTGTCATATTTCATGGGTGACAGCATACAATGACTTCAGTAGCACATGCTACCTCTAAAACAAGGGTCTTTATCCTTACCTATACCTTCACAGTTCTTCAATCAGCTTTTCAGTTCATCCACACGTCTCCTGCAAAAAAACCCCCACAACCAGACTAAACCAAAACCAGCAAGTGTAAAGGAAAACAAAGCAGCCTTCTGGCTGGCTAACAGAAAACTGTTAGCAGCCTGTCTGCCAAACCTCAGCCTGTGTCAGGTGAGAAGGCAGAAGTGAAGAATCAAACTGGCTGGTGACCAGCTCTGCTTCTACTCTACAAGTCCAGTCTGATGTGATGAGAGGAGCTGAGTGACTGTTAAAATAGCTAAATACTCCAACATTGCTTTTAACTAGGCCAAACAAGCCTGATCAAGAGCAACCACCAAAGAGGAAGCAGGAGCAGGTGTATCTGTTCCTGTCGTGACAACAGCCCCACTGTCTTGGCTATGTTCAGAAAAACACCTGTTACCACAGATCTCCCCCATGACAGAAAGAAGGCATAGGAAAGGCAAGTTTGCTCATTGAGACTTGCTCCTTAAAAACATCTGCAAGCCTTCAGTGGGTCACGACAGAACCCTGAAGCTTGGGCAGTATTTTTTGTTGCTGTGATGCCTAGAGGAATAGACAATCTGACTGCATCTGCCTCAGCAAATAATGCAGTGCAATAAAAGCAGACCTCTAGAATGACACAAAAATTGCTGAGAGCCCTGTATTTCAAGAGATTTATTTCAGATGAGTTCTATCCTGATTCTGTGAAGTGAGTGTTAGCAGCTGCAGTTCCTAAGGTGCATGCACTGGCTCTGGGTCCTGTGGAGGAATCTAATCCACATTCTCCAGGCTGCTCTGCAGTGCCAAACAAAGCATGGCAGGAGGAGGAAAATCAGGATATTAATTTAGAGGGTCCTTTGCTGACATGATACCAGAATACTGTAGAAGCAGATAGAATAGCTGAATCAATTGTTTTCAGAGTTGAAACTCTAGCACTGACATAATTTGCTTTGACCATTAAATATCTAAGCAAGTTCTCCCTGGCTCATTGGTAGTTGACAGTCTGGATGCTAGTACATGGAGTTGTTTTTTTTTTTTTGGGGTGCTCAAAGTGACAGAATATTAAAAGCTATAGCAAACGAGAGCATAATCATGGAAGCGCATGCAAGAAGGGCACTGTCAGCCTGTCAGAACAAAAGGTGAGTTGAACTGGTGACCATCAACCTTCCAGAAGAAGCTTAGCTATGGTGTTCACCTGTCAGGATGCTCCTCTATCTTCTGCACTTTCCGGAACTGATGTGGCAACCCAGACAGAGCTCCCCTGGAGACATGCAGCCCTTCAGGTCTTAGGCTGCAGGGTGTGCCAGGGCCTTTCAGTGCTATGACCAAGTGGATGATCTATCTGCTCAACCTGATTGCAGAGCTATGAGAGGAAGTAGAGATGCTAAGGGACAAGACTCTGATGCTAGAGACTACTGCTGATAGCACTTGGCTGGAAGAGTCAGTGTTCAGTTCTGCATTCAAGACTGGTCAGTACTAAAGGTTTAAGAGATAAAATAGACACCTTCAGGGAGGAGAGGATTTCAAGACATTCTTTTTACCAAGCACAATGTGATAATTAGAGCAGGACTGCAATCAGAATATGTTCAATTTCATGACATGGTCTACAAATACAAAGAACAAACTGAAAATTATAAAGTGATTTTTTCCCTCTAAACTTTTCAACTACAACCAAGTGTGGCAAAATGTTCTGCCAGTGTGTAATCTTGGTTCTTAATATGAATGCAATAAAATTTGTATTTATGCTTTCTATACATTCTACAGTACAGATCAAGTAGGCCAAATACAATCATGAAACAAGGAAAAGTTGTCCTATTTTGGATAGCACAACAGAATTTTTAAATTATATTTTTAAAATTCTATGCACCATTTCTCTTGATCTCCACGAGTCAAAAGTCATTTGTCTCTAGTTACCTCTACTTTATTTTCCTTCTTGATTGAAAAAAAACTTGTATACCTTTTTTTAAGTTTTCTAAAACAGTTGTATGAATTGGATCAACATGAGCAGAATATTATGAAAGATTAATTTGCTTTTTTAACCATTCTACAGAAATTCCGAAAATCACACCCTTGGTAGTAATATATTGTGTCAGATGGCAAGACAAGGCAAATTATTTTCCGCTTAAAAATATCTCTAGATAAGTCTCCTAGAAACAATAATTGATAGATTTTCAATTCCTTATGTTCATTTTCAGGTCAGAATGAACTCTGTGATCTAGAAAAACAAAAGAGTTGCTGAAATAATTATCATATTGCCTTTTTAAAAGTGGATTTGCCTAGTTGTTACCACTGTGTTGAGTCTGAATAAAGATGCTTTAAATATTCTTTTTCTTAAGATAACGTTCTCCTCATACCACCCACAAATGCCTAAATGAAGCTACGTTGTATTGTGATACTATTTCTGATTTTACTAAAATAAATTGAAGAAAAGCTCCTCACATTAGAAAATTTTGTTCTTTATTAATGTTTGTTTTAGTAGATGTGGCAGTATTCTAAATGACAGAGATCATCATACAGATCAAATACATCTTCTGCATGGATGTTTCCTCTACAAATCCATTAATATAACTTGAATCTTCCGCTTGCCAAGTTTGAAAAATGCAGGTGGAGGATGAAGACAAATGCCAAGTAGTCTGGTAGGTTGCCAGGTAAAGGGGATGTGAGATGTTTTCGTGCCACTTAAACAACCTTTAAAGTGGATCCAGTTATGACTTTTTGATAGCTGGACATTTGCAGAATAATTAAACTCCAAGGACTATTCCATCAAAGTTGCAATATAGCATTAAAGGGAAAAGGCTGTCATTTTGTAGCAAGTTAAAAATTTAAATGCACTAAAAAAATTTACTCCTCTAAGACCATCAGTCTCCATCTCAAACAGGTCAGAGGCCAAGTCAGCCAACTGGTGAGTATTTCTAACTCCTCCATCCTGAGCTTGTAAATCAAGAAAGAATGTAGCTAAAATAAAATGTTCTGAACCATACCTTCCACAGCGGCCTAGTCAATAAATAAAAAATACCTCATAACTTACATAAATACATAATTTATCTTGCTGGAATACCTAGAAGCTAATATCTGAAATGCAAAGTCATCATGGTAGTTATTGCAAAAGTTACTTTGGAATGTAGCAAATGATGTATGAAAAAGGAAACAGAGCTATAAATGCCCAGTATCACATACTATGCCAGAAACATAGTTTGAAAAAATAACTGAGATTTTTCTGTACTTGTACTGATTCCTGGCCATTAATTCACACTGCAGGTGTACCCAGGGCTTCACAGTTTAAGAGTATAACAAACTAGTTCGTCCTGTGTGAGAGAATGCAGGCAAAAAATAATCATCTAATCATGACAAGATAGCAATGAAATTCCCATCTATCAATTTTCAAGCAAACTGCATGAGGCACATACTGGAGTGACTAAAGCCTGTCTGCAGTAGCTTCTCAAAACAGACACAGAATGGGGCAATTGTGAAAGATTTCCCACGTTCTGATACTATTCTTTCACTCTCCCCAAGACAAACAGCCAGTTTCATCTTTGCCCACAACAGTGAGATCATAATTTCTAACTGGCATGTAAACTGTTGTGGAGGAATTCCTCCCACCTAAGTTTAGTTGTCTTAATTTAGTTGTCTACAGTGGGATTTGTTAAATTTAGTTGATTAACTATGAGGAGTCCTGCTCTACGGTCAGAGTAGTGGAAAAGGCCACTACAAAAGGAGGTTCTTTGTACATATCCTGGGTACTTCCTTTAGAATCAGATCAATTTCTCCTGGAGATCTTGAAGACTATAAGGGAGTCTTAGATTTAGACATACCTAAATAATTATAAGACTTTAATATGTTATCCAGAAAATTAATTTAGCCCACAAACTCTTTCCATGTGGGCCACAGAAGAGCTATGAAAGACAAAAGGGGAAGGCTTACTAATATATTAAAAATGTGCTTTGGATATATGGTTATTTAGGTCTTTAATAGACTTTATTATAGATTCAGAGTTGCTTCCCTAATTCAAATAGGTTTTAGTTTAATTCATGTTTTGAATTAGTCACTCCGAAGCTTGACAAGATTATCAGTTTTGGGAAGCTACTATACTATCTTTAAGGAAACTTGTTTTTCACTTACAAAATTAATCTATATTAACTTATTTTATTTAAAAAAATGTAGCCATTTATGTACTTGCTAAATAAAGGGAATGAAGACACTTATTCTTCTCTTTCTTGTTAAGTGAACACAATGTCCCTTGTATAACATGTAACTTAAAATCATAGAGTCACCACATGACAGGAGAACTCAGATCTAAAATCATATGGATATTGGATTTTAAATCTTTCATTCATGCCACTGCACGAAGGTCAGATGTTGATGTTTGAGTTGGTTAAGGACTGTGGAATGTTTTGCTTCTCAGCTGAGAATTTTCTTCCCAAGCAGCCACAGGGCTCATTCCTGGGCCAAAAACAAGACTGAAAACATTCCACGACCCTTTGCCTTCTAAACTGAAACATTAACATCTACCCCACATACCACCCCCCCCCAGATACATGGGCTGAAACATCATCACAAGTATTCATATACTATTTAGGAAGTGCCACCTTCAAGTGACAACAGTGGTTGTAAATAATTGATTGGATTTAAAAGCCAATACATTTTTAAACAGGCTTTTCACCTGGTGTAGATTCAAAAGAGTGAATTCCAGAAGAGGTCAGCTTCTGCACATTTTGCTTTTATTTTTGTAATTACTTTGGTCATGAGAGTAGCCAGCAGGAAGCATTCTGCAGACTTGCTATGGTACACAGAGTGTGAAGTGCAGCTTTTAAAACTTGGTGATGGGAAACTTTAATTTACTACCTTCAATTTCACATCTTTCCATTGAGTTTCTCCAGCACACTTATCTTATTGGTAATAGAACAAATAAACTGTTACTAGAAATTAATACTTTGGTAGCATTTCTACCACCATTTCCAATTTTTAATAATTATATTCATCATTAGGTTTTGTACTTCAGAGGGTTGCTTATGTTCAGAACTATTTCTTTTCTATTTTTGGATCTGATCCTTCAGCACTAAACATTTCATTCCCACACAACAGCCTTTTTAAAGAGACACTGAGGCCACATCAGTAACTACATAAAAATAAATGTTTAGAAACAACTACCCTTGCAGCATGTACAGTGTAGCTGCCATGGAACAGAACCTCAACATCTCTAATACACCACAGTTCCTTCCTTGTTGTTCTAAAGAAAGACTATGGTCAACAAGATGACCCTGACAGTAAGCTGTGAAAATGCATGTTTATTATTTAATAATAATTAAATAAACCTATTTCCTGTTTTTAAGCAGAGAAAGCTCTTCCACAAAGACACCCACTTTGTTATGAGAAGTATCTACCTCTACTAACTCAGGAGGCAAGAACACCTTCAATTTTATGATGGACTTCTACTGAAAAGCTAGTTCAAATTATAACATATTCAATAATGGATTGGGATCAAGCAAAGATCAAAATGAGTCCAAACTGATATGAAGGAAATAAGTTCATATAGGGAACTGTCACTAATCTAGGTCTGCAAGGGGTTGGGGTGTGATCCAGGAGGCTTGCAGGGAGGGAAGCAAGTGATGCATAAAATGGCTTGGGAAGTTCAGATGCCAGCACCCAGGAAAACCAGCTGCAGAAAGCTGGCAGAAAAAGAGTGCAATGCACTTTACACTGGAGAAAGTGTGGAATAGCTGAATTATCTGAAATAATTCTACTATGTCACTAAATGACATAATCTAGGCCAACAAAAGCATTTGTCCATTGCCATAACAGTTTTAGAGGTATAGGTGTATTTTCTGGTGACTATGGCCTTTCTTATCCAGCTAAATGACAAATATTTTTGGAAAATATTTTCAAAGATATCTCTCCAAAGTTAAAAGGCTGTAGATTAACTGAAGGCTTCTAATTACTTGAGGGTTTTTTTCCATCTCTCTGGGTCATGTTAAAATTCTTCTAATCCATACTAGAGATTATATTTAAGAAACTGCTCTGAGATTATTATTTTCTTTGTTTGTTTTCAATGCATCAGTGACATTTGCTCCTTAAGTGGATATAGTATGTCCTCTCCAAATGAACATTACTGAAGGAAGTGTTGAAAATAGAAC
Source organism: Phaethornis superciliosus (assembly GCA_023637945.1). Taxonomy (NCBI): domain Eukaryota; kingdom Metazoa; phylum Chordata; class Aves; order Apodiformes; family Trochilidae; genus Phaethornis; species Phaethornis superciliosus. Next base: position 171,879,227 of record JAJQWJ010000001.1, on the reverse strand, counting down.
ACTGAAAAACACTTTTGAAAAAAACACTGATTGACTGTTTTAGTAGCCCCACCTTAATTATTAAATATAATAGGACATATAACTGACATGATTATTAAATGATTACTAAATTATTACCAAATTTCTTTGGAAGTAGTCAAAATATATTAACACAGAACACCAAATATGATATCATTACATCATACAGTTCCAGTAGTCAGTCTTTGGACAATTCTTTCTTTAAAAGTAATATAGACTAATTTCTCCCTTAAAGCAATGATCATTAACTTCTGCCTTAAATGTGGGAATCATCTGTTTTTTCTTCTTTGCCTCAGTGTCCTTTAAATAAAGTGTGGAAAATGTTAATAGAAAAAGAGGTCTGAAAGGGGAAGAGAGATGAGTTAGAAATGAGCATCTTTTCAGCTTGAACTTTTTTGTTTTGGGTCAGACCTGGGAAAACATTCTCCATTTTTAAAGTCCCATCAGAATTGTTCAAACCAAATAACATCCACAGCTGAGATTATTTTAGTAATTTATAGTAACATCTTTTATGATATTTATTTCTAGAGAAAGAGTCACAGAATCAAAGAAGAGTCAAGTTATTTCTTTCTTTTTCTAATAAGCCTGTGTGTTAGGGAACATAAACCAGATTTTGCTTCTCACAAATTTTCTCAAATCAAGCATTTTTTAGTATGAACTTCTGAGGAGTATCTGTTCTTCTGGGTTATCAAATTCAGATTTGAGAACAATATTTTAACTGATAATCAGGTGAATTATTGTATCATCTTCCAGTGCTGCAAGTATGAATGTTTCTGCTTGAACAAATAGCTCACAATAGAAACTATTAGACAAATTTTCTTACATAAACTTGTATTCAATTTACATAATTTTCATTCTAAACAAAATACACAGATTTGAAAAAAAAAAACAAAACAATAAGGTTGTTGTTGTTTGTGATTTTTTTCACTTAGAACTAAGCATATAAATTACTACTAGCAAGTACTTGTGGTTTAGATGAGGATTTAAGCTTTTTAAATGGCTGCTGTAATAGTACTTACATACCATATCTATTTCAACAGAAGAGCAATAGAGGTTGAGAAAGCTACTGAGGACAAAGAATAAACTGAAAGCTAGCAGGTGTGGAAATATCTAATTAAAGTTATAGTAATAATCTCATCTTTGATGCTTCCCTTTGTATGGAAGAAGAGAAACCCAGCAATTATAATCTCAAATAAATTACACTCCCTGTAGCCTTTCTGAATTAAAACAGTGTGCTGTGTTGATACATGAAAATATAACCTACCACTGCCCTTTGGATGTGCTCAGAATTTGTGTGACTAAAAGCAGTTCTGATGGGCTTAGGGTGGGTTTGGTCCTTCATTAATACCAGGAAGCATCTCCTGCCTTTGTATTTAATGGTGTAAATGCTGGCATATGGCTGTACAGCCCTTTTCCAGTCAACAGATCAGTGCCCATGCAGGATATGTACATGTCCTTATGAACTGTATATAGACACACAAAATTCCTCCTCAGTGTTTGGATCAGAGCTCTGTTTGCTGCTGGATTTATTTGCTGCCAGGGAATTTAAACATAGAGTTCCAGAATGTGGTGTGAATATGTAGCTCCCTTCTGGTGTGGTGCAGGAACCTGCTGAGCTGGAACAGAAATGGCAAAAATGACAGGTGGTTATCAGTGCAACTCCAGCTTCTGGAGACTGTAGCTGAGACACCATGTTGTCAAATCTGTCAATAAATTAAACTTCTTTTTTGGTATTTCTTTTTCTCCTACTTTTCAAAAGTTAAATTTTCATCAGATAATTTTTCTTGCATTTTCCAGTATAGCTACTTGTTCCACTTTATTGTAGCTTCCATTTTTAGCTGGAATTTTGCTGCAGAGCTCCAGATACCACTCGATTTAACCCCACTCAAAGCAGAGAGGGTGTAACAGTTAATTACACTCCGTGATCTCCACTCTCATCCCCAGAACACAACCAACCCAAGGCAGCTTCCTGGAAAATAAGGTTAAAATGAACAAACAGACTGCTTCCTTTCCTTTGCTCTCTCAGTACTGAAAATATTCAACTCAGAGGCACAGAGCCCTGGGCATTGCATTTCTTTATGGAATACTTAGACAAATTGAGAGCAATGTGCATACAGTTTGTCCTTCCCTACTCTGTTTATCTTTTCTATTACTTACCAAAAATTAATTCTTCAGGAAAATTTAATAACATGCAAAGAAGATGCCAAAGGTGGTGACTCTTCCCCAGATGCCCAGGAAACCAGGCTGGAATGAATAACTTCTAATAGTTAGCTACTCTGAGTGTATTATTTGGGCCTTTTTTTCTCTTCAGACTTCCATACTTAATATCTTGTGTCATTAATTCATAACTCAAATCACATTAAAACTTTTTTGGTATATGAAGAGTCAAAACAACTATGAGTGTGCTGATTAGCTCTTACAATTTACAAAGTAATAGTAAATGTGCTGCCAAAAAAACCAGGATAAAATCTGCACAGTGAAATACTGACAGTCTTTTAATTTGAGATCATTGCTGAATGACAGACTAAAGCTCTGCAGGGGATCAAAACACCATTTTTTCAATGGATTTCAAAGTTTCAAAACTGGGCCTTGTTCAAAATGAGACTATTTCAATATTCCTCAAGATGAAATGCTGAAAGATGGGAGTGCGGGGAGAAAATATATAGATGAATCAAAGGTAAAAAAAAAAAAAAAAAAAAAAAAAAAAAGATATGAATTTTACATAAATAGAACACTTAATTACTTTTAGAAGGAAATTTAAATATTCAAATAAATATTCAAAATATTCAAATAAATATTCAAATAACTAAAACTAAATATTCAAATAACTAAAACTTATTATTAACTGATTATTTCAGCATTCTGAAAATATGAATCTCTCCCTAAAATTTTCATCAAAAATATAATTTTCGTCTTAACTATTCTGCTAAATGTTGGGCACAATTTTAATCTGTCTTCTGATTTTTAGTATCTCTAAATTTTACTGAGTTTGATTTGCACTGAATGGCAACTCATGAATCTCATTAACAGAATGGATTATGTCCATCACTTTTTACTTCAGATTTCAGATGCAGTGCTGTAAATTTTTTTAACTCCTCATTTCATAGACACACATTGCCAAATCTGTGGACACAGAGCAAACTTTTAGATGAACTATATGAAAAAATATTGCTGGAAAAGATTATACCATAAAGCAAGTATGCATTCCTACTGGTATATTTATATTTTTATATATATTTGAATATTTATATATACATTTATATGCTATTGGAAGTGATGATGTTTCTACAATGGATTATATTTTTGAAGACAAAAATTGATTTAAATTCTCTTCTAAAAGACTGAAATATATACAAATCTCTGTAACAGTAAACAGATGCGTGGATCACAAGATAAGATTACAAATATGGCACAGAAAATATTTAATGTGATTTCACTGCAAGCACTCACTTAGTCTTGAAGTAACATAGATTCCAAATTACAATAAAAGAAACTTCCATCCTTCTTATAAGAGGAATCCAAACTGGGTACCTACTCCCATAGAAATATTCCATTATAAATTAAAATTAACTAATAAACACTTCTGATTTGTGAGTGTGTTTGCACATGGGGAAATTTGCTAGTTCTTGCAATGAAGCCAATTCCTCTCATTAGCTTCAAAATTTGTTCTATTAAATTAGAGGACCACCGCATTGAGATTTAGGGTTCTTTTTATATAATATGCAAATAGCGGCTATAAAAGATTCAGGTGATATGCATAAAGCACCCTCAGGCAAGGCTGATCACACCTAAATGGAACTAGAAATTCAGAAAAAAAAGTCCCATGTGCCCATATTTAACTGCCTTAAATAAACCAAGAGCCGAACCGTGCAACACTGATTCATTTCCTCAGTAGATGTTTTGCTCATGTAATGACCCTCATAAAGAAAATAGATTAGCAAGAACCTAGGATACACTGCAAAAGGCACCACAGCAGTACCACTGCAGAACCTCCATATAGCAAGAAATGTTGGCACAAGCCATATTTAGATCCTTACTGGGCCTTAAGGATGCTGGTCTGCCACCTTGCTGTCTGTGAAGATCTGTCAATCTGCCTGTCTCATTCACTGCAAAATGCTTCCCCAGGTGATGTTCCATCCTGTTTGGGGAAAAGGAAGCCTATGGCTCACTGAGGCCAAAGAGGAGCATGCCCTTGTGCTCTGAGGGATTTTAACTGCTGATGGATTGTCTCATTCAGACACTGACTCCTGGCTTCAAAGCACAGAGCCAGAAAGATGAGGATGGGGCTGAGGACCACACGGTCCACCTGTGGCCTAACACAGGTTGTGTCACACTGCATTTCTGTCTGCCAGGCAAATTTATGCAGAGGAATTGTATGTCTCTTCCTCCCTGGATGTCTTGACCTCTATGTTACAAATGAGGCCTTGATCTTCTTTGGTGTTTTGTGTCTTGTTTACAGAGGCGAGTAAAAAATATGTATGTATGATTTTATTTGCTCTAATCTATTCTTTGGGCAATGAGATGCAAACAGCTTCCTGGAGTGGGAGAACAGAGCAGAGCAGAATGGAATTAGAATAAGAATATAATATATCATAGGATAGGATGGAATGGAATTAATTTCAGAGGAAAGTATAGAATCACCAGGGCTGTAAAGGATCTTTAAGATCATCAAGTCCAACTATTAATTCTACACCACCTTAACCACTAAATCATCTCCTGAAGCAGCACATCTACCCATTTTTTTGAAAACCCTCAGGGATCGCGGCTCCAACACCTCCCTGGGCAACCTGTTCCAATGCTTCACCAGTGTTTCAGTGGAGATTTTTTTCCTCATATCCAATCTGAACCTCTCCTGGTGTAACTTGAACCCATTTCATCTTGACCTATTACAAGTCACTAGGGAGAAGAGCCCAACACCTGCTTTACTACAACCTTCGTTCTGATAATTGTAGAGAGCAATAAGGTCTCCCTCCAGCTTTCTCTTCTGCAGACTAAATAGCCTCACTTCTCTTCATAAGATCTGCTCTCCAGACCCCGAAACAGCTTAGTCGCCCTTCTTTGCACCTGCTCCAGCACCTGAATGTCCTTCCTGTGGTGCCCAAAACTGCACATGGTATCAACAAAGATCATCTAGTCCAAATACCTGACCACTCCAGGGCTCACTGAAAGTTAAAGCACATTATTAAGGGCCTTGCCCAAATGCCTCTTACATTCCCCACCAGAAGCAACACACATCCTGCTGCTCCACAAAAGATTTCTTATCAGGTGAAAGAGTGCTCAGGCACCACACACACAACATAAATTTACAGATGAATTTTCCTCTCCACAAAGTGCCGAGCAGCTTGAATTGTCTTCACGCTGTGTTTGCTGACAGCCTGAGTATGAACATGACTTCCAGAAACTGGGTCCTTTGTTTGGGTGGATGGTTTTGGTTTGCTTGGTAAAAATTGACCTAGGTTATACTCTAGTTTTCATTGCCTGATGGATACATGAGGCTTCATGATGATGTGAATTGCAGATCATCTACATGAAAGCAGGATTAATAAACAGGCTTAGTAAATTCAAAAGTCTTTTGACAGGGACAATGTCAGTGAAAGAGAAAGGTTTTCTCTACCAGTAATTGTGAAGAATGTATCAGTTAAAGAGTGTTTAACTGTAAAAGTTAATTAGGAATGACTAAATATTTTTATATTACATATTGAGGAGTAATAACAGAGAAAAGCAAATCAAGAAATGTTGAATAAAACTGCTACATTTTACTTAATATTACAGCTCAAATAAAGGTAATATTTTGTAATATTTTGAAACTTGATGCAGTTATTGGAACACTTTGCTTTAATTATATTAGAAGAGGCACAAGCTAGATACTTGAAAGGTGAAGCCTGTACCTTTCATTTAATTTCTATTCTTCTACTGATTTTTAAAGGGAATTACTTTCCTGTTTGTGATAGATGGCACTGGGACAAATATAGCACACTAAAGTAACAAGACAGTGATGGCTTTAAAGTACAGTCATTGCAAGACATTCAGAGAGGTTCAAAATTTGCTGTTATTACTGCAGAAATCATGAGAAATAATGAAGAAATTATAGCACTTTGTTGTCTCTGGGCTTCAAAAGTCCTGTGAGCAGTAGTAGTTTGTAAAACAGCTGGAAAGATAAATTTTCAAAATGTGCTTATTTTCATCTCTGTCTGCAAGTCCTTGTGACCATATCACTGTTACAGCTGTGCCAAGAGAACACCGCTCCCCAGGAGGGCCATGATGCTGATGGTCTTACTGTCATCTAATTGTGGTATTCTTCTATCCATAGATCAACAAACCAGAGATGAAATTCTTCCCTGAATGAGAGATCAACTCACTTTTACAGATGAAGTCTGAAGCTGAATTTTTCTTGACTTGCATGGTGGCACAAAGGCAGCTGATGGCTTGGGAGAGAGGTGAAGGCCTGTCTCTAATACCCTAGTCTAAATGTGAAACATTTAAATCACTATCTTTTATTTGATTAAAAGTGCTTGCTGCCATGCTGATGAAGAGTCAGTCGTGGATTTGCTGCATAAGGAAGGGGAGGGCAAGGACATCTGTCCAAGTTGTGGAGACATCCATTACCAGCACCCTCTGGGCCCCACACTTCTTGTTAACACCATGAAAAATGCCCTCTTCTCCCTTCCTCCCACCCCCATCCTCAATCTCACTAACTGCATCCCCTCAGGTAGTTACAAGCCTTTCAACTTCACACTCAAACCCTAAAAGACACTGATAAGGGCATTTCACTGTATTTGGATGAATTTTAAGATCTGCAGACACGTTTGGGCATTCACTGCTGGGGAAAAAAAATTTAGCAGTAGTAGCAGCAACAGCAAAGGAAAATAGCTTTTCCCTGAGAAGATCTGTTTCTCCAATTGTAAATTAGCCCAGAAAACCAACTAAGATTTTATTACAAGACTCAAACAGCCACATGAGCTGAAATTTGCCAAACACATCATCATCTTACAAAACGCTACAACTCAATTTTTATCACTAAACAAGGCAATGCAGTCCAGACAGACCTCAAGCAGCTTCAGAAAGCAGAACATAAAAGCATAAAAGGCTAAATCTCCAGATCTGCCCATTTATGGAAGAATTTAAAATTGCATATTTAAGACTTAGAATAAAATTCCAACCGCTAGTATTTTAGATGGTACATGATTTTACGACTCTTCATTATGTTAGTGGTGACTTGTCAGCATGATATTGGGAACTATCTCAGTGATGGAGCTCCAAGATGGCTTGGAGGGGACACAGACTAACTGGGATGGACAGGGGAGACAACTCTCATGACTGTGTGTGCTGCAAAGAGGAGCATATAGGAGATAATGTCCATGTAGGACATCAGCTATGGACTATGTGTTTTTTTCCAGATAAAGGAACATTAATGATTAATAACTCAGATGGTCAAAGCTTTTACTTGTCTTACTTAGTGAGACTGCCATTCCCTCAAGGTCCCATGACCACAGTGCTCATTGCAATTTAGAAGGCATTCACAGCACTGCTCAGAGACAAACATTGCAAATGGTCTTTAGTGGAGGAGTTGGGTTTCAGATAGCTGGATCATAAAGCAGAAAACCAGTAAAAAAGACTGAACCAGTCATGAAAAGCTCTCCATCTGTGGACTCCCCTAAACCTCCTTGAAAATAATTTTCCTGCTATGCCAACAGCACTGGATCCTATCCTAATTAGAATTTCATCCATAAAAGCCAAATGGCACCCTAGGAAATTGTCCTACCAGTCAAGATTTTTTCCAATACTATGAACACCAGAGAAAGCAACAAAAGGAAATGCCATCTCAACAGGGAGAAGGTCCTTCCTCCATTTGCCAAAAAGAAGTAGAAGACAGGTCATTTTTCTGGCCAGTAAGCCTAACATTTACCTGAGTGGCTGTTTCTATGTTTCCTACTTAATGTAAACTAGGTCTCTAAAAGCAGAGCCAGTGATAGACAGGTTTAGAATGTGGGCACGACAGGAACAGCCTCAGCCTTCTACTGTCTGTAACCTTGAGGTATGGACAGCACATGTCTCTCCGTTGCCTTTCTGTCATTTACACACAAACAGGAGATCCGTGGCTTGACTGAGTTATCTCAGCACAATATTTTAGGGCAGTGTATTAGCCCTTGGGGAGAAGGACATGGGAACAGTGCAGCCAAAGCATCATAGGGGATTCTCTGCACAAACTTGACACTCATGATTAGCTCCTCTCTACCATCTCTTTTCATCTGCAAACACATGGCTGACATGGGTAAGGCCACTGTTTTTTTTTTCTAAAATGAAACCTGTGATGGATTTAAATTTAGATGTTGGACATGAATAGAAATAGTAAATGCATTTTCATAAAAACAGTACTACAGAAAGAGCTATCAGAATGCTATCCTTAATTCAGAAAGCACTCTGGCACTTAAGTCTCAGTGGGGTTTAATGGAGTTTAATGGTACTCTGAAGGCTTTGCCCTACAAAGCCATTACAAGTGATGAGAATGCACAGGGTATATAAAAGATTGAATGTATTTGGTTTATGAAAACCTTCTCATCTGTCCTTGAGTTGCACCACTTCATACGAAAAAAAACCTCTAAGAACACCACTACTTCAGGTCATTTTGTTGCCTACATTTACTTACTAGTTTTCTATTTTAATGTTTTACTTTTTACATCACTCCCTGTCCGCCATATCCTGAAAAGCAAAAAATCAAGACAGAAAAAAAACTACACAAGGATCTGGGTTAGGCCGAATAATATACTCTAGTATTTAGCTACAAAATTATGCATAGGATTTCAGGAAACATGCCAGATTTTCAACATAAATAAAAAGAGAATTTCATTTGAAATGTAAGCAGTGTAGCCAAATAAAAGGAACTAAATGTGTAGTCAATGGCTGCAACTTTGGCCTCTAAAAAAAAAATAAATATGGAATTGTTCTACTTAAAAATCATATTACCATATTGCCCAAGACATTCATCCTGCACTATTAAAAGTAAAGCAGCCTGTAAATTCACTGTATACTTAAGTGAAATCCAAAGCACCGGTTCAGGAATGACAAATTGGTTTTATTTCCAGGAGAATGGCTCATACAACCTTCACCTCCATTCAAGGGGACAAAAAGCCATAGATACTGCACAACTAAGAGAACTCATGCATGCAGTTTCACATTTCAGAACTATACATAAACTCATATACATTTGCAGTTCTTGTATCAGTGAGAAGTATGATCATGCTTATATAATGTGCTTCAGAGAGGCTCCTAGGAAGTGGAACAAAAGATTTCAGAATAGCTGCACTTATGTTCAGTTACCTGGTGAGCAAAGCATAGGGATAGGATTCAAGATAGTATTGGGTGAGATTGTGTGAGTCACATCACCCAGTGACTCACAAAATTAGGATTGTAAAACTGATTTTACCAGGAACAAACCTTGCATACAGAAGAGGTATTATTCTTGCTCCTGCCACTGGAAGAATTTGAAGGAACTTCAACTTAATGAAGAAACTGGAGATTGACCTGATTCAAAACTCAAAATGAAGACAACCTCCAAGAGTCAGAATGGATTTAGGATGAATCTGTTTGACCTACTTGTACACTGGTTTTATCTGTTTAACAATAATAATAAAAAATATACTAAAAAAATCACAACTACTAAAATTAATATATTTTTAAATCCCTTTTAAACTCAAACAGAGAAAGCCTCCATAAAAGATACACCATATCCTCATTACAGCACAGCAGAATTTTTCTGCCAGTCTCCATTTACTGCTCCCAGCCTAATAGTAAAAAATTTATGTACAGGACAGCAATTACTTTAAATATATATTTTTTGTTAAAACATACTTGCATGCATTTGCTCCACTTTTATTCTATTTTTGATTTACTCATTTCAACCTAGCTGTGACATCAACAGAAAACTTCTTAATTATAATCATAATGAAGGAAAAGTTGTGGAATTTTTAAGACAAACAACTGTCATTAGCAGCACAGATATAGTAGGAGGCATGCTCTTTCTAAATATCCTTTTTGTGGTCAGTTGGCATTGTCTCCTTCCTTGATTAAATAAGCATAGCTCATATATTCAGAAGTGCCTGTGAAGAACTTTTTTTAAGCCCTGTTTTGCAAAATTTTTATGCAAACTGAACTGAACTAAGATTATCATTTGAACAAATAGCAGTGAGAAGACATCATCTTCCAAGAAAAAGAAAAAAAAAAATTAAAACACTTTTTACTTAATAAAGATAATCAATATAGCACCAATAGTCTTGACTGGTATTATATTTTTCTTCTAATATGTCATTGAGTACTTTACGAATGTCCACCCTTTACTATCAACTCATCATTGCAGCATCTGGGGAGCTTTCATGTGGCACATGGTGACACACAGTGGCAATGAACCATTGGCTTGCCTGAAACAGCAGTCTGGATCAATAAATACTACAGGCAGAATTCTGGAGATTAACTGGCACCCACTATGCCACAATCAGATACTTGAATACATAAGTAGATGTACATATAACTGCAGGTATTTTAATATCTTTGCTCTGTCCCTTGCAATGCTGTCCCCTCATCTATAGTGTGTAGCAGATGAGGTTTGTTATTGTTTTCACAGCAAAGACCAGCCTGAAATTAAGTTCTAAAAGTTTGAAGATTCTGTTTAGTTATGAATGTTTGTGCTCATGAGTCCAACCAATGGCTGAGAAAAAACTTTATGACAATATTTTCTTAAGTGACTAAACTGTGGAGGCACTGTGTACGTGTACCTATATTACGTAACATTTGCGCAGCACTCACAAATCTGAGATAATTAAACAAAAGACATTTTTAAAAATTATGTGGTTATTTCATTTTTGCTTTGAACAGAACACAGAGATTTCAAAATTACAGAACAGCTCCTCTTGTGTTACAAAATGTTCGAAATATCTTGTAAAGGTTAAAATGTTCAGAGATAAAAAAAGTTACTGAAAAGTGACCCTCTCTATGCAAGAAAAATGCCATTCTTCAGTAGAAATTGTTAATAAAACAAAGTTCTACATAAAGTTAATCTGTTCTCCCAAGATATTTGGATGCTATAAAATTCAACAAAATTTCCTTAGGCAATTATTTAGGAAAAAATTCACTGGCATTTCCAGGTGGGTACAGGTACCTTGTTTTCACCTGTGTGATGATATTATTTTCCAGTAAATCTCTACATCTTTTAAGAATTTTCTAACCACATACACTTTTTTCAAAAATATGTCTTAAGCTGAAATGTCTAGAATTTTTTTATCTAAAACGTAGCACTTTACTGTTAGTTTATCTAGATATAAACAAAAAGCAATATAATGCCATTTCTAAAAGTTCCCTATTTGGCTGTAATATGACATTTATTTTTCTTTTTAAAGTATTTTGTCTTAAGCAAAAGTGAAATAGTATTTACTGTAGATGAATGGCAGAAATAGCACCACCCACATACTACAGTATTTATTATACAGTTCACTGTTATAAGATTACTGTAGTCTCTGGTTTGGGAGTAACCACTAGCAATATTTTTGATATATGTTTTCTTCCAGTTCTTAGCTTTTCCAACTACACAATAAAAGTACAATGAAAAATCCCAATCATGATTCTTACTTAAGGTATTTTTTCTCGCTACCATCAGCCAAGTGAAATTTACAGTCCAACCCTACTAATCTGCAATTTTTATGTCCCTTTATAAAGGATGACCTGTAGTTATTATCTATGTCTTTTAAATGCATAGCCTGATTATTAGAATGAAATACAACCTCATCTCCTGTAACATAAGCAGTCCATTTCAGGAAGGATGACTTACTATCTTGTTCTGCTACTGCTGTAGCTCCTGCTGTTTTATCCTGCCTTCTTCCTCCTTTTTCTCTTCTAGTCATAGAGTTAGCATTTATGATGAGCATAAGCAGACCATACTTGGCAACTGCAAGATTCAGATGCCCTGCTTGGGAATATTTTTCCAATGTCTGTCTTTATGGTTTGTTCCTTCATTAGCTACACTCCAGCAGTGCTGACAGAGCAGAGGTCTATCTGGGCTGGCTGATAGGATTTCTCTCTTCCCTTCTTTTCTATGACTCACTCTTGATTCTCAGTGTGACACATTTATCTTAATCCTGATACTAATTTATCTTGAGAATTACCTCCCAAATGTATGTGTAAATACTTATCATCCCAATCAGCCTTAAAATGTTTAGGTTTTATTTTACACCAATGATTAATTAAAAATTTGGATACCTGTTTCTTTATTCTATATTTGTAAAACTAGATAAAATGTAGCAAACCCCTGATCAATCCCTATTTTATAATGTGCTATTGTTACTAATAACTGTGCTATTAGGAAATTTAGGGTAAACAGCCTCAACTTTGAACCATTTTTGCAGGTAAGTACAATGACATCAAGAAGAAAAGGGAGAAACTGGTTAATCAGAACTTAAGACCTCTTAATTGTAGATAAATTAATATGTAATGTAAGGAGTATTGTTTCTGAACTACTATCATGAGTCTCGTAAGGTCAAGCATTAGAGTAGTCTGGGGTTCAACAGAGCCCCAGCTGGAGTGTGTAGCTGTCAACACAGTAGGAATGATGAATTTTAATGAAAGATCACAGAGATTTGAAACAATTGAAGGAGCAACATTATTTTCAATCAAAAAATCAAAGATCTGATGTCTAAAAGACTCTTCAATGTAAACCAGGGTTTTATAAAATACCAAGCAGTCTTGGATGCATCAGTAGCACAGAGACAGTTGGAACTGCTTGATTTGATCAAATAAAATAACACATTAAGCTACAGAGAAACTCATCTGGAACATGAATGATGTACTTGTTACTTTCTGTCCAGGATGCTGAAGAATACAGTATTAGCTGCTCATATAATGTACACTGAAAGAAAAAATATCACTTCTACACTGTGTTACAGTTCAGACCTACTTATATACCTACCTCAAAAATGCTGAGAAAGGGTCAAGTATGTTCTGCTGGCATTTTTGCTTCAGGACACAGTGCAGTAAGCAAAGCAGTGCCATGTATGTAACCACTATCATCAGGCAGCCAGCAGCATCAGCATGAAATAAAAAAAGAACAAAATCCAAAAGCTTTTTTCTGCTTTGCATTCTTTGAGTTTGCTTTTCTCCGAATGAAGACATGCTGTCACACTGTCCAGTATCAGTGAGATTTTATTCAAATACAGTATGAATTACCATGGGAATTCAGGTGTTTTCACAGAGAAAACTAAAAATTAGTCAATAGGGTTATGAACAAAAAGGACCACCCAACAGTTTAACTGTGAAAACAATGTGCATCAGATTTAAAACTAATGGGATTAAAGGCTAATTGCAGTAAACATTGAGACTGTGTTGGGTGAAGAAACTCCAATAGCTCACCTGATGCAAAGGGAACACCTGGATCTGGCTGCTTTCCAAGATTCCTTCAGCAGAATGACTCAATCACTGTGCAGCATGAATCCCACAGCAGAGGAGCTGAAGAACAACACTCTACCCAAAAATCCACATCAACTAGTGGGAATTATTACCTGCATGGTGAAGGACTTCTTGTGAGATGCAGGAGGAAGATTGTTGCAATTGTGTAAAACTTATTCAAGGATGTTTTAAGCAGGAGGGGGGATGTGCAAAACGTATTATGGAATGACCAAAAGCAGGGAAAAGAAGGGATCATGGTGGATTGGAAGTAAAAACCTATGGGAAAATAAAGAGAGAGTGGGATGAAAGAGGCTGGTCAAGTTTAGATAGGTTGCTAGTCAGTACACTTGTGTGACTGAGCCCTGCACTTGTATCACTGCAGTCTGACCCTTTGTCACATTAAATCCTCTTTCTATCCATCTTCTGTATAGGTGTGCTCTTTACTATGAATGGGTAGGGTTGCATGCCAACAAACTTTAAGCTGGGTGGCAAGCCAGAAGGGTAAGAGGTCTGAGTACCAGCACTTGGAGGGAGACAGTGAGCTTAAGGGACCAGGAAGAGATGCCAGCAATGGGGAGAGATCAGGGGACCTAAAACCAACTACTGGCTAAACTGAGGGCTTAAAAACAGCAACCCAAGGGACTTCCATAGAGAAGGGATCAGACCTTCTGTAGTGTTCATGTTTATGTGAATGCTGAATGGAAGAGCTGGTAGAGGTATTGCTTTCTGCTTGTGTTCTCCTGTGTGGCCAGACATGTTCTGCACGTATGTGCTCATGTGCACACAGGTATCTCTTGGGAACACATGCTGCTGAGCATGGTGACTGGCTGGACCCAGGGACATGTAACTTCAGCCTCCCATCCATTGAACTGGGTCAGGAGGAATCCCTCTAGGTCCCATAACCAGAGCTTGCCACCTGTAACAACAGTAAGGATTATTCATCATTGATGCCGAAGAGAGAAAACCAAGTGACCTCAAGGTTGCAGTACAAGTCACCCTTTCATTCTCATTTTCATCCATTTGTTTTTTTGTTTGGTTTTTTTTTTTTTTTTTTTGGTTTGGTTTGGTTTGGTTTGGTTTTTTTTTTGGTTTTTTTTTTTTTTTTTTTTGTCAACTATGACTACAGCTTATATAGCTTATATGCAGTGTTCTGTAACCCTGTCAAGAATCTTAGTGAAAATCAACCTCAGCCATCGCAGGCTGAGACTTTTTCTTTTGGAAAGGGTAATGCAAATGTATGATGTCCCAAGAGTTTGCATGGAGAAATGTTTTCAAACAGTGTGATCTATGTCAGTAAGATCAAGGCACTCGGTACTGCCAGAATCAAGTGAATATTTGAATCCCAGACCAAAACACATCAGAAGCAGAAAAAACTCTGTGATGCAGTTGCTGAGGAAAGAACCCAGTAACACAACAAAATTAAGTACAAGTGTTCTATTCGTATTATATACCAGTGACTTCAGTTACTGACCTTGTGGCATTTCTGAACTACAAAATAATTGTCCCTAATGCTATGCCACAGACATGCGTGATAGAAACATGACTTTGGTTATAATTAAAAATTAATTAGGACAGGACAGGGAAGGTAGACAGTGCAACCCTTCCAAGGCTAAGGGTTCCTCAAAGAAATGGTTCAGCCACAGGCATCATGCATGGCTTTGACCTACTCAGCCTCCTCTCTACTTCAGCTGTTCATGTTCAATAGCAAAGACAAATCCTCACTCTTTGGTTTGTTTGAAGTTTTCAGACCCTAGAGAAAATCAGAATCACTCTAACCTGTTGCTGAGTTATATTTCTGCCAATGTCAATGAAGTGGAAAGTTGACAATGGATTAGTCTTAGAGGCACTATAATATGGATTCTAAATTTACCAGGTAGATGTGAGAGAAATTAGGTTTAATGATGACTCCCTTCCTTTCAATGGGCAAAGTGGAAAAAAACAAACAAAATTTTAACTTTTTGTTACAGGATCTTGGGTTTATTTTCTGTGGATGCCTTGAAGAGAAACAAATACCCTGGAATTCTACACTTCAAGTCTGAAGAAAAAGAAGGATTGAAATCTTTGTGATACATATAATTAGAGTGCAAAAGACAGAAAAGAACAGTGCATTCTGAATGGCTCAGTGGGTAGTCTCCCTGCTCTTACCTTCAGTATTAAATGACTCAGTAAATTCCTATTCTCTTAAATTCTACAGTTTCACAGCCTGACTGAGATATGTTTTTAACAAACTCAAAATAACACGTTTGGCTGGGCAGAGATTCATTAGAGTGCAAAACCTGTGAAAGTTCAAGTGAATAATGAAAGTTCTTGTAAAATTTGCATTAGATCCATATGATGCAGTGAGTAATAAATAGAATTTTAACACATGTACAGGAATTAAGAGGACTGATTACTAGTTTTAACAAGCATTTCCAAAAGATAATGATTCAGATTTTACAGAGCTGTTTGATCTTTATTTCAAATAGAAGAATAGAAGTTATGTTCCCCACATTGAAATTGGCTTCCAGAAATGAAACAGAATGTATTTTGTAAATCTTTCTCTCTTGAGCCTAAATGACTCATGACCAGTTATATTCCCACATGTTTTAGCTACCTCTGCCAAGCTGGAGTCAGGAAGAAGAAAGTATTCTCTAACTCTTTCATAACAATGACAAGGCAAAGAGTTTGTTGTCACAGTTCCCAAAAGTTATGATAATTTTTTTCTAATTAATATGCCCATTTTCTGTCCCCAGAGTTTGCTTCCCTCATACTAATGGAAATGTATATGTGGTACAAAGGATTGAATATGCATTTCTAATCTCAAAAAGGTACCAGTAGCAACAGAAAACATTTAGAGAAGGGCAGCAGAATGATCAAACCTCCAGATGAGCTTCCAGAAGTAGAATTACTAAGTCCTCAAGAAGAGGACAGGCATGGATTAATTGTTCACTGGCTTTTCAGGTATGAGATCCAGGAGAAACCAAACAAAGGCAGCTGGATTCAGGTTCAAGCAAAATCAAGAGCTCATGGGTCTTCAAGCCATTAACTGAGGAATGAATTCCTGAACAACTGTGAAGATGCTAAAAATGTGCCTGGATTACATAGAAGGCTGCATGAATTGAAACAAAAACCCGCAGAGATTACAAAACTCAGAAAAAAACACATCTTGCAAAGAAAGACAGTGACCTGAATGGGGATCGAGTCTGATAGAGTACTGCAACAAATGACAGTGTATTCTGCCTCTCTTACCATACTCCTGTCCAGAAATACTTTTTTTGTCACTGTTAAACCCAAGCCACTAGGCTTAAAAGAAGTCAGATGGAAGCAGTAAGACTGCAAGTCTATTAAAGTTAGGTGAAAAACTTCTATTACCTTCAACATGGATTATTTCCTGCATTTCAGCTATTATTTTTCAGGTTTTAATGCACCACAGTTTATGATTTGAATGTAATGAGATTTAAATACCCTAGGCTTAGGAAATTGACACTTACTTCAAGAGAAAGTATCAACACCATTTTTACAACATTTTGGACAGCACAAATTATCAAGATTTAAAACACCTGAAATGGGTGTCCTTCACTTTCAATTGCTTTTTTCTAAAAAAAGTATTATTTCTATAGCCCAGATTCACCTTCCTGTTCAAAGCAGAATATATTCATATTAAGAAATGTTACAACTCTCTTTTTTTTTTTGGTTTGAAGTCTCTCCTAATTGACAGCCAAAGCTTGGTGTAGATCTTGTTCTATACAACTTACAGCTAGAGAATGTTCTGAGAATTAAATAAAATTAAGGAGTTTTTATCACCCAAATATGTGATTCATTTGATTCTTGAAGCTGCTAGGACTGCTACAGTTCACCAGTCACATCCATGATACTACATAGCTGACTTCTGGTGTCACTCAGATAATGTTATTTAAAGCTCTAGTGGTATTATCATATTTTGTTTTCTTTGTGCTTTCCCAGGCAATTTTAAGCACATTCTCATGTACCGTTTGATTTCTTTCATGTCAAATCTCTAAGATGGTATATGGTAAAATGTTCCAGTCTCTACTGCCAACACTCCAGTGAGCCAGTTTGTCCCACTACTTGTAGTATCTCTCAGCCCTGACTGCTGCTAAAAGGCCATTACAAATACTTGATAGCTGAAATAGTATAACAACTGAAGTCAGTGACAAAGCAAAATTTGATTTAGCTGGTTAGGGGATCACTTATACTGCATGGAATAAATCTTTGCAAGGCTGTGGTTAAGGAAACAATAAATAAATTCATTATTGCAGGACTTCTATTTAAATGTTCCAGGTACTGTAAGTAAGAAAGCAATGCAAACAGTCACATATGTAAGTACAACAGTAAAGCTATATTACAAATGTTGTTCAGTATCTCAGGTTACTGTATATCCTAAAAACTACTATTTTTAAAAAATATTAGTACCCATTTCAGTCATCTACACTAGCAAATGACAGACCAAGTGCTTTTCTTAGCTTCATAGATCACTATGATCTGGCTTTAATATACTATTCAATCTTTCTATCTCCTGCTTCAACCCATCTCTTCCCTCTTCAGCAAACCATGGTTTTATCTACTCTTAAAACCTCTTTGAAATCTCTTCAGTATTTGCCTGTTCCCTGGTGTGCTTCCTCCTGTTCTGTGTGTTTAATTTAAACACTTTTAAACTTTTGGAACAGAACAGCTGTTAAACCTTATTTTAAATTGCTCTGTATTACTATTGCTTTCTCTTCTCATATGTAATCCATTTCATATCTGTAGCAGCTTCTTTTGTTGTTGTTGTTGTTGATGTTGTTGTGAAATCAAACACGATGCAGACATTTTGGAAATGTGCCTGTACTTATCTATCTTAGTACAGTCATATTTCTGACCACTATTGAAACCCAGGTAGGCAGCACAGGAAAACGAGGGAGATGAGAGTTGCATTTGTCCCCGTTTACGACTTCAGCCCTCTGGTTAGGAACAGATTCATTGTAAGCAGACTAGAGATGTTAAGCAATATTACTTAGGATCTGTCACTCAATAAAGGACTTTCAGAGGTTATTTCAGCCTCTAGTATACTTGAAGACAATGATTAGCCCCTGAAGAGGGCTATTCAGTTTCTTTGCACTGGCATTCAGGGTTTAGACAGCTGGAGTAGGAATCTCAGTGCTCTCAGCTGTGTCTGTGTTCTGACACTGGGACAGATCTCATTTTTTTAGAGATTTTTAATAGTATGACACAGTAAAGTAATGATTAAAAATTGAATATATGATTATAAATAACAAGGAGATAAGCAGTAGAATATTAAAGCATAGAACTGTCAAAATATATCTGTGAAAACATCTCACCAAATCAATGAAGAAAAGAGCCTGCTTTATGGACCTCAGCAAAAATGATCCTGTGCTTTATCTATGTCCTTCAGAGCAGCTGCTACTGACTTCACTTGAACTAGAAAATCTATTTTGCGTACAGCTTTTGGCTATCATCTTCACTTCTGACCTAGCAATCCAAAGTCAAATCCTTACAATATATAAATTTTGTCTTGGAACAAGCACTGACCCTTATTTCATCTGGGAAGTACCAGTTCTACCACGTAAGTTATTAGCTAGCACTCTAAGGAAAGGGATAAATTAATACAGATGAAACATATTTATGACTCAAGTCACTTAATCTCTGTGTGCCATAACTCTGAAAACTTAAAAAAAAATTTTTAAGCATATGAAATCAAGATCTGAAAAGTTATTTCTAAGGACTGATTTGTGAATAACTCAAACATGGTTATCTAGAGAAGTCAGGGGGATTAACTGGCTTTGTCCCCTTTACACGCAGTCACCCCGTGCAGCTACTTCACGGGTCCAGGCAGAAGAGGGGCTGCTCATTCAGTGTTTTGTATATGGGTGAGTACAGAGATGATCAAGAGGATTAAAGGCAAGAAGATGGAATAGTGGTTATGTGTTTTCTTTTTATATCAACAACGGTGATTTATCAGATATTGCAAGTAACTGCTTTTCTGAACTCATCAACAAGAACCTTGTTCAGGCCCATATCACGGGGGGGGGGGGGTGGTGTTGGGGGTATGTGTGCAACTGTTGGGCCAAACTTATGTTTTCTAAATTGTCTTAGATGATAAACATGGCTTGTGATGTCAGTTATAAATTGTAGTCTGTAAAATTTGGGGGGGCGAAAAAAATCACATGAAAGAGAACAGAGAAACATGCATAATAAAAACAGACCTTACGTAACACTGAAACAGTAAAATACTTGGAAAAAAAAAACATCTCAAGTAGTTAACAGCCTGTCATTGAGACATAAGCCTGCAAGACAGATGAAAGAGAAAAAAGAAGTGCTCTCCACAATTTATCTTAGACATAGCCTTAAGCACTAGGTAGAAAACACAGACTAATGCACTAACCACATTAACCATCAGCATATTAATGCACCATTAACAAAAATACCCACTCCTAGGCTAGAGGGATGCCTACTAACCTAAAGCCCCTCACCCACTGAGCATGAATGGTGAAATTTTTAAGCACTGTCATGGAAGCAAAGAACTAGCTAAACAATCATGTATATGAGTGACAGAATATAATGGGATAAGGTAATTTTACAAGTTTCTGTATAAATGTAGCAATTCCATTTCAAGAAGATGAATTTAATTTGTGGAATACCACCTAGCTTCCTATTCTGCAAAGATATTAACACGGCTAAATGTGGTGACCTGAAAGGTCTTTTCCAACGGTGGCAATTCTCTGATTAAAGCAAATATCTTGACTCAGTGTGTGGATCGGCTTATTGCACACTGGTTGACAGAACCTGCTTTCAGGACAACACTTGCTCTAAAACCCCATTTTTTCATTGTGCTTATATCCTCCTCTTCTATTCTCAGAGTATTTCTTAGAGTCAGGTGCACAAGATCACAAAACACAATCAGCTCCCAAGCTTCTGCCACTGCAATGACTCTGTGAAACAACCAGAAAGGTCCCGAAGGATCAACTACCTTTTCTCATTATCTCATGCACACTGTGGTCTCTACACTCAGAAGCAAGTATCTAAGGATGTTTTGAAGCAGCATAGCACAAAAGTATCCTACCTCCTTTCAGAAGCTTTCCCTGACAGTTACCATATGCAGTTCACATGAAGATCAAATGGTTAAAAATGTTATTGTTAGGCTTGCATGAATATGATTAATAGACTGCTATGTTTTTAAACGGATGAGTTATTATTTCTACATAAAAGTCTACCAAAACAAAAAATGTCTTCTGTATAATAAATATTATGAAAGATACTGGCTCGGTCCTACTCAAGCTGTATTTGCCACCAGATTTAACAAAAATATTCCCTAGTTGGAGCTGCGTCTCAGTTAGCAGAGTGTCAGGGCTGTCAGCTCCATGCCTAGAAGTTGCTGGGCATTAAAGAAACCTTCACCTCCTCAGAGTTTCTAAACTGGTGAGGAAAAGAACTGCCTCTGGACAGCTACAAATTTTCAATGTCCTGGTGGGTTTCCATTAGTTAAATTCACAGCTCTTACTTGCTTGGGGTGGCAAAGAAGCCATACTTGGCCAAGAACTAGGCTCAAACTCTTAGTGTTTAATTCACAGAAGCAAGGGCAAAGAAAGATAACTCTGTGTGTACATACACAAGATAGACACTTTAATAGGCTGTATTCCTGACCTCTGGATAGCTCTTCTCTTTAATTTCCCAGTGCAAAAATTAACCTTTAATTTGTCTCAGTTATATAGTGTACATAAATATCTCTAAATATGCAAACATACATGTGTTCTTCTGTTATGTGAGTATATAAACATGTTATATGTATGTAGACACAAAATATAAAAATCTATAAGCATATTTTGGCACCAAATACATTTTAGGCATCTGTAAATCTTTCAGATTGTGGGTATAGACACTGCTATTTCCTTTAAAATTATAAAAGCATAAAAAGAATTATTTACCTTTCCTACAAAATTTGGGAGTGGGAACTTTGGAAATTAGCTCTACTGCAGTGTTTTGAGCTATAACTCAGAAGAGTTATTGGGATGTCACAAGGTATTAAGCAGAGTTGAGGAAATAAAAATTGTGATGATTCCTTCATAACACAACACCTGGTTTCACAAGTGACATAAATATGTAAAACATTAAAACAAAATTGTGTTATCTTATGTTCAATGAAACCGATGGGATCTGGAAGTATAATAACAGATTGAACATACTGAATATGTAACAGTACACTAGAGTTTGCTTTGATGTGCTATAATCCTGAAATGGCAATCAGTTTTCTGGCAATTCTATTTTACAAAAAACAAAACAAAACAAAAAACTGTTCAGAAGGGTTCTTGAATGCTTTACAGTTTATTAAAAAGATGTTTGGTTTTATATTATGTGTGTCATTGCCTATTTAATGTTCATTCTTAAACCCAATTTCCCAGCAGCAGAAGGATCCAAGAATAATGAGATGCAGTGAGATTTCAGTTCTCATCAACTATAGCAGTACATCTAAAGCAAAGATTCTCTGCTACTCTTATGAAAAGATTCATTGTATCACTCTGTGAACTGCAACATTAAAAAATATTTAGACAGAGAATGGAGAAAATGATTGAGAGCCATCCCAACATTACACAAGGTGGATGGCAATGAAGGCCGACAGATTAATGTTTTAAATGTACATATTTTTCTAAAATATCCAACAGTAGCAAGAATTTGAACTAGATTTTCCACAACTTGTAACTGCATTGGCTGCATCAGAGAGGAGGAGACACAATATATTTTTCATAAACTGCTAAATTATTGAGAAACCAGAAACAGCCTGAGCATGATTCCCTTGGAACCCAGAGGGCAAATTTTAAAATTGCTTTCCATCTGAACCAATGAATGTAAGACTGATGAGAAAACACAATTGTTTAATTTTTATTTTCTAAAATTTCCCACTAGGGTGCTAGAATCTCAAATAATATGGTCATTGGTGACACTTAAATTCATCTGTGATTTTCTTTTTCTAAGCCCAAAGAGCACATACAGTTGCAATCTAAAACAAGTATACAAATAAATTGAAAGACAGCTATTGGGATTTTAGGATGCTTACAATGTACAAAAGCTGATGGAAGTATTTTTTAACATGGCTATCATATGCTTCCCATAAAGATTTGCTGTTGTTGATTGTTCTAGGTAATTTTTACTGTAGGTTTTGTTTTTCAGCAAAGAGTAAGAGTGTTAAAATAACACTAAGTAGGCTATTAGGCAAGAAAAAACTAATGGCCAAAGATTACTTTTAGTAATGCCATTTTCCCCCAGTATGTTTTTCTACCAAACCACTATGTTAGCAGACGGAAATCAGGCCCTGAAAGGGGGCTATTCTCTAACTGTCAATGGGAATATCATGAAGAATATGAGCACAAGCTGACCTATTTGATGCACATAACTCAAGAGAGTCGTGGTCTTCATAGTCCCTTATTTCTGTAACTGCTTTTAAATGAAAACACCAACTGTTTTGTCCATTTTTGGCTTGACAGGTCAGTTTATTTTTCTCCTCCTTTAAGCCCCACTCATGGGCTACCTTGACCCAAATAAGCAAAACCTTGGTTTTAAGAGAAGTATGATTGTATATTATCTCTGAGAAGTATCAACAACTATTCTTCCTGAAAATACGGACTATGAGATGTAGAATTTGGGTAGCATGAGATGAACTCTACTAAGTTACTCATTCCTTGGCTGCTACTGGTAGTGCCCTGAAGAAAAACAGATGATTTGAGGACTGAACAGATAATGGGTGAGTTATTATTTCTACAGAAAAGTCTAACAGAACAAAAAATGCCTTCTGTATAATAAATATTATGAAAGATACTGGCTTAGTCCTACTCAAGTTGTATTTGCCACTAGACTTAAGAAAAAAATGAACTCATCTCATGAGTTTCTTGATTTTATCTTACTGGCCAGACCTGCAGACCCACATATAGGTACTGCTGGCCTAACCCTTTCCTCAGAGATAGCTAGCTGGATTTTCCACAGAGTCTCTGGTGCTTGGTAACATTAAAGCCAAATTAAATCCTCTTCTTTGCCAACAAGAGCTCACCTACAATTTCTGACCTGAGCATACAAGTGGGAAATCCAACAGTAATAGGGGGCAAGGATGAATGAACGAGTGCACATCAGTAGGAAAACATTGGTGTAACAATTTGGTGCTTCCTTGAATGTGCTAAGCAAGTAAAAATAAGAGTAATATCCCTTAGTAAAATAAAATGACAGAATGGATTGAAGGTAAAAATCCAGGTTGCATCTTATGTATGGACTATTTTTTTTTTTTTATTGTATGATTTAAACCCAAGGTCTTTGCAATTGACTCAAGGGAATCCTTCAGATGGAAGAAAGCTCCCACCTGGCCTAAAGCCAGCAGAAGCAGTAGCAAAACGAGGCTCATTTCTAGGAAGTGAGTGAAGAGGAAGCACTCTAGGGACGACTGAGAAATCCTTCTTTTATCCTAATACATCCCTACAAAATCCAGTGTGTGCTGTCAGTTAGCTCAGTGAGTCAGTGCAGCTCTGAGGCTGGACTAGTGCCCAGCCTCTGAAAAGAAACCCAGCTCAATGAGCATCCCCTGTCTCATCCATCCATGGACAGTCACAGTCAAAAGAGGGGAGATTCAAACCTTTGCTCAGTGTGCTTGTTTTAACTGTTGGGGAAGAAGCGTATCCTCAATTAAAAAGAAAAAAAAATATGTGGAAATTTAGTTCTACATGAAGACACAGCAGCAATAAATGTAAACATCTCGAATCACACCAGTATTTGGTACAAGTGGCCTCAGTGCATAAACAAATACCCTCAAAGTTAGTATCACTAAGTTAAACAATTATGAGTAAAATATTTTTATGTATGTGTGCAGACCAGAAGTTATTTTGCAGTTGCTCTGAACTAAGGCTTATAAAATTTACAAGAAAAATATGAACAGTTATAGCCCAGGAGTTACTACAATTACCTACATATGCCATCCATTTGCAACATGTGTCCTCTGCTGTAGGGACCAGGTTCCTAATGAGTTTTAAAAATTATTATAGCGTATTTTTTATATTAGCCATAGGAAGTTTCAATTAACATTGTATGGCACATTGAAGTACTTTGTTTCAAAATATTTTAAAAATAAAGGCAAGATTCATATTCACAAACCTAGGAATCCCAAATACTGACATCCAAAGCTGGTTTGATATCCCAATCTTCTGTTGCTACAAATAGGAAGAAACGCACCCCCTGCAAAGGGCATTTAATTTCCTTAAAAACGGGTCATATGAATCATCCTGCGAAATTACTACTTTATTCTAGAAGCTCTAAAGACTAGCTTTGACCCACAGGTCTGATGTTAATGTGTGAATTGTGTGAATTTAAAGATAAGTAGTTACTGCCTTTTGAATGACAGTTTGGTAGCTAAGAGGCTTAAGGCAAGTAAGAAATGTTCTGTAGACAACTTGGGTTTGGTTTTATTCATGGCCAAAACGGCTTCTGTATTCTGCTAGATAGTTAAAGCCACCATGAGGGAAGCATATGTTTTTGAAACTTATGGTGTTGCAAGTATAAATGTACTACAGAAGACATAAATTTTGAAAAAACTCACCATGCCAGCACAAACAAGTTCAAGGGACTGACTGCTCTGCTGTTCGAATTGCTCTAAGTGATTGACATTGAAAATAAAAGGCAAACATCTCTTCTGATCTAAACCAAAATATTGTCAGTTTAAGTAAAACAAAAATGGGATAGTTATTTTCCAGTGGAAGATAGGTGGGATGCATGTATCAGTCAGTGCTGAAGCATAGCAGAAGGATTTATTTTGAAGTGTTTTGATAATAACATTTCCACATGAACTGAGATTAAAACAATTATGTCATCACTGAAAGATAGTTTCTGTTGTAATTATGTACTCAGTAGATTAAGGTACATTGTGGATATGCCAATGTTGAGAGCATCTGAAGAGAATCTGTTCTTGCTTTCCCTTGCTCCACAGATGCAACATGTTCTCTTCGGAAGAAACATCTTGCACTTGCAGGAGGTGGGATGTGAGTGCCCAGAACTGTGTGTTCTTTTACAAGGGTCCGGTTGACACTCCCGTTTCCCTTGGCACAGCTACAAGCTGTATTTCAGCTACCCAATCCAACCACAAACTCTTAAAATTTCCAGAAACAGACAACAAGCTATTTGAAGTATGTTGCAGTCATCTAGTTAGTGTTACATCACTTGTCTGCATCAATACTGTGAAAGCCAATAGGACCTTGAAGAATACCTTGGAAGAAAAGAGATGTCTCTTTTCTGTCCCCTCTGAATTTGTTTATTTTTTTTATCTGTCTAGGGTGACATTAATCTCACTTTACTTTAGCTGTGTAAAATCCAAAAATAATCAGAAAAAAGAAATTCCTGCAGAGAGTGATACCTTCCACTCTATGTCAGGTGTATGAATTAAATGGGCTACATCTCTTTCCAAAAACAACATAGATGGTTGGTTTACAACTGGCAACCAAACTTGTGGTGGCTGGGTGAAAAGAACCTGGGCTTTGATGCAAATGTTGCTTTTCAGAGCTTTTCAAAATTTGTCAACAAAAAATGTTTTTGACATGTTACCGTTTACAAATATACTGGAGGTAACCACACACAATATGACCACGTATCTTCTGCTACAGTTCTATAATTGGTTCTCTACTCAAAAAGGAAATTGGCCTGTTCTCCTTTTTATAATGGAAATGATAGCATCAAATCAATGCATGGTATAAAATATTTATCAGTAAATACAAACAAAGGTATATTAATTTTTAGGGGGAAAAAATTTAAATACAGAAGTTAATGACATTTTCATTGGTAGTTAATTTGATGCTCTCAGTCCAGTACTCTCAAGTCTGACACCAAACTGCTAATTTGCTAAAGACACCTGTATGCTAGGGAATATTGCAGTTTTCATCTTCAAAATAGAACCCTTTAGTATTCTTCCTCTGATTTAGGTTAATACAGAAGGAATACAGGCAAAAGCTGGCCCATTAAACTAATGAACCCAGGACTGCATCGATTTTCCTAGGACTGCTAACTTCCTGTGGTGTGGGTACTTTCATTAAATGATGGTTCAAGTGAGAAATTTGAATTCTCAGTCAATCTCACATGGAGCCTCCTGCAAGCAGGTCCTAACTGGCAGAATGCTCGCATCTCATAAGGAACAGCAAAGCTCTCAGGCCAGGCCAACTTCTCATCAAATATTCTGGGCTAGATACAGAGCTGTATTAATACTCTTCTGCTTTGTGGCATTCTGTCTACTTGGACTTCGATGAGAAAATGGTTGGCTTTTTGGCAGCTGATGCCTCCCTGTGACAGACGTGAGAACCAGCCACCCGAGCTGAAAAGTGACAAATGTTTATCTTAGATAGTCACTGACAGCCTGCATATGACCATATATTTTGAAGAATCCTGTGCAAGGAAACTGGACTGCAGAGGTGGTAGCTGTCAAACTCCCAGAAGTATGCACCCAGCAGGCAGTTGTAAGTTCATGCTATTTATGGATTGTTTCCAAGTTAGCACAACAAGCTTGGTGCACGTGCATTTGTGCACATGTGGTTTTAAAATAAAAAAAAAAAAAAAAAAAAGAAAAAATTTTAGCCTGATTATAGCAACCATTCCTGGATCTCAATACTGACCTCTGTGATTATTTAATCTTTATGCTGTAAACTGAGATTCAGCTAACATCGCTTAAGAAGGAGGGGCTTTGTCTCAGGTCCTGCTGCACAGTTAGCAAAGATGGACAGGCACCTTTGGAAGAGGCTTGTTCTGCTCTAAAGAAGATGACAAAATACAGAGTGTAGTTCACTCTCTGTTTCTGCCTTCCTCTTTCCAGGAAAGGAAGAGAGACACTATAGGTTCACCTCAATACTTGAGAAGCAGGTATTTCACGTCACTTCAGGATATCAGACATAGTGACAAAATGCTAGCCTGGATGCTGCAAGACCTATAGGAGAATTGTGCCCTCCTGGAAGGGCAGTTGGTCATCAAAGAAGATACTTTAAGCCAATAAAACTGCACCCTGCACTGGCTAGCACTAGGACATGAGGACCCCAGTATCTGATTTTCTAGGCTGGTCTTAGATGTCAATGAAGATGTCATGATTATTTTGGCCAAAGGAGGATGTATTTTTGGTCCTTAAACTGGTATCAGAAGGAATTACATAAAAACCCAAACAAAATCAAACAAACAAACCAACCAAACAACCAGAAAGCAAACAAAACCTTGTGTGTCAGGAAACTACTAATGCAAAACCAGCATGTGCTGAGCTAGAAATAGAAGAGTTCAGGGGCAGCACCACAGGGCTCGGCCACTCACTGACCATCCATGCAGTAGCAGTGGAATGAGGGCTTTGCCTTCCAGGGAAAGGCTGGCTTCTCCTCACAGTATGTGAAAATGATCTCCAGAACCTCATAACCTCTATCTCAGGAAAGAGAGAGAAATGAATTCTTTCTCTATATGCTCTACTCATTCCATAATATACTAGATAATACTATTATCATAATATTCAAATTGTTCACCTGACATGCATTGCTATGTGAGAAGCTGTTCAGATGACTGTGTTCAACACAAGCTTGGTGACCAAGCAATTGCAGAAGCTGTCATTCAGCTGACTTCAGAGGCTAGGTTTGACTCGTTCATACTCTTAAGACATACGTAAAATTCACCCAATTTGGGGAATACCCAAATTCACCCAAGTAAGTTTTTCTATGAAGGATTTCTGTGTAGATGTGTTACAGTAATATTTCATTAATTCACTCTTCCTCTGTGTTGACTGCATAAAACTATAATAAGTAATTTTTATTTAGTCGGGTGAATTTGCTTTGCAGAAACCAATGACAGTGAATACAAGAATTCTGGCCCTGTTGCTGCTGGTGATACTAATGATTGTGTCAGTGTAGTAAAGTAAGGGCAAGTCTGCCTTCCTCAGTAGAGTAAAGGCTTCTAAAACAGATGTTTTCTAGAATTTTGTCTGTTGTGACAAAACATGGTGATGGAAGATTGATTTATATAAAATCTTCAACCTGCTTTCACTGATTTAAAATACTTTTATTTGATAAAGTAGTCAGAACATAACCCAACATAACTTAAATTTGAACAGAAAAGGTAACCGTAAATTTGACACTCATAAAGCCAGTAAGTGTCTCAATTGAGCAATATTTCCTGTACTTTTGAAAGGTTTTGGGGGTTTTTTGCCAGGTTATAAAAGTCTTCTTTTTGCTTCCATGTTACCCTTCCATAAGATAAGCCATGGTAACTTAGTCATCATTTTCAAAATTCATTCAGTCCCTTTTAGCACTGATTACCAAGAATCAAAAGAGACAGAGATGCTACGCAGGATTTTCCCTTATTGACTTTACCACCTCAGTCCACTGAAACACATCCCAGAAAAAGCTGACAGATTAAACAGCATCCTGGCATTGAGACAGGTCTTGGGTCTGGGGAGGAGCAGTCACGCTCATTTTTACTTGTCATCTAAGTGAGGAAATATACACACATATACAAAAGTGAGAGCTGATCCCTTGACAGTTTTCTCTGCATGTGTCTTCCAAGATAGACTCAGTGGGCATTCCAGTCTGGAGTAATGCAAATCCACTCACCCCAAAAGTGGAGACACATTGCTCAACATCCAACTTTTTCAACAGGCTTACCAAAAAGATAAGTGAGATTGCACCAGATCTGTAGTGGCCTCAATTGTCTTATATGTTAACTAGCAGCATTTGGCTTTAAATAAGATGATATTAGAAGAAACAGAATTTATTTCTGGAGCTATTTGTGGGGCAATTACTACTATATATAGAGACAGAATAAGTGACTGAAGATGAAGTTAAAAGACAGACGTATTTCTGTTTTGCTGTTTCCAAGTACAGACTCATCTGTTCTTAAGTCTGAATAACAATAAAAAGTAAAACTACAGTAAGAACCCCATCCTTCTGTATGCTAAACCAAGGTTTTTCAGTACAGACAACACCAAAAGAAAAACAAACTGTGCTGTGAGAGTTTCAGATGTTTTGATATTAAGGAAATTAAGTATATTAAGACTCTTTCTGAGGGGTATTAAATCTTCTGTAAGTCCAGAATTTCTGCTGTTCTAAGACAGTTCCAAAGCAGTCTCACTCTGTTGCTTGTCTTCTCTGACTGTATGTAAAACTCCAACTTATGTGAATAAGGTTAAATTACAGAAATACCTGCATGTTTGCATTTATAACCTTCCTAAGCCAGACAGGTCTGGGCTTTGGAGAAAGGAATGTAAACAGTGAAATATGCTATGTCACTGCAGTATTATTAAATTTGAAATTTCAAAATTGGATTTAAAGGTGATGTAATGTTGGCATTTAATATAGTGTGTAGGACTTACAATAAACTATTCCCCATTCTGTAAATACGGTATTCTATAGGAAATCTGTATGTACACTGAACCTTTTAAAATAAGTATTTCTTTCTCAGCTACAAACAAGGTGCAATCTCTGCCTTATTGGGGTTTTTTGTTCCTTTTCTGAGGAGTAC
Organism: Phaethornis superciliosus; assembly: GCA_023637945.1. NCBI lineage: Eukaryota > Metazoa > Chordata > Aves > Apodiformes > Trochilidae > Phaethornis > Phaethornis superciliosus. Next base: position 171,849,293 of record JAJQWJ010000001.1, on the reverse strand, counting down.
TAATTCTCTGGAAGAAAAACATGGACAAGAAAGTAGTTTTATTTACTTCCCCCTAACGTGTTTTTGCATTGCATGAGCCATCTCACTTATATGGCACGCTTAGAGAAACATAAATTTTGGTTGCCATGCTAACAGGAAATCACACAATCGAGTGCAGTGAAACAAAAGTGCATAAACGATATTTTCCTGTAAAAACAAGGATATATTTTATTAACAAGGCTGCGGGTTTTACAAATGGCAGCGAATTTCAGAGTTCTGTCCCTGTGCAGAGTGTGTTTTCTGTCAGCATTTAAGCCTCCAAAGCATCACCAGCTGATTCTTCCAAACAGGTCTATGGCTTCTGTCTGATCACCACAGCAGCCAGGATCTCCCAAGTATAAACCCAACACAGCTCTGACCCCACCAGCAACTTCACCAATCTACGAGCCCCCCCCATGGCCTTTTTCACCATACCCTCCTCCTATCTACCTATTTTCCCTTCTCCAGGTCCCTCCGGGAGGAGTCCTGGCAGAACCTAAGCTTCCCCTGGAGCAGAGATGTCCCCTCGGGGGGGACACTGGGGACACCCCAGCTGCGGCCGCCGGCCCCGGGGTTGAGGGGTGACCCGTGGGGTGATCCCACCCGCTGCGCCTCAGGACTCCCTGCTCGTACCCTGCACCAGTCCGGGGCTCTCTGCACCCACCCGTCTGCCTGGTGCCGAAAGCCGGCATCCCCTGTGGGAGACATCTCAGCTCCCACTGCTGAATTGGGAAGTAGAGGGGGGGGGGGGAGGAGAGGGTGGGCCGGGGTTGCCCTCAGTGACCCCCTACGCCCCCGGGACCAGGCTCCCACCCCCGACCCGTGGGGATGGTGGTGGTGGAGCTGCCACCCTCAGTGGGCCACGGGGGAGCGGTCCCGGCCCGCTCTGGTGTCCTGCAGGTGTCACCCAGGCACCGCGGGCTGTCGCTGCCCACGGCAGAGGCTACGAGGGAAGAAACAGGTTGAGAATGTACAAGGGATTTTAAATGCTCCTCTGGGCTACGACCGAAGTGCAACAACGTCGCTTTATTCTTGTGTTGCTGCAAAAAGTTATCTCCGACCGCCCCAGGGACATTTGGTTTTGTTGTTTGCTTTTGGGTTGTTTTTTTGTGTGTGTGCGTGGTGTGTATATATATATAGAGAGAGAGAGAGAGAGTATATATTCTTTAGAGGGACAAAAAGATAATCAAAGATGAAGAAAGAGAATATATTAAAGTTCAGGAGCACTTACTTGGTTTAGGTGCATGAGCTGACAGCCGGCATCTTCCTTCAACAGTTTTAAGATGTCACATTTTCCTTTGGAAGTACCATCCTGTTGAATCCCTTTTGTAAATTAAATCCCTTTAAAAGCTGCTAGTTTTATTTCACTGTCTCTCGAGCGCCTCAGCCACTTTTCCCCATTTTTACTTTGTTTTCTTCATCTTTACCACACGTGCAGATACTCTGGGATATCCGCCCACGACTTAGCGGGTGCCCATCACCTCCAGCCGGGGGGACCGTGCCTGCCGCCGGGCACCGATGCAACAGATGAGAAGCAGATTCCCCTCCAGCTGCTCAGCGCGGCATCTCCCTAATCCCTCGGGGAGCCTCATGCTCGATGGAAAAACCACCACCACCTTCTCATGCCAATGTTTACCTCCGGAGCGCAGGCTACGCAGCAGGCAGAAGGAGGAAGAAAAAGACAGAAATGACGGTAAGAGAGGCAAACACCGGGGCTTCCCGTCCTGGCCGATGCGCTTTCCCCTCGGTCGCCGCCAAGCTTTGCCCCTCCGGGTCCCCTCCGCCCGCAGCCGCCGCCGCCGCCCCCGCCGCGCTGCCCCTGCCGCGCACTGCGCCTCCCCGCGGCCGCTCCGCGCACTGCGCCTCCGCGATGGCCTCCGCGGGGCTCCGCGCACGGTACCCCCTCCCAGCGCTGCCCCCCGGCGGGTGCTTTGCTCTTCACCCAAGCGTCTCCCCGAAGAGAGGGAGGAGCGAGAGGACACCCACCTGGAGTGGGATCTGGGCTCGTAGGGATGGTGAGAACATTCACCGCGGCGGGACCGCGCAAAGGCAAAGACACCAAGCAACGACTCCGGGGAAAGTTTAATACTGCATCTCTCTGTAGCTGTGAAACACCTAAAACCGCGCCGTGCGATCACACTAGGGGTTCTGTCAGTCCCTTCTCCGTGGAGCCCGGAGCCGAGATTCGGTCTCGGTAGTTTCCGATGCTCCTGCCCGATGCGCGGAGGAGGCTCTGGCAGTGCCTCAGCGCCCAGACGCGGCTTACTCTGCGTTCGCCTTCTCCCCTCCGCGCAACGTCCCGCGGGGTGGCCTTCCCCAGCCTCTCCCCTTGCAGCCGGGTCTGGACGGGCCGGATGCTGTGCGGGACGGTGCCAAAGCCGGGATTCTTACCGGGGGAGAGGAGAGCATGGGTCTAGAAACCTCGCTTTACTTTTCCTTTCCCTAAAAAATTAGGACAGAACCTGAGTACACGAGCTTAGAAATGGTAAGAAAAAACGCAACGTGCGGAGATAGAGATGCACAATAAGATAGCAGATGTTTTATTTGTGGGTTTTGATTTGTTTGGGGTGGGTTTTTTTGTTGGTTTTTTGGGGGGTTTTTTTGTTTGTTTGGTTGGTTTGGTTTTGGCTTTTTTGTTTGTTTTTTTCTTGAGACTCGTTTGGACTCAGTTCCGTGTTGGGGTCCCCGAACTTAGGGGTCACCTGCCAGGTTATGTACAGCCTGTGCTACCCCCGGCCGGGGCATCCCACTTAGGGGTCACTTGACAGGTTATGTACAGCCTGTGCTACCCCCGGCCGGGGCATCCCACTTAGGGGTCACTTGACAGGTTATGTACAGCCTGTGCTACCCCCGGCCGGGGCATCCCACTTAGGGGTCACTTGACAGGTTATGTACAGCCTGTGCTACCCCCGGCCGGGGCATCCCACTCAGGCTCCCACCCGCGCCTGCACCGCCCCGCAGAGAGACTGCCTCCTGCCTGAAAGCACTAGGCAGCCCGCTACCGATTATCTGACTTTCCCCTCCTGGTTGGGTGCCCAGATTCCACCCCCCGGTTCCGGCGGAGGCGTAAAAACAAGCCCAGGGTACGGGTCGGGGCCACCAGCAGCTTCTACGCTGCCCGCCCCACCGAGCCCCGCCCCGTCCCAAGGCCAGGCTGCCCACACGGGCGGGTGGGAGTGCAAACAGTGCAAGGAACGAGAGGATCCGTCGTGCTCATCTTCACCGGTGCCTCTGGGAAGAAGCTCAGCCCCCCGAGCCATGAAGCGCTTGACGAAGCAGGCGACCCTGAAAACGCTGCTGTAGCCGAGGCTAGGGAGCTGCCGGTTATACCGCTCTCGGTGGCAGCTGTTTTGTGCTGGCACCAGAGGGAAAGTAAGCGGTGATGCAGCTGCTCTGCTGCGGGAGCTGAGCGATGAAAATGCGAGATTGATCGTGCCGTGAGACTTCCATCGAGCCTCTGCAGCAGCCCAGTGGGTGAACCACCAGGGAATATGTTTTAGAAGTGCCCCGAAATAGTTACTGTTAAGGTTTCGGCAGAAATGCAGTGCCTTTGGGGAGCTGCTAAGAAAACGTGAGCAGTGCAAGCACGCTGTAACAGGTCTCCCTTTATGGCTCTTCCTAAGAGATGTTAATTGCACTCATGAGATCATCTCACCTTGTTTCAAATACTGAAAAAATGCCAAAGGCGTCTGCTGTGGGAAGCCGAGTCACTCGTTATCAGACACACTAATGTGTCTGCATGTGTATGTATATACACATACGTGCACGTTAATGCAAAGGCAAGAAGGGGGAATTGGGTAAGTAGAGGCACCCTAGTGCAGAGACAGCCTGAGAGCCTCCAGTGACATACAAAAAAGGCTGCACCATTAGATTACACTGGAAATGTTAGTTAACACTTCTATTGTTGCAGTATTTGCACCCCTTGTTCAATGCTAGCAGCACTGCTGAGGTTGCATGCCTTGATTACAGATTGTGGTGTTGAGAAGACTACTTTTGGAGGTATTTGATACTTGCTTCCCAGAGCAGCGTGCTTTCCCCCTCCTGCATTTCATGAGCAGATCTTGAAAAGCCAAGTTCTCTTTTGATTGCAGTGTTCTATTTATCACAAGCAAATACCTCTATAATTAACAGTATTTCCTTTGTCTTTTTATTTGTATTGTTGTGACATTTCTTCTTTTCAGGGGTGAACCCAGTGTGGCAGTATCAATGTGCTTTAAGCTTGCTGGTATTTTGCATATCGTAACCCATTAGCAGTCTCCTGTGGCCCTTGCCAATGCTTATAATTCTCAATTAAACTAATGTTCAGATAAAATCTCTGTGGTATTCCTGAGATGAAAACAAAGCAAACGAAATTTTATCTCTGATTCAGGACAGTGGGGTCTGGATCTTTGCAATGTTCTGAGTGTATGACATTATATTTTATTCCTAGCACGTAACTAGATGCCAAATGTTTCTCAGCAGTAAGTTCTGTGGCATGGAGAGAGAGGTATATGGGGCAAATTAAACATTCTGTGAAACTCGTATCATGTATTGAGGTTTTAGAAGTTATATGGTAACAGCAGGACTTGGCCTTACTTTAATCTGCTCAGTGTCACACAAAATTACATTCCCCTTGGGAGTCTTTTCCATTTCTACCCCTATGTTACACTGTTCTGCTCAGAACACGTACTGATGCGTGCCCAGCACTTGACCATTTGCAGTTCAGCTAAATGTTCTATCTCCAAAATACCAAGCAGAGTGGATTTTTTTGTTTATTTCTTGGTTTAGTTTGGTTTTTTGCTGGTTTCCCCCCTTCTCTCTGCAGCTTGTGCTAATGTCACTAGGGTATACCTCTTGTTTTATTTCATGAACCACTACCAACACAAAAGCAACAATTAAAGGCAGCTTGAAAAATAAAAGAAAGTTGGAGCATTTAGAAAATACTAATTGATATTAATGAGAACAGGTAAGGACATTTGCAGCAGGTGCATATCAGTATGTTTACCCAAACAGTGAAACTGGATTGGTTTACCTGCAGAGATAGCTCATTATGTTTAAAGAGGAAAAGCAATGAGAGAAATTTTAAACAGATTTACTCAGTCAGTACCAGGTAAAAGCTACCATAATGTTCCTGTGTGTCAACAGATTTCCTTTTTTTTTTTTTTTTAATGACAGCTTTTCTTACTAGGAGCATGAAAATTTAGATGATTGTAAAATTTTCACTACAATCAAGGTGTACATGCATAAGAAAGAAAACTAGAGTAATTATGTAGTAAATTAATTAAAAGATCATTTTTATTATTTTTTTATTAAATTAGGATAATAGAGGAAGATTCCCTCAGGTTTCTTTGATACAATTTTAAATCAGCTTTTCCTGATCTATCACTCATTAGCAATGATGCAAAATGTGAAATCACACAGTACAATAGTATCTCTTGTTGCAGTTTAGAATTTTTTTCTGTTTGTTTTGGAGACTACATTGTTACAAAGAATAAGGATTATAATTCTTCTATATTAATCTAATTTATGAAATCTGTAGCAAGTTAATTTTATTAGTTCTATTGTTACAGGCCATGAGCTTCTCCTAGACAGAACTTCTTGCAAGGGGTAATTTTTTTCTTGCCAGCCCACACCAGGCATTCCATACTATTAAGTCTTTCCTTCCACATAACTCGGTGTATTGCCATTTATGTACTTAAATACCATTAGTCAAACCTCAAGTTTCCAAGAACTGAGAAAAAGAGATTCCTTTTACTGAAAGATTGTGGAATATGAGAAATTTGTGAAAGAAGAGGGGGGGGGTGAACCAGCAGAAATCTTCCATATTGCATGGAACATTTATTGGCAGAGAAGAACTGGGGAAATTGTCATTAGTGAAGAGAGAGGCAGGACCATGGAAGTAGGAGAAACAGAGGGAGAGACAGTGGTCTGGGGAAGTGAATACTTATGATTTCCTTAAAACAGACAAGTATTGATGTCAGCTTTCAGTCTTTTTCTGTGTCAGGTCAACTAGAACGTTTAAACATATTTCTTTGTTTCTTACATATTTCCATAAAAAAGGAGAAAAAGAGAACCAAATGCAAGTGAACTACTAGAAAAAATTTCTAATGCCAAATTTAGTATTTCCTCAGTGTTAATGACAAGCAGGTCCTTCTCTGACTTTCTCAAGACTTGCAAATAATTCAATGAGAAGATATTTGGAAGTTCTATTTTCATAGAGGGGAGCAGGTCCATTAGTTTTATTGGCAGTTAAATTTCTATTTAATTTTATTTTTTGCAGCTTGCATTAGAAGTGTGCTGAGCTCCATATATATTTCCCTTTTTATTACTATTTAAATTCCAACAACTCATAATTTTTGTCGACAGCAAGCAATTAAGCTTCCTTTGCCTACCTACAATTGTCAGTTCTCCAGAATTAACATTTGTTATTTTTACCAACATGCTATAAACTCTTTTCTTTTGTCTTGTACCCAGAATTTTTGAATGTTTTAAACTTATTTTTCTGACACCAGAGGGTCAAAATTGTTACACTAAGGTTCACTGCTTTCTTTTCCCATTTTTAAACAAATAGTAGAATGACATCTATTCAGTTTTTGGTGCTTTCGAAAGCCATTTAGTTTTTGTCCTCCATGATTATTTTCAGATGTCTAAGCTTCCCAGTAAGCATTTACATTCTTTCAGAATACCCAGCTGTTACATTTTTGAGATTTTTCTGGCACAGTCTTGCAGTGTTGGGATTTTAGGAAAGCACAGGTCCAACAGATGAAATCCAGTGCTGGAGTAGGATAGGTCTAGATGACAGTCATCTAAATTTAGGTATACAGATTTGAACTGCTGAGTGCCTAAAGTTCCCTTTAGAGTTCATAGAAGTATTATTCAATGCTATCATGGGAGCTTAGAGAAAAGGTCAGCTTTGTGTGTCCATTTTGAGTTCAGGATGAGCTAAATAATCTCCAATCACTGCCTGAAGGGGGCAAACACCAATGCAGAGGTGCCTCATGCTGTTTGAGGTTCTTAAGGCCATTGAAGACACTCACAGAAGGCTAGCAGGATTTATTTTGTCTTGTCTTGACAAGGAGCTTGTCTTACAGATGACATACACCTTTCTAGGGAGGAGGCCATTTACATGGCAAAAGCATTAAGACAGCAATGTCAAAGCAAAGTTTGTTGAAAAAGAGTAGAATGTAAACTGAAGAACGATCCCCTTCTCATTTTCTGAAAGAGTCAAACCTTTACCTGTGTTTATAAGGGTGGTAACCTGGTGGAAGATCTCAAATCTTGGAAACAAATGGAATTTTCAATTGCTAGATAAAAGGAAACAAGAGGCAAGATTCCAGGGCAACTAGCCAGATATATTAGGTATCTCTAAAAGTGGAATAAACAGAAAGAACAAGATGTCTTGCTACACAAATAAAGCTATAACTTAATTGGCAAGACAGAGACTTTGTAGGATAAATCAAAGGATTGCAGTGTTGATATGGAAGAGTACAGGCTGTTCAGGAAAGAAAGGCTGGTAAAAAGGGAAGGCAGCATTATCATAGAATCATAGAATTGTCTGTGTTGGAAGGGACCTCAGAGAACATCAAGTCCAACCCTTGATCCACTCACTACTGCTGTGGTTACCAGACCATGGCACTGAGTGCCACATCCAGTCTCTTTTTAAATATCTCCAGGGACGGAGAATCCACTACTTCCCTGGGCAGCCCATTCCAATGTCTGATCACCCTCTCCATAAAGAAATTCTTTCTAATATCCAACCTAAACCTCCCCTGGCACAACTTGAGACCATGCCCTCTTGTCTTGTTGAAAGTTGCCTGGGAAAAGAGACCAACCCCCCCTGGCTCCAGCCTCCTTTCAGGGAGTTGTAGAGAGCGATGAGGTCTCCCCTGAGCCTCCTCTTCTCCAGGCTGAACACCCCCAGCTCCCTCAGCCTCTCCTCACAGGACTTGTGCTGGAGTCCCTTCACCAGCCTGGTTGCCCTCCTTTGGACCTGCTCCAGGACCTCAATCTCCTTCCTGAACTGAGGGGCCCAGAACTGGACACAGGACTCGAGCTGTGGCCTCACCAGGGCTGAGTACAGGGGCAGAATCACTTCCCTGGACCTGCTGGCCACGCTGTTCCTGATCCAGGCCAGGATGCCATCGGCCTTCTTGGCCACCTGGGCACACTGCTGGCTCCTGTTCAGCTTCCTGTCAATCCAGACTCCCAGGTCCCTCTCTGCCTGGCTGCTCTCAGCCACTCTGTGCCCAGCCTGGAGCTCCCCATGGGGTTGTTGTGGCCAAAGTGCAGGACCCGGCACTTGGCCGTGTTGAACCTCATCCCGTTGGAATCAGCCCAACTCTCCAGTCTGTCCAGGTCCCTCTGCAGAGCCCTCCTGCCTTCCAGCTGATCCACACTCCCCCCCAGCTTAGTGTCATCTGCAAATTTGCTGATGATGGACTCGATCCCCTCATCTAAATCATCAATGAAGTTATTAAACAGGACTGGGCCCAACACTGATCCCTGGGGGACACCACTGGTGACCGGCCGCCAACTGGATCAGCACCGTTCAGCACCACTCTCTCGGCCCAGCCCTCCAGCCAGTTCCTAACCCAGCACAGAGTGCCCCTGTCCAAGCTGTGGGCTGACAGATTTTTCAGGAGAATGCTGTGGGAGACGGTGTCAAAGGCTTTGGTGAAGTCCAGGCAGACCACATCCACAGCCTTCCCCTCATCCACCAGTGGGTCACCCGATCATAAAAGGAGATCAGGTTGGTCAGACAGGACCTGTCCTTCCTGAACCTGTGCTGGCTGGGTCTGATCCCTTGTCCATCCTGCAGGTGCTGTGTGATTGCCCCCAGGATGATCTGCTCCATGACCTTGCCAGGCACTGAGGTCAGGCTGATGGGCCTGGAGATTCTTGGGTCCTCCTTCCGGCCCTTTTTGTGGATTGGCGTGACATTTACCAACTTCCAATCATCTGGGATGTCCCCAGTGAGCCAGGACTGTTGGTATAAGATAGAGAGAGGCTTGGAGAGCTCTTCTGCCAGCTCCCTCATCACCCTTGGGTGGATCCCATCTGGTCCCATAGACTTGTGGGGATCCAAGCAGCTCAGTGGGTCACTGTCTGTTTCCCTCTGGATTACAGGGGGGCTGTTCAGATTCTTGTCTGTTTCTACAAGCTCCAGAAGCCAGCTGTGCTCAGGACAACCTTACTGTTGAAAACTGAGGCAAAGAATCTGCATTTATGATCTTCTAAACAAGAAGGTATATACATCTCTGGGGAAGAAAAAAACAGCATTTCAAAAGAGAGGTCTACCTCAAATTAATCTGAGAAAAGAGTTGGTTGAACATCCTAAACACAGTTAACTAGAGTATATAGCTAGATTCTATTCTGTCTTAGTGAAGGGGGGAACAGCTGCAAATGTAAAGGTGGAAGCCTCTCAGATCTGATAAAAGTGAGTTTGAAATAATAGGTGGTGACGTTCTTAGACTAGGAAAAGTTATACTTAGGTAGGAAAAGTTTGGAGGTTCTATTGGGATGTAAACTTGAAGAGAGAGTCAGACATAAGAAACTCTTACAAAAAAAAAAGGCAATATTACCAAGTAAACAGTAGTCATTCAGAATGTATTAGAACGAGTGCATGAGGAATCACTGTCTTGCTCTAGCTAAGCAACACCTTTCATCAACTTCAGACCTCATTTTTGACAGAGGTGTTAAAAAATAAATGACCTACAGGGAACCTAGAGGTCAGCATCGTTGATAATAAGATAGTGTGATCTTTCAGAAATATTTCAGGTGGGCTTGTTCTGCCTAAGAAAATATGCCTTTATCTTGTAGTATATGGTTTGTAGTTGTGTGAGAGTGTGTCAGAGATACCTAATATATACAGCAGAAGTAATCAGGTTTTTGTCTTAGCAAGGAAAACCTAAACTATACATAACCTAAACTATATATAAGTAGGATGCTTCTAACTATAAAAAGACTTAAATACTGGAACACATCACATGAGAAAGTTGTGGAGCCCATATCTTTGAAACATATGAACCTTTTTCTAAGAGTAGCTTTTTTCCTATTCTAGGATTCTCTAAGTTCCTGTAATAAGACATTTCTTTATCCAAAACCTAGAGTACCCTTTTTTATAAATGATATTTTGGGAAACTGAGTTTTCATGCTTTTAAGAAAGACAGGCAGCCAATCTGTTTGCACTCTCAGATTCCATTTGTACAGCATGATTCAACTTTGGAGGTACATGTATCCTAAGAGAGCAAATACGGTTTCTGCCCTGGCCTTTACACCTGAAAATGGGAATTCTTCCTTTTGGGCAGAGCCCTGTAGAAGCCAGCAGACGCCTAGTGCATGGAATCCCAGGAATTTGCCTTGTGCCCTTTGTGGTTTAAGACTATAGGACTTAAAATGGGGAATTCAGTTGCCCAATCAGAGGCATAATTTCAGATTCCTTAGAGTATCCCAAAGGTCCACATAGGGTCAGCAGGTGTAACCTCAGCCTGGCAGCAGACTCGTACCCACCCAAAGGAGCAGATGGGACATTCCACCAGCCAGGTGCTCCACAGTGCCTAAAATGGCATCAGGTAACCAAGGTGCTTTTCAGAAGTTTTATCACTTACATTTTATTCCAACTAAGATTTTGATAAAGCATACATATTTTTTCCTTGACCTCTATTTGGAACTCTGTTTTAAATGCAAATCATAGACTAATTACCCAAGCCTTTAGAAAAACATAATTACTCTCCTCTCTCTACCAGACAAATACATCAGTAATGCTTTTCATGTGTGAGAAAGGGAGACATTTTAAAAAATGTATGGCTTTTACAGGATATTAATTATCAGCTTACCACAGTCTGCAGAACAGCAACAGTTCAGCTTGGTGGTGGGTTGTGTTGAGAGTGTGTAGTACCAGAGGCTGCATATAAAATTCACTCATTTTACAGACATAGACTAGAACAAGTAGGGGGTGAGAGCTGTTCAGGTTTTAGACATCAATTCTTTTCCTTCCTTGTAAATATCTTTTTTTGTGCTGCTTCTGAAATTTGGTTTTCTTACATATGGTATGGAAATCACCTTTCTTTACCACGTTACTATGAGTGTGCACTCCGTATCTAGGAAGAAATCATTGAATGCCTGTAAACCCATTAAACACCCTGTAAGTAGTAACATAATAACAGTGAGATTTGCCTAGAATGGATGCTGCACTGATTCTGCATTTCTGATAAAAATAGTTAATATTTGTTTTTAGATCTTTTTGTTAATGTAAAATGCTGGGAGATGATTATTTCTTTGTATAAAGGATTGCTTGTAACAAGTCCTGCTATGCATACTGAACCTCATTAATAGGTCAGCATAATGGCCTATTATCTTTTTTTTTTTTTAGTAGGTCATATTGATGGCATAAGAGAAGCATGGGGTATCAAGAAAATATAAAAGGATATTTAAAGACAGAAGTTGTTTTTCTTTAACAGCTAGGAATCGTTTATTTAGTGAGATTTTTTTCTGCTTTTATGTAGCTAGACTGAAAAAAAAAAGATAAAAAATAATTGACTCATGTTTTTTTATTATTATAATTTTGCAGTGCTGTGGTGGCTTACTGATTTTTTGTTTCTTTTCTTTTTTGTTTGTGTGTGACAGAACAATATGAAACTGGTTTCCTGGATTTTAGAGTGCTTAATGCAATCTTTATCTACATTTTTGCTGTTATCTTCTCCAAGTGATGTTAAACTCAGGAGGAAATTTACTTCACATTTGTTTATGTGTAACAGAGAAGCAAGGTAATTCGTTGCCTAGCTTTCAAGAACATTGCTTAATGAGTAATTCTGTGAAAAGAACTTCTATTTACTTTGAGCTAAATGGATACCATTATATTTCCCAGTTATTCCAGTGTGTTGTGTTCATAATTTTTAGCTGAAGAAAAGTGACAGAGGATGGGCAGGTCAGAGGGAAGAGTGCATGTAGTGAGAATATGGCTATAATGCTTCAGCCCTGAGACGTAAAGTTTTTAGTTGCGTATTTTCTGTAGTATGATTTACAGCCAAGGACAGACCAATAGATGGTGCTCTGGAGACAATTTCCAATCACTGCAGAGATGTGCAAGGTGTGCATTTGCATCATTTTACTCATACACATCTGTGTAAGACATGAAGTTGGCTCACTTTGTACAGTTTTGTGGTAAATTTTGGGTCCAAAAGTCAGAACCTGTCAGACCTTGAGACAGGATAAGCAATTAAGAGAGGTCAAATAATGGAGTAGCTGCATTTCATGGCACTATTTTAAAACTGAATGTTTCTATGGGGCCAAAGAATGTGATGTGAATATCATTTGGACCTATACTGTCTCATTCTACACATCCCCTATGGAATATAATGGAGTTACTGGGTTGCCTTTCTTAAGTTATACAATCTTTCTTAGACTCTGCAATCACTATTGTTCAGACATAAGAGCTAGAAGCAAGAAAAATAGTGAAACAATAATTCCATCTTTTTGAATTTAATTCTTTCTTCAAAGTCACTTCCTTAATGTTTCTTTACAATAACTCCAGTTCATTCCAAACCAGTCTTGAGTGTATGGATTTTGTGAATACTCTGTTTAAAAAATTAACTAAATGTCTGGAAATTCCTTATTACAAATACAATGACTAGAATGATCACGCAGATAAGCACACAACAGGAGAAGATAATAGAATCATAGAATGGATAGAGTTGGAAGAAACCTTAAAAATCATCTAGTTCCAACCCCTCTTAATGGGCATGGACACCTTCCACTAGACCAAGTTGCTCAAGGCTCCATCCATCTTCCTTGGGCAACCTGTTCCAGTGTCTCACCACCCTCACAGGAAATAACTTCTCCCTAATGTCTAACCTAAATGGTTTGAAACCATTTCCCCTTGTCCTCTCACTATACACCCATATAAAAGCCCTACCCCAGATTTCTTGTAGGCCCCTTTCAGATATTGGAAAGTCACTATAAAGTCATCTCAGAGCCTCCTCATCTCTAGGCTGAACAACCCCAGCTTCCTCAGCCTGTCTTCACAGGGGAGGTGCTCCAGCCCTCTGATCATTTTAATGGCTTTCCTCTGCACACATTACAGGAGCTCCATGTCTTTGTTGGGACTCCAGAACTGGACACAGCACTCCAGGTTGGGTTTCACAATAGCAGAATAAAGAGGGAAAATCACCTTCCTCGACTCCTGTCTGTGCTGCTCTTGATGCAGCCCAGGACCCAGTTGGCTTTCTGAGCTTCAAGCACACGCCGACGGCTCACGTTGAGCTTCTCGTCTATCACCACCCCCAAGTCCTTCTTCTCAGGGATGTCCTTGATCTATTCTCCTATCTATGTGGATTAATGCATGGGATTGCCTTGATCCAGGTGCAAAGCCTTGCACTTAGCCTTGTTGAACTTCATGCAGTTTTCACAAGCCCAGTTCTTGAGCCTGGCAAGGTCCTTCTAGATAGCATCTCTTCCCTCCATTGTGTGGACTCTACCACACAGTTTGGTGTCATTAGCAAACTTGGTGAGGGGGCATGTGATTCCACTGTCCAATGCACTGACAAAAATGTTAAATAGTTCTGATCTGAGTACATCACATCTCCATTTGGACTCTGAGCCATTGATCACACCTCTTTGGGTTCAACCATTCAGTCAGTTCCTTATCCAATCAATGGGCCATCCATCAAATCTGTATCATTCAAGTTTAGAGTTTTGATGCAGTTAATGCAAATAGATTTTCAATATGGGAAAGAGAGATAGTGACAATGTGTTTCTAGTAGTTGTCCAATTTTACTCATGATATTTTCCTAGGAGAGAAATACTTGAAGGAGCTGTTCAGATAATTTGAAGAGCTTAAACCCTATTTGGAATGCTACAGAAGTTATGCATCTTGTTGCTGTAAAAGAGTGGTAATAAATATATGTACTCACTCACCAACCAATATTTTGTGCAATAGAATAGTATGTGTTGTTGTAAATTAACACAGCACTATTGATAAAAAATATTTATAAAAGTTAACCTCTATTTTACCCATTAGAATTTAGTGGAAAAAAGAACTTGAAGACATGACAATAATTATCTGGGTATTAAAATACAAAAGCATTTTCAATAACTGCCTTCTGATACTTGGTTGATGTCATATCACTGTTAAATATAATGTAATGCTGACATTTTCACTGGAATTTTAAACTTTTCACCACTGCTGCATAAAGGCTGTATGAATACATAGCATAGTATTTAATTACTTCCCAGAAATCTTAGTCTTTTTTTTTTTTCTTTTTTTTTTTCTCCCCCTCTTAGATAATTTTGTGGTTGGAAATGCTTCTCTGTGCAATTCTATCATTTGCGCAAGTGGCTGTCGAGATTTTGAAGAATTTTTAGGTTTATTATACATGTTAAAATTTATGAATAATTTTCCAAAACTAAAGAGATTGTCTGAACTACTAGAAAATCAATTTTTTTTAATCACTAGATCCTGTGAATTTTAAATAATTTTCTTTCTTTGTAGTGATTTATGTCTATAAAGACATTTTCCCTGCTAGAATATTTTTATTTGTCATAATTTAGTTTTAACGTTAGATAGCTTCATAAAGAATTGTTTCATCTGTCACCTCAGGAGAAAATTTCTATGCACTAGCTGCCTTCATACCTCACGCATGAATGAAAAACATTTTTCATGCTCTTTATCCTAAACAGTGGTTTCTAAAACAGTCAATATTGATAATCTAAAATGCTGAATTTGAATGTTATTTTAAAAATAATAATAATAATTTTAATAATAATAATAATAATGACACTTTAACATCTTGCTTCTATCTGGGAAAATTCATTAGGTTTGATGTTTTTAATTTAGAGACAATAAGTTAGTAACCTTCTGCCTGATTAATCTTAGTAATTTCCTGTTAGTGAAAAGAAATAGCCTATGCAGAGTAAATAGGAAGATATAACATCGTTTTCATTCAATGAACAAAAAAGATGTTACAAAGAATGTATGATTAGATTGTTATTGGCCTTTTGAGAAATCCTATAGGAGGGGAATAGCTTAGAAATCCTCTCCACAGAGCACAGCCTTACATTCTCCAGTTCTTCCTTCTACCACTGTCTGTGCTGCAGGAGAAGATAGCAGTGGTGCCAGATGGCACTGCTTTTGATCTGAGCTATTAGTCAGGAAACAGAACTATAATCATGGTGAAAAAGTGTCCTTAATTATTTTTCCTGGCATGGGAGACATCACTCACTTTGTCACCGTGTTTCAGCCACAGATAAGGGCTGCAGGAGCCAGGAAGAACGTGGCAGCCCGGAGGGGCAAAGTGATGCTGGAGAGGCTCAGAGATGCACTCAGATCTGGTTTTGACTACTTCAGGAAGCATCTTCAAAATAAAAATTGAGCTACTGGACAATTATGCTAATAGAAGAAAAAAATACAAAAATGGCAAGATACTCAGACTCAGAGTCTGCATTAGGACCTCTGTAAGTCTTGAACCATATGGCAGGTTTAGCCACTGCAGTGTCCAAGTGGAGAGGAGCTTTATGGAGCTACCAGGAAGAAGTAGACTTGATGCTAGAAAAGTTGGACTTGGTGATATTAGAGTTCTTTTCCAGCCATGATGATTCTATGGTTCCATGATTCTGAGCAGCATATTAGGTAAAGTATCCTAAAGCAGAACTGGCCACCACTGAACCATGCCTGACAGATACTTGTGCAGCTCTATTATATTTTTAAGTTGGAAATACCATAGTCCTGCCACCTAACATTAATTCTTAGTGATTGTAGAAAGCTTCTCAAGTCTAGACTAATTCCTACCATGGCTATTGTATAAACTCAACTGGACTGATTTTTGCAAAAGTTGTGACCCTTGGGAGGAAGGAAGTAAGGGAAGAAGGAAGGAAAGCTCATTGGTGACAAAAGCTTGGGAGGAGATTAGGAGTGATAGCACATAGGGACTAAAAGGGAAGAAAGGAAGAAAATGTTATTACTGTGAGGATGCTGAGACACTGGCACAGGTTACCCAGAGAAGCTGTGGATTCCCCCTTCTTGGAAGTGTTCAGGGACAGGCTGGATGAGGCTTCGAGCAGCCTGGTCTAGTGGAAGGTGTTCTTGCTCATCATGCAAGGAGGTTATAACTAGGTAGTAGAAGGAACTCTTCCAACCTAAACCATTCTGTGATTCTATATTATATGTTTGTCAAACCAGTTATTCAGGTCCTGTGGAAAGACCAATTCATTTTTGCAGACCTCATGCATACTTACATTTTCTTACAATTGCATACTTACTTACAATTGCTTTAATATTTCTTCTCAGTTTTATATTCCCTAAAATGCCCAGAACAAATATTTTGAGTCATTTATCTATATTACTTTCCAATTCTATAGAAATTTTCATTGTTTCTATCTGACCAAGCCCTGCACTTCTATTAATATTCTTGCAGTGTCAAATAAGCAAATTAAAGTATTGATTTCTATTTTCTTAAGGGTTTTCTGTTTCTTGGTTGTTTTTGTTTGGGTTTTGTTGTTGTTGTTGGAGGGGGGATGGTTTGTTTTTGTTTTTTTTTTAAACCTATACTTTTTGCATTGATATACAGTCAATCTGAGATATTTGAGAGACTTACCCTTTATCTCATTTTTGTATCTTGTTCAGAGTGACTCTGCTTTAGCTTAATGACACACATAGTAGGAGCTCTTGGTAACCTTTCCAAACCATCACCAGCATCAGACAGTAACAGTCAAATGGCTGAGATGAGTCCAAAACATATTTCAAATGCCTTTGGAAGCACATATGTGCTATTGTAAGGCAGCACATACCCACAGACACCATGTCAGCTCAGCAGGGTGGGCTTCTCCATCCATCCACAGTCACCAGCCTTCCTGGTGACAGGCAGCTGCCATCCCCTGGGGAGCCCTGAGGGCAGGCACCAGCACCAAGACCTCCCCCTTGGGTCACTCCCTCCCTTCCCAACCTCTGCAGCCACTCTTTGGCTGATGGCTCAGCACCTGGCCCCACCACAGACCACCATCCAAACAACACACTCCTACAAACAACAGCAGAGAAAATACCTTCTTTGAATAGCATCACAGAACCATTTCGGTTGGAAAAGACCTGTAGCATCATCAAGTCCAACTGAATCTAGTTTACTACCAAACCCACCACTAAATGAGTTTCATTAGCAAACTTGTCTCTTTTTTCCTGTGTAATCTGCTCTAGGGGATCCTGCCCTAGTAGAGGGGTTGGACATGATGATCTGCAGAAGTCTTTTCCAACCGCTATCATTCTATGATTCTAGGATTTTTTTCTCACTTCTAATTCTAAAAAAATCACTGTGGGCAGTGTGTGCTGTACTGTAATTTTATCTTTATCACAAGAAGATGAAATTATTTAATTATTTCTGAAGCTCAAAATGTTTTATTAATAATCTTATTAGGAGCACTAAATCATGCACCCATGCCTGAACTTCCCTGGATCTTTAATTCTGGATTCAAACATTATACAGAGAACTAGATTCTTTTAAGGAATCATGTTTCAATTAGCTGGTTTGTTCTAAAATAATAAAAGCTATTTAGTCAAGGAAGCTTGTCACCAGGAGCAGAACAAGTAATTCCAAAAGACAAACTGAGCTTACGTTCATAGGTGTGCCCCAAAAAATGCTCTTCAATTTTACTGATTTGTTTGACATGTTGCTTTCAAGTCTCATTTTTGGTTATCATTTCAAAAATGTTTTTAAAGCTAGTGAATCTCGCAGGAAGGTTGGGAGAATGTCAGCCTTATGCAGAATGGCCTTGCATGGAAAGTTAACCCTATATTGTACATGGATTTATAAATTATTTTATACCTTGGCAAAAAACGGACTCAGTTACCATCTGCTGCATTTTGCCAGTTTCATCTGAAAAATAAATCTTGTGTGATCACAGGACATGATCCAGACTCTGAACAATGGCAATTTTCTATTGTTTGCAAAGCATGTGCCTAATGAAAAATAAATCCATCTTAGAAAATGACAGAGAAGGTGAAGGAAAAATATATAGTCTTCCTTCCTGTGATTAATATCTCTTTACATAATAAAGAGATAATGTTTAAATTCTGTCTAATGTCTTAGTGTCCCACCTGGAATATGCTAGTTGAAGATATTAATGAAACTGTTGTTTTTCTTTTTTTTTCTGTTTTTCATCATTAGTTTTCATCAGGCAGCCTCCAACCCCTGATTTAGGAGGACCCAGAAATTAATTAATGTGTTTCCCAGACTGGTATCCAATCTATGTGAAGATATGGGTGCCATCAAACTATTTATAATTGTCTTATTTAACAAATAACCCTATATTTATAATGGTTTTGTAGTATTTCTAGTCATTAATGATACACAGGGGACATCTATATTTTTTAAAAGAGTAAATAATCAGTGTCTGTATGTGTACTGGCAAACTTGAACCACAGTGATCATATTTTACTTGTTTGTGGTTTGATTTAGTTCTGGGGTTTTGAGGAATTTTTTTTTTTTCTCTTTTTTCTTTTTTTTTTTTTTTTTTTTACCTTTTTCCTCACCCAGCCCTGTTCAGAGCATGCCAAACAACCTGAGGGCTGTGCTATGGTTCTGGGTTTAAGGGCAAGAACAAAGGTCTAAGTTAATTGTCCAGAGGTGTGACATGAAGTCATGGGTGGGTACCTGGAGGTGCAGACCTTGCTATCAAATTAAATCTATATTTGTAAGAGAGGAAACTGTTATTCTACTTCTTTTCCATTGATAAATATTTCCTTTCCACTGCTTCCTTCTATTACTCCATTACACAATTTGGTTTGAGAAACAATAAGCACACAGCAGCACACACACAAAGACAAATTACCAAGCTTCATATTGCTTTATTTAAATAGATACTAACTCAGTATCCCCATTTCAAAGTTTTGATCTATTTCTCTATGAAAAAAATTAAAACCTTTATTTTTTTTTCTTTTAAACTGCGAATGATTATGTCAACTCTGTAAGCATATGTGCAGGAGATCATGCACGAATGTGCAGCTCTGGAAGGGTCAAAATGGATTAAGAATTATCAGTATGTTGTGCCAGCACTGCCAAGGACTGTGGAGCTACAGTGCATGTGCTTTGTGTTAAAAAAGAAATGCATCAGAATATAGATGGTGTCAGATCTTAACAGGGAGCCATTTGTTTGCTAGAGTGATACCACCAGCATCTCTCTTGTCTTCAGGAGAGGTGTAACTGTTTATCAGAAAATGCTTGAACTTCTGAACATGAAAAATAAGGAGTTCTTAGGTTTCTCGCAATCACTGTGTTTCTCTTCAGGTGCAGAGATGTCTTGAGCGGCTCCATGGAGCTCCTAACATGGGCAAGCAGGGATGAGCCTGGTGCTGCTGCCATGAGGATTCAGACTCCTTGGGGCCACCATAGAAGCCCTCTGCAGACCTTTTTGCCCCATCATCTGTGAAATTAGGGAGTAATACCAATTTTAAAATAACAATGAAAACCAGCATAAAATACAATAGACAATGAAGAGTCTTTGGCATGTCAGCAATTGGGTGAAAAAATAGCCTTCTTAAGGCCAGTGAGAGCATTGACACAAGATGTCCTAACCATAAACATATAATTAATTATGAAAAGCAGACTGCATATCATTTGCAATACCTCCTGTTCTAAAGACAGCTGAAACCTGTAAATGTATTACTGACAAAATGTTATAAGGTTATCTTACACAATCCTTGTCTACCTCTATCTACATAGATGTTCTAGAGAATTTTGTTCAGTAGCTCTTAATAATTTCTTTAGTTCAGCACAATCAGAAGACAAACACTATGACAGAAACTTGAACATAATCAGCAGTAATCATCTGGCCTCAGGCAGGATGTACAGACTAAAGCAGGACTGGCACATAATATCAGTCCCTGGTCTCTCTCAGTGCACCAGTATAGCCTGCAGCAAAAAAAACCTATTGAAAAGGCAAATAACAAACTGGTAAAGCATTTAAAAAAGCCAACAAAAAACCCCCAACCAAAAAACCAGAACAGATAAAAACTTCTTAAAACACTTCTTAATCAAAATTTAGTTAAAATAGGATTACAAACTAAAAAAAAGGAACGTTTTCTTCCTTTTTTTTGTTTTTTTTTTTTAAGACTGTATTTTCTAATGATGTGAAAGGAATTTCTCAGCTGGAGAGAGACTGCTCAAGGATAAAACAGTTAAAAGTGCAATGAGAAAGACTAAATGGTACAGATGTGATGATATAAGGAATAAAGTTGAATTTGTTTTCTAGTAAATTTTCTGAAGTGAATTAATTTGTAGTTTTGTAGAACTGCAAAGGACTGCTCTACCTCCTTCTAACACTCAGCTTTTTCACATTTTTCTGGAGATAAAAATCTTGAGCATCAGTAGCAATAATGAGTGAAGTCTGTAGGTGTAAGATACTTTTGACTACAGGAGGTGAGATAAGATTAGGGTGCTGTTCTTTAAGAATATTGTTAAGAATATTGTTTTTAAGAATATTGTTCAAGGACAGGAATCCTCTTGTTCAGAGAGGATGTGTGCCTATAAATGTACTGTGTCCAGTTCTGGGTCCCTCATTCCAATAAAGACATTGAGTTCCTGGAGCATGTCCAGAAAAGAACACCAAGCTGGTGAAGGGTGGGAATGCTTAGTTTGGAGAAGAGTAGGCTGAGAGAAGACCATATTGCTCTCTACAGATACCTGAAAGGAGCTTGTAGGGAGATGGGTGTTGGCCTCTTCTCCTGATTGAATAGGACCAGAGGAAATTGCCTGCAGTTGTGCCAGAGGAGGTCTAGATATTAGGAAGAATTTCTTTACCAAAAGAGTAGTCAGGCACTGGAAGGTGTTGCCCCAGGAAAGTAGGAACATCATCATTCCTGGCAGTATTAAAAAAACAAATGTAGGCATGGCACCTACGCTAGTAGGTATGATGGGTTTTGATTTTTTTTGTGTGTTTTGGTTTTTTTCTGGGTGGAAGGTTGGACTCAGTGATCTTAGAGGTCTTTTCCAACAATGACGATTCTGTAGTGCTGTGCTTCTGTGAAATGTTAATAAAAAAATAGGAACTATAAGCAGGTATGAAACAGAACAACATATTCTCCAACCACACTTTGATTCAAAATGCAAGGAATGAACCCCAAACAAATACCCTATATATATTAAGAATCAAACTTCTGAAGACAATGAACCAAACCTGAAGGTAACATTGGAGTGAACATGGGTTCTCTTGATAACCTATGTCCCAAATTTTGTGTTCTTCCACAGTCACTTTTGCAATACTAGGTGAGTTTGACTGGTCTTTCCTTGGGGGATCAGGTTCTTTTCTAATGTGTGTGTCTGGGAAATAAAAGAAAACCAAGCATGGTCTTCATGGGCTAATGTTTCTAGGCTGCTGACTGATGAAACACAACGCTTCATTCTAGTACAGGCAATGGAGCGCTGCACTATTAAAAAAAAAAAAAAAAAAAAAAAAAAAGTACAGCCTGAACACTGTGTTGAAAATAATATTTAACTAGTCTCTATGGCCATTTTACAAAAAATTCTGGAAATGCATTGTAACATTCAAAGTACTGAGAGTATATGTTTTGCTACTGCTGCAGGTAGGAACCTAATCTTTGGAGAAATTGCTTTCTGATTCACTATCGCTTTGAAGAGAAGGAAGTAAAAGATCTTACCACAATATGACTGTAGCTCTGGTTTTGGCTCTCTGCCCCTTTATGCCTAAAGAAATATGGAAATAATGAAAACACATGTAAGTATGACTTGCATGTTTCCTTTTGAGAGCAGTTACTTATCTCCTTCCTTTTTATTTATTTCTAATATAAAAATTACTGATCACGGAAATGTTTTATAGTTGTTTTATACATTTACTGAAAAAATATATAAATTATAATAATTATATTTTAAACATAGGAACTCAATTTAAAAGGAAAAACACAACAAAATGTTCCATTTCCCCTTTCATAAAAAATTTACTACTTTCACATGTTAATGAAATCCATGCTTCTGGACAAGAATTCACTGACAGAAAATATTTCTTACCAACAAAGTACAGGAGACATAGCTACTCATTAAACACAATAGAACAGCTATAAGCAGCTGGGTAAGGCAAGAAGAATCTCACATTCTCCTAAAATTCAAAGACATGTGACACACAAAAACCAGTCCTCCAACAAACTTCGCATCAAAAATCAGGTCTGTCATCCCATCAGTACAAACAGTTCCAGTGATGGATGTTTTTGTAATGGTACTTCGTGCTTCTGTGTTGTTTTTTTCTAGAAAATGATACCTTCTTTCCACACAACAGCTGAAATCAGTCTTCATCTTAACATGTGACCATTTATAGACCTGAGGCTTCTTTCCTTTTCTCTATTACTCTAAAGCTTTTGGTGAGCTTTTGGAGGGGCCTGTTGCAAGGATGAAATAAATTGTGTGGCCATAGTAGAAAAGCCTAGATCCATATTTGTGAAGGTAATTATGAACTGCCCAGGAAAAAATTGCAACAGCCCTGTACCCACTGATGATGCTCCCCAGCCAAGATAACTGTGAAAGCTTTATTCACCACTCTGTAAAGTTTTCCTGAGTTGCAGTAAAGTCTAACAGTCCCAAAGATAAAGAGAATGCATATGATGGTCAGAGCAGAGGATATTGAAATGTTCACAATATATGTTCTTCTCTAATGGGGGGAAACACAGAAGATAATGAATCAGGATTACTTGACAATAAAAAACATCTCCAAATTTGCTCAGCTGAGTTTCTGAAGGACAAGTAGGACAGTGAACAAGGGAAAAAAAATTAAAGACAACATGTGCAACCCCAAATATGCTAGCTGGATTTCCTCCCTCCTCTTTCCCACCCTAGTGCTGCCAATGGAAATATGTGTGGAGTGGCAGAGATTAGTTCTGACCCAATGCTTTGAAAATTTCAGTAGCCATTAAGAGAGCTGTGTTACAATCATCAAGTGACTTGCTGAACTTCATGTAAGTTTTTCCTTTTGTTCCTCAGGCTCACTCTGGGAGTTCTGGCTTCATAAAGCTCTTAACACTCAAACTAAAACATTAGGGTAATGTGTTATGTTCCCTTGCAAAAATACAGAGCTTTGTAAGGTTTCCAGCAGAAACCACAATGCCTCCCCAGCATATCCTCCCCTGGCATCAGCAGGTGTCATGTTTTGTGAATTATTTAAATCACATTGGAAGGTTATAGTTAGGAGCCAGCATGGGTATGGAGAAAAGGAACAAAAGAGTTTCAGTGACTTATAAAAATGCTATTTCAACTTATAAGCAGAAAACGAAACAAACAAATAAATAGATCACCTGAAGTCTCTTAATAACTATTAGCAAGCCAATGAGCTAAATATAGATCAACAAAGCACACCTTGTTATATCCTGTCACTTCTTAACAGATATGTTCTTACTATGCTGGTGAAAATTATGGTGACTTCATCTTGCTGACTGTGGTTATATTCCTAACTTTCTACTCAGGTGATAGAAACCTACTTTTGAAATAACAGTAAAGCTATCTCCTAATATCACAGGAAATCCCTTATACATCTAATGTCTAGAAACACAGACTGAAAAGCAGAGCACTAAAACAGTGAGAAAATATTCAATAAAGCTTATAGATAAGATGGGCATACCACTCCACCCATAGAAACCTGCTGCCATATGTAAATGACCTCGTAGTCCACAAAAATGGCTTCTGCAAGCTCCAGTAAGCACTGGAAAAGTGGAGAAGCCTGTCTATAATATTTAGCAAAAAAACTGTCAGAACTCAACAAGTCTGTCAGCCTGCTGGCACATCATGTCTATGTAGTACTGAGTAGGAAACTCCTGGATGTGTGAGTGGTGGTGGTAGTCTTGAGACACGCTAGAAGAGATTAAGAAAAGGGAGGGTGATTATACAAAATATGATTTTGATGTGTTTGATGTGAGCAGCAGACCATCTCAAGTGGTACTGTTTCTTGAGGGTGCCTGAAACTCATCTGCAACTACCTGATTCTGACTGATTATTATTCAGAGCCTGGGCTGGCTTAGGATGCAAAAAAGATGCATTAAAAAGAACAGAAGCAAGTTACATGGCATATCAACAAAAGGCTGTCATTCAGTCTTGATTTGATTCAGTCTTTGTGAAAGGATTGATGGTGGAAGAGAAGCACATATCAAATTTGTCACTGCTCCTGTGTTCCCCTCTGTTGTTGGCAAATATCTTTTGTGAATGGCTTTGCCAAATTCCTCACTGTTGGGTAAGATGGAAAGTCCAGTTACTTCTTAAAAGACAGCATTTAACTGAAGACATTGCATTTGCTCACTAAAAAACCTGTTACAAGCTGCTAGACATGGGAAACAAAGAAAAGTTCTTTCATTCTTCAAGAAATACAGTAAGATAATGCAATTCAGCATTATACCATAAATATTTCTCAGTTTTGCAGGGGAGGAAAAGGCCAAGAAAAGAGCAAATCTTAAAACACTGCAATGTTTCTTTTGTTTCTTTGATTAAATTAGGTGTGATCCTCTTTTTGCTCTGAATACTGTGAATAAGGAGTACATATGTTCCTCGATCTTCATAAAGATGAATATTTACTTACTAGGAGAGAGCAAGAATAAATAATAATAATATTGGGGAAATATGTATCTATTGAATTTAATTAGGATTAAACCAAGAACAAAATTATGTTCTTTTTTTCTGCCCCTGTTACCTCTTATAAGAAGCAACGCCAGTTACCTACCTGATTACATTAGCATGAATCAACATAAGTAATTTTAAATTCAAGTCATTATTACCTAGCCTATAAAAACAACTTGATGTTGAAGATTATTATATCCACATATCCCCTGTGTTCTCTCCAGAGGTAGCCTATGAGGCTTCATTGAAAGAGTCAATCTGACTGAAGACTTTGACTGGTCTTTGAATACTCCCTTACAAAATCACTGCGTCCAGATCATAGTGCTCTATTTTGCTTACAAAAATATATTTTGGGACACAGTAAAGCCAGACTTAAGGCAAGATCTATGCTATAATCTACTTGTCTCCTACTCAGTGGCCTACAAGTTAGGATAAAAAAAAAATAATGTGTATAACTGTCATTTTAATTTCCATCCTAGCTTACTGTCATCATCAAGTGTATTTCAATACTGTCCAATTTAACACTGCAAAATTTTCTGCAGGATATCAAATCCCTTTTGATAGTAAACCTAGTCTGTCTTATCTATAAATTCCTAGATCACAAATTTTGTACCTTTTAAAAAATAGCTGCTATATTTGCCCATTAAGAATCTTTGTGTATTCCTCCAGGGATACCTGAAGAGAATTGCTAAAGGTTAAATGATTGTTCTGCTGCATTCTGTCTGAATCCTGCAGTATAATTCTTGTCTTTCTGAAAATGATAAATATTAAATATATTTTTTTTCCTGGTTTAACCCCTGTTCCTGTTGTTAATTGACTGTGATGAATATATGGCTATTGTTAACCTTATATGAGAATCTTGAGACAAGTTAGATAATAATAAAAAAGAAAATAGTAAAATTTATTCTTTTCCTTGTCGACAATTTATTGCTTGTCTTTCTTAAAAACAGGCCTATACTGCTCTATCTTTTCTGATACATTTTTATTCCCTTTTCAATTTGGTTTGTGTGGCAAGGTTTTGGTAGTGGTAGAGCTACAGAAGTTGCTTCTGTGAAAAGACAGCAGAAGCTGTCACCATGTCCAGTAGAGCCCATGCCAACCAGCTCCAAGATGGACCTGGACACTGGCCAAGACTGAGCCCCTCAGTGACTGGATGCACCTCCAGCATAACATATTTAAGAACGAAGAAAACCAAGAAAAGCTCTGTGGGAACATGCAGCTAAAGAGGTTAATGGTTAAGAGGTTAATGGTTAAAGAGGTCCCTGCAGCCCATGGAGGTTAATGGTTAAGCAGGTATCTACCCATAGCCCTTGGTGGACTTGGACCAGATGCCTGAAGGAGTCTGTGATCCCATGGGAAGCTCATGCTAGAGCATGCTTCTGGCAGGACCTGTGGACCCATGGAAAGAGGAGCCCCTTGTGCTGGAGCAGGGTTGGCTGTTAGAACTTGTGACCCTGTGGAGCACCCATGCTGGAACACTGTTCCTGAAGGACTGCATCCCATGGAAGGGACCCACGCTGGAGCAGTTCGTTAAGAATGGCAACCCATGGCAACCCATGGGAAGGACTGATGTTGGAATTTGTTAAGAATGATCTCATACTCCCTGCTGGAGGAGGGGAAGAGCTTGAGGAGGAAGGATCAGCAGAGACAATTTGATGAACTGTCCACGACACACATTTCCCATCCCCCTGAATTGCTGGTGGGAGGAAGTAGAGAAATCAGGAGCAAAGATAAGCCAGAGAACAAGAGAAGGATGAGAGAAAGGTGCTTTAGGACTTTGTTTTATTTCTCATTGCCATAGTTTAATTTGATCATCAATAAATTAATTTCTGAAAGTCAAATCTGTTTTGCCTGTGACAGAAATTGGTAAGGGATTTCCCTGTCCTTATCTCAACCCAAGAGTCTTTAGTTATGTTTTCTCTCCCCTGAGGGAGGAGAGGAATGATAGGGCAGCTTTATTAAGAATCTGGCTTCCAGCTATGGTTTATCCACCATGCTTTGTATTTTTCATGATATACTTTTATTTGTCCTTTATTTTATCACAACAACCTTGTTCTATACTTTTCTATTTCTTCTTATTACTTTGTCTTTGTGACCTTTTTTTATATGACTGTTAATTAATGTTATGATCACTAAAAGACAGTGGCAACATATAGCATGTAACAAGAGGGCAGTTTGCTCCCTACATTTAGCATCTGCTTTCAAAAACTGTTTGCTTATCTGAACCACACTATCTTTTGGATCACCATCGCAGGAGCTCTCACTGTTTTCTTGATTTTTTTGAAAATGTCATTTGGAAATTACCTTCTCCTGCTTATTCATGCAACCACTTATGCTGGAGCTGCTTTCACACAAATTGTTTTTCATCTTCATATTCTTAGTTACTTCCTCAGAATAAGATCTAAACTAGCAAAAGTCTAATTCTTTTCTCCAACTATGGAATGAAGGGTCATGCCCAACCCTTTCCTGAAGGTTTTGGCTCATTTTATCACTAGGACTGTTTAATATTTCATCTCCCGTATCATATTGTATGT
Organism: Phaethornis superciliosus; assembly: GCA_023637945.1. NCBI lineage: Eukaryota > Metazoa > Chordata > Aves > Apodiformes > Trochilidae > Phaethornis > Phaethornis superciliosus. The sequence goes on along the minus strand of JAJQWJ010000001.1, from coordinate 171,822,175 downwards.
AATATCCTGGTAATAAAGGAATAGATGACATAATTTAAAGATAGCAGAGTACACTTTTACTGGAGACTAACATTTAAAATAAATGTTAATATGTCATGGAGATGCAAAACACTGTACATTAGACTGCTTGACAAAAATGGATTGATGCAGGCAGTTCTACATGCCAAAGAAAGCATGTTTTGAAATCTGTAGGCTTCAGAAGGATTACTGAAGGCATTTGGAAATGCGTAAAACCCCTTTTGAGACGTTATTAAAGTATAACAGATGTGTCCAACAAAGAATGTGAACAAGAGATCTGGTGGTGGTCCAAGCCTAGAAAGTTTTGGAAATAAAATTATTGTTATTTTAAGTGGATGTGTGTGAAAATCTAGACATAAGCTGGCAATGTGTGGTCACAGCCAACCATATCCTGACCTGCATCAAAAGAAGTACTGCCAGCAGGTCAAGGGAGGTGGCTCTGCCCCTCCACTGGAGTACTCTGCCTGCTTCTGGAGTCCCCAACTTAGAAAGCACATGGAGTTGTTGAAGGGAGTCCAGAGGAGGGCCAGGAAGATGATCAGAGGGATGGAGAACCTCTCCTACGAAGACAGACTGAGAGAGTTGGGGTTGTTCAGCCTGCAGAAGAGAAGGCTCTGGCGAGACCTTTTGTTTGCCTCTCATAAATGGGGTTTATGAGACAGATGATGAGAGGCTTTTAACCAAGGCCTGTAGTGACAACTTGAGGGGCAGAAATTTTAAAATGGCACAGGATAGATTTAGATTGGATATAAGGAAGGCATTTTCTACTGTGAGAGTGGTGATATGCTGGCACAGGTTCTCCTGAGGCATTTTGGATACTCTGTCTGTGGAAATGTACAGTGTCAGCTTGGAAGGGTCTTCAAGCAACCTGTTCTAGTTGAAGATGTCCCTGCTCACTGCAGGGTGGTTGGACTAAATGACCTTTATTTTCCCTTCCAACCCAGTATGATTCTATGACAGATATATTAGAAGGAACTAAAAAAAATGCAGAGAAAGGGCCCAAGGGGAATGGGAGATGACCACTTTAGAGTTTTTGCATTTTCAGTCTATAGAGGAAAAAACTTTTTGAAAAATTTTACACTTTTAGATACAACAACCATCCTATCATGAAATAAAGAGTTTATTTACAAAACCCTTGATTACTAGAATTTTATTAAAATAAGATTTTTTCTATTACCTTTGTGCTAGAGAAATCTATGATAACACAATTTCTGTAGAGCCTGATATAAAGACTGCTGAGATTAATGGGCTTTTTTTACTGACTCAAATGTGCTTAGAGAAGATCCAGGGATGCATTATAGGCCATCTTTTGGACTGCTCTGGAAAAAACATTTGTATTGCACTAACTCCTGAAGAAGAGAATTCTTGACTCAATGAACCACCAGTCAGAGACATAAGCAACAAAGTAGTAAGAGGTGAAATAGAAAAGCAGGAGGATATATGTTTTTGCACTTCTAATTCAAATAAGTGTGAATTCCATAATATCATCTTATAATGATTTTTAGAATGATTTGATTTTTAAAAGTTATATCAAAATTAGTAACAAAATATTGTGAAAATCTGTCCTTTGTAGTTGTTATACGATAATGGCAATTGTTAATTTTTATTCTAAAAATAACAAACTAAGTTGATCTAAAGTTCATATGACTCAAATTTTGTGAGAATAGAGAACAGTGATAGGGAAAATCTTTTACAGAGCTTCAAAAATGATTTGGTTTTGGGGGGGGTTATTTTCTTTTTGCTTATTTTCTGATTATATTTTTTGATTGTTTAATTTGTTTGTTTGTTTGTTTGTTTCATTTGTTTTGTTTTGTTTTTTTTTAATTAATTTTACAGGAAATTTGTGACCATGTACAAGAACTCTTATAACAGTGGTGAATATTAAAAAGTAATTTGATGCCCTTTAGAATTTGTGGGAGCGCAGCTTAGGATGTAGAATGTGTTGCAAATAAGTTGACATGGGGGGGGATTCAGATAATAAGTCTGAAAATGAACAGGTTATGTTTGTTCTACCCCGTAGAAATACTGTGTAGAGCTGCAGCTTTCAAAGCAATTCTAGCAGAAATCAAGTTTTGATTAAATGTATTTTTCTGCAAATCAGGCCTACTTACACGAAAATTTTTAATTAAAAATTAATTCTACTCTTGTAGAAGTAAGAGTGGGATTTCCTGCTATCACAATTTTCTTCTTTCTGGTTGTGTTCCTCAGTCATACTCAGCCTTTGCTGATTCACTAAAGATAAAAGTCCCAGGAGCAGGAGGCAATAGTGTATTACAGGAAATCTAGCCAGTAAATATGTTATATGGAGGATGGTAATAACAGAAAGCATGTAAACTACTTTTACTATCAGACTGGGGTAAAAGCTGTCACAGTTTTTCCGTTTAAAAATGACTTTTTTCAAATTTTCAAATATTTTCATCACTTGAATTTCCAATGCAATGCAAACAATTGTTATGAGAAGGGGAAAAAGCTGTCATCCATATTTACTTTAACAAAACATCTACATTTGAATGTTTCATCAATATAGGAGTGAATGAAGCTGAAATTAATAGCACCTCTTCTAAGCCAACTCTAGTGATACTTTTCAGAGAGGGTAAAGATATTTTTAGGTGGTATGTCATTGCCATCCAAGCTGACATCTAGGCATTACAAAGTAGAATGAGGAGATGCACGTTTCTAAAGATAGCTGGGAGATTATTTTTCTACATTAATTAGCTCTTCATACTCATAGCCATGACATTTAGAATTCAGGAGCAGAGGTGTGATGTTTAGCTTGCCAAACTGTACAACAGTTCTCATAAACCAAAATTACATCCAAAGAGTTCATGCTAAGACCTTCTGACTGACTGTATGAAGCCAGCATGCTTTCCTCCTTGCAACAGCACTGTGAAATATGAGCCTAATTTTGAGTCTGCACAAAACGGGATGGATACATGGCAAAAGTCCTTGATGGTCAGAGGGGGTCTGTGGGCTTATTCTACTGTGGGGTTGTCTCTAACCTGATTTTACAGACTTGATGAAAAGCAGATCATGGCAAAATTATTGGTGGAAAAGTAGAGCCAAGATACAAAGACACTTCTGGACTCAGAATGTGAAATAGGAGCATCATGGCCCAACTTCTCTACTTTGATAGGAAACACAGAGTTTCTACTAAATTAAGTATCACTTCATTTATAAATCAAATATCTTTTTTATTTGCTGACCTCCTCAAAAGAAGATGATAATGAGGAACATCTCCCAGCAAAGGAAGAGCCTTATAATTTAAGGATCATTAACTGTATGTCTGCAAAGTTCATGAAGCTTTGTCTGTGTCTGCTTTGCTTTTTTTATACGTCTGCAAACTATGTGATTTGCATGTTATCAAGGCTATTGTTAGAATAGGAAGGAGAAAACAACACATATTTTGTTTCCAATATTACTTAAACAGATGCCATCCAGAGACTTTCTGGTCGTAGACAGTTACAGGGATTTCTGAAACTACTGACATGAAACTATGACACATCCAGTAAAATAAAATCTGGGCTGATTTCCGTCTAGCCTGATAGTACTACCTTGGTGCCCTCAGAGTGCATTTACATTATTTCCTTTCTTGTTTCCTTGTTAGAATGTTATTTTGAGATTTTAAACTCCTTTATGCGCTTCTTATTCATAGCAGTAGCCCTAGAAGCACTATGGGAATTCCTAGAGGACAAAACTAGATTCTCTTCTAATATGTATGAAGAGATTATTTTGAAGGCTCAGAGATTTTATTCACAGTGGAGTAACATATTATTAGATGTCCTTTTGACATAACAATGCCATCTTAAATAGAACTACCATGAAAAAGAATAGCAGTAATGATGTTCAGTATTGATTTCAGCATTCACTAGTAACCTTGGCACATATCCAGGATTTTCACTGGGCTTCTAGAGATTTCTCTGAAGCTTGTGCCATCATGCCTATGTTAAAGTTATCTGGAGTATGCCTTGCTATCCACAGTTGGATAAATCAAATGGATATGAACAATACAAGAATAAATATTAACTCATCAGCATGATGAAATGATAATAGGAAACCTGTGAGCTAGATTTTCTCATTTTGGTAGACATCTTGGCAGAAGATTATTTCAGGGAAGGATCTAGGAGGATAATAAAGCAGAGTGATTGCATGCAGCTGGATCTGTTATTCAGACAGTCTTTTTTGTACTGTGACTCTCTATAGGAGCTCTGTATGCAACAACATAAAAAAAAAAGAAATGTTACCAAAAAAGCCTAAATAATTGAGTATAAGAAAACTGGTATTTATAATAGTGAATTTTCACATTTTCTCTATTAATTACCTAGGAAGTCAGTCATATTTTTCTCTCACACAGAGAAGAAAGCATATGCAATGCTTTAAAACCTTATTCTGGGCATAAAATAGAACGAAAAGTACATTTCATTGCCAGAAGAGAAAGGTCATGATTCACTGGCCCTCATTGTTTCTGAGAAGTACAAATATGTCTGATCTCATCAGCTATGTCCCTGAATCAAACATGTTGCTACAGCCTCTGATTCTTTCCTTCTCTATATTCATTTTTTTCTGCAATGTGCTTGTGTAGTTTTCTTCTACATTTTAACCAGTCTGGATATAGAGAAATTCCACTTCAAAATGCTTGCAAATTCAGACTGTCCCTTAGCAATAATCCATTGAAAGAATTACTCCATATCATGATACTTAGTACTGTTGTTTATATGTTTTACCCTAGGAACTGTTGAGCAGCCTATTGGAGATTTACCACATCTCCCATATCCACTGAAGATAAAATCTGAAGCATGAAGTTGAGCCTATCTTTTATTTGTAGCAGGTGCTGGCTCACTAGCACTTTTAAATCTAGTCCCTTCTGACTCTGAGAACAAAATGTTTCACACTGGCCTGGTTCTGGCTCTAAAGTTACTGTTAACATCAGAGATGGGAGATAAAAACAGGGGATTTTACAACTTTGAATTAAAATGAATGGCTGTAAAAGGCTTCAGGATGATATCTTCTAAAACAACACTCCTATGTCAATTGCCCAGTGATGGACAAATTAAAAATTGAGCACACTCATATTTCTTATTCCATTAACACTTTCAAGACCTCAAAAATGTTCCCATTTGTCATCTACTTAAAAAAAAAAAAAAAAAACAAAATTATTATTGATTATGAAAAGTCTTAAACAGAGTCCTGAATCATCAATCCTTTATATTCATAGCATTCTGTATTCCATCTAAGTGTTTTTATAATTGGATTACTTTGTCTTTGGGGCTAGGTTTCCTTTCCTCTCTCTGTCTTTCCCCTACAGCATTTAATTTTTCCAGTGGGAGCTCCCATCACCCTGAATAGTGTGAAAACAACTTTGGATCAGTCCCTGTTTTACAACTAGAAAACACCTCTGTGTAAGGTGTGAAGCAAGAAGGGCTGAAGTACGGGGCTGTGCATTAGCCAAAGGCCACCCTGCCTGGACAGGAGTCCCCTGTCCTCTCATTTGACTGCATCCCATACATGTTAGCATGTCTCAGCCTGACAACCCAGAACAACAGTGACAGTCTGGGCAGTCTTTTGCTGACAAGACTCACATGGGACCCCAAATAATCAGTAAAGTCTTAGCAAAACAGGCTGGGGGGAAATGCTGTTAGGAAATGTCCTGTAAAAACAGGACACTTTTTCTATAGTATGGTTTAGGTTTGAAGGGACCTTAATGATCATCTAGTTCTAACTCCTGTGCCATGGGCAGGGACACCTCCCACTAGACCAAGCTGCCCAAAGCCCCATCCAGCCTGGCACTGAACACTGCCAGGGATGAAGCATCCCCTTCTCTGGGCAACCTATTCCAGTGTCTCACCACCACAGAGTTTCTTCCTAATATTAATCTAAATCTATCCTCTCTCAGTTTAAAACCATTCTCCCTCACACTGTAGCTACATGGTCTTGTAAAAAATCCCTCCACAGCTTTCCTGTAGCCCCCTTCAGGAAAGCCACAACAAGGTCTTCCCAGAGACTTCCTCTTCTCCAGGCTGCACACCACCAATTCTCTCAGCTTGTCTACAGAGGAGCTTCAGCTTTCTGGTTAATTTTGTGGTCCTTCTCTAGACTCACTTCAGTTCCATGTCTTTCCTATTTTTGGGGCTCCAGAGCTAGAGGCAATACTCCAGGTGGGGTCTCACAAGATCAGAAATCACCTCCCTCAACTTGCTGGCCATGTTTCTTTTGATGCAGCCCAAGATACATTTGTATTTCTGGACTGCAAGTGCATATTGCTGGCTCATGTTGAGCTTTCAGCAACCAACACCTCCATCCACCCTTGCCAATATACTCGTACATTGACAGAGATTATTTTAGGTTACACAATTTGTCACACCTTTTTCACAACTACATAGTCATCTTTTTGAGTGTTATTTTAATTAAAAAGATACCAAATCATGACATATTAAGTTTTTCTCAGTTGCTTGGTTGCCTACTTAACTGTTAGCAGCATCTGCTTTTGGAAAAGAAGATGTAGTGATTCTCTTACCCAGCACATGTGTATTGCTATCTATTTGTTTCAAGGAGAAACACTGAGAGAAATTCCTTAGATGAGCGGGGTGGGAGCTGTGAGCATGGTGGTAAAGTGATGTCTCATTTCAGCCTCTGCTTGTAAAACCTTCCAAGAAAGTTAACTTAATAGAAAAAAATCTGCTGAGGAGGCACTTGGAGAATGAAATGGGAGTAACACTAGATATAAGCACCACTACTAATTTCCAGATATGGGTTGAATCTGCACTTCTCTTTCCTTCTCTGCTCATCCCCACTTCTCCTTATTTCTGCAACCATCTTGTAAAGAAGGGCAACCACTCCTCCTACAAAAGAGGAAAAATGTTTTAGATAAATCTAAGAAGGGCAAAAGCTCAACAGCTGGTCTGTAGGATGGAAAGGTGCCTGTAAAAGATAAGCTGTGATGTGGGCTAAGCACTCTGAGTTCCTTGGAATTTTTTTTCAGTGTCTTGAAGGAGTTTATAGTTGTGTTTAGATCCACTTTCCAAACAGTGTATTGTATAGTAGTGTAGTGTATATACTATACTGCAATATAAGAATGCTATCAATCTGTTTATACTATAAACTTTAGATTATAGTATGGTAGCTGTCTGATCAGTGTACTCAGTAGTGTTAATTCTTTAATTTCACTGATTCCTGTTTTCCTGTGGGAATTTAATGTGATCTAGATTCCATGTTGAATTTATCTTGAAATCTGTCTTGATGTTAGAACGTTAAGTTCTCCCACAAAGAAACAGAATGGCTCCTGTTATAGATTGCATTTAGATTTAATGACAGTGCCTATCATAACATGTGCTGGAATCATGGTCTCTGACTACAATAAAAAATATGTTGGTTCCTTCTCCAAGAGTGAGATGTGAGATGTTATCAGAGTAAGCACATCAACTCAAAACTAAGAAAGCCTCTCGTTTTTCTACTACAGCCATGATTTTAAAATCCAGTGTTTGCAGGCTCCTGTGTAGCCTGAACATAACTTCTGACTGGATTTATCTGGATTTCCAGTTGCACTTAAATTAGTTCTCAGATAGCTATAATGTTCTTATTTCAAACGTCAAAACAGGGTGTCAAAATGATTACTAAAATTACAAAGCAGGGCCCAAAATATAAAAACAGAAAAAAAAGTGTATAGAAAAAAGTATTGTTTTCATATGAAACAGTAATACAGACACACAATTAGATAAAAGTGTTCTACATAATGAAGACTAATGCTCTCAGCCAGGCTGAAAAGTTTAGTCTTGGAAGAGTCTCTTATAATAAATGAATTAACATGAGGAAAGCTATCAGGATGGAGTCCATGATGAAATTAGACAACAATTGAATTAATAATGTTTGAACAACCTTTTGGACACATGTGCTTTCTTGTCCTTTACAGACATTTGAAAAAAGTCAGTAGTTTAACACTACAGTTACAGCATGTAACTCTTTTGTTTCTAAATGTACTTATTAAACCCCAAACCTGATTATTATACATACATAACTTCATACAATCTCATTTTAGAAGGTGACCTATTTTTGTACTGCTGTTAAATGTAAGTTTAATTAAAATATCTAACCATTGGCTCCTTATATTTTATGATACAGTAACTTTAGTAATACTTTTCCTCTAAAAATTAGTTTTCCTGGTAACTTTTTAGAACAGTGTTTGATAGTAAACTCTTACATACTAGAATGGAGAGGAACCATGTTTCTAAAAGGAATACAAATGTGGCTTCCTTTGAATTGTGGAGATAAATCAGTTTGTCTATAGTCTTCCAAACATGCAAATCATTCAAATTATTCAGGGTTTTATCAAATTCATCTTCTCACATCCTGGCAGAACAGACTGAGAAGCAGAACAATGATTTATCATTGTGAATAAATTAAACCTCAGGAGATTTAATATCAGATTGTTTGAACTTCAATTATACATGAAGGTTTAAAAAAGAGTGATTCAGAATACAGTTTATTCTTAAACAACATGAAATCAAAGATTGTAATTTAGATATATAGCAGATTGTCTTCATGTCTGAAGAAGAAAAACACGGTAACAATTATTTCTTGGAAAATGTTAATTGACATCAGATCTAGATAGTAATTAACATTTTGAATGCTCTGTGGCACTGAATATTTAAAATTATAGGTAAAACATTTGGTAAATAGTACCATATCAGTTTAGCTCAGTCGGTGTATTTACTGGTTATATATTTGCATAAATGTACTTTTGATGCATGTATCAGCATCTTTCAGTATTTATAACTACTAAACCAAAAATTTCAGAGAAGAGATTGTTTTATTAGATCAACTGATGCAGTTGGGAAAACAAGGGTTTTTTGGCACAAATCCTCTTATTTGGCTCTTAAATGAAAAAAAAATAATTCTTAAATCAAGGAAATATTGTTTCTTGTTTAAAAGTGATGCTTTGAAATCAGAAGAGCTTCATGTCTATCACTGCTTTCTACAAGACATATTCAGAAGCATTCTTTGAAGGTAGGCTTGTTGTTCTGTGAGCTTTATACACAGGATAGTATAATGTTCATAATGTTACATTATTTCCTGCCATATGTTTTCAAACCCCAAACCACTTCTACTGATATGATATGGCTCTGATTCACTTCTCAGATGTCCTTTTACTGTAAACTATATAATATTATTCATGAAAAAGGAAAGGGGAAAATCAGAGGTTATTCACTTCTGATATAAAAAATAAAAAAACCTTTCCTGATGGCTGCACAGCAGCTCAAATGCATTTAATTTCTGAATTCAATCCTATTCCTACCCATTCAAGCAGCTGAGAAAATAGATTTAATCAGAAGATAACTCATGAGATTTAGAAAAGAAAAAATAATTTTCAGACCAAAATAAATCCATTCTCATATTATGGTGAATTTAATCAGCTCTTGGAGGTGTCTATTGGCTGCCAGAGCTACTTTCTGGTCAAGAATGAGTGTTCATCTTGGAGATCAGATGTAGGAAGAGAGGAGGAAGATGACCTCTCATTGAACAATATTCTAAATCAGAACCATAATGAGTCTTGAAATAGTCACATATGCCAATGGCAATTCATCAGCTTCCCCAAACCATGAGTCTATGAGCAAAACATTGTGGGAGCAGTGGAAGATATGCCTGAAGCAGGTTAGATAGTTAAGCAAAAATGGACATAAAATTGCTATTTTTTTATTTTATAAAAATAAAAGCCCAAAGACTGAGATTGGTTTGGAGACACAGAAGTTGTAACATTGTCCTCAATGCGAAAAACGTGGTTTTCTTCCATCAGTAATGTTTCAGAGGAGAGCCCCTCCTGGTGTTTTTCTCTGGAGCCCTTTGCTCCCCCAGCTCAATGAATAGAACACAGAAAACAAAACAAAATATTAACTTTGTTTCCATGTCTTCACATAACTTGTCTTCTGACAAATAGGTTGCCAAAATGCCTAAACTTCCACCTTGATGTTTTCAAGTGCATAAGGTCTGCTTCACAAGCAAGAATTTGATTTAGTTTATAGCTTTCTGTGAGAAGAGCTGCATTTACCTATAGGAGCTGATAAAACTGAGTTCTGATTTGAGTCTGAAGTAAGAATCATGTCTTCTGAGACTGGATATGCTATTTCTCATTCAAAAGCTGTCTGTACTTTGCATCTGTAGGATTCAGTTTTAACAGAGGCATAATAGACCAAAAAGAAAGGAGGTATCAATAAGCCTTATAAAGTATATTTTGAAAGAGGGCCAATAGCAATAATGTCTCCTGCAATGTGAATTGTTAGTGTCAAAATGGCAGCTAGAGAAATGATCCTGCAGCAAGCCAGACTGCCTAAGAATGTGAAGTCTCAGGTTGATAGAAATTCCTGCCAAACTCCATAATGAGTAGGCGTTGAGCTGACAGTACTGTGTAAATTCTGGATACTTGTTTTTATTCAGAGAAAAAAAACATTGACCCACGTACTGAAGGGACTCCACAGAAGAGTAAATTGGTCACAATATATGGAACTTCCTCAGGCCTATGTATAAAGATCTTGAATAATCTTCTTACTAGCATCAATCTAGAGTAACTAGAGTTACACCACTGAAGTAATAGTCAGTCTACTAAAATAAAATCAAGACTCTTCAGGAAACAAGTCAAGCTCAAAGTATGCCAAATGGATCTAATTTTCCCATTTCATTTGCATGGTTAATTATTTTTGACTGTCTGACTGATTTTCACAAAAAATCAGCAGCTCATTTACCATTTGAAATTGAACCACTTGTCTTGAATTTCTGGTAGCATCTCATCTCATGGTCGTATAGAATAAATGCTGCACTCTACACTTGGCATCCATTGACGTGTTGTGTCCCTATTAACATTGTGTAGCCTTTTTGTTTTTCCTCTAATTGTAACTAGAGAAAGAAACATCATTGGGTTTCATCTTCATTTACTACTCCCTGCTGTTTAAAGGGAGTATTATGGCTTTTTCATTGAGTAACAATCTGTGCAGAATTCATCTTGACAAGGAGAATGCCAGTTTCTCTCTGACACTAATAAATTGCTATTGACTGTGATAAATGATGAGTCTCAGGGGTAATGGGTTATATCCTGTAAAAACAATTCCTTTGGTGTATTTAGCTGTTTATTTGAGTCTACGTATAACAAAGAAAACATTTTAAACTACAGACTTTCTGTGATCTTTGAACTCTAAATATTTTAAGACTAACAGATCTCAAAATATAGGACAAGATCTGATAGTCTTCTCAATAAAAAAAATACAAAAAACACTCCATCCAGGTAGGCATGGAAATCAAGGGATAAGCTGTATCCACTGCTCATTTCTTTCAGTTCTCTGTTAGCTGAGATTCTTTGATTTTTTATGTCATCTGAGGCTGTTCCAGAAGAAGTCAAAGCATCAGACATCTTCATGTACAGCTCAGTATAACTATGTGGTTTGCTCATTTTTTCTGGATCTGTCATTTTGTAGCAGGTAATATTTAGGGGCAAGGTCAAAGGACATGTTTCAGGAATTCATGTTTTGAATTAACACAGATCCTGCCCCTTAATCACTACTACAGCTAGTGGATGCTATTCTGACAAAAGTTTAGTGATATCACTATTAAGAACTTTTCCTCTTTTTTGGGAACTGGAGCCAGTGTTAGACTTAAAATCTTGGTTTTGAGAAAAGACAAAATACACAAAGTTCAGAGCTGATTGTTAGAATGATTAAAATCTTAAAAGTCTAATTCAGTAATAACCCAGGAGTATTTGTTGCAGAAAAAGAAAGAATATATCTATGCAGGAAAAGTTCCAGTAGTTATAATGATTCAGTCAAGCTTGTTATACATGTGCTACTTACTTTCTACTTCTTTTCCTGGTTTTCTGCTCACTCTTCCTCTGCTCCTCAAGATCATAAACTTGATTCAGTCAAGCTTGTTATACATGTGCTACTTACTTTCTACTTCTTTTCCTGGTTTTCTGCTCACTCTTCCTCTGCTCCTCAAGATCATAAACTTACTGGTTTATGATAATAAACTTGATCTGGGTGATAGAGAGTTACAGGAATCTGTCAGTGTATGGAGTCCTTTGTTGGGAGCAGTAGGATGAACATGTTGTTGGCTTCTTCTTCATGGCTCTAGGATCTATTCAGGGTCATTTTTATACATAAGCTAACATGTTTTAGCACCACAGTCTTTCTTACTTGGTCTGCAGCTCCATGTCTCATCTGAATTTATCATTCATGTTCCCCTTCCCACTTGTTTAATACTAAATCTTTGTTTTCTCTGTTACGCCCCAAAACCTGTTTTGTCAAAATCCAGTCCTACATTTCTCTAACTGACTACTGGCAAGTTGTTTATAGTCAGTGTTCTCCAGTGCCAGCCTTTGCCTCATCTCTTACCATCTCATTCCTGTACTCTCCCACACTGTATCCTGCTTCTCCACTTCTCAAGACCTCTGCTGTTGTATCAAGTCTGTATTTCTCTGCACTGCAGGATAAAAGTTTTGATCAACAGAAGAGCTGGGAAAACCCCAGTTATCCTTCACTGCCAAGATGCACAGTTGAATATCCACCTCAGAAGAGCCCTGAGGTGGTAGCTATCCTGTAGTGGCCAGAGGCAGCAGCATAGGTCCCCACAGCTTTTGCCTCCTGGAGTCAAAGGAAAGGGGTGTGGAGGATGAGGACCCTCATCAGAAATCAGAATTACAGGCAGCAGCCCCTGTCTTCTCTGCCAGAAAGCACATGCACCACGTTGGCACAGCAAGAAGGTAAGGACTGGCAGGAAGATGGCACAGAAACAGAATAATGCCTTGAGTCAAGTTTTGCTGTTTCCAAAACCTGGAATTGAGCAGAAAATGCTCCAGAGATTAGGAGCAGGAAGGGATCCTAAGGCTCTAGGTTTTGCATGTCTCTACTTCTTGAAGAGAACAGAAGAAATGAAAGAAGATAGCATGGAGTGCTGAGATATAAAAAAGCTGAAAACCTTTTTTTCTGGACAAATTTGCAGTGCCAGTTATTTTGTGTGGAGGACACAATACAAAACAAGATCATGAACCTGTGTCTTGTCATGGAACACTTGTATTTCAAAGAATAAAAAACAAGAGTATGGCAAGCACACAGACATTCAGAGTACTGTAGCAAAAAACCACTTTGTTAAGATCTGTTAAAGGTGGTAAAGTAGCAGATTGCCAGGAGGCGAACGAGTTTCATGGTGAGGAGTTTGGGGAGGATTTGAAAATGCCTTTTTCTTGATTTCAGATCATTCTGTACGATGCTAAGGAAGATGCTTTGCAGAAGGAAGAAAAATTGCTTTCCACTACTAGGTATAGCAGCAAAAATAAAGACTGAGTTTAGGTGAATATTCTGGAAAGAGTTCCAGTACAATTTCTTTTATTTGATTGTTCCTTCATTTTTTTTTGTTTTTTTCCGTTGTCTTTTCATCCTTGTTTGCAAAGGATCTTTCTTCTCTATCAGGAATTTGAAGGCGGCAACATTCACCTCGAATCACTGGATAATGGGAGCTGAACATTGTGAAAGACTCAGACTAGGGCAGGATTTTTGACATGAGAAAAATGAGAAATGTGAAGTGAGAAAAAAAAAGCTTACCAGCCCAATGTGGGGACTTTTATTTTTTCCATCAGTATTTCGTTTCATAAGACATGCTGACTTCCTTGGTCTTGTTACAGTGTAGGAGAGAGAGAAAAAAAAAATAAAAATCCAACTGAGTAGTTTCCCACTAAACCTGGAATGCAATTCTCTCACATTTGTCCCTTAAGTTAAATTTACATTGGTCTAACAAACCTAAACCCAGCAAATTAAATGCTTGGGAGAAGTAGCATTTTTGTTGAAGAAGTTTCTGTTTTTCAACACACCAAGAAATATGGTATCTATTTTGTTCCTGACACTCTTACTGCTTCTTCTTTCATTATTTTTATTGTGTTGAATTTATTAATTTTTTTAAAGTTAATTAAATTTCTAGAAGCAGCTGAGCAAAAGCAATTACAAAGAGATCTGTATTGCAGTCTAGACATATTTTTGAGTCCACAGGAATGTAATTTTAAAAAATAATTTTATTTGAAATTCCATTATGAATACTTCAGTGATTCCCACACTTCTCAGCTCTGTTGCTTTTCAAAGTTCTCACTCTTTGATTTTAATTGAAGACTGATATTTTAAAATTTACAAGCCAAGCTATTTCTAGAGAGTACAGGAGAGCTTCTTCCAATATGTGTATTTTATTTTCAGTAATTCAAATGCCTTTTTTTTAATCTCTCTGTTTAGGTTGTCTGGTAGTCTTTAACAATACAGTGGGGAAGTTCTATACACAGTGCATTTTTCATCATAATCTATATGAATGCTGACTACTAAAACACCATAAAATCTGGGGAGAGGATTTCAACTTTTTCTTTCACTATAGTGGAAATTTGAATGGCAACTACAAATATGCATTAGTGTTTTTAATGGTTCTAGAAAAATATTTCTTTTAATTTTTTATATTCAAAGAGTTTCAGATCCTCATTTCAAAACGTCATATTATTTTAGAAAACTACTGACGTGTAGTTAGAAAATGCGATATAAAATACCCCAAAACACAACTGGACATGTAAGTTTTGTTTCTGACTTGAAAAAACTCTCCGATTTTATGAGGGATGCTGAAAATGTGTCCAAGAAGTTGAAACAAGGTTTAGCTGAAGATGTCTATGGTGTGCCTGGGCATTTTAGCTCACTGGTGGACAGAGTTGATAAGGATCCTCAACCAGTCCACAGGGGTTTGGCAGCCTCTGCAGCAATTCTTGTATGAGCCTGAGTCTTGAAAAAGTTCCTACAAATTTATTCATTACAATGTGCAAAGAGCTAAGACAAATACTTAGTAGAAAATCAAGGAAGGTTTTTAAGCCACATATTCACAGAAACATTGTGCTCTTGACCATTCAGCATTTTCTCCCTTGTGATAATAAATAACTTTGTGGCAGTCCTTGCCATGGCATAGCAAAATGGAAGCTTTCTTTTAAATGTTTGTTTTCATTTGCATTTACTTTTCAATTATTTAGAAGAGTTCATCTGTCATCCAGGGCAACAGGAAGAGCACAGTTCAAAATTAAAAGTCTTCCTAGACGAAATTTAAAACAAACAGAACCTATAAACTCTTTTCAAAATGATCTTTTAATTATAAAGCAACGTTTCTGGACGGTAAAAAAAAAAACCAACAAAAATACCCAAAACCCCTACTCTTAAAAATTTGACTTTTTTTTACAAAACATTTTAAATAAATTTTAAAAAATGAAATCTTTAGGCAATACCAATCTGGGGATGCAAACATCAGAGTAACATATTTTCTGCATTACTTATCTTCTTTGTTCCTTGTACTCCAGTCAACATGACCCATTGCTGTGAAAGCCAGCAATAAAGATCCATGTGCTAATGCATCTAAAAAAAATTAGGTAAAAAAAACCTTGCAGATGCTTACCCTGGGTTTGGGGGAAGATGCCACCATCATCAAAATTACCTGCTAAGTTTTTTTTCCCAAGTGTTTAAATTCCTAACACTTTTTTTCCCTTCTTTTATACTCTCAGGTGAAAAAACTTTCCCTAAAATTTTTTTCTCAAAAAGCTACTTATTTTGTAGATGAGGACACTTTATAATAACAGAACAGCTTAAGGTTACTTTGATCATTTGAGCTTGTTCTGAGACATGAATATATAAACTTTTGGCATCTAACAGTCAACACACTCCACTTCTCCAGATCTGTTCTTTAAACTCATGGATTTATATAAGGAATTGAGTTAACCATTTAATCAGTGTTAGATGTTCCAGTTAACAATTTTAACTGGGTATACTATTTCCAGACCAAATAAAAATCTCAAATGCTGACATAAAAATGATCACTGAGACAAAAGAGGATATGAATCATAGTGGAAACGAGACAAGGAGACCATTGCCAGACTGAAGTCTCAGCAACTTAAAATCCAAGTCAATTCCCAATTGCATCACATTGCAATGGGTGGTGGTAGTAAGGCAAATGGCAGTTTTAGAGTACTGTACGTCTTAAGACAACCTGGGAATAAAACCCTTCTCTTTCAGAACATAAAGATAAGTCAGAGATTCAATGTGACACATTCCAAGTCTGAATATGTCAGTGTAAAAGTTCAGTGACCTCAGGAAGACCACTGAAGGTCTGGCTTTTGAAGAGTGGTGATTGCTGATAGTGGAGCAGCTGAAGAGCTTTGCTCCTTAGGTTCACTTGCTGCCTCAACCTGCCCATCAACTCTTGTGAAACATGTCCTCGAGTGCCACAGTTTGGAGGGTGGTGTTTCAGAATCTCTGCTTCTTAGCTTTAAATATGGCTTGTAAAATTCCAAAGTGGAAGAAGAGTTTCAGTAACAATTCAACTTCATCTTTGCTAGGGTGGCAGAAGGTCAGGTTAAAAACCCTGAATTCAGTCATTTTTGATGCTGTGTCAGAACTATGCTCATGTGTCTTATGAGTCAGGGACTTAACATTTTGCACTGCTATTTTTGTACATAACATGTTATATAGATGTCATCCTTCTAATCATCAGAAAATGTATGCAGGGCTTTGGATCATGTATAGTATACAGTAACATGAAAAATTGTGTTCATTAGGGCATTTGGCACACACCGAGGCTTCTTTGAAGTTTGGGTCTAACAAATCTTACACAAACTCTTGTTCAGGTGTTGTTCCCCTAGTGGTGGCCCTTTTCTTGTAATAGAGATGCACAGTATTGTGGTTTGGTGGATGCCTTGCCATAAAGAAGATATTTAAACAATAAATACTGATAGGTCTGTGTCACATGATTTTCAGACATAGCAGAAAAAAAAATTAAAAGAAACAGATACACTTGTCAAAAGTTAAGAATGTAAAAAATAAACACAGTACAGAGAAAATAAAACTTAGTGATTTGTTGCCCCAGCTATTAAAAATTTTTTTCCCCAAATATCTGCTTGCAAGATATATGTTGTCTACTGGGACAGACATCCCAAGAAATTGATTGCCCTGCTGAAATACTCCTAGATGACCATATCACTGTAATGAATATATTCAATGTTTATGACTAACAAAGTTAGAGATAGTAGGAAAAAAATTAATCTAAATCTATTTTGGCAGAAAATTCTAGTTAATTGAGCCTGAAGTGTTTACTTTCTAACATGTCAGGTTGGAAATATTTTTGTCTGGGTATTTGATGAACTACTGTACAAAAAAGTTTGTTTTTTCAGTGTTCCTAGATCTGTGTTAAGCAATTTGGCACATTTGCTTTGGAAATTAAAATTTATTTCTTTGAGACCCGAGTAGCAGTGTCTTCCTAAACCTACAATAGTCTGCCTGACAGAATTACAGTGTTTGTGATACTGGGATATCTACAGATTATTCCAGGACTGACAGTTTTAGGATACTGAAGTAGGAAGTTGTTCACCTGAAAAGAATGAGCTGAGTGAGGGCTGAGCTCCAACCTCACCTACCAACAGAGCCTCCAGGCACTGGGGATCCTGGAACTGCTTCAAACTTGGTTTCCCAGGGAAAATGACACTTTTCCTTTTATTCTTTCCATTTCAGTGCTGCTGTTCTCAGCTGTTAAAGGTGTTCACAGGATGTGGGCTGCACAAAAAGCTGTGCATGAGGAGTGAATGCAATGGCACAGGCTACACAGTATTTCTGTTTTTTTTCTTACCTGGTAAAGTAAAACAACACTGAAAATAAGATAAGACTTTCCACGATAGCTGTCTTTGATCTCCATACCCAGTGCTACTCTTCGGGATGAAAATGTCTATGAAAGGACAAAATAGCTACTATTTCACAGTTCATGACCTGCTTCCTAGGATCTGGTTATGAAGAATTTTTTTTTCTCTGCTGAGGGGTAATGCTCTCTTGGAGTACCACAGTTTGCAGAATATTAAAGGTGAGGGTTCTGGATGCAAAGCCTCAGACTCTGGTTGAACAGAATATTTTTGAATAATTTGAAAGCATTCCTTTGACTAATAAGCTTAAGAAGAAACAACCTTAACAAGCAGTATGGACTGATATGAACTCTGCTATGGGATGTTCACAATCTGTCTCCTGTACTGTAAATAATGCTTCCAGAGACCAAAATGTTTGATATATTCTGTAATGCCTTTGTTTTATAACAGCTCAGATTGAAGATAAAATAAACAAAGCCAGTAAGTTTCAGTTATACTGTGCTAGATTGAAATACCAAAGCACAAGCCCTAAATTATGAAGCTCCCCTGACCATAATAAAAAATTGTTCAGTCAATTGGAAATGGCATAGAGAAAACCAAGGACCTCTCTTTTGCATATTACCAGCCTGGTGAGCCAGATTTTCTTTGAAGGCTGTCTGACACACAAACTCTTATGTCTCCAGCTTCCTTGTCAGGAAGCCTGTGGGTGAATGGTTCTGATTTGAGCCCACTTTTATGGGGGAGGAAAAACCCACACAAGCAAATATTTGGGATGTTCTGAGGTAATGTTTTAATGTACTGCAGAATTATGTAGCACTACACAGAGAAAGAAACTGAGTAACCCTTTCTTGCTAGGTTACTATATACCTAACATATTTCAGCCACCTACACCTTTACTGATGCCTGGGATGAGAATTTTTAATGTGCCTATAAAATATGTTCCTATCCCTCTTTTTTCTTTTTCTGCTGTCTTTTCCTTCTTAACTAGAACCATACAAAACATATAGCACTGTCCCGCATGACATTCTGATCTCTAAACTTGAACAATTCAGATTTGATGGATGGACCACTGATTGGATAAGGAACTGACTCGATGCTTGCACCTAAAGAGTTGTCATCAATGTCTCAGTGTCCAAATGGAGATCTGTGACAAATGGTGTTCCTTAAGGGTAGGTACTCGGACCAATGATGTTTAACATATTTTTCAATGGCAACACGGACGGTGGAATCAAATGCACCCTTAGCAAGTTTTCTGGTGACATCAAACTGTGTGCTGAAGTCAACACTCTGGAGGGAAGGGATTCCATCTGGAGGGACCTTGACAGGCTTGAGAAGTGGGCTTCTGCATAATGCATGAAGTTCAACAAGGCCAAGTGCAAGGTTCTGCACCTTGGTAAAGGCAATCCCATGCACAAATACAGGTTGGGAGGAGAACAGATTATGGACAACCCTGAGGAGAAGGATTTGGGGGTTGTGGTGGACCAGAATCTCAATGTGATCCACCAGTGTGCGCTCGCAGCTTAGAGAGCCAACCAGGTCCTGGGCTGCATCAAAAGAAGCACAGACAGCCAGTTAAGGGAAGTGATTCTCTCCTTCTACTCAGCTCTTGTGAGACTCCACCTGGAGTACTGTATCCACTTCTGGAGTTCCCAGCATCAGAAGGACATAGACCTTCTGGGAAGTGTCCAGAGGAGAGTCATTAAAATGACCAGAGGGCTGGAGCACTGCCCCTATGAAGACAGTCTAAAGTAAAGTTAGGGTTGTTCATCTTGGAGAAAAGGATGCTCTGAGACTACCTTGTAGCAACCTTCTGTCTGAAGGGGACTTACAAGAAATCTTGGGTAGGGCTTTTTACATGGGTGCTTAGTGAGAAGAAAAGACAAAATGGTTTCAAACTTGAAGAGGGGAGATTCAGGTTAGACATTAGGAAGAAAAATTTTCCTATGAAGCTGGTGAGACACTGGAACAGGTTGCCCAAGGAAGTTGTGGCTCTCCCCACCCCACCCTCGCCCCTCTCCCCAAAGAGTTCAAGGCCAGGTTGGATGGGGCCTTGAGCAGCCTGCTCTAGTGGGAGGTGTCCCTGCCCATGCAGGGGGGTTAGAACTAGATGATCTTTAAGGTCCCTTCCAGCCCTATCCATTCTATGGTTCTAACTACCTCTTGTTATGAAGTTAGAAAGAAAAAAACCTCAATAGGCAACTTAAATTACCTTTCTAGTTTTTGTCAATGCTAAGTTAGGGAAAATGTCTCATTTTAAAACAAACAAAAGAAGAATAAAGCTGAGGTGAAACATGTGCCACAAAGATTCTGTAAAATGCATTACTGTTTCTGAACAGATAGATAATAAGGTTGTATGAAACATTATTTGAACATCTGAAGTGTAGGTGTACTTTAGGAAACAAAGCACTGAAACTCAATTTTACATGTATTTTGTTGCTTTGCACAGTTACCTCTGCTTCCTATAATGCCAACCATCTGTCCAAGTCCATGTAGTTGATAGGATATGTCATGGAACACCACAATTGGGTACCACTTTGTCTAGACCAAATCTCAAAGTCTGAGCTCTGTACGTAATTCGCTTTTACTTTTATACTTGCTCTTATGCCTGGGTTTGAGTTGAAGTTAAATATAAAACATCAAGGCATGCTGTCCTTCAAAGAATTACAGTCCTTCATAATTAAATTAAAGAATGACTACCACGGTGCCAACCATGCAGGAATAAAAAAAAAAAAAAAGTATGTATAAAAAGTGGAGTGTTCCTTCATGTAGTTTCATGGGCCATTTTGGAGACTGAGATGCTGGCTGTTGGTGTAACAGAGAATATTTTTGAGTGTTAAGTATTAGGTGGAGGCTGTACTGCATGAAACAGAATAATGTGCCACCTGGCAAGGTGTTTAGCAAGTCTGTAACAAAAATCACAGCTACAGACCATACAAACTAAGGATTTTTAGGTTTGGTGTAAATAATTCATTTGAAGCAATAACGTCCTCACCTCCACCACTGGTCATTTAACCATTGCATGCATAGCATCCAGTGAAGACTGAACTCTGTTTTATCAGCTCAAAAATTATTTGAAAATGAATCAGAAAAATAGCTTTTGCAACATATTTGTATTTCTGTTTTTTATTTTGCGCATTTATAATTTTCAGCCTGGAGACACTGCTGGATCTGAATGACCCCCAAATGGTGAAAAAGAAGAGGATCTTCAGGGCACTGCAGATCATGAGTTAATGCCTCATACTGCTGCACATGTCTGTATGACCCTGGGCAAGTGACAGAACTTTGGATGTTGAGAGATTCTTTTAAACATTTTAAAAATTAAATATATCTTCATCTCTTAGATCAACTAAAATTGATTCACTTGTTTAAAAATCTCAACTGTGAGTTCCAAGAACAAAACAGTGACTGTGTAGAACATCAACCATGACATTTCACCAGATTTTTAGTTGAATTACACTTTTAAAATCAGTACTGCATCCTAGTTTTAAACATTCAGTGTCAAGAATATTCACTGGAAGCTATTGTAAATTCTCTCAGTGAGTGATTAAGCTGAAAACTTTTTTTTAAAAAAAATGTCTTTATTTTAGCGTTACTTTGTCTAATCCAACTTTCAGGATGGATTGGATGTTATCATAACCTTGGCATCTGGATTGAAGTAGATGTTACCCATGTTTTATTCTCAGTATAGGTACTCAAGTGAAATCTTTATCCCTCTAGAATTTTGATTGCCAGGCTGCCATTACAAGGTTAGACTTGATTTTTCAGTTTCCAGGCTATCAATAACCCTCATACATTGTCACCAGCATATGTGGATGCAGTGACAGTCACAGCTCTGTCAGTACAAAGGAAATGTAGCCATGCAAGTCCTACTTGGGACTTTAGAGGGTCTTACAGATTTTCTATAAGAAGTTCAGCTGGCACCTCTCCATCACTCTGAAGTCCTCCTCAGGAGGACTGCCAACAAGCAGAAGCTCTCCTGTTCTCTGAGTAACACCTATTTCTCAGGTGTTTAGCTTCCACCGACAGAAAAAAAAAACATATTTTCTGCTTCTATTCAGCACAACAAAGCATCCCATTTGTTCAGCCCTGGGGAAGTTATCTTCTCATCTCATGCTTATTATTTTTTAAGAAGACAGGCCATCAGCAAACTTTTTGAGTGATTTTGCTCTATTCTGAGTTATTCTAAAGAAATCCTTGTTTCATAAAGCTAAGAATCAACTCCTGCAGCTCCTTCTGCTCTCAGAAACACACTGTCTGATGCTCTAATTATCTTTGAGATCTGTCATGGCTATTTTTAATGCATGCATTTGGTGCATCATGTTAATTTCAGATCACTTCAGTTCTTAATCAAAATGTCAAGCAATACTGAGTCATGATCATTACAGAAGGGAAGGTATGTTACACCAGCATCCATTACCTTTATTAACCAAACTGGGATCATTAAAAGAGCAAACTACTTGGAAAAGACCTGATGGTTTTCCATAAATCATTAATCATTTTGTTAATTGTTCATTAACAGAGTGTAAGCCAGTCCTGTATTTACTGATGCTGGTCAGATTGGTCTATCTTTAATGACTGTTTGGGAAACAGTGTGAGTTCAGTACTATCCATTTTCAGTCTTTCTAACCTTCCTGATATTGGAAGAATTATTGCAAATCAGTATTAAGTAACTACAGAACTCCTTAGTAAACTTTTTTAAAAGTTTTTCCTTATTGCTGTCTCACATTGTATTGAGTTACAGTTGGCATTTCTGAAAAAAAATTATCTGGAAATGTCAATTATTATCTCTGTTTTTTTAAGAAAATAACTAGAAAAGTTACTCCTCCTTCATCAGCTTAAGGAAAAGCCAGAAGCAAAGATCAAAGAACAAACTGGAAAGAAATAATCCTCTAGACAATAGAGGACAATGAATGATGCTGTCTTATTAAATCACTGGTGGAAGTGGAGCTGCCCTGTAAGTAAATATGTGTGTAGTAAAAGTATATTTAGAACTTGTGGATTAATGTTAAAACTATAGCATGAATCCAGTTATGAAAATGAAGTACTATGAAGCACTGAGTCGTGCTGAGACAAAGACTGGGGTTCATGTAGCAGGACTTCAGCTATGTAAAATATTGGCATGTGTTATAAACTAGCCATTTATGCCTTCTTTATAATTACTGGGAAGACATAAGTTGATCTAGAATACAATTCGTCTGGCAGATGCTGAATATATAAGGAAGGCTCAGCTGTCTTTTGTTGGTGCCCATCTGTCTTAAAATGATATAGAGAAATTAGATGAAACTAGATGGCTAAATCTTATCTGGCTAAAGATAGGTGAGACTAATTCCATCCAACATGACTGTTCCAAGATCTGTAGCAGAAAAAAAAATCCCACATCACTCCTCCCATCTTGTACAAAATATAATAATTGCACAATTCTTTCCAATTTAGATCAGAGTTTAATGAAATAAAAGTGTTTTAAAATCAATTAATATTTCAGAGTTAGGGGGTTTTATTGCCTTTTCACAGAAAGCAGCCCTTTGAGAAAGGACAATTACTGTAGAGTATTTTTCTCTAATTGGAAGAAATCATGTCTTCTAAATAAGATAGGGAGACATTTATAATCACTGTATGACTGAATGTATGACTGTATATTAGCCTTTTTATTAAAAGCAAAGCAGTACTCAAATCATTAACTGAATATATTAGGTAGGTGTAACTTCTGTCTGATAATTTGCTCATACAGATAGCAAAAATTTCCAGTTTAAATTTAAGTCTGCATGTGCTCAGTCATAGGGTGTCCCTCAGAAAAAAGCTCTTAGCTCTGAAAAGCAAAGTCTTCACTATGTTTCATCTTTGTTCTATATCATAACAGAAAGTGCAGTCCTGCTTCTGAGGCTGGCTTGCTTTCTTCCTCCTCTCTCTGACAAAACCAGGCACACCTTCTAGCTCTCTGAGACAGGAGAAAAGACTAAGACTGTGCCAAATTCACACCTGGTAAAAAGGAGAAGGGAGGTGACATGCTGGATTAACCATCACTGTCTCACTGCTGCTTTCAACAATATAGAGTACTTGTGTAGGGGAGTGTGTTCCCTTTATGCCTCTCTATTAAAGTAGTTTCATTTTATTAACAGATTCAGAATACAGTCTGTGACAGGTAATGGGTAATATTCAGTAACAAGGAGTGAATTTATCCTTAGCCAAATTTTATCTGTTGACCAAGCAGTTAAAATTTTCTCAGCAGATAAGAAACTGTGTATCTTGAAATATCTCGGTGTTAATAAAAATCTTAGATCTTAGCAAATGATTTACAATATTTCAACATGATATGGTGACTGAGAACTCATCTGTAAAACAGATGGTGCTTGAAAAACCTGTCACCTCCACTAGGAGACCTGGATATCTACACTGAAGTGAAAAAAACCCCAACATAATGTGCTTGTACTAAAATGCTGTCCATGTAACCTAAAAAAAATAATAATATCTGGATATTAGGTAACATAGTGCATTAATTGCCTAGTGAAGACTATGGAGCCAGCTAAGGTGACATAGCAAACATGACAGTCATGGCAGCCAACGGAAGGTACAGCAATATGGAGCTTATTTCCTTTTTTTTTTTTTTTTTTTTTTTTTTTTTTTTTTTTTTTTTTTTTTTTTTTTTTTTCCCTGCACTCATCTGGCACTTTAGTGGGTGCAGAGGGTTGATATATTTGTGTAAATGAAATTGCATACGCCTCCAGACTCACATAAATGATTATCTCCTTTTACTGTGGATAACATATCTGCATGTGTACTCTTTGACCAGGAGGAGGGTTTAATGTTCATTACAAAATTAATTCATTTGCCATATCTGAGATTTTGCTTTAAGTGATGCAGCTATGTACTGAAATCACAACAGAAAGATCATATACCATATGTAATACACTGGTTGAATCATGGTACAGCCATGGTTCTGATTACTGGTCCCTGCATGCTCAATGTCACGATATTAGGAGTCTGCAGTACCTAAAAAAGCCATCCTGGATTGAAGCCAGATCAAGCTGTCTTCCAAATCTGTTCTTTATAGTTGACCATATTTTATACTCCCTATGGGGCTGATCTATGTACATGCCCTCCCAGCCCAGGCACAGCAATGTAGGGATCTCAGGAAGAAATTCTTATGTGTTAATTATCTTAGGGAACATGATGATTCAGTGGTGCAACTGTCTTCTAAAATCAATGTTATTTTCAAGTCTCCCTTGTGTTGAGATAAGTTTAGCTTGCTTTATAATACATTCCTCCCATAGCTCATTTAGGTTTTTTGTCCTTTTCCCCTGAACTAATTCACTGTGGAAGTGTGCTGCTCAGTCACAGCCACATGTATAAATTTGCAATATATTTTCAAAAAAAATGCATTACATGCAGTAGAGATATTATGCCCTGAAGTTTTCTTCTGGAACAAAACTACACAGCAGAAGATGGGAACACTCTAACACTGCAAACTGCAGGACACATCAACTAATCTTACCTGCTAACTCTGTTTGAGTATGAATGTAGTAGGTTTCTAGTTAGAATTTACCTTCTGAAATAGTTTATTAATTATTTTCTTATTTATTGAGGATTATATTCTGATTTGAAACACAGCAAACGAAATACCATGAGAAGGCAGATAGGTAAGAACTCATCATCCTCATGGTGCTTAGGTTAGCACTGAAAACAGAGTCAATACAAATATTTAGCATGGGGACATCCTACAAGAACTAGTAGTTTTATATAGCTGAGTCATATAGTGCAGACAAACATTCAGAGAGGTCATTGCTCAGGTGAACTAAATGACTAAAAGCATAAAAATTATGACTCCTCTCAGATCAGAATTCTTATTTGCTTTTCTAAGTGTTGGGTGTGGACAGCACAGGAAGTATTTTTCTAGTATTTTTCTCAAGAAATGTTTTCAAAGAAAGCAAGCAATATGAGAACTCAGCTTTCTAAACAGGCCACTTCTACTAATTATTTTTGTAATTCAGCTACCTAATACAGTGCAGGTTATGAAATAAAGTACAGGACTATTTCAGAGGAAGTGTCACTAGATTTTACCCAAAGTATGTGTCCAGGTTTGCCTTTATGTGCAAGGCAATATCACTACAGATTCTGAGTAAGACACCAGCATACAAAAAATGCAGTACAGAGGTGTACTCTGTACTCACCCACAGTCATAGATTGTGCCCTTATGAGTAAATTGGATATATCCAGGCAAACCAGTATTTATTAGAAGTGATTCAGCCATGGATTGGACAGTACAGTTAAATGTATGGGTAACTAAGCTAAACTCATGGCTGCCCACCTTACCCAGCTCTTGGAATGTCTTCTCAGAATTCCCTATATGGATGAGTAAAGTAATATTCTGCAAGTATCCATCCTCCCTGATTCCTTTCAGAACACTTCCACAGCCTTTTTTCAGACAGTTCAGAGGAAACAAAGGAACATTACATAGGAACTGAGTCTGGACCACAAAATCATCTTCCACCTGCTCACTATCTGCTGAGTGACTGCTAATTGTTTGATGCTTATTTTGGTTCTGCATCATTAGTAGCAGATCTTTTAAAGGCATTAAACTGACCTCCTGTTGCCACCAGAAAGGCAGACCTGGACTAAATGAAGAGGATTTTGTGAAGACTTCCTTTTCTTTTATTAACTATCAAAATGAGATTAGTCTTCACACTTTTAAAAATTATTAAACTCCATGTTTGCATATTAGTTTTCCTCATCTGCAGCCTAAAAGGGAGGCAGGATTATGCTTGTGTGTGAGAAATGACAATGATTGATACTTCTTGGGGAAGAGATCTGTAACTTCAATAATTCTCTGGTCTTTTCTTAATTTCCATAGTTTCCTTAACTGTGAGAAAAACCAGTTCTATCCTGGTTTACTGTTCTCATTGTTTATTTTCTCCTTCAAAATTAGGGAATATATTGAGCTACTTCCCTGATTATATAGCATAAATTATTTCCCTCTCCCTTCTTTTTGGATAACAAGTGAATCCCTTAGTTTTACCTTTCAATTAGTTAAACTAGGAAGGTAGAGTCTCATATATATGCTCTGGTGATGACAGTGGAGACGTCTTCAAGGAGAATTTTATGTCTATACTTACCATATGCAACATGTTAATTTGGATTGTTAGGCTTTAGAGAAATACCTATAATTGTGTGATTATGGTACAAAATAGTGTGTGAAACCTGGGATTTCTTTCTCCTACTTGAGTTTTAGAGATCTACAAATGGGCTAATCTTATCAATATCCCATACTTGAGAGAACTAAACACTTCCTAGAATGGATTCATCTGACTGTTTCTAAATGTCTGCTTTAGGAAGAGATATTTATGCCCTACTAGCACCTATCTCTCTCCACTGGCAACATGACTATTACTTTAGAGACAGGCATCTGCATGGTAAATTCCTGCTTCATATTATTTCTTAGTTAGAAGTAAAATGTGACATTTTATTAGAGTTTTAAAATTAGAAATAAAATAGTATTCTCTTCTAAAGAAGAGAAGGCTGAGGGGAAACCTTATTAATGCCTACAAATATCTAAATGTGGGTACAAGAAGGATGGATCTGGACTCTTCTCAGTAGATCCCAGTAACACAATGAGGGGCAATAAGCACACGTTGGGACAGAAGAAGTTCCATTTAAATCTGAGGGAAAACTTTACTGTGAGGATGAAAAAGCAGTGGATCATGCTGCCCAGGAGAGTCCCTTTCTCTGGACATACTCAAAACCCACCTGGATGCAGTCCTGTGTAATGTGCTCTAGGAGATCTCGCTTTAGTGGGAGAGTT
This sequence comes from Phaethornis superciliosus, assembly GCA_023637945.1. Taxonomy (NCBI): domain Eukaryota; kingdom Metazoa; phylum Chordata; class Aves; order Apodiformes; family Trochilidae; genus Phaethornis; species Phaethornis superciliosus. Next base: position 171,794,705 of record JAJQWJ010000001.1, on the reverse strand, counting down.
GGACTAGATGATCTCTGGAGTTCCCTTCCAACTCTGACAACTCTATGACTCTGTTATGTTGTACAAGCCTCATGTACCAATAGTTCCCAAAGCAGCTTCCACTGCTTATCTCCACACGGGAGCTTGGGGCTTTGTCCTGGGATTGTGCCAGCAAAGATCAAGAAAGTGTGTGACTGAAAATAATTATTTCACGTGTGCTTAACAACTGCCTTGTCTCTATTTTGCAGTCTTTTGTCTGTCTTTGTTGCTATAGGGTCTTTTAATTATATATAATCTCTAAACCTGAATATTTCTTAACTCCATTAATTTTCAAAGTGTCTAATTTATGAGCTTTGTGCAGTGAAAAAAATACTGAGTCTCCAAAAATTCTGTAAGAAAGATAAAAGATTTAACTGTAACTTTTCAAGCCATCCAACATAAACTTTACCTCAAAGAAAGGATATCTGAAGATGCAAAATCTCTGCTTTCAGCAACTTTTTTTTTTTTTTACAGATTTATTCTGATCAATGAAAAAGATAATAAGATAATTTGAGATGGACTTGTTTTCTTGTGAGCAGTTTGTCATGTTCTCAGATTCTGCATGCTATTTTACCTCAGCTGAGTATAAAACCATATAATTAACTCCATAGTTATCTATTTTTTTTTAAATCCAGACTTAAAAGAAAATATATACTCAGGGCAGTGCAAATGCTTGTTAAAATAAAACACAATTCTCTTTTTCTCTCAAGTACACCAAGTACTGCTTCAAAAAGCTCTAGTTCAGAGGTTTAGTACTCAAAACCAACTCTGTCATGTCAGGACTTTCTGAACCAGTATTTGACTTTCTTTCTCTTCACATGCAAATAAACTGTTGGAAATCCTTTTTAGGAAGAAAAGGGAAGAGTAATAGCAAATGCTTAATTCAATGAACAGTCATATTTAATGTAAAGTGTCTCATGTACCTTCTGTTATTTTTCTAAAAATTAACATTTCTGTCTGAAACCCGTATTCCAAAGTATTCTCATTTGCAGATTAAAAATAATTAGTTTGTATTGAGAATTTTATCAAAGATCCCTCGGATCCTAGTTGCGTTGGTTTTCATTCTTTTCTACGTCAACAACTTAATGTTTATCTTCTTTAAAAAGAGGCCTATACTTCTCTTCCATTCCTAATATATTTGTTTTACTCTTTTCAGTTTTGTTTCCTTATGTATTGGCAAGGTTTTGTTGGCAGGGAGGCTATAAGGGTGGCTTCTGTGAGAGGCTGCTAGAAGTTTACTCCATGCCCACTAGAGCCCATGCCAGCTGGCTCCAGGATGGACCCACTGCTGGCCAAGGCCAAGCCCCTCAGTGACAGTGATAGTGCCTCTGGCATCACATATCTAAACGTGGGGAACTACAGTGACTGTAGTCAGAGAGAGGAGTGAGAGAAACAGCTCTTCAGATATTAAATTCAATGAAGGAGGAGATGGAGGAGGTGTTCCAGGCACCTGAGAGGATTCCTGTGAAGACCATGGTGAGGGAGGCTGTCCCTTTGCAGCCCATGAAGGGCAGATATCCACCCACAGCCCATGGAAAACCCCATGCTGGAGCAGGTGGGTGCCTGAAGGAGGTGTGACTCCATGGGAAGCCTGTGATAGAGCAGGTTCCTTAGGGGACCTATGTACCCATGGAAGAGAAGCCCATGCTGGAGCAGGGTTGCTGTCAGGACTTGTGACCCCGTGGAAGCCCCAGAGTGGAGCAGTCTTTTCCTGAAGGACTGCATCCCATGAAAGGGTCCCACGATGGAGTAGTTTATGAAGAACTGCAGCCCATGGGAAGCACTCACATTGGAGAAGTTGGTGGAGGATCATCTCCTGAGGGAGGGACCTCACACCGGAGGAGAGTAAGGGACTCTCCCTTTCCATCCCATACACATCATACTCTGTATAAATTTGAGGGATCACAAGGGTCAAACACCTCTACTCCTTCCTTCTTCCTCCCTGCTCCCTTCGGCATCCTGAGAGGATTCCGTCCATTCCTCTGCCTGTGGTCCTGATCCCTGCCAGCCTGAATCTGTGTGTTCCTGCCCCCAGCTCCCGACTGCTGCCGACTCCAGGAGTCCAGCCTGGACTTTCCCAGGGCTGCCCTGTAGCCTTGGTGGTGACATGAGAGTTACTGGGGAAAAGGGGGGGAGGAACGTGGGATCAATTTTCCCACGGAAAAGGAAAGGACTGCTCCCCATGTGGAAGAAGGAGCAGCATAAACCATCTGTGACAAACTGATCTCAACCTCCATTCCCCATCTCTCTGGGTAGGTAAAACAGGAAAGAAGTTGAGTCCAGAAAGAAGGGTGGAGGGTAGGTGTTTTAAGATTTGGTTTTATTTCTCATTACCCTAGTCTTATTTGACTAGCAATAAATTAAACTAATATCCTCAAATCAAGTCTGTTTTGCCTGTGACAGTAATCGGTGAGGGATCTTTCCCTGTCCTTAACTCAATCTATGAGCCTTTTGTTTTGTTTTCTCTCCCCTGTCCAGCTGGGACTGGCAGAGAGGGTTTGGTGGGCACCTGACATTCAGTAGGGTCAACCAACCACATTTGTATTTTGCCTAGTGTCCAGTTTACTCAGCTTCATACAATATATTTTTATTCCAATGAAAAAACAAGACATTTTTTTTGTGCTGAAAATAACAGAAGAGGCTAGAGACACAGAAGAGAGCCAGATGCCAAAGCAAAGAGAGCCCAGATGTCAAAGCCCTCTCAACTCCTGCAGCAGTTATTTCTGCAGAGCATAAAAAATATGCTGAATTTTAAAAAGTCTCAGAATTTCACCTTGAGCCTCCTGATTCATCCAGGACTCTTTAATTTCTTGGTCATGCAATGGAGATGAACACCAATGCAGCCCAGGACCCAGTTGGTTTTTCAGCCACAAAATTATTGTAGGATGTGATGAATTTTATATCTTAAGTGGCTAATGACAGTGACCTCTGGGAAATTCACTTTCAGTGCTTTCAGAAATTCCTGCCCCATGCTGTTGTCTCTACTCTTCTGGTGACTATGATCATACTCAGAAAATAAGAGAAAGAGTGAACATGTGCTGGCCCATGAACCAAAAGAAAAGCTTGTAATTATATTAGAATTCTATATTTTCTTTGTTAATATAATGGATTGGTGAAATGGGAATAGACAGTAACCTGACACCTCAAATATACTATGGGACAAATTCTTTGCTTTGCAGTACTACACATAAATGCATGTTTGGAAACTTCATATTATATTTCTTAAGAGACATTTAGCTTTTAAAATTTATTGAAACAGTGAAGCTGACTGGATGATCGACAGAAACCTCTTTCTCAGCCCCCTCTGTGAGCACTGATGCAATGAAGATGCTGGAATTTAATTAAAATGCCTATTATGAAGATATCTCTATAAGTATCTTGTCTTCAGTCTGAGGGATATTTAATTTACTTCAAAAATCTTTGATTTTGCTTTGCAAATAGAGCTTTCTTCTTTTCAAGGATAAATTAAATAAGAATGAAATCTCCTTAGTTTTCTGTTGACATACTTCTTCTTGTGCCTTTAACTCATGCTTTATTATTAGACCATTGCTGTTGGCAGATATAAAAGCACAGAAATTTCACAGAAAATTTCTAATTGAACAAATTCACTTATAAATCCATTAAGTTTAGTTCTAAGCAAGCTGCTTTAAGTGCTTTGCATTACCCTTGTGAAAAAAACAAAAAAACAAACAAACCCAACAGGTCTAGACCTCACTTTTAGACCACTGGAAGACTCCTTTTTCTAATTTCACATGTAAACTCATTCATGGTCCCACAGCACCTGTTCCATGTATTCAAGCTGTTTTTTACCTTTATTTAACTTATCACTGATTTTGCATCAAGAATTTTGGTGTCTGCATTACATTTATGTGCCAAGTTTTTGGAAGTGAAGGAGGCACAGGGCTGAATTCTTTGAGAAGACACCAGAATCTACCCAAATGTCAGACTGAGCCATTTCCAGCCAAGTCCAAGAAAGTTATTAACCTAGTGTAATATTCTTTGCAGATTTTTGCTCCAATTCTTTTAGGCTTTTATTTACTTTTGTGACTCTTTTAGATATAGCAACTTACAGATACCAGGATCTGGAGTCCTCTGCAATGTATATTTCACTTCATGTATCTGGCATCAGATACAAGCATTAATAACATTATAAACCTATATTATATACCTCCAGCAAAAATTGCAAGTTTGGACAACTAACTTAACTAGAAAATAGATCTATTATTCCCCCACCACATGTCCTTATGTGAATTAGTTATTAATTGCAGAGATGACAGGAAAACAGAGTACATTAAGAAAATTCAAATCACATGTAAGATTTGGGTGTTTTTGAGAGTACAAAGTTCAAGCCTAGGTCTCTGCTACAGTGCATACAGACTCAAAAACAATAAAAGATTTTAAAAGCCAACAACATGTTTTCCCTTGGTCAAGTTAAAAGATGACAAGCCATATTTTTTTCTATTGCTTTCCTTAAAAAAGAAAAAATACATTACCAAAGTTACAGAAATTGATTGGAATCTTGACCACACCAAAATCTTGCTGTATCCTTTTTTTTTACACATTCCTTTAGTGGACTTACCTAATTTTTTTAAAGTTTATTTTCTGAATGGTCAATAATAATATATTATGTATAGCATAATAATCACAACTAAATTGATAATTTATAATTTTTCTCACCTGTCACTGACATTTTATCTGTTTTCTCAGCTTGGTCCTAACATTCCCATTGCACCTGAATTATCTGTATTTCTACTTTACTGTCATGCAGAATTTCAACTAAATTACTGTAGTCCTGTATAGAAGCAGAGGCCTGCTCATATGAAGCCCACTGTAAAATGAAGAGTCTTAAAGTATTCAAAAATTAAATGGTGTCAGACAATATTACCTGACTGTAGAAATCAATTCACTGTTAGAAGAGTCCAGGCCATAAATCTGACCTTTGCCAACTAGCCAGCTCTGTCAGACAATACCTAGGAATAGTCTGGGAGTTAGAGCAGACCAGGGATTTCCGTCATCCCACCTCTCCACTCTACATTTCTTCTACCATCATCAGCTACTATTTCATTGGCTCCTACCAACACTGTTTGCTAATCCTTTTTCTAATTCTTCTAGGAGAAGAACCTCCCAACAGCCATCCTCTGCCCTGTAGCATCATGTGGTAACTGCACCTGAAAACATAATTTAGATTGTTTCAATCAGCCTGTAGAGACCAGCTTGGATGATGAAAATAGTCACTGGAAAAAATGGAAAATTCCTAATGAGCCTATCTTATAATGTTAAGTGATGTGAGGAGGAGTGTGAGGATAGAAACCCAAAGAAAAAACAATGTATAACCTACCTTGCTCTATTTACAGTAGAGCTGTAAACACGGTGTACTCAGAAAATGCTTTCTTTCCTAACATATCTAGAAAAATGATGTTGTGATGATGAAAATCTAGAGAAAGATAGAGACATTTTATCTCAGCTGCTGCTTGAGTGATAATACTAACGTGGCTATTCATGGAACTATTGGCTGAGAAATACGGACACCACTTTTTTTCAGCTTAGCATATCTTCATGGATACTCTGCATTAGAAGTGGAAAAGAAAATACATAAAAATATATTTTCATCATCTGGTTGCACCACTTAAAAGCAGTTTGTAGTTCTGCAGCTATAATTTTACAGGTGAGATTAACTGCTGCTATGTAGTCACTTCCAGTATAAATATTGACAGACTGGATGAGCAGGTGCCTGTCATTTGTGTGCCTGATTTAGTCATCATGGAGAGCCTGTTCCAAAGTTTTGAATAAAGATGAACTGACGTTAAAAGTGGGAAAATAAGTTTCAGAGATTACTTAAAACACAGAATTCAAAACATAATTACTCAACTCAATCTCTTATTTTGAATGAGGTCATTGTGGGTAATTTTGTTTTATTCATAACAAGACAAGAAAAATAATTAGGATTTTATCAAGCTACTTTTACTATTTCACTTTAAAGTGCACTAAGCTTCTGAATGCTGGATTTTTTCAGTACCTCAAGCAACCTTATATTTTTTGGTTTCCACAATCCATCCTATACATTACATCTAGGAAATTTATCTACTGTATGATATTTTAATTTAAATAAGGACCAGAGAGCCCCTATTAATATGTACAGCATGATTTAAAAAGAAAAAAAAAAACAAGATAAAACAAAAAAATAAGGTAAAAGGACTATTACGCAGAAGGTGACCCTATTGCTGAACCTGCATTTTTTTCCAATAATTATATGCAATTATCTTTCACTATTTTTATCTTTCTAAAAAAGCATTTGATTCACAGATATTTAGAACTGCTTAGATGTAGACAAAATGGCAAGAAATGTTAATTGATTTTTCTTATCTGAGGTAGATAAAATAAGGAAAAAAACCCATGGTCTGTGTAAAATGTCTGACTTGAGAGGAGAACACAAAGCAGGACAGTATCCATGCATTTAGGAGAAGACGGAAAAAGATGTTCAGGTTGCCTCATGGGAGGATGAGAAATATCAAGGAATTCTGCTCTCTTCCATTGCAGTGTTTCTGTTTTGTCCAGTGTGTGACACGTGTCCATCTTCTATTACTCATTCTTTCAAGGTGTTGGTGGAAAGGCTTTGGTGGCAGGTGTGGGAGCTGTATCCATGGGGAGAGGCCAAGGGCTGCTCCTTGCTGGATACATCCAGTTATATGGCTCCAAAAGAAATTGCCTGAAGGACACATATGAGCCTGTTAGTCAGGCTGGTGACACCTCTGGGAAAATGTATTTAAGAAAGGGAAAAATGCCAGACTTCATGAACTGTGCTGTTCTTTCAATTTATCTCATAGATTATTCTACCTATCAGATTATTGATATTGATATTTTAATGTGAATCCACTTAAAAGATTATAAAATACTTTTTAAAAAGCAAAAAAAAAAAATCCCCAAAAGCTTGTGTTATATCCTAAGAATGCTTTGAGAAGTAGTAGTAGAATAGACTGTGCACTGAAAGCTCTTTATCCCAAACCTCCCTTCTTGTTCCTTATTTAAAATTTGATCTGGGCTGTTCATGTGTGGAGAAAGGCCAGACTAAAATACAGTTATTCCAGGGTCTGCAACTGTTCTAGAGACAAAATATCTGAAAATCAAATAAATCTGACAATCAAAATATCATAGGCTGTGAGATAAACCTGAATCTCTTTTGGTGTGAAAACTGAAAACCTGTTCCTATTGACCTCTGTGGCTAGACCTCTGGTGGTGCATGTGGCATTCACCAGGGTTTGTACCCCCTGATTCACAATCAGGTCAGCTCTCTCCTATGCCCTCCAGAGAGATAAGAGTGGAACTCTTCCTGTGTTACCAAGCAGGCCTACAGATAATGTATCTTCAGCAGGACACCATACATTTCACAGGCTTCATTTGCATCTCATTTTCAAGTATTGCTGTGAGACTTGGATGCAAAGAAGCCATTTCCTACAGATTTCTTATGCAGACATCAGCTCCTCTGCCTGTGTTACCTCTGCTGCCAGGCTCACTCTCCTGTAATGGAGGCTTCAGCAGAAACTCCTCTCCCCAGCCTGTTCCCACTGGTATCTTTGAGAACTCTGCCTATCTGTCATACCTGGCTGAAATGTATTTCTCAGGACTTTATATTTAGATAGTCTTTGGTTAAAAAGAGCCTGGTTTTCAGAAGAAGTAAGAATGTGAAACTTATCTAAGAATCATAGCTGCCAGATCATGGAAAAAAACAGCTAACTTTGGGCTTGGCCTCCAGAGGTTTAGTACATTATAATAAATTATCTCATATCTGCTAATCTGTGAACTTGGGTTAAGGCTTTCTCATCAGGGAGTCATCACAATATTTCCTTTCCAAGCACAAACTCTTCTCTCTTATTCTACCCGAAGTATTTTTGATTCATTTCATAACTTTATGTCACTTGCCAATCTTCCATCACTTCTTTTCTTATCCAAAATGTGGATGATAGAGGCAGAATTCTCACATTGTGACAGACAGAGATTTGGATTCTCCTTTGTGAGCCAAACTTCTGTTAACAAGTGGAATATTTTTAATTGCTGAAAGTGAGAACACAGAAAATCTGGATGATGCAAGCAGTTCATGAGAATATGCGAGAGGAACTGACCAGTTCCTGAATTTAAAGAAAACTTTATAAAACATTGTCATAAAGATATTCACAAAAATATGATGTGAGCCAGGCATTCTTCACTGCAATGCAGGATCTGCCAGTAGAATGGTTTTGATCTTGATATACGTGTGTCCACGTGTGTGAAAGTGGGGTAAGGAGGGAAGGCTTAAGCCAGGTGGTATGAAGGGTGCAATTACACATGTTTGCAATTGCAGATAGACTGTCAGGTTACTGGGTTTATGTGTCAAGCTTTGAGGAGCAGGGATATTGCATGAGTGGCCTCTGTGAGAGGACACCAGGGTCTGCCCATGCTGGGGACAGCCGCAAGACACAGCTGAGCTGATCAGTGATGCTGGTGCCATTTCTGTGAAAAAATTTAAGAAAGGGTAAAAAAAGTTGCATAACAGCCTCAAGAGAGAAGTGAAAATAAAAGAATTGAGAGAAAAAAAATCTTCAGACACCAAGGTCAGAAAAGAAGAAGAGGAAGGAGGTTGTCCACGCATCAGAACAGAGATTTCTCTGCAGCTTGTGAGGACAATATTGGAGGAGATGCCCACACTGCAGTCCATAGAGGACCCCACACTGCATCAGGTGGATATCCTCTGAAAAATGTTGCATCCTGTGGAGACATCATGCAAGAGCAGGCTCCTGGCAGGAGATGCAGCTCACTGAGAGGGGCCCACATAGAAACAGATTCTCTGGCAGGAGCTGTGGTCCATGGAAGAGACCCACCACGAAGCAAATTGTGAAGGATTGTCTCCTGTGGCAGCGATTCTACACTGTAGCATGAGGAAAGTGTGAGAAGCAAAGAGCAGAGAGGATCTGTTAGGGAATGACTACAATCTCCCCCATTCCTCATCCCCCTGTGCCACTCTGAGTGGGTAGTAGAAGAGCTGGGATGGGGTGAAGTTGAGCCTGGGAAAAAGCAGGAATCTTTTTTATCTTTTTATTTGCTTCACACCATTCCACATTATTTTTAATTGGCAATAAGTTAAATTAATCTTCTTAAAGCTGAGTATGTTTTTCTCATGATGGCAATCTCCCTGCCCTGCCTTTATTTCAACTCATGAGCTTTTTTTTTTTTTTTTTTTTTTTCATCTTATTTTCTCCCCCAGTCCTGTTCAGGAATGGGAGGGATAGAGCAGCTGAGTGGGTGTCAAGTCAAGGTCAATGCCAGTGAGCACACAGCAGATTATGAGTTAGTGGAATAAATAAACTTGATGATTTCTTCCCCTCCAGGAAACATTGCTGTAATTCCATTGTCATCATCCCACATCTCAGACCTGTGCCTTTGCACAGCTAGACAGTGTAGCATATTTCACAAAATCTGAGGGCTTCCAAAGAAGAGAAAGCTTCTTGTCACTCTGATCCTTTGAAGACAGGTGTCTAAAATGTGACCTGTGACAAGGATGCTTGGATTACATCCTAAGGACAACTTATACTGGTACAGAAATAGGTTAGTCCTTACACTTGAAGTAGTGGTTATATGCCATTAGGAGGAAAATCAGTCCTCCAGGTTAAACCAGCCAAGTGCAGCTTTGAAGTGTGATCCTAGGCAGAAATGCTGGCATAAGGCAAATTTGACAAGAAAAATTTACTCTTACTCATGGTAAATGCAATCACAAAGCAGGCAAAACCAAAGATATAAGTAGAAATGCAGATAAGAATCAATAAAAAAAATATCTTCTATTCTATATCTCTTATTGTTAGTGTCTCTGAAGAAATGTTAGAAACTACATCTTTCATGTGCAAACACTGATGAACTTTTAAGAATCTTGCCAGGGAGACACGTCTGCTCCTTTCTGAACAAAACCAAAGCTGGGATCTTTGGCTTTTACTGGTTATCACTTAATTCCCAATTGGGTTTATCTCCTGCCTACCATGGCTGCAGTAGTCCTTACAGTTTCAGCATGAGAAGAGTCATACTTTCTTCTGCTTGATTAGGATGGGCAAAAGATTTTAAATAGCATGTAAAAACAAAATATAAATTAATAAAACATTTTCACTAACTTTTCCACAGATTTTGAACATTTTTAAATGTTTCCAAATGCAAAAATAAATGAGAACAAACAAACAAAAAAATCTAATTGAAATGTTTGCAACACTTCAGGTTTTATTTCTGATAGTTTTCAGCAAAAATGAGTCGTGATACCACACAACTAATTTGATTCAAGTGTCTTCAAGGGTCCACATGTCTTTCTGTGCAAAGTGGCTTCTCATCAAATGGACCTCATCCTGCCTTGCTTCCTGGAGCTGTTATGAATGGTACTTCATTAGCAAAACTCTGTTGCCAAACATTTTTATAATCGTCCTTTTTTATCATTCAATTTCTTATACAAAGAATCGTAATTTTTTATTTCTTTTTCAAGTCAGTCTTAATATACTTCACACACGTGGAAATGCTATTTTTTTTCAGATAAATCAACACAGAGGTCTGATAATTTTCGCCACATTTGGGAAATCTGGGAAGACAGAAGAATCTTTATGATTCCTCATCCACAACTGAGAGATAAATTAAATGATTAACCAGAAAGGCATTATGTTAATAGCTGTCAAATTTTAGTGAGATATCTGCCATTTATGTAAGCAGTATTGTACTCACAGGAGAGAAGGCCAAAGATATTCTAAGCTGCATTACACCAAGCATTGCCAGCAGGCTGAGGGAGGTGATCTTCCTCTGTTTAGCACTGGCAAGGCCACACCTGGAATGCTCTGTCCAGTTATGGGCTTCCCAGTATGAGAGTGAAATGGAGTTACTGGACAGACTCCAGCAAAGAGCTCTTGAGATGATCATAGAATCATAGAATTGGCTGGGTTGGAAGGGACCTCAGAGATCAAGTCCAACCCTTGATCCACTACCACTGTGGTTACCAGACCATGGCACTGAGTGCCACATCCAGTCTCTTTTTAAGTATCTCCAGGGATGGAGAATCCACTACTTCCCTGGGCAGCCCATTCCAATGTCTGATCACCCTCTCGGTGAAGAAATTCTTTCTAATATCCAACCTTAACGTCCCCTGGCACAACTTGAGACCATGCCCTCTTGTCTTGCTGATAGTTGCCTGGGAAAAGAGACCAACCCCCCCCTGGCTCCAGCCTCCTTTCAGGGAGTTGTAGAGAGCGATGAGGTCTCCCCTGAGCCTCCTCTTCTCCAGGCTGAACACCCCCAGCTCCCTCAGCCTCTCCTCATAGGAACACCTATCCTAGAAAAACAAGCTGAGAGAGCTTGGACTGCCCAGCTTAGGGAAGGGAAGGGTCAGTGGTGGATGTCATCAGTATGCATAAACACCTGATGGAAGGGTGTAATGAAGAGGGAGCCAGGATCTTTCAGTGACAGACCCAGAGGCAATGGGCACAAACTGAAGCGCAAGAGGTTCTGTGTGAACATCAGGAAACACTTTACAGTGAGGATAACCGGGCATTACACAGGTTGCCCAAGGTGGTTGTGGAATCTCCAGTCTTGGAGGTATTAAAAAAGTCATCGGGGAACAGTCCCAGGCCAAGCAGTACTGCCTGAGGAGGTGGATTGGGCCAGATTGACCTCCAGAGGCTCCTTCTGACCACAACCCTTCCATGAGTCTATGAACTCAGAGCTTGAGAGTCCTTGATCTGCTGTGTAGGTACTATTTCTTTATCAGTTGTATGTGATTACTGAAAAGATGTAACTGCTGAGTAAAGTGTGGTAAGATTGCTTGTTAAGAGATTCATCTACACCTTCAGGACATTTTGCAAGATTGGTAAGCTGATTTTTGTATAAGAGTAGCTTCAAATTTACTAGCGCTTCAATATGAATAATCTGTAGGTCCCTGAAAATTCACATCTTCAATGAGTTAAAAATCACATGAAGAAAATCATAATGAGCTAGTCCAATACTTTGCTCTTTCTTTCTTCTATTTTAACCACAGTAACAGCTCTTATTTTTCCAGTCAAAATTGTACTTCTGCTTCATTTGAGAAAAACACATCTCTATTGCCATTACAGGATCCGTTCTTATTGCCTGCTAATAAGATTCTAACATAAACTGTGCATAAATAATCATAAGTGTAGCCATAACTATTGCTTACCTCTAACCAGGGGAGTTCTGAACCACCTGCTTTAATATTCATAAGTAATAATTTTGTTTTGCTCTACATCCGTTGAAGTCACTCATCCCAGTTTCATAGTTTTTTGGAAATTATGCTTTATTTTGGATTTGTGCATGAAAAACGAAAATAATGTTTTATAGATGAGTAAAATGACCCTTTCTCTAAACTAATAAAGATAAGAATTTTTGAAATAAACCTCCAAAGAATTACAGGGGAATTTATCCATGTGCTAGAAATCACTGTACCTTGGGGAAAGAGCATTTAATTTTCATTGGGCATAAACGCCAGCCATCTTCCAAGCCTATGAATTCACAACTGTGGGAAACTGCATTTTTAGGATGTTTTCTGATCACCAGGGGTTAGGAAGCCTGGCATCACAGTCAGTCCACAGTGGTGACTAATTCAAAATCAATGACAAACTGAATAAAAAACTCTCCCATCAGTCTCAGACTGAGTCATTTCAGTTGGATGAGTCATTTTTGAAAAGGCAGAGATGAAGCTTCCCCAGGGGTCTTCCTGGCCTTTCTGCTAGGTATGTAGCACCTAAACACTGCTGAACATTGGTGTACTGTCATTTCTCCATAGGGTTGCTCAAAACACTAGACATACATGAGACACCATACATTCTCTTTTTCTGGAAAGGGTTCTGAAGCAGGACAAGAGTGTCCTTTGCACAGACTGTGGAACTTAACACTGAAGTCAATTATTTTTGTTGAAATACTGGAAAACAACAACAAAATCCTTAAGCATGGATTTTTATCTTTTTCATGACACTTTGCTTTATTTTGCTATTGAATCTGTGACCACTCTCAAGAAACCTACTACTTAAGAGCCCTGTATCTATCATACTGTCAGAGAGAGAGCAATACCAGGAGCAAAGTGACCTTTGTAGTGCCATCTCAGTACTCTCTATCTTTGATTTGCTTTAGTTGCATGATTCAATATTTAGTATTTCACTTCCAACACTATGGAGCTCTAGTTACACATTATGTAATAGGAAATAAAAATGGAAATATAGGGGGGAGAGACAAATATCTCAGATCTTGTTTGAACTGCATCTAGCCCTTTGTTACCTAAAGACAAGATCTCAACACTGGGTAATGTGAGTTGGGATTCCCTATTTACAAATATCTGAAGAACTGTATTACAGAAGTGAGCTTTGCTTTCAACACAACATTTTTTTCTTCCTTCTTGGAAATACTTGGATTTATTTCTGTGGCAGGTTTTTATTATTTAATGCAGCAGTTCTACTTCACATCTGATCATAAGACCTTTGTAGTTTAGGCTGGTATAACAGAAGAAGAAATATGGTCCTGTGCATCTGTACAATTTATGGAAGACCAAGGCCTTTTAAAGTGCATAGTCAGATTGATCTGGGCCAAGAGTTTGCATTATGTTATTCTTTAAGCTATCACTCTGCTCAGGGGTTATAGTGAAATGACAGGCTGCTGCTACTCGGTTTTCATGATTCTCTGCAAGATACTGCCTTTGTAACAGTTAAAAAAAAAAAAAAAAGTGGACTTTATGTTTCTTAATTTGAAGTCTTTGCAAGAAAAGAAACAATTTTTTCATCTTACTACTCCTGGACACTTCTCCCTCAAAAAGCCTGTCCCAGCACAGACCTCATTCTGATATAATCACTGAACATGTAAAATTGTCCTCTAAAATTATTCTGACTCTTTATAGTTCTCAATGACCAACAATCAAATAAAAGGCGAACACACTGACAAGGTTTTGGAAGGATGTTTATGGAAAAAAGCAAAATAACGTTTCAAAAATATTTCAGAACTTCTGAGGATGATTCAGATTCACAAATCAACTACTCACAGGGAGCATAATGGTCAAGTGTGGTTAGGTCCTTAATTTTGTGGCTGGCAGGCAGAGAGGCTGAACATGTGGCTGAACTTAATTCTTTTCGCTATAATGTAGGCAGCATTTTGATGTCTGCAGGTGTGCTAACAAGTAACAATATTCTATTACAATATCCACTACATTTTTAATAGGAAAGGTAAAAGCTGGGCTTTCAATTTATTTCCATGTGCTGCTTCCTATTCTGCTGCCAGTATAATCACAAAGCTCCTGAAACTGACCATATGAGGCACTAATTTATGCAGCTGCTTTTTATTTGGCCATTCTGACAATGGCTTGTGTACCTGTCACATTTGCACTCAGGACCTCAAAGACTGGGGCAGAGAAATCACATATTGCAAATGGTGTAGAGGAATGGCTTAAAATCTGTACCTATTAGAAGAGAAACATTCAGCATGACTACGGAACACACTGGATTACCATATGAAATGTTGTTTCTTTCCCATCTTGAATTGTTACTTGCCTTCTGTGCTCAATTTATTTCTGTTCAATAATTCATACGAGCAAGTAGTTTTGAATTTTTACTCTATTAGTACAAGAACATTGGCTGAGCCACAAGGCAAATATATGTATGAGGTGTGAGCTGAAATGAGTAACAGAAACACCAGCATAGTAAAGAGATGAACGTGCCCATGCATACCTGATGAGAAGCCCATGAAGGTCAACTAATGAGTAGTCGTTGTGGGACACTAGAAATATCATTAGATGTGCTACCTGATTTTGCAAATATAACATCAGCTCAAAGTAGAGACACTGAAATATCATTGGAACTCTTGAGAATTAATTTAGTATACTTACAGCATGTAGCTTAACAATTTCCACTTTCTTAGAGCAAATTGATACAGTTTTTGTATACTAGCAAGGCAGATAGAAAAAAAAAAAAATTGAGGAGTGATCCTTTGCATTCCAGAAAGGTCACAAGTGTGTATGTCTCCTTCTTTATATATCTTTATATATAAAACACTGCATGAGAGTGAGGAGAATTGGATATGGCCGTTACTTGCTTGATTATTTGCTTGCATGCAAATTATTACAAAAGCAGGCAGGCAGCAGTGCTAAGGCAATACAGGAGATACTCTCTTAGCTATAATTTTGGAAAATCAATCTCAGATACTAAATGCTAAAGGCCTTCATGATATCAAACAAACAATAAATAGCAATTCTGTTTTCTCCATAGCCTTTTCAGCCATGGAGATCTCAGCCCTCCGAGTGCTCAGTTGCACTGAAGAGCTCTGCATGGAGGTCTGCAGGCATCCTCAGCTGTTTCCTTAGCAACAGGAGCCATGTGCAGGCTATTGGAACTGCTTTTCATACAACAGGTTTCCTTGGCAGCAAGAAAAGTATTTAGAAAGAAAAAAAAAAAAGGAGGTAGATCCATTCCAATACAGAGGTGAATTTCAGTAGCTGTCCGGTATAGCCCACGCTTCACCAATTGAAAGGAAAAAAAAAACAAAGTTGTACTCAGTAAAATAAATTTTTAAAAGTATCTGTATGACCTGGGCTTTCCTCTGCTGAGGCTGACAGAGAAGGTGCAGGGGTAGCCCTGTGTGCCTGGCTAATGAGAGCATCATGGTGTCAGAGCTGTCCTCACCCCAGAGTCCCATCCCAGGAGATTTTCATTCCTTCAGTTGCAGCATCTTCCCCCGTAGGTCAGGTGGATGTGGTGGCCTTGGGGAAGTAGCTGAGCTATTGTCACCCAGAGCTAAGTGCTGCCAGTTATCTCAGGTAGGCAGCTTGGCAATTTGTGCAGAGTATTGAATCACAGAATCGGCTGGGTTGGAAGGGACCTCAGAGATCATCAAGTCCAACCCTTGATCCACTACCGCTGCAGTTACCAGACCATGGCACTGAGTGCCACATCCAGTCTCTTTTTAAATATCTCCAGGGATGGAGAATCCACTACTTCCCTGGGCAGCCCATTCCAATGTCTGATCACCCTCTCGGTGAAGAAATTCTTTCTAATATCTAACCTAGACCTCCCCTGGCACAACTTGAGACCATGCCCTCTTGTCTTGTTGAAAGTTGCCTGGGAGAAGAGCCCAACCCCCCCCTGGCTCCAGCCTCCTTTCAGGGAGTTGTAGAGAGCGATGAGGTCTCCCCTGAGCCTCCTCTTCTCCAGGCTGAACACCCCCAGCTCCCTCAGCCTCTCCTCACAGGACTTGTGCTGGATCCTTTCACCAGCCTGGTTGCCCTCCTTTGGACCTGCTCCAGGACCTCAATCTCCTTCCTGAACTGAGGGGCCCAGAACTGGACACAGGACTCGAGGTGTGGCCTCACCAGGGCTGAGTACAGGGGCAGAATCACTTCCCTGGACCTGCTGGCCACGCTGTTCCTGAGATATTGCTTTACTTATCTAGGTTTCTTTAGCAGGAGATGGCCTTCAATACCAACAAAACCCATTTTGTCGTAAACCAACCCCTGCTCACCACTACTTATAAGATTAGGAAGAAAAAAGTGCACACACCAGCTGTTGCTGTTTACTGGCTATAGGCTCATCCACAAGACAGGCTGTGGGCTAGGTTACATCCATCATTAAATGACCAGGTAGGTCCAGCTCCTTGGGAAGGCAGGTTAACTTCTGCATTGTTGTATAGTTGAGAGAATCAGGAATAAGCCAGGTAGCCTAAGGCATTAGGACATTTCTACACAGGACTACAACTTAAGTGTAAGCTGCTTCAGAGGCATTCCTTGTTTTGTGATTTCAGGTTCATTAAATTTTCTATGTAATTAAAATCTAAAATGCACACATTGCGATATCCTAATACCAGATTATGGTATTTTACATTTTATTTCTGAAGTAAAATATAGAATATTTCTTCTTTGTATTATGACTTAGGGCAACGACACTGTCTGAAACATCAACTGATGAGGCACCATGGAAGAGAGACTAATAAAGAAAGCTTGATGAATAGGGACAAAAACTTGTTTTCTGGTAGCAGTTTCTTGCATCTATGCAGAATTTCCATGGATTTAGGGACAATTCTGAGGCACCCATTTTTATAAATGAAGGAAAATAGATTTTATATATATAAAATGTATATTTTTATATATAATATATATTATGTATAAACACACAACACTTATATGATCAATTATTTATATTGGAAAGGGAATATTAACCTGAAAACAATGTGAGAAAATTATATAAAAAACTCATAAAATCAAAAAATAAAGAAATAATTCTAAAATTATTTTTTTTAGAAAGCACAAAAGTTTAGCAGGAAGTCTTCCTGGTTTTTGATGAACTTGACTCTGTTCCTGCTGAATCCAATGGACATGTATGATATCAACTGTCCCTTCAGACTTAGACTGAAGGCTTCTGTGATAGCCATTCTAGATTTTCCATTTGCCCCTTAATACTGGATTTCTTTCCCAGGCTATCACTACCTTCCTCATACTCACTTAACCTTGCTCAAAGCTCCAGGAGAATTTGCAGTGCTTGAAAAGGTGCCTGAGACAATCAGGAGCACTGCTAATCAGAGGTGACAGAGCTCAGCTGCTCCAGCTTTGTCCTTGTTCAGTCGATCAGTACAACTGCCTAAACAAGAGAGGTGTCACAGTACTAAAAAAAGGTATGGTCTTCATTAGATCCACTCATAAGCAGGTTTTTCAAAACAATTTCTTGTAAGGGCATGTACTGTCTGTGGAAATTAATTCTTTTTTGTCTCAGATCTTTGTTGGCCGAAATCAGCCTACAATACTAATAATTATTTCTGCACACCTCTGCAGGGGCTAATACACTTCAGGGTCCTCTAAACGTTCTTGAACTATCAAAAAACTATGCTGGGAAGCCTATATAAAACAAAGCTTTTAAAAATCCTTTCATATCTTCACATGAAAATAAACCAAGGAAAAAAGTTAATAGATTTTATTACTATACTTAGTGTCTCCTGCTTGATTGTCTATAATTATATTTCTTTTATTGTTTTATATTTTAAAAAACTAACAGGAAGGTAATGCTGGAGACACATAGAGCTATTTCTCTCCAGGTTCTATAATCACAAGAACATATTTTATATGCTCTCTGATGCTTTAAGGATTATTTTGATCACCAAGAGAACTAATGAGTGGGACTTGGAACATACTGTCACTCAGACTAAACTATAAAAATGTAAATCAGTGACAGAATTTCTGTGGCACATAAGAATGCTAAATAGAAACTACAGAGCAAGATTTCTGTAGTGGAATTAAGATCTATGAAAATGTCCCTTCAGTTAAAAACATCTTTGATTACCATAGAGCATCAGCTATTTACCTCTTTCAGTCTGTTTTGAACTACTGCAAAAATTATCTTCACAGCCTCAGACTAATGGTGAGAGAGGGATGTGATAATGTCTAAGCTCAGAGTGCAATTTGTAAATATATGTTAATGTTCCTAAGTATGAAAATGGCATTCTGGAGAAAAGGATGAGTTAAGAACATAATCCCTTAGAGACAGCATAATGGTAAAGTAGATGTTCAGTTGTATGTGGTCAATAGTCAAGTTTCATTCATATTATGAATATAAAAATGTTATTGAAGTTTTGCATTTTGTTCTTCAAGGCTTGGAGTGAAACCAGGAGTACCACCACGAAGAACAACTTGGAGACCTGACCAGTCTCAGTCCTTTGGAAGACAAGTGTTATAGTGCTAATCCTGATCACTGACCTTTTCATCTTTCTGGGACAATGAATTAATGATAATGATGTTTCCTCATTTAGCAGGTGATGTTGCTGAAGAATAAGCTTCCTTTTCTGTGGTAGGGATTTGCTAGTTAATCTCGAAATTTTTTGTGATGACTTTGGTGGAATTTTCTAATTCTGGTACTACAATGTTATATGGTGGCTAGCAGCTTTTTATTCCATGCAGTAACAGTAAAATAAACAGATGAAATGAGTTAATAATCTATGGCACTTCCATTTAAGATTCATCACTGTTCCTGTAGTTCTACTAAAATGCCCTGCTGAAGGCATTTGACCAGTACACTGTTACACAAAGAGAAAACCAATACTACAGTAAGTACAGTATTTCAATGCATACTTGACTTTTTTTTTCATTTTTTTTTAGTTGGGTTTTTTTGTTTGTTTTTGGTTTTTTGGGGTTTTTTTGTGAGAAGAACACCCCACTAGCAGGTCAGGCTTTTAGAGATAACTTTGTCTGCATCAACTTGCTACTAAAGCCAAAATACATTACATCAGAAAACCTGATTAAAGTTTTCTCTTTCAGTATGCATCTGCTCCATCAGATCCAGTGCAAAGCTATCTGTTTTACTATGGGTACCTTTGCTACACACTGGGAACAAGATTTTTATTTAATTATCTGTTTATTAGTCTTAGTTATCATGCAGTTCTCAAGACTGAATTAAGTCCTTGTGCATATAAATAAGGTGCATGCTTTGGCAAGCTCACCAGCCTCCTGAGATGCCTCATCTAACTCTGCAGGCAAATTCCTAATCAGGTGAAGAACAGCCACTGGCCTCTGCTCTTCTGTATGAATTAGAATGAGTCTCACTGGCAACAACCTCCTGCTCTCAGAATCACTGTTTCCCTTTGCTGTCAGCTGAATTTCTGGGTCTTCACACCTATGATAATAACTGTTCTCCATTCCTTATATACACAAATTTTTTTTTTTTTTTTTTTTTTTTTTTTTTTTTTTTTTTTTTTTTTTTTTTTTATGAACTATGATGAGTACGTGCTTCTCCCCTTGATTCCACATAGGAGGGCTATGTGGAATACAGGACAGGAATATACTCTCCATCTGCCAAATACGAATAATATGGACATTTGATGAATACACAAAGCTAGGTCCTTCATGGATGGTTTCTGCACCTCTCTTCTTATCTCCTATTTTACTCATCAAGTATAAAAGTCATGCTTAGCTGGGGTTTGTGGTGATCTACCCTTTTCAGTCATAACTGAGGTGCTAATAGTAGCACCATCTATGATTTAGTAAACGAACTAAGTAATTTCAGAGTAGTTTTGTCATGTCTGCACCACATTATTGTCACAATATCACCATGTCTTAAGTTTTCCTGGTGTTAGACTCCCTTTTTATTTCTGTTCCGATGAGGAAAAAAAAAAAATAAAAAAAAAGTCAGTGCTTCTCTGGAGACAGTAGGACAGATTTCACAATCCTGTCTGATCACTTTTACAAGTACTGTCACTTCCACATGTAACTAAAAAATATAAGTGTGTTACTTCGTAGAAATATCTGTGTACTTACAGTACTACACCTACAGAACAAGATCTGATCTCTAAGCTATATGCACATTGGGAGCCCAGAGTTTGGTTTGGAATGAAATGTGTCTGGATGTAAGGATGATATTTAATTATTTGTCATCTACACCATTCTAAATCTAGAGCCTCTTATTTAAAGGCAAATCTGTAGGTTGCACATGCTGATAGCATGAGGGAGATTTGTAGTACCACTCATTAGTATGACTGATGCTTACTACTGGCAATTTCTATTGTGAGTAAGAATAAACCATTTGGATTGATATTTCCAAGCTGAATATCTCTGCACTGTGCTGATATTTCCAGCCAGATGTCTCAGTTATTATCAAGACAAACAGATTAAATACAGGAACAGTGTACAGGAGGGAACCTCTTGGATATTTGACTTCAACCTTGCTATCTCAAGAAAAATGTCACAGGATTCTAAAAATATTTAGGTTTTTCTTTCTCATGCCCTCACTCACTAAATGGAAAATCATTCAGATTCTTGCAGCTGAGCATTCACAATAATCTGTTCTCCCCTGTCTGTGCCAAGATTGTCCTTAGTTTAAATTGTTTACTTTTTTACGTGGTGTTTACTTTTCTGGTGTATTTACAGGGAGCAATCATACTGCTGTCAGGCTCCATTTCACTAGGCAAAGCAAGCTAAGATTTTTTTTTCTTATCTGAAATTGTACATTCATAACAAAAAAGTATGGCTGAACATCATAAAAAAGTTCATTAAAAATTAATAAATCATTTTAAAGTACTAATTAGCGGAAGTAAATTTTAAAAACCATGATTCACTTCATAATACTAAGTATAATCTTGCATATACAGGAGTGCTTCCAAGTTCCATGTCTGGGTCTGCACCACAACAATGTGTCAGACCGATTCTGAGGTCAGACCATAGTACAACCAACCACAGAAGGGCAATGAAATTCTACATGTGGTGATGGAAAGACATATGTTACTATCTTGATGAAGTGAAGCATGAATCAGCCAGGGGTATCTTAGAAAAGACTGCAAAATATTGTATTGAAATTATTATTGGGCATAAAAGACATTTTCTAAGAGCATTCCTGTTTCCTGAGCCTTGACTGTTTCTTTCAACACTTATCTGGCTCATTAAGCATTACTCAAAGACCTCCAATGGAAATACGCAGGAATGTCAGTTTCTCATTTCTTCTTGGTACAAAACTGTGGAAAAATAGATCATTTTGGTCTGATTTGAATCAGAACTGCATTTCAGAAGATGGCATCTTCCATATACCAGAAATTCAGCTGTAATCACAGAGTGCTCAAACACAAGATGGAACACCTCCTGCTAGATCAGGTTGCTCAAAGCCCCATCCAACCTGGCCTTGAACACTTCCAGGGAGGGGGCAGCCACAACCTCTCTGAGCAACTTGTGCCCATATCCCACCACCCTCACAGTAAAAAATTTCCTCCTAATGCCTAATCTAAATCTATCTTCTTCCATTTTAAAGCCATTACCCTTTATCATATTGATACATACCTCTGTAAAAGGTCCCTCCCCAGCTTTCCTATAGTCCCTTCCAGGTACTGAAAGGCAACTGTGAGGTCACACTCAAGCCATTTATTCTTCAGGTTAAAAAAACCCAACTCACTCAGCTTGTATTCACGGGAGAGGTGGTCCAGCCTTCTGATCATCTTCGTGGCCCTCCTTTGGACTTGCTCTAACAGCTTTGAGTTTCTGTGTTGGGGGCTCCAGAACCCTGGGTACTCCAGGACCCAGTACCCAAGGTGAGGTCTCACAAGAGCAGAGTAGAGGGCCAGAACCACTTCCCTTGACCTGCTGGTTACCCTTTTTTGATGCAGCCCAGAATATAGTTGGCTCTGTGGGCTAAAAAAAAGTACATGGGTGTGGTTTCAAATTTGGATCTCTAGGATATCATTCCAGTAAAACCAATGCAGTTCCTTCCTCCTACCTCAGCATTTTTCTCCTTTATAGGATAATTTCTTTTAATAATTCAAAGACATCAAAGTATTGGAAACATTAAACAAAAGACTGGAAGAACAGTAGGCATGAGGGATATAAAAAGCAGCCATTTGCTGAAAACACACCTAAGAATAAAATTTCCAACTATCCTAGAATATCTTTTAGCTATCTCACAGTTTGGTGGGTTTGTGGGCCTTCATCAGGTCTGCAGAAAAGTCATCATGATGGGCGTGGGAAGTCATAGCAAGCATCTCAGTAGATACATGGTGTGTTGCTGTTGGTTTGCTGTTTGTTTTCAAGCAAACAGATGACTGACAGGAAAGGTATTAACTCATCCCTCTGCTCATTTGTGGTAGCTCTGTTACTGTGTTTTTGCCTGCTTCAGGTTTTCTCTAAAGATACTGCTGCCATCAGGGTTTGAACTTTATTCTGGTCCTGTGCTGAAGTACTGGGTTCAGCTGTGCAAGGCAGGTAGAACAGAGAACAGGAATCTGAGGGGCTGTGGGTCTGACCCTTGGCTAATGATGCTGCTATGGGTCTGGCAGCAGAAAAAGGCTATGTAGGGATCAGCTTTAGTGATTGCTTCTGCCATATCCAGAGCAATATTAGCTGATCAACAAAAATGTATTGTGCTTTTCATGGACACATGCCAGCATGGGGATCTTTCTGAGGGACACAGCAAATACAAGATATTTCAGTCAGATTAAAAGGCATCACATTATCTATTGTCTGTTTCAGAGGGCATAATTAATGTAAAGACATCTATTTGCAAAGCTCACAAAGATGTGGAAACAGCAGCTGATGCAGAGGGAGCAAAAGGATCTAGTGGCAGCTCTGAGAACAATACAGGTCCTGCACAGACCCACAAGCATGTATAACATAGCAGTGTAAGACTAATATTTCTTGTGCTGAGGTGACTAAACAAAAAAAGCAGATTATAAAAAGCAGAAAATCTGATTTTCAATAACAGCTCAAAGTCTTTCTAGGCAGTGCAGCAGAGTAATGGGAGAATGACAGGAGAGAAACAAGAGACTGGAGCAAGAGAAGCAATGAGTATTTGTATTTCAAACATTTGTTATAATTATAGCATGAAATAGGGAATGTGGGAGACATTTGCTGCTTCTGGTGGGAGCAGGTGGGCAGAAAAGAAGGATTTTTCATTTTTATATCTCTGTGAAATGATGGCTTGGAACAGGAATTGGTGTGGGCAAGCACCACTGGAGATGACACAAAAAAAGAAACAGTTTATTAAAGGGCAGCTTTAAAACACAATCACTATCTTTAAGGTGTGTTGCATTGAGAAATTCATGTAGAGATCAAATGACTTGACCTAAACCCCCTGTGTGATTTTGAATGCAAAAATTCATTTTAAGGAAAAGTAACATATTAGTGGAGCTACCTCAGACTGCTGAGTGCTCCCTGTTAACTGTATTCACTAAACTCACAGTTGCTATGTGATGAAATAAACTTTACACAGGAGGTTTTTTCCCCAAAGCTGTTTGGGCATTATCTTATAATTTATTTTGTAGGGATGGATTTATTCATATTTATTGAATGCTAAGGGACTACCAAGAAAAGACTCACTGCTAATAAACACCTGTGAAATATTCCCCTGAATAATTTTTCTACTTTTTAATACATTTTTCTTATTAAGGGGTAATTGATGCCTCCAGTTTCTCTATCTATTGTCTATATATGGAAAATAGATGTATATATATATATGTATATATATATAGTATATATATATGTATGGGAAAGATCCTCATACAATAACAACAGATTTGTATACAGTTGTATAAAACTCAGAAGTATGAGGAATTTTACAAACTTTCAGAAGAAAATAATAACTTAGTTAAGAAAAGTTTTCATAAAGAAAAAATTATGAGAGAGGTTTCATTTAGTTAAGAATCTCATCTCTCTCACAGTGAGCTTTTAACTATGTCATGCTCTGGATATGTGACAACATGTGAGCATGTGGAAGGAAGGATTGAAACACATGAGGAAGACCTTTGAAGGAAGAACTGGGAAAACAGCCAGCACAAATTCTTCTTACAGTTGATATACTTCTCTCTATAGTTGTCTTAATCAGTTTTCTTTATTAAGATATGCTCAAGGTTTTAGTCATGAGTCCTTCCATCATTCTTTTAAGTCAGCATATGGTATAACCAAAGAAATTCAGAGTGTGGGAGAAAAAAAGACTGAGAAGCAATTTACTTTGTTCAAAACCAAGTGACATTGGGGAACACAGGTATTCTGTGGATGATATGATTCATTCATGTATAATAATTTCTCCTTCAGTACAATCAAGCTTTAAATTGTATGCATACAATTGTGTTTGTGCATTCCACTTTGAATATCTGAGAACCTTTTCTTGCCAGTATAAGGTTAGCTCCAAGGAGAAAAAATGGTGCATAAACCCCAAATTAAAAGGTTTAATACTGTCTGTAGAACTATGAATTATGTCCCCATCAGTATGTTCCTCTTCAGAGAGTAGTCAGTGGTTTTATAACATCATCAATATCATTGTCTGGATTTTGAGCCTTAACAAAGGCAAATTGCTCCCTCCAGAACCTCCTCTTTCCCTAGGCAGGAGGGCACACGAAGCAAGGTCTTATCTGTAAGACTCTTTGGGTGCTAGGTTTCCCTGTGCTTTTGTAAGGAAAGACAGACTTCTTGTGATTTTTTCTGGTAAAAGAGGTAGAAAAAGTTCAGGGACACAGTTATTTACTTCTTTGTGTGTTTATTGCAAGTGATGATAAATATTGGTGACCAGTGACCAGGAAGCTGTTAATTTCCTCCTGGACATCTATATAACTGTTGTGCCAGTTTCTCTACAGCATTTCTTCAGCCACTATACAATATAAGCAGAATAAACATGGAAGACAATCTTGATTGTAAGGTGTACTTAATTAAGGAAAAGAGACTTGCAGCAACCATTTATTACAGCTTCCATATCATTGCAAGGGAGAACTGAGTTATGTTTTAGTTTTTGCAAGATGATAAAAAATCGTGAGGAGTTGTTGTTAGACCAGTGTGTCGTGACACCTTTCAGAGGCTGCAAAAAGGTACAGACAAGTATCTTACAAACTTTAGCTAGAGGAAATGCCAAGTCTATTACTTAAGGAAGTGTAACTCTAGATTCCAGTTTGACAGAGAAGGATCTTGAGGTCCCAGCTCACAGCAAATAGACCATGGGCCAGAAATTGTCTTCTGTGTCTGAGAGATTCCTGGGGAGGAGTAACCCCAGGCTGGGGGCTGACAAGATGGAGAAAAGATTTGTCGAGAAAGACAAATCTGGAGGTTCTGGATGACAGGCACAGAGAAAATTAGAAGATATTTGGTTTTAGCTTTTTCACTGTGAGGTTTGTCAATCAGTAGAAGAGAATACCCATCTAGGTTGCTGAGTCTCTATACTTGAGAGTATTCAATACTTGGCTGAACATGGTCCTGAACAACCAGGTCTAGGTGACCTTGTTTGGCAGTGGGGGTTGGATTAAAGGAACTCAAGATGTGACTTCCAGCCTCAGCTATTCTGTGATTCTATGATTTTGTGTGCAAACATCTGGTCTACCAAATGTTATTATATGAAATGTTTTTTGAGACTTTGGCATTTTCAAGTTTCTTTTCGAGACTGCGAGTAAGAACTATTTATTTTGCTGTAATTTAGGAAGTACCAGTCTTGAAGTTTTTCACTGTAAGATAACACATTCTGTATTCATGGATAAGTATAAACATATTACTATTTTTGTCATTCCGCTATTTAGACCTTGCAGATATGTTAGGTCAATGTAATTTTGAAAAGTGGGTTAATGGTGTTTGTATTACTCACAGTTAAAGTTTTCAGTTCTGCTTTTTTTCTTTAATCAGAAATGCTAACTTTTACATTGTTATTAATCTAGATTTCTTAAAGATAATTCAATTGAATAAATTTTCCATGGAGTACTGGAGAATAGGTTTAGTTTCAGAGAGTCAGTAGAACAAACAGAATCTAGAATTTTTTACCACTTTAATGCCTATAAGAATAGCCACATATATAATTTTTAACCCCTTCACTAAAATAGAAAAAAAAAGCATCATAAAAGAAAAGCTTTCCATTCTTTTAGTTATCTTCTAAGTTATTTCACCATTTGGTCAGAGAGGCAATTGGTGCTAAGGCTATAAGCACAAGCTGTTTAGGTAACCAGCTGATATGAACAAGAATGACAACTTACATTCCTAATTCGAGACTGGAAATATCGACATATTTGCTGCTATGAAATTTGTTACCTTTATTAATTCCTCAATATATCAAATAAAATCCTCCAACCACACAAATGAAAAACCCCCACCAAATTACTCATTTTAGTGTTTGTGTATGCCTATAAAAGATGTCTTCAG
The DNA here is from genome assembly GCA_023637945.1 of Phaethornis superciliosus. NCBI lineage: Eukaryota > Metazoa > Chordata > Aves > Apodiformes > Trochilidae > Phaethornis > Phaethornis superciliosus. The sequence goes on along the minus strand of JAJQWJ010000001.1, from coordinate 171,768,082 downwards.
ATTGATATATGGTACTTATTCAATTTTCTAAAACCAGATTTGGAAGATACTATCAGAAAGAAAAAAACTAACCACCTGTTAATTTAATTCTGTCTTATGACTCCGATGAGGTGCAAGATGTACTGATTTCACTAAAAACAGGCCTTGACAATACTGAGCATTTCTGAAAGGCCTATTTTAGGTGTACTACTTTATTTTTCTTTCTTTTGTTTGTTTGGGTTTTTTGGGGGGAGACTTTTTGAGAATATTTTATCACGATATTTGCCATTATCACAGTAAAGAATTTTTTCAAGCCTTGGTGAAGGCATAGCATTTACTTTTATCTCTAGTGCAATCTTAGATCACTAGCAGAAATCCTTGTATAAAATATCAACTGCGTTTGTAAAAAGATATAGAGGCTTTAGTGTTTAACTAGATTGAGTCTGATAATGAATTACATGTGTGTATTATACTTCTTCAAACCCGAGATATTTATTAAAGTCCAGTTTGTTAGAATTCAAAAAGTCAAGAGGAAATTAAAGGCATAAGTAAATATTTTATCAGAATCAAAAATTTTAATGGACATGAGACAAGATTAAAGAGTGAGAGATGTAGACTTATTTCTCTTGTTAGATACTGTACAGAGATGTGATATTTAGGAGTCTGCTTGTTATTTAGTCTCTAAATAATGTATATGAAAAATAAGGCCTAGAAGGCTATTTAGAACTTTGCTATATGAATGGCCATGTACCAATAAGATTAGATCAGAAGTAAAAATATGTCAAATAGCTGCCAGATATTGAGAGACCATTGTGAAATAATTGATCTTACTTGGATACATCCGTGGCAATAAGCATCTTTTAGCAGTGTCGCTCCTGGCATCTCCAGTGTTTCCTGTTTCTTCAGAATGTTGTGTGGCTGTTACACTTCCTGGTCTGTGCTGTGAGGATAATTATTTTTTCAGTTCAGTGGCCTGTATGCTACCAGGTATCTTGCAGTCTCTCAGCTGAAGCCATCACCTCCCTCATTCAGTTTCAAGATGTTATTTCTCATGTCTGGTCACCCCTGCTGCCAGCCTACATTGCCTACACATTAGGTTTTGCAGACTCACCGTGTGCTCTTTTATTATTTCTTGTTCTCCTTTCCCATGTTAACATCTGCAAATTTATTTTGGTCATCTGAAGAAGAAATTATGAAGCCTATAAAAAACTAAGAGAAGTTGATGTGAAGGAAAAAATGATTCTTTGGGGTAGAAGTCTGGTTCTAAAAAAGCATAAATATATAAATAGTACCATTTTGGTCATTCAGGTACTCACTTCTATCTTGTTAGTATCACAGATCAATGTGAGTCTAATATATGGGATAATAATATTGTTGGCATGCCTCAGACATGAAGTATAGGATTTTGCAATTTCAAAAAAAATCAAAAGTGTTAACTTTAAAATTGGCTTTCATATCAGTTCCTGAAGTTCTCATTTACTGTGAGAAAACTTAACAAAGGTACTTAACTACAATGGCCAGATCCATTTGCACAGCTGCCTGTCACACTGATAGTATGCCCCTTAGTTCTTTGCTCCTCCTGATTTCCAGCACTTGCACAAGTTTTTTATTCCCTGAAATGTAGCAAAACCTGAAGACCTTCATTAAAGTGGTTTAAGTATCTGACTGTTTTACTTATTCCTCATGGTGGTGTCATGGAACCTAAGGTCTTACAGAGTGAGGAAAGGCTCCATTGGCTTTCTATTGTCTTTTTTTTTTTAATAATAAATGCAAAGAGAACATTTCAGCAGTAAGACAGTATTCTTTGTTACTTGCTGTCTACTCATATTTAAAATCTGGATTGTCATAAGATATAGTGGTTTTTTTATATCATATTTTATTATTTTTATATCATATTTTATATTTTTATATCATATTTTTTTACATCATATTCAGACTTTATTCAGGATAAAGATAGGAAATATTAAATCCTAAGAAGCAGAGAAGGTATGAAAGAAAACACAATGGAGGAGAATTAAAAATGGAGCTAAGTGCTTGAAAGATTCTTACAAGTCAAGGTTCAAAGTAAAGCCTTTGTGTTTTTCTAGGGGAGGAACAAAACCACTCAATTAAGGAGGAGACTATGAGGACAATAAATGACTCAGAAGAAACGCTGAGCAAAAAATAGATCTTTTGGATAGAAAAGTCTGATTCCAAAATAATATGGAGAATGGAATAAACAAATGGGTGGCTTGACCATTGCCATCTGTCAGATGCCTAGCCATCCATTCTCACTCACCTTTCCTCAAGCAAGATGAGGGAAGAAGATTAAATAACTCATGGGCTAAGATAAGGAGATCACTTAGGAATTATTATCATGAGCAAAACAGACATGACTTGGGGAAAATCAATTTAATTTATCACCAATAATGAATAGTGACAAACAATTAAAAATGTGTGTTCCTCCCTGCCCCTTTTCCTAGGTTCAGTTTCACAGTTTCAGTCCCAACTCCTCACCTCGCCTTTGCCTTTCCAAATCTTATTTTGAACTTTAGTCCACTCAGTCTGTTGAATTGTCTGTTTTGTCTGTCAGTTAGCAAATACTGTCTCATGGAGTACATCAAGACTTTATCAGGACTTGTAGTACATGCTCTCTGTGATAAGTATTCCTCAAAATCTCTGATTTATGCAAAGGCATCAGAACGAACACAACACACAACACAGGGAGATTTTAGTATGAAAGTCCAGATTGAGCAACAGGAAAATTCTCCACTCTCATTCCCAAGCACAGAATTTATTAATTAACTCCTTTGTCGTATATTCAATTTGAAAAAGGATGTTTCTCTAGATGTGTTCAGAGATTTTCAGAGTAACATTCCAAATCTTGGGTTTCCCCTGTATATTTGAATAATTGTTGTTATTTTCTTGGAAAGTGAGGTATGTTGAACTCTATATTGATGACTTTGAAGATAATGCTTGAAGGGTTACACCCATTTACGTGACAGTGGCTGCACTGAATGGTCAGGAAAGGTAATTCCCTGACATCTAACATATGTATATGTGGGCATGTGTGTCTATGTGTGTATGCATGTACACTTCAATGCTTATGTATTCTCACATACATCCATGAGAACTTCCTTTGCCTTTTGACCAGCAGGTTGTCCTCCTGAGGTGTGAAAATCCTGTTGGAAGTGCTTCTGATAAGAGTCTGGTGGACTACTCGCTCCTTCCAAAGAGTTACCAGGACTTGAAATACTACCTCTTTACTTTTTAACCTCTTTGCCTGTGAAAACTGAGGGTTTTGATGCTTCTCCTGAAAGAGTAGTGCCTTTTTGGCTAACCTGCTCTCTGGCATGCTTCAAAGAGAACATTTTTGCTTTGCTGAAGGAGGGAAATGGGGGCTGGTTGTCTTTCACTCCATGGTTCTCTTCCCAGCTTTGATGCATGTGTTAGACGAGTCCAGGATGCTTGATAAGCAACTCTCTACTACCCCACACTAAAATCCATGCTTTCTAAACATTTTTTTCTTTTCACTCCCTATATACAGAAACTAGGGTTTGTGGGATGGTGCAAAACCTGTACCATTCTTCAGAGAGATTATCTAAAACCTTATTCTTCCACTGCAGATTGTATGTGTCATAACATCTCTTTATCCCATGCAGACTTGTACTACTTTAAAGTTGTGGTTGGTTTGAAACTTCTGCAGAGGGCTTACCTAAGCATAAGTAGCATGGAGAAAAATCTCTCAGAAAGTGCATTTTCAGTATGATGGGACAGATAATAATTCTGATTCTGTTAACACCTAACAGGATTGTTTATAAAACCTGTCCAGTATACCTTGCTTTAAAACTGCCTAGAGCATTGTTGTTAAAAACCAGGACACTTAATCTTATTCCCAGACAAAAGAAAGAGGATCCTAGCCTTGGCTATAAGCAGAACTGTGTGTAGCTGATGGAGGTGAGATACTGCAAACATGGGTAAATATATGGCTGTGTTGGCAAAACTGGTCTGAATATGGAAATCCATAATACTTCTATCAGTTGAACTCACATGGCCAATTTTGTACCTGATAAAGAAAAACAGTCAGTGGGGTGCCATCAGGACTAAACTTAGAGGACTATTTTGCTTAAGGATTAGTAGATACTTATATATATATTAAGAGTAGAAAATAACCATCAAGTTAGGCTATCACTGTTGAGTGTCCTTGATGACATTCATTTCAGAGTCTACTAAAGGCTTTATTTATATTACTCTATTTCTGCTCATTTTTTCTTTGCTTTGTTGTTTTTTGGCTTTTTTGGGGATTTTTTTTGCATTCTTTTGCACATGTTTGTACACCATAGCTCAAGATAAAATTTCAATCTTTAGGCAACTTTGAAACACAGTAAAAGGAGACACATTTGCTCTCTTTTGTTGCATACTGCATCAATATCTTGTATTTAATCTTTTGAAGTAATTTTTGGAGGGCAGAAGATTTTAAGATGCTGGGTTTTTGTTTTTGGTTTTGGTTTTTTTTTTTGCTGCCAAATACTTTGTGAATTTTAACTAAAGTCAACCAGTTTTATACTGAATTTTTAATAAATCTGACCTCCTCTATTCATCAGATTGTTTTATTCAAGGTTATCTGGATTCAAATCAGAGCAGAACATTGCATAATGGGTTAAAAAGAGCCCTAAAAGGATGGAAAATTACATTAGGACTCTCAAAGAGCTTGAGCTATTTAGAAGTGACTTGATCACAGCATGTAAACATTTTAGAAGGATAAATCACCTTTTGGTCAGCTCTCTAATCCATTAGAAAGAAACATATGACATCTAAACACAGAACCAGGCAAATGTCAAATAGAAATTAGGTGCAAGTGTTTTTTAATAGCATAGTATTAATCACAGAGAGAAAAAAACTCACAGGAAAAAAAGTTGATTACTTATATCTGGTGTCTTCAAATCAAAGCTAGATGGCTTTTCAGGAGTTATGCTTTAGTCAGCTGCAGTACAGAGGTCCAGTTGTGGGGTACCTGTAGTGGAGTGGTCTTTGCTATACATACAACTACTCTGTATTCTCATACAAAATCTCTGATCTGAAACTTACTGCAGCAAATCTACTGACATTTATCCATTATCTCAGTATCTATGTCTGTGTTAGTTTTTCATGGTCCTTTTAATTTAGGTACTGAGAAATAAAAAAAAAATGTGATGGAAACTCTCGTGCCTAAAGCCATCTGTCTTTGACCACGGGAACAACACAAAACCAATTTATTTCTTTCCAATGACTCTAAAGAGAAGCTTGACCAGCTGGTTTCATCTAAAGTTAGGTGATATAAATCTGATTTCTACCTTCAGTGGTAACACATATGATTGTGGTTAGTAGCTCCAGAAATGCTAGAAATGTTTGTTCAGGGGATGTCCTATCTCACCTATACACAACTCAAGAAAATATGCTTTATAAGACAATTCTGCACCTGCAAGAAGTTGAATCAGATTGAAGTATACTTATAATTCTATATTCTTTTTTGTCTGGGGAATTTTTGGAATATAAAGTGTTCTTTGATTTTACATATCATGAATCCAGATGCGGAGAATGTTAACAATCCTAATAAACAATTAGAGTTGCATAAATCAAATACATCTTAAAACGTTTTCCATGTAATTTTCTGTGCACAGGTCTCTCTCTTAGAATAGGGGAAGGTTAAGTACACAACATTTTGGGAAAGTACATAACATTTCTGACATGACTTCAATATTGAGTAGTTGCTGGAACCTCGTTCATTCTGTAACTGTTACTTGTTGGCACCACATGAGGTTTTGTCATTTTTAGTTCCCACTGTTAGAAAGTATTAACAGCTGCCAAGTACCTTCAGAACTTATCCTTGAAGTGAATATGAATTTCTCTTCTTTTGATAAGATGAAGGATTGGCCAAATCCTCAGCTTGCATAGATGTAACATTTTTCCAACATGTCACCCAAGGCTATAGGAGATGAGGAATGATTCTATAATCCTTATTCTGAATTTGAATGATTTTTTCCCAAGTGCTCTCATGAGTAGTCTGAAAGGCTTCAACAGATATATGTGCTTGAGTGACTGGTGTAAGGACTGAATAATCTGGTTGAAAATCTCTTGTTACACAAAAATTTGAAAGTTATTCTCTAGCAACATCATATTCTCTAAAATGTTTATATTCAACCTTTAATCTGTATTTAATAAGATCAGTTCATAATATTTTCCAACCCACTCTGAGATTCCCAAGTTGCCTTCCTAAATAATGACCTAATTATTTCTTCCATATCTAAAGATTGCATACCCACCAACTGTTCTGGGATGAAAGCTGCTTAGGAATGACAGCAACTACTTCCTTCAGTCCCAGATAAAACCACATTCAGGCTACTCTTCAGAATTGAGACCATACATCAATTTAAGCTGCTACTCCTTTGGTTCAGTGACAAACACCTTCTTCAGCACATTTTAAAAATAAAGTGATGAAAACAACAAAATCTGTTGCTCACAAATTTAGAACACTTGGAGTCTTCACAAGTACCCAGAATACTTACTGTACAGAGCCTCAAGGCACTTTTTTCTTTATGATATACATAGCCTTTTTGGAAATACTGACCCCTGCTGTCAATATGGGACTGGAATTAGACTGGTATGAGCTTTTGTCAAATTTGCTACATTTTGCAACTTAGGTGACCCCAAGACTTTCTCTCTGGTTTAGAGCATCTCTGCTATTATTCCTGAAATAAAGTATGCAAGCTGTTAGAAGAATGAGTGTGATTGTGGGAACAATTAGGGAACAATCTGGAAAATTTTTTTGTCACTGGCCTAGGACTGTCTGAGAATGGGTAAAGACCAGACATGATTTTTTTGTGATTGTTAGTTAATAGCTCAAAGGAAGAAATGAGGCCCTTTAGATTCTGCAGTCTCTTTCTAGTGTAAAGTGTCCACCCCACCCCATCCATAACAAGTTGTCACTGAGAAACAGAACCAACATGAAGATTTTTCTGTTTTATATGTTAAAATAAATAAGTCAAGACAAGAAACAAAATAACAGATGAGGAAATTCATAGAATCATAGAATAGGCGGGGTTGGAAGGGACCTCAGAGATCATCGAGTCCAACCCTTGATCAATTACCACCACAGTCACTAGACCACGGCACTGAGTGCCATATCGAGTCTCTTTTTAAATATCTCCAGGGACGAAGAGTCCACCACCTCCCCAGGCAGCCCGTTCCAATGTCTGATCACCCTTTCTGTGAAAAAATTCTTTCTAATATCCAGTCTGAACTTACCCCGGCACAATTTAAGACCATGCCCTCTTGTCTTACTGAGAGTTGCCTGGGAAAAGAGACCAACCCCCGCCTGGCTCCATCCTCCTTTCAGGTAGTTGTAGAGGGCAATGAGGTCTCCCCTGAGCCTCCTCTTCTCCAGGCTGAACAGCCCCAGCTCCCTCAGCCTCTCCTCGTAGGATCTGTGTTCGAGTCCCTTCACCAGCTTGGTTGCCCTCCTCTGGACCTGTTCGAGGACCTCAATATCCTTCTTGAACTGAGGGGCCCAGAACTGAACACAGTACTCGAGGTGTGGCCTCACCAGGGCTGAGTACAGGGGCAGAATCACCTCCTTGGACCTGCTGGTGACACTGTTAAATTGTCAGGATTCTGCTCTGAAAGCCTTCATTGCTGCTGATCAAAAAAGTGTATTTTAAATTACTTACATGTAAGAAACATTTTTAATCCTCTTGAGTAGCATAACTGCTCTTGCTCACTAAACTTTGTGTGGGATTCATCTTTGGCCAGCTTGGTTAAGGATCCATTCTAAGGTAATGTAGTATTTCCTCATAGTTAGTGGGGACCAACAGACTTAACAAGCTGTTATCATCCGCACTATTTCTTGATGTAACTTAAAATTCAGATCCTTAAGAACTAAGTCCAGCCACTAAGGGTTAGGTGCAAGCACAATGTTTTATTTAACAAATTATACAGGCAAAGTGATATAACCTAATGAAGATATGACAACTATGTTGAGAGGCAAAGACAGAGAGACTGCAGGGAGATTACGTCTTTGATTTTCATTTAGCCATTATACATTGCTTGTATTAAAAAAATATTTCTGGAAATTTTTTTTTTACAAAAGAAAAGATAAATATTTCCATGTTGTCAGCTCTTTATGTACTCCTGTCAAATATATTTGGAACCTTGATGTGTGACATAAGTGGAACATATTTCACATAAATTTCACATAAATTTTCACATATTTTTCATTGAAAGACAATCACATAAGAGCAAATTCAAGTCTATTGGAAGTAAGGAGGCCAGTAATTCTTATTATATGGTAAAGATTCCAGATAACTTTGAAAAGCTCAAAGGGCAACACAGATTTCTAATAAATATTCAGTAGCTGTGGGTTTTTTTAAGGATAATTAAATTATTAACACCTATGATTGGCTTTCAATTTTTCTGCTGTTTGAAAAATATTATGTGTTATAACTTTCCCATTCCTTTCAGTTAAAGGAATTCCAGGTCCATTCTAAGTCAAAAAGAGATGCAAGAATAATGCAAGACATGAAGGTACAGAACAAAAAACTGCCACTGAGTTATATTCATCCCTCATTCCATTCCTTCAATAATTATTACAATCAATCTTCTTTTACGATGTATTTGAATTGTAGTTTGATGAGTGCTACCAATATATGTGACAGTACTTATGTTATATGATTTTTCCTGACAAAAGATGGATGCTGAAAAAAAAATAAATCAATAAACCAGAGGTGACTGCAATATTTTGTGCTTTGTTGAGTAGAGTGAAAAGCATGTTGAACAATCATTTTTGGGAAAAGGTGACATTACAGTGTAAAAAGACAGCTTGTGATCTGCCTTTATTATTCCTAAAATTAGGATGCCAAGGTACTGCCTCTCCATGAAATCTTGATTGGTGATGTCAGAACAACAAAGAAATAAAAAAACTTAGCACATGAGTGCTAAGAAAACTCTACTACACCTTTATTGACAACATGCCATTGGAGAAATCTTTTTATGACTTTATGTCCCATGCTCTGCCCCTATCTACAAAGTTCATCTCTGGTCCACGAACTTTTCCCTGATGATAAAAATTTCTATCTGCACTTGCAGACCAGAAAGCAAACTTCATCCTGATCTGCATCCAAAGAAGTGTGGCCAGCAGGTTGAGGGAGGTGATTGCCCCCTCTGCTCCACTCTGGTGAGACCCCACCTGTGTACAATTCTGAAGTCCTTAGTATAGGAAAGACATGGATCTCAAGGAGCAAGTCAAGAGGAGGGCCCCAAAGAGGATCAGAGGGCTGGACCTGTCCAGTGAGGAAAGGTTGAGAGAGTTGCATGTTGTTAAGCCTGGAGAAGAGAAAACTGCAGGGAGATCTTATGAGGGCCTGTCAATATTTTGTATAAAGGAGCTTACAAGAAAGACACAGAGAATTTTTACCAAGGCCTGTAGTGACAGAAAAAAAGAGCAATGATTTTAAGTTTGAACTGGGCGGGTTTAGTTTGAACATAAGGAAGAAAATTTTTATACTGAGGGTAGTGAAACATTGCAACAAGTTGCCATAGCTCAAAGTATTCAAAGGGAGATTGAATGAGGCTTTGATCAAATTGATCTAGTGAAAGAGGTTTTTGTCAGTGGTAGAGGCGTTGGCCTAGATTATCTTTATCCTTTCCAACTCAAATCATTCCATGATTCTATAATATATTAATGGGAAGATGGAGAAAAATTAGACTGGACACATCATTTTGTCATAATGAAAAGAGCCATGACAATATTACCTGGAGTGTTGGGCAGAACTCTATACAGCCATTAGTACAGTAAGAAAACCCCACTGTTGTGGAGTCTGTAGCACAAGCTCAGTGAGGACATATGAGAAATTTCCATAACAGATTTCTTTTCACTGTCTCAGAAAGCTGTTTTGCATTAGATTTTTTTCAGTTTCTTATGAAGTCTAAGATATAGGCAGCTAGCATAATTCTCTAACATATATATCCATCTTCAATTTATATCCATCTTCAATTTATGCACCTCAGTTTCTGAGCACTAACAAATGGTCAACAATGTCAACAACGAATATTGAGAAGATGAAAATGGAAGAACAACCTCTTCTTTCTCATCTGGGAATAAAAAAAAGATGGACAAAGGTGAGGAGAAGAATCATACATATATGGGTGTACAGTTGAGGCATTGCATGTGGTTGTAAAGTCTGAACTGCCAAGAAAAGTGAGAAGAGATAAAGGGTTACACTAAAAGCAGTGTAGGGGAGAAAACATTAGTATTAAGGGATAGAGGAGACAAAGCATTGAAGAACAACAGAAAGTAGTAGATTGATGTTTACATAAAAATGTGGAGGATAAAGAGGAAAATGCAGATTCCAACATAGCAGTTGTCACAGCTATAAAATCTTCAGGTCTTCCGTGGTGACATTTCTTCTAGTAAGTTAGACTAGTTTCTAGAAACTTCCATGAATGCTAGAAATACTCACATATGCTTTGAAATTCTTTGAATGTTCCTTCAAATGGCTTTCATGCATTGCCAAGTTCAGTAGCTATGCATGCATGTTCCCTGTAGGCTGTCATCATGTATACACTCTGTTTTGTAGATAAAAATAGTTCAGCAGGTGTTTGTGAACTGCTTTGTTTCAGGCTGGGGTTCTGAACACATTTCTTTTACGACTACTGATATAATGAATCCATCTTGTTCCAAAGAGTAGATGTGGCTAAAAGTAACTGCATTTCTTCCAGAGCCCTACCACATTTTTATCATGCACAGGTATACACATAAATGGTCCAGCAGAGAACTTCCTTGGGAAGTAACAAAATAATCATTGCATCTTCTTTGGCAGTCAGTGTAAAGAGGAGTTGGAGCATCCCATGTGTCAGAGGAAAATGGTGCAAGTGCCCTCATGTAAAGGCTTTGCTCCTGTTTAGACAGTGCTTCTGTCTAGGCAGTTGGACTGGAGAATTGCTGTAGGGTACTCTTCTCTTCTCTTCTCTTCTCTTCTCTTCTCTTCTCTTCTCTTCTCTTCTCTTCTCTTCTCTTCTCTTCTCTTCTCTTCTCTTCTCTTCTCTTCTCTTCTCTTCTCTTCTCTTCTCTTCTCTCCTCTCCTCTCCTCTCCTCTCCTCTCCTCTCCTCTCCTCTCCTCTCCTCTCCTCTCCTCTCCTCTCCTCTCCTCTCCTCTCCTCTCCTCTCCTCTCCTCTCCTCTCCTCTCCTCTAATGAACACTGAAGAGGTATTCTTAGAATCATGTGAATATCTTCTTCTGCTCTAAGCAAATAAAAAGTGGTTATCTACCCTTCTTATCATTTCAGAACTTAATTTCTTTCTAAAGGTTGAATTTTAACACAGTAGGTAATCTCTCATGCTGTGTGTACACTTCCAAGAGCCCTAAAGAATAAGGGAATGTGGATGAGACATCTTTTTCTTTTATTCTTTCCCACTAAATTTCACCTGCAGTTTTCACCAGTTCTTTCATGGAGTTATAAAGGGAGGCTGAGTCAAAATATTAAATGCATTTCACTCTTCACAGCATGTAAAGCATGAGATTAGAAAGAAAACAGCCTATTTGAGGTCACAGATTGCAGAAGAAAACAGCATTTACTCTCAGCCCACAAAAGGTCTTGATTTTGACTGACTTAATTTGAACCCCTAAGGTTCTGGGGGAGAAGGAGATTTCAGTTTCCTTTGTTTTGTTTCGGGGTTTTTTTTTAAGAGCTAGATCCCACAGAGTAATTTTGAACATTACAGAGAAAAAGTTAAAAAGCATTTCTTAAAGACTATTTTTTCTATAATGAAAACATTTCAGAATCAAAGTTCGATCACCTCTGTGCTTTAAAAGTATTTTCTAGAGGGAATATTTACAAGAACTAAAAAAGCATGTTTCTCCTCCTATTTACACCAAAATTATCCTAGTCACTTTAGGGAATTTACTGAATTCTCCTAGATAACACTAGACAAAATTCTGTGTTGAACAGTCTCCTGTATCTCCTCTATTCTAAAAGAAAAGATAAGTAGACACGTTTAAAATGTTCCATCAAGATCAAAAAGTTTGGTAACGACCCCCATACATTTGTTTCCCTAGGTGTGAAGGATTAAACAGTTAGAGTTAAGAACAGTTAAGAACAGTGAACACTGAAAATTACTGACAAGCCTAGTGGGGAGCAACTTTTGGACTATCCAGTAACTTCCTTGGAGTAAAAAAGAGTGCGATAACAAGACCATAGATCATATAATGGTAGGGTTTGGAAGGGAACTCTGGAGATCTTCATGTCCAACCCTCCTGCCAAAGCAGGATCACCTAGGGCAGGTCACACTGAAACATATCCAGACGGCTCATTGAACATTAAAGTACTTTAAGATACGTACATTATTCAGCACTTCCAAAAGTGACTGTTTACAATTATGGATATCTTTCAATATTTCAGTACCCCAGTGGGGTTGGTTTACTTTTAGATCTGTTGAGTGGTTTCTAACTTCTAATAAAGTAAAAATCCAGAACACTTACTTGGCTGATACTGAATAGGTAGAAAAATCTGTCCCACTCAAGCTTAAACACAGGATGGGCTGACTGTAAGACATATGCAGTATCTGCTCTCCTTTGCCTACAAGAAGATTTATTTATGATATCTGCCTGCTGAGATAGATTTTGGAGGAATATGAAGTGTTACCTACATTTAGATTTAAACCTTCAGCAGAAAAATGTAAGTGAGACAAAGATGTTCTAAAGATAAAACATCATGACTATAGGTTTTCTGGCAAGGGGGAAATAATTTTCACTGAGTGTTAGATTTCTATCACAAATGGTTTAGGTGTATCCAGATGGGTTGGACTGGATTACCTATAGTACTGCTATTGTCAGCAGTTTTGTAATTCTAAGATAGGAAAAAAAATATTTTGGGTTTGGACAGGAGTAAGATCTTCCAGATTCCTTGGCAAGATCAGATGAAGCATCAAAGCTAGAACAGTTTTCTAAAAATTAATGGTATAATTTGGAATTAATGGCATTTATAAATAAAGATTTCACAGACTTTATGGTGTTGTGGTTTTAGACAAAGGTATTCTTACAAAAGAGGTTGGTAGAAGAGAAATTCTGTTTGAAAAAAGGAAATAAAAGAATCTACAGCAGTATATGTATAAAAATATAAGAAGTCATAATAATAATAACAACCATAATAATAATCACCATCATAGATAAAAGGAATAGGAACAGTTTCTGAGAGAAGGTTCTGTTAATAATTTCCATCATTCACAGCTGGAAGTGATTCTCACCTGAACTTTTGAGTATCGTCATCTCCATCAATTTAATTGGAAAAGATGCAAGTTATGAGGAGTGTCCCTGCCACACTAGGCTTGTCCCCTGCCACACAGGCCCTCCTCAGCAATCTTTTGCTGTAGGAATGTCTTTTCTCTCTAAGTCTCCTGCATCTGTCAATTTTTTTTTCTGGTATTCTACGTGTCTCTTCTCTCTTAGGTGATTTTCCTAGTTTAGACTAATTTTAAGTAGTAGCCTACATCAATGTCAACCTCAATAAGAGTAAACAATATGCCCTGGAGGCCAAAAGAGTCAGCTGAGGTGCATTAGGCACCATTTAGCTAACCAGCTGAAAGAAGTGATATCCCATTATAGTCAGCATTGCAGCAGCCTCACCTTGAGCACTATGTTCTTTTTCTACTCTGAAATATAAGAAGGATGTAAAAATATTACGAAGTATGCAAAGGATGTCAACAAAGATGGTGCAAGGGTTCTTCAGTGAGAGGGTGAACTATGCAATAAACAGTTGAACAGTACTCAAAAAGCAGTTGGACAATGCTCTCAGATGTGGTTTAACTTTTAGGTTGCCCTGTGTGGAGTTGGCATTATTCATGGGTCCCTCCCAACTGAGGATATGCTATTAAATTGGGGTAGGAGAGGAATCATTTGTCAAGGAAGAATAAAAATATAATTAGCTACTTAAAATCACAAGAAATAATTGCATTTTCAAACAAATTACATGGTTTCTTTCCTGAATTTTCATTTAGCATTTTTAAGAATCTCAAACAAATATATGTTCAGAAAAATGCACTTATCAAATGCTTAAGTGTACCAATTAAGCACCACTTCCAGCTTGACATTGTGAGATCAGTATGAATTATTTCTATGAATCAGGACACAAAGGGAATCTGATTCAAATTAAAAGGGAAAAAAAAAACAACCCACCCAACTTTGTCTCTATGAATAGTAAGTTAAATATATATGTCTGGTTTAGTACAGATTTCACTTTATTCTTTGTGGTTTAAATGTCTTATGCAAAGAATTATAACAGAGCCTATTCTTCAGTTTGCATATGACAGCACTTATTCTCACAATTATTTTTATTCTTTCTTTTCTTATTCTTTATTCTTATTCTTTTTCTTTTATTCCAGATAGAATTTAGGGTTATGATTTACTGTCAAATTCATTATTTAGTGCTTTGTCGTGTAATGATATAGAATTTACATCAAAACACTTATTACAATGATTGCACTGTATTTTCTTTGACATTATGTATTTCAAATTATTTTTAAGTATGTATGAATGTTGTACGTAAAACCTTTAAAAATAATCTTTTGTGCTTTCTTATTTGACAAGGTTTTCTTATTAAATCCTTGCTTTAGGTGATTGAAACTGATTTTAATGAAGAAGTGATTTATTTAAACTGATAAAAAAGCAACACTTCATTTTATTTTATTTTTTTCCAGTCCACCCACTTTTAGCAGCAGAAGAAAGACTTTTAAGCAGTATATTTTTTTCTTTTCTTTTTTAGCTTTTTTTTTTTTTTTGGATACCCTACAGAGCTCTTGTTATAGTGTAACATGTATTTTCTAAACTATGCGAATAAATTATACATCAAACTAAAATGTCATATTTGATTAAAAAAGAACCTATTCAGACATTTTGACTTCTAACCTTTCTTGTGAAAGTAAAGGATGGTACCACCATTGTGTTTGCTTTTAACTAAAGATACAGAATATAATGTTTAAAATCTGTTAGGATAGGTTTAGTATTAAGAACCTCTTGAGACACAGTTTCCCAATGATCTTTTGCAGTAGTGAACAAAGACACGCACTTATGTGAAAAGAAAAGAGGCTCTAGACAATGCTGAAGTGGGAAAGCTTGATAATTAATGACTGCCATTAAGATATAGCCATCATCTGTTTATAGGCCATATATACATGCATGTGATTCTTCTAGTTGACCTTGAAGACATATTCAACTCACCTGAACATATCCTCAAACAAATCTGTGACATAAAGGTAATACATTTCAAGGCAATACCAATAAAACAGATTCCCTGGCAGATAGGCAGGAGCAATCCTGTAAGAAAATTCAGCAGCCATTAATTTATCACATCCTAGTGGTCTGTGGGTATTTTTTTGTTTTTTTGTTTTTTTTTTTTTATTAAAATTAACCACCAAGTCATTTTAGAAGAGGCTTACTGCTTTATGTCATTCTTAAAAGTTTTCTGTTTGTGCCACAGAGTTTATTTGCCCACATGCACCTCAGATCTGTCTGCTACCCCAAAACTCTCACAATACACAAAGCCCTTACATTATGTCCCAACTGACTTAAAATGAAAAAAATTAAAAATATATTCACAGATACTTGGATACACGCTAATCCTCTTTGTGAAAATCCCAGTTCTATCTCCTCTTGTTCACAACTGATCTTACCCTTCCAGCTTTATTATTCTCAGAAAATGTGGAATGGAAAGAATCTCCCCCATGGAAAACTCTGCATTCCTGCAGTCAGGGTATTCCAAAAGACAAGTTTCAGTGGTGCATGCTCCAGAAGAAGTGCCTAGGTAGGTATTGACAACCAGTTTAGACATTTACCTCTCTTCTGCTATGTGGCCTGGGTAGTAAAACGTGTGTGAAACTGAGCAGACCAGAGAACAAGACGCATCAGGGATAAGAAAACTCCCTGTACAATAGTTGTGCATCTACAGCAATGGCCTGTTGTACCCATTAAAATAAAATAAATTGTACCCGTTTAAGATTAGCTTAGCTTGAACCAAAAGAGAAGGCCACTAATGTAGCATAACTGTATGAGCTAGCAGGACTGGTATCACCCTCCTAGCAACAGACCTTATCCTAACTGTGCTTTATGGTCTTTCTACAAGGTCCTCGTCCTGGACCTTTAAGCTTTTTATCAACTTGTGAGAAGAAACTACTGTGTGAGGTACACCTTGAGATCTATTTAAAAAAAAGAATTATTTAGCTGTACATTTTAAGTGTAAGATTAAAGCAAAGGCCTTGAAAATATAAGTGCAAATTGCAAAGAGACACCTGAAAATTACATTTGCTGATGAGAATTACACTTGCTGATGGACAGCTATTAGGCAATGAAAAAACACAGCCAGAGAGACAGGGGGGAGAAAGGGAAAAACTACAGTTGTTTTAAGGAGCCCATCAGAATGAGGCATCTGCTGTGACCTGGGGAAATTATTCCTTTTGCCTCTGTTGTGCAGTGCATAGTCCAGGATGGATGTCAAAGACTGGGAACACTCCAGAAAGTCAAGCATCTTACAAATGGGCAAGATTCTGAATTTGAGAGTGAGTGGAGCTGAGCACCCAATTATGCACTTAATCACTTCATCTCTGGCTTTTTTTATGCTTGTGAACATGATCACCTTGACCTTGGCATCTAAGACCATGGGGGGCATGTAGCCATCAGTGCTAACAATACGGGATTACCTCCAAGGTGGTGTAGGACCTCATTGGTAAGGCCTGACTGCATTAAACACACAGTGATAATGACTGAAAATGATGAAGAACTACTACCACTGAATTTTTATTAAATAATTTTAGTCTTATAGAGGTTGTTTTAGAGTTCAGAACTACTTTGACCTGTCAGTCTTTTAATCATTCCCACTACATAGAACTCCAGTTCCCTAGGTGATATATATATATATACACACATACAATATATACATACATATCCAACTACAACAGTTTAAATTATAGTCAAAATTATATATATCAATATTCTAACTGCATTAAACTTTAGAGAGAGCGGGTCATATTTCCTCACAGAACTGTAAGGCTATCATATCTTTGAAAACCTGAGGAAACTTTAATATTTGAATTTAGTGCTTGGCTCAGCCATTTCTAAGTGTGGTAAAGTGGGACTTGCTAAGAAACTGCCCAATGAGTTATTTTTCTTTCACTTGAATGTATTTTCATTTTATCTGTCATGGCTTCATCATTCTATATTCATAAACTAGGATTCTGAATTAATCAATTACTTTTGAATGGACAGATAATAAGTACTTTAAGAAAATATAATTTCCTTTTTTTTTAATAAATTTATATGGCATTTTTATATACATACATTGTTGTTGTGTATTATGAGACATTATGTAAAGATTTTATTTAACGTTGCTTAGATTTGCAGTAAGATTTTATCAGCAGTCAGAAATTCCTTTTCCTCATTGACTTCACTGCATAGCAGCCCAGAATCAGGAAAAGGAACCTACACTTCATAGGTTATTCAAATATTGGAATTATATACTCACCTGCTATCATCAATTATCTCCTCTGTATCTATAGTGTTTTTTGACATGCCCCTTGCTATCCAGATGTTTTCTAGGCTGAATGCTTAAGAAATAATGAACTGCTTTAAAAATACTTTTGGGATCAATTTATTATAATGCTCACGTAAAGTGACAACAGGGAAGAGGAAGAAAGGAAATTAAGTGACTAAGTATGTGTACTTCAGGTTTGAAACATCCTTTTTTCATCAGTCAGTTGTTGCTTCTACACAGATTGAAAAAGGCTTAAACTGGATTTACAGAAAGATACAGTTCTGATAAGATGAAGCTTTTATGCTTTTCCATTATACCAAGTAGTCCGATGTTCATGGGTGTACCATGCTAAGGCTGGGATTTGGGCATATCTTGAATAAATGGTTGCAGTCACTTAGTTTTAAATATCTGAGGTAGATGACAAAATCTTGGGTAGTCCTAAATTTCCTGAATTTTCTGTATAGCCAAAGGACAGGCAGTAATACATAAATTAAAATTTTAAAATCGATCAGCAACTTTATATGTATTAAAAGCATTATGTTGATTAAGTAAATTATCTATGCTGCAAATAATTTTGTCCAAATGTAGATGAGATGATTGTTACTCCATTTGTCAACACAAATAGATCTTGCCAGTGCTGAGTCCATCATACAGCTTACAAACTATTTCTCCAGCTTTGCACAATCCTGAGTTGATTCTTGACAGCACTATATAGCCTATCATATGTCTGCTGGCTTTTTCTCCATTTCTGCTGTTCTTCAGCCTTCAGTTACTGGGTAAGATGAAATATTTAGTCTGCTGTGAAACATATGGGGCAGGCAAAATGGAACTAGAGGTTTGATTCACATGATTTGTATATCTTTCATCAATAAATTAGGCCTGTAAGAACTGATATGGAAGCTGCAGAGAACTCCATCAATGCCAGGGTACAGGAGGTAAAGCAAGGAAAAGCACTTTGAAATCAAGCTGAATTGTTCCTGATAAATCTTTTGTTGTGACCAGGGACCCTTTTGAAGTAATCCAGCATGTAGTTCAGATTGCCAAGGAATTTAGATAGACAAAGTGAAAAAAATATAATAGAAAGGCTCAATTTTTTGTTTTGGTTTGTTTGGGGTTTTTTTGCATACTTGTATCTGTGGTTTAGTGGGTTTTTTTTTACTTTAGAAAATGGTACAGACATCTTGTACACATTTGCTCTTGCCTTTGGAGATTGTTAGGCACTGGAAAAATTTGAAGCCTGAATAAAAGTCCTCAAAAAAAAGCATGTCAAATTTCTTGCACTTAAATTATGATTAGAATCCAACAGAAACAGAATGTTCTTTGAGGTGTCAGCGTGACTAAGGAAGAAAAAATGCCATTGAGAAGAAAGATTAACATGAAACAGCACACTGCTTTTACAGGTTCTTTTAAAGAACAGACTCCAGGCAAATCAAGATAAAGCTCTGAATCAACACTGACCATTACACCGTAGTTGAAAGGGGAGCAGAATTCCTGAATACTAATCTTTCCAATGCCAAAAAAAAAAAAAAAAAAGAAGGTTCCTAACCAATATAGTAGGATTTCCCAGTCACACAGACGTTTGGGTCCTGTCTGCAGTTAATTGGATCTGACCACCTTAGAACTGGTGTGTGAGACACCAATTTTCTGCCCAATTTTTCTGACTATTTGCCTCTATATTCACCCTTGGACCTCTCTTGTGGAGCTTAAAATGTACTCCCTTCCTTTTCAAAGGAATTGAATTCAAAGGAATTAAAAAACCTGATCTAAAATGTCACAGCTGCCTTTTTCACAGTAGCTCAGGTGTTACAGCACTCAGACAAGATGGGCCGAGCAGCCTTGATACCCTCTGTTCTCTGGGATAGTTCTAGTCCGCTTTTTTTTTCCTCCTCACTGACTGATCTCCTCCCCACTTTACCTGGCCCAAGTAGTGTTTTTCCATATTTTCTCTAAAATGGAGACATTACTTGAAACCATGACTTGGGACAGAGAAGAAGGCATGAGGAAACATTATCCTCTGACTCACCTGCTTCCCCTGAAAGAGAAGTGGGTTTATTTTCCTAGCTTTATGGGTTCAGTAACATTTTATGATGCAGACAACATGTACTAAGCATGAGTTAATTGCTTAAAGGCACAATCATTGAGTTAAATTGGGGCAATGCTGTGCATGCACAGGAGCAGGCTACAGTATTCTGTAAAATGTAATGTTCAAAATTAGACACTACTATAAGTTTTGAGCATCTCTAGGGTTAAGCAGATGCTGGTTCTCAGGATCATTGGGGTACTAAATTCTGCCAAGTCTTTCTTAAGGCACATGAGTCTTTTTTTGGATCTGGCCCTTAGCTTCATCTGAATTTCTTTCAAAACTGATTTATTTATAGCTGCCCATTATGACATATGACATACTGCATAAATATCAAGTCACTGGGATGGGCATATGCAACATATTTTCCCACTTTGACTGGGGGAGAAGAGAGTAACAGAAAAATTACTTATAAAAGGTGTAGATGAAGTAGAGCTTGTGTGATGTGCAGGCAAAATTTCTGATGGATTTTCCCTTCCATATACATCAAAGGTCTGACTTGAGAGAATTAATCTATTTCCTGTTTTCAGTAAATTCTTCCTAGGAATTAATTTTTGAATGTTAAAGGAATTAATTTTATGTAAATTAGAAGAACACTGAGCTTAAAAATAGTCATATATATTCAAATCTGTAATGTGGAACAATAGGTTGATTGGTTACATTTTATTATAATAAAGTGTTCATTTTGCCTGGTATAAGAGAAATTTAGTCCATAGTGTTTCTTTTCTCCCTCAAATTGTGACAGAGTACATTCCTTAAGTCAACTAATTTTTTAACCTCAGCTTTAATAATATGAACTTTACATCAAGAGTAAAAATTTTATTTTTTATTTAATGAGCTATTTCTTTCAAGACCATTTTTTCAGACCATTTTAAGGCTGCCTGTACGTATGTAATACGCTCTTTCTCTTGCAGAGGCTGGACCTATAACCCCACATTTTTTCAGAGTGCTCAAATAAAATACAACTATTCCACATTCTGAAGTGATCCCAGACAGAGGGATGACCAGGCTAGTGGCACTACAAAGCCGTGATGCCATTAAGCTAGACAAAGAAGTTTAATACCACTTTGAAAGAAATACACAGATTAAATAATGAATGTATGTAAGGTGCATACAGGTAAATGTCTTCTGTAGCACAAACTACTGAAAATATCACCTTGCACTTGAATAGGTATTTGCCATCTAATTTCTGCCCTGTGAGTTAATTGAGTCTCACAAGTACAAGGTGATTTTTTTCAGCTGCATTATAATACATAGCTGTATCTTATGAAGAACATTTTTACAGCACAACAGGGTTTTTCAGCCTCATAGAAATTCTGTTTCATGGGTATTTTTCACCCACCTTTCCCTAGTAACTAATTACACAGCAGCCCACTCTCAGCAGACATTTTCACAGATGAAATACAGATCTTGTAATTGCACTACAGCTCCACTTCCTATCTATTTCTCACTTAAGCATCTCAAAATTTAATTGAAGTAGTCATCTGCATGTTCAGCTTTACACTGAAGAATGAAAATAACCATATTTAGATGATCAGTTTCTCTTGATTTCACTGACCTATGGCTTTCCTAGATGGGCCACACTACCTTATAGGGGTTCTTCATCTTCTAATTTACTTCTAATATATAACAATGTGTACTGTTTTTCCTTAAATTATGTAAGAAGCAATATTCAAAACCACACACATATCATCTGATTAAGCACTTTAGATCAGTGTGAGAATGCTCATTTTAGAATACAGAGGTAGCAAATTTAGACCAAAGAAAAACACCTGTGAAAATGTTATTTTGTTTTTTTTAAAAAAAATACTTATTTCTAAAAACAGATAAAGTAGGAAATTTTTTTCCAACTCTTTCTCTAAAAAAAGGAAAAACCAAAAAAAAAAACCCCAACCCCCCCACCAAGCCTCAAGACTGTGAAGCTAACAATTTCCAGACAATTTCTGGAGCTTCTTGGAACCTTCCATGGGATATGTTCTTAAAGGGATTACTTCCTTGTAAATCCCAAGCATCCCCTCACTCTGTACCACATCTTATATAAGTCTGAATCACAGCACAAAGCAGCAAAATTATGTACCACTATCTAACAAGATTATCTTTAGTGGGATGTTTGGGTCAAATGTCAAAAATATTTAATCATACTGTATATCCAGAACACTGGACTGTAGCTTCAAGATATAAGATAGAGATTAAAAGTCTCCTGTAACCAAATGTATAGATTTTAACACCAATTAGTAAATCATGAAATTCATAAGCTATGCAGTACACATATTCTTCAAAGAAATATTTGGGTAAAGTGATATATAGTACTTCTATTTATATATATTGTTTTAATTTAAACAGGCTGCTTACATATTCTTTTTCTCATGCCAGGGTGTGTTTGCTTAAACACTCATTTCTCACTAGGATGTTTTAAAACAAAGTTTGTGTGAAAGTGATATTCCAATCACATTATATAGTATGTTTTACTACATATTACACTAATTTCCAGGCCAGTCAGATTAAGGAAGTACAAGCACGTTACTATTTGTAAGGAACATAAGTTCAAGAATCTAATGACTATACAAAGATAATTTATGTCAGGACCTGAAACAGATTTTTGTGATTTCCGTGGCTTTTAAATTCAGCAGAGTGATTCAAAAGAGATACGGTGAAACAGTGCTATTTTTGACTCCGTACACATTCAATGGATATTTAAGAATCTTAACCAAACTTTGGTGAACCTGTCTATTGATTTGCTTATTCAGTATTTCTTAAAAAAAATCCATCCTTCTCTCTATGAGTCAAAATACTGGGGTGGTGTGGAGGTGGGGGAGAATATTTGCGATCTGCAGAATCACAGAATGACACAGAATTACAGAATGGTAGGGGCTGGAAGGGATCTCTAGAGATCCACTTGTCTACCCCCTCTGCTCAAGAAGGGGGTGATTACCTAGAGCAGATTACACAGGAACATGTCCAGGATGGTTTTAAATATCTACTATTCCATAGTCTCTCTGGGGATTACTTTATTTATCTTGTAATGTGAAATTTGATGATGAAAAAGTAGTTCCAAGACACATACTCATCCTAATTCAAGCCACAAACCTTTGTACTGCTATTCTGATTTCTTATACAGCTGTGCAAAGTTTTTGCTCCTCTGTCCTCTGTTCTGGGCTTCCACTTTCAGAACCTAGCTGGAATAATGAAGTAAAGAATATGTCTGGGTTTATATCAGATGTTTTATACAATTTATGTTTCCATGCACTACTAGATGTTTTAGACACCATGCAATAAAATGTACAGAAAAAAAAAAAAAAGTAACAAAGCCAAAAAAACCCCACCGAAACTAAATCACTTTTCAAATGAGAATGCTATTTTAAAAAAGGTTAAACCAACAACTGAAAAAAAATTGAACAAGATATTCTGATAGTGCAATGTTTTTTCAGTTTTTGAGAATATGCATACCTGTAATTCCAAGTACCACACACACACAAAAAAAAAAAAAAAAAAATTCTTGGCTCTGCTCCTAAAAATTGCAAAATTGCAGTGTTTTTTCAATGAAGTTAAAGGGACAGAGTACATCATTATAACCCAAGGCAGTGCCCAGATAGCTGTGTGCATACAACCAGGGTCACACAGAATGAAGGCTGCACAGCACTACCATTTATCTTTGAGAGCATCACATCTCAAGTCACAAAGAAAAGGCAATAGCATTCATGACCTCACTGCCCTGTGTCTGCTCCTGGGTGTATAGTTATACACTAAACAACCAGACTGCCGAATGAGGCCCTAGTATATAATAAAGTAAAAACACCAGAAGATTTTATGCTTTTTCCCCTTTTTCCCTTGTTTCCCCTTTTTTTCCCTGTCTTTTTCTAAACCCATCATCCTTACACACCAAGATATCATCTTTCTAATTTTTGTCATCATTCTGCCATCATTTTGCACCCTTTGTCAGCCAAAAGCAACAAAAGTATGTTAAGGTAGAATAAGTGCAGGAAGATAAATAGGATCAAGCCAATAACTTGAGGATGGATATCTTACACATATTGCAAAAATTATGTGATTCATTAAAGCTTTGGAACTTGTTCTGGTAGCAGATACTGACTAGACAGAAAGAAACAGAAGCACTGGGAAGCTAGTGATGAGCAATGAAGGACACAGAAAACACACCCTGGCTCACCTCTCATTATGGTGTGTATCAGAAACGTTTCACTGTAGGTGAACAAGCGGTCTGACTGACATCCATGTGAGACCAGCATCTTCTCTTCCATATTATCTTCTGGGCTTATATGATGCATGTAAACCACAAGCCTTGAAAAAAACCTCAAAATTATTCACAGATATTTTCAGAGAAATTCATTTGTTTCACAGCTACTGAGAATCAAAAAATCTGAGATTATTTGGGGAAGTTCAGTCCCTGTTACAAGAATTAATATTCCTTTAGGAACCTAATATTGATTCAAGAATGCAAATTAAACCTTTAAGGATTGAAAAACCTAGTCTAGAAGGAAGATTGATCAAAACGTTGTTCTTTAACCAGTGTTTTTGACTGGTCTAGAAAAACAAGTTTTATAGATTCTCTTTCTTCAGAGGTAAATGGCTTCAATAATTTAAAAATAATTAAATTGGTTTATTTAATTTTTGGCCCAATAAATGGCTGTCCTAAGGAGTGACTGATGATGGGAGTCAGAATTGTTACACCCTGGTATATTCAACAAACATGGGGTTTTTTTTGTCAAATAACTGTTTTTTTGAAAAAGAGTAATACATTATGGTTTTTTTAAGAAACTGGGAGTGTTTTTTCTGATGGAAACAAGGCCTGAGTTCGTTGCATAGCTGTAAAACTGCTGGTTTGGTATTTTTCCTAAAGATGAATAAAATACAAGAACACATGGAAATTTGAAATTTGTATTGCCAAATATGCTCCAAGCTTCACAGAAACTGTGTGGATTTTTTTCCCCTCAGACTTCAGTCTGGCTATATTCCATCAGACTAGTGGACAGTGGCCTTGCTCCCTACTGACAGGATATCATAATCTAAGAGTTTGGTCTTGCAATATGAAAATACTTTTGTATTAGGCCTAAAGCTGATTTTATTTGGAAAAAAATGATATTTGTTTTTTGACTTCAGCAGATGCTTTCTAGCTCTAGCAATTTTCTTGAGGATACACACCCAGCAATCTAACAAACCACACTAATGCATTATTATCCTCAACTATTTCATGTCTTCCTTCTATTTAATGTCTTCCTACTTCAGAGCAGATCTATAATTTATAGAGAAATTCAGCTAATTGCAGAGAGTAGGCTCATGTTTCACATGTGAAATACTTCATTATTTCATTTAGAAGAAATCAGCAGTGTTGACAGCTTGGTAGACATGAAAAAGACCTGGTGTGCACAGCATGGTGTGGCAGGAACTGGCAAAAGTCCTTTGTGTTTTTTCTTGTTTTGTATTGAGCTGTTCTGTTAATTCTGCTTGTCAGATCAGTAATTCTGTGTCAGAAAGGAACATAAGACTATTCACCTTCAGGATCTGCATGATCACAGACAAGACAAACATGTCAGAGAGACAGAATATGTTGATGGTGACATATCACTGAAGTCTTCTACTTTTCATTTAGTTATCATTCAATCACATTCAACTGTTCATTAAATAGAGGCAAAATTAACCTGCAGCTTCTAAGAGTAGATCATGTGTCTTTGTGCATACAGAGGCACGGTTTTAAAGTATAAATGTAATATGAAGAGAAAGATACGTGATTGTGGTTATTGCATAATATGTTTAATTTTAAGTATAGAACGTTTCATTTATTAAAGACAGAATAGCAAAAAAATAAAATCCATGATGCAGATTTCTATATTATGATGTAGTATGATAGAATGTGTTTAATTTCTACTTTAGTTTTAATAGTTTTCTTTCAAATTTGTATCATGGTATAACAGATATTTGGTCCTTCAGAACTCTTCAGACATTGTTTATAAATATTCAGCAAATTTTCATCATGAGGTAAAAAATTCTGTATTTCTCTAGCTCAGAACACAGTGCAACATTGCTGTTAATGTAGGCAGCAATATACTAAGCCAAATGCAATGCAAGGAAACTTTGAGAGGCAATACCCAAATGCATCTTGCAATGGTGCTGTATTTTGTACATATTTGCATTATCCACACTGTCTGCAAAAAAGCAGAGATAAGCTTAATTTAATTATTCATTAATTTCTCAGGAGGCTCACTGAGCATCTAATTTAGCTCAGTGAAGCTCTGCTTCTTCTTCCTATTTTCCATCTTCTTCAAATTTAGAAAATTACCCAAACCAGGTATATCAAAATAGATTCATCTCATGTTTAATTCTGGAGGAAAAATAATTTCACCTGAGATCTGCTGTGATGTTGGTTAATAAGCTACCTGAGATGACAGAAACCCAACCCTTCCCTCAGTATGAACTGCACTGCATTTGTTTGCTTCAGTGAAACAAAGCAAAGGCTCTAGCCTCGAGGTCTCTGTGATGCCTAGGACTGCAAGGATTGTTTTCTGGTTAGCTGACACCTTCTTGCAAACTTAATAGGAAGATAAATGGAAAACAATGAAAAGTTTTAATTCTTTTGCAATGCTTGGAGAAGTCCTGTTACACAGCTGCCTTTGGAGATCAAAGCCTGAATGGTGTGGAAAAATGTCATTGGTCTTACTTGTGAGTATGTTCTTTGTTAGCAGGTATAAAGTGAGCACACACTCTGTTTTTACTCTGATGTACTGACTTTCCTAAAGATTTTATTCCTTGAAATTTGGTTGCATCTGCTGAAGGATCTGAGAAGACCTAGACAGGACATAAGAAAAAAGCTGCATCTTCTTGCCAGGGCTGCCAAAGAGAACTCTGAAATGAAAGGTATCTCAGGAGAATTTCAAAGGGTATCTCAAGTATCAATTGACAGTGATGCCATCAGTGACACAGAGCACAGTTTACTTTCTTTTCTGTTCCTAATGTTGCAGCATCTTCCATCTTCCCTTTTGTGTTCCAGGTTTCACAGTTGTCCTAAGGGAATAAAAATAAATAAAATTCCCCACTTTATTCTTAAGATTAACACTTCAAATCCATATACAATGGAGAAGCAAATTTAAATTTAAAATACATAACTCTTGAGCCAGAGTAAATTTTTTATGTATGGAAGATTCTAGAGGTTTTTTTAATGCTCATAAAAATGTCTTACCTGAATAACCTTCAATATTTTTGATAACCAGAAGTTCAGAATCTTTTTCTTCCACAAACTAGATTTCTTTGTTTCAAAAACCTGTTTGGAAGCTTTGCTCTGCAGGTGTTTGACCATGGCTTCCTGGGAAGTCTGCTCTTTGTCTTCTGTGGTCCCTGTGCTTGGTGGTGTGTTTCAAAACAGTTCTCATTCTGGAAAGATTGATTATCCCCAGGAAAGAATTCCGGTGCCTTCACACCCCACTCAGGCAACCATCAGTTCATCAGTATTGCAAGACAGGAGGGTGCTTTTGTTTTGCCTCACTAAATGTTAACACTAAACTGTGAGGTTAATTTCTTAAAGGCAAATATAAAAAAATCATATGACATCAGCAAACTATTCAATTAACAACCTTTTGCAAGCCTAATTTGAAAAGAATACAGATTTTAGGGACTAATTCACGTGGCCACAGAATGTTTCCATCAATATAAGAATCTGACATGTCTATATATGAAAGATTTATCCCTAGCATAAACATGGGAATTCTAAAGGTTTTTATGTAGATTATGTTTATATACGGGGGCATATATTGTGAGAAACACACCCCCAAAAGACCTTCTAGCCTCAAGGATAACAAAATTAAAATAATAGACATGTAAAATATCGTTAGACATAATACTTCAATGTTGTGGTTTAATTTTTAATATTAATCTTCAATGGGAAAATTAGTTGCAGCTTTAACTAAATGTTAGTGGAGACTCTATTTGCAAAAGTCTGGGCCACTCAGAATACTTATTCATGGCAATAAGAGATGAAAAAAAAATTATTAAAGAATGTCCTCATTTAAATTAAACATAATATTAAATCAAAAACATCTTCACATAGAAAAAGTACTATATATAGATAATTCTTCAATTTAAGATGGATAGGAAGCTCATACACTGGTATTCAGATACTTTATATATATTCTGTATGTGTGCATGGAAACATTTTGTGAAAGAGAACATATGATTACAAGTTGCATTCACTGTTTTTATCCATCCAAGTTAAGTATTAATCTGAATAGTACATTCATCAGTCAGGAATGGTTTAGGCTTTTGACATGATGGATGGTCTGGAAGGGCTCTCAGTATGGTTTTCATGATTTTATTTTAAATTATGCTTATGCCATTATGATTATCATATCTGTGCTTCTCAAAAGATATTGCATAGCAAAGCTAGTTTCTGAAAAGGGTGTTCTAGATCTAGATGTAGGAGATTTACACAAAACGGAAACAGTTACAAGCAAAGACCAACATTTTTTTTGAACCTTAGAAAATAATGCTGATAATAGGATTTCTATATAAATGAATTCCCAACACTCTTACACTTGCTGATATAAGCAGAAAATGGAAATTACCCTGGATAACAGCCTGCCACTTATCCACTTGAGGGCCTGCTTCACAGTACTGCATGCCAAGTGTCCACTCCATCCTAGTGACAAATACACCTCCCCATGGCTCTAAATGAATGGTTACAGCTGCAGTGATGCTGAAATGACCAGTTGAGTCAGTTCATGAACAAAGTACTGGTTTCTGAAAAATGACAGTTCTCTCATGATCACAGCACTTTTTTTTGCCATCATACATTACTATACTTTCAACTACTGTCAGTAATATTAGTTTTTCTCTTCCAACAGAAAAATTAATCATATTAATAGCATGAAAAATAAAGGTCTAAAGCAGCACACAGAAGTGATTCCTCCCCTTTTACTTTCTTCTATCCATCCACTATCCACAGTACAGTAATCTGTAAACATAGGTCGTCTATCCCTATCTATAGGGATAGTCACTAATATACATTAATATACATAGGGATTTCTATCTGTATTGCTTTGATTTATAGCATATTAGTCTATGATTTGATTCAAGACTACCATCAGGAAGCATAATGGCACCTTTAAATCTTGGCTGGTTCCTTGCTAATCAAGTTCCCTATTTTCTATGAAGCACTGTTTTTGGCACCATGTTTTAAAAATATCAGAACAGTATGCTTTCTTATAAGTACAGAACTGTGCCAGAAGATACCCTGAAACTATTTAATGCATGATCAAGAACGTTACCTTGGAGCTCATTTCCAATAAAGCTTTGACAGATGGAATAAATTTTTAACAAGTCCTAGAATCTAGAGTCAGGTCATTAACTTTCCATGTATATTAAATCAATAGTACAATCTCTGAAAACAATCTCTGCATATGAGAAAGAAACCACTGGACAGTATAGCATTTATCAACAGCTGCCAAGATATAAAGATTTCTGCTGTCTGAGCATTTGTGCACCCTGATGCCTTGACATAATTTTTGTCATTTTTGAACCTGAAATTTCAAGTGCTTGGCAGCTGGAAAGAACCTTACAGTTTCATTTGTTTTACAATGGTTTGCCCCAGGCAAAACCCTTTCATATTGACAAGACCTCACTTTACAAGATACATTACACTAAAATATGTTTGTCAAGCTTTATAAACATGAAAAAAGGCTCTTGCCAGAGAAAAGAGGAAGAAAATCCATCATTAAAAGGGAAAAAGGCCACTGTATCCTGTGCCAGAGAAGAACTACCGTGCATATATTACACAGGATAGATGCTAAAATTAAGCACTGGCAGTGTAGTTATCTACAACAGAATGATGCCCTAAAAAGGAGTGAATAATTTCATCCTAAAATGGACACTTAAAGCAGACAGAGTAACATACTTCTACTTCCTATAGATAGTAAAGTCAGTCTAGATAAAATGGTCAGATGTAGATATGTACATTTTCAGCTATACATATGTGCAATCAAATAGGAGGAATGTCACCTACAGGATCACATGAAGTTTGATACCTGATACCTAAACCAATAAATTCCCTGAATATAAAGGCAAATGAAACTGTTAAAAGTAGAAAAGCATGGCTATTACAAGACCTAGGAGAGACATGCAGCATAAGGTAGATTGAATAATCACTGTGTTCATTGTTCTGTCAAAATCACAAAGAAAAAATCTAGTGACTTAAATGATAGAGGCTTACATGTACAAGGCTTCTTTTAGATTCCTAGATTTTATGGCAGTGTTACAGGAAGATTTGTCTAATCCTGCCTTATCAGTGGTGTAAATTGGTACCTAAATCCCCTAGCATGGCATTTTCATAGGAGCATCAATCCGCACAGTGGCAAAGAGTAGTGGAAAACATTTCAAGTATAATGTTCTACCTCTTTTTTGTTTAAGAGGCATTTTCTAGAAAAATTGCCTTTGCACAAAGCCTGAAACAAAGCCTACTCCAATCAGCTGTGCAGGGCTACTTGTCATTGGGGAGTTTCAGTTTCACAAAAGTGAAAGACTTGAGTTTATTTATTCACATAAATGAAATACTTCTCTTCACCAACACAAAATACACTTAGGCACAGATTCAACAGAGTGTTATACTCTGGGCATTGCTACTATGAATTTCAATGCCTCAAATACATCCGTAAGGAAAATGTCAAAGGATTTAGGACTGTAAACACTATGTTGGCCTCTAGTCATCATATTTCTATTACATTTGAAATATATGAAATCACTTAAAGACATGCACCAAAAAGGTTTACCTACCTAAATTGAAAGAGAAGCAAGACTGCAAGTTCTGCTGATTCTGCTTCAGGACAGGTCAGCTTCCTGAAAACCCTCACATCTCTGGGACTGGTGCAGTCTGGTGCTCCATAAAAGCAAAATATTAATTATTTCAAAGTGGTGCTTAAGCCCAAGATACAGCTTCCAGAGTGTCCCAATATTATTTGAGTTCGATTCAAAACCAGAATTATTTTAGTTGTGATTTCCCACTAATTTGAGAAATCTCAAGGGAAAAGGAAAACAATAACTGAAGAAATGTGATTTCTTGAAAAGAAGAGTGAGTTGCAGTAAGGCTAGGAAAAACAAGAGTTGCATTAGAAATTCTAAAACTTAAGGGTATCTGAATCTTTCTTCTTTCCTACTACCCCTCAGTCATCTTTCTGCTGTCACATGCTACAGACATTTACCTTGCACCTTAGAGTTAATAATCAGGGGTGGGGAGAAGGGAATCCATTCACAAGGCTACACATAAAATCTTGAAATTTCATGACATGCAGTCATCACAGACCGCTGACTCAATTTTTAAAGCATGCAGACAGTCTATGGGTTTTCTGGCTCTAACTTAAATATGTATTTCTAAGTGAGTGAAGTCAACCCTTAGAGATTTTTTATGAGTCATTCCCCATGTAAATATTATTCCTTGGCACTAGGCTGATTCATATGCAGGGAATCAGGACTTCACTTTCTCAAAGTTGATCTATATGGCTACTAAGCTTTTGATTTAAAAAGGTTTACATAAGTCAGTACATAAAAGCCTTACTAAATGACTGAACACAGTTTTGCTTCACAGCTTTAACTGCTGGTCAATCTAATCTGTATTACTCAAAAGAGCTTTGACTCACTACCTGGTTAGTTCTGCTTTGTGTGATTTTAAAACTACTTTTACAAGAATGGGTCTGTGTAGACATACATAATTCCTAAAACCCAAAAATAGAATAGTTTCACTAATCTCAAGTTCAGGAGCTTTCTGGATTTATTGCCATCAGAATTCTGTATTATCAAGATATTCCACTAGCATGTGCTTGCTTCTGTTATGATAATGTGTAATGTTACATGATCTTTTCAGACCCCATTTTTTTCAAGTTCCAGGAAAAATTTCACATGCAAGGTGGACTTGCCTATAGCCATGTATTTTTAGATGAGGTATGAACAGTAAAATTATATAAACCTCAATTAAATTAGCTAGCTCCTTCTAGCTTTATACTGGACACTTGCAGATGTGCCATGGACAGGATATGCAGATTCATGACCTGAAAGATCATCCTACATTTATGGTTTCCTCTATCACTGCTTTTTTGTCCTGTTGAATTTAGAAGTCTTGCTGACATCTCTTCAGGCAGCAGGACATAAAATTGTTGTGGTGCATTTTTTTACAGTTCCTAGTAAGGAAACAGGCCCCATTTCCTCTGTGTTTTATAACATAAACCTGTATTTGGGGATCCTTGGCTGTTGTGGACTTTTTCTAAAAGATACATAAAAGGTGACTAAAAAGAGAGCTTACTACCAGTATGTTTACATCTGCTTTCAAAGAAGAGAAGTGTAGGGGTCTAGAAATTCAGCCTTGCTAAAACTTAGTCCAAGTTCTAAGTCCACATGCTGCTGATACACCCACAGAACTCCGTATCACTGGTTTTAATGTTATGTAAATGAACAGTAAATGCAGAGATAGCTGTCAGAATGAGGACAGGTAAAGGAAAATTCCCAGACCACCAAGGACCGATGGCCAGATCCATGAAAGAATGGAAGTACTTTGTATCTAAGTCCTGTCCCTTTGTGCAGGTAGAAATACTTCATCTGTCAGAGCAAATTGATGCACGTAGAACTATGGGCTACAGATGCTTACTGGTGAACTCTGCCACACCGTACCACACACTGCAGACATGACCTAAGCCTGCATACCAGCTGCCTAATGTAAAAGGCACCTCAGTTATCCAAAAGATTTCCTGTGTGTGTACAGCTGTATCTTTCAGTTTGACCAGTCCTATCTTTCCTAGGAAGACAAATAGTATAAGCCTAGAAAAAGTGGGTTTTTTTTAATTATTATTAATAATAACAAAAAGAATATTGCAAAGCTTTACACAAAGCTTCAGCAGATATTTAATGCTGCTATTAACAGGCAGGGTTTCTTGGTTTGAAAAAAAGTATTTGCTGCTTTTCAAAAGCACTCTCTTGTTTTGCTAGAGTTCTTTTGATATCTCATTTCCACTTCAGTACACAAAAGCCAAAGATTTCAGAGAAGATAGCAATGCCCCCACTCTCTGCAGGTTCTATTTACTAAATAAGGAGCAAAGCACAGAGGAAGCTTTGTCAAAGCTGGCTATGTCTGGGTTCTGATCCTAATTGAATTCACAAAGTTCAAGGAAACTCTTCAGCTCTGGAGACAAAATCCGGAAGGATCAATATGAAATAGTAGTTCTGGTCTCTGAAGGAAGATATTCTGGTTTAATGAAACCTAAAAAGGAAGATATTCTGGTCTAGTGGTGTGGAACTAGATGATCTTTAAGTCCCTTCCAACCCTAGCCATTCTATGACTCTGTGATCCTCACCATAGAAGATTAAAGGTAAAGAGTTTAGAATTAAGAAGGCAATTAAGTAATTTTTAGGTGAACTGCACAGTGGCTGCTTTGAACTCCAACCTAGAGCATTCACCCAGAGCTGAAGAAAAGGCACACTGATTATTTAACAAATTTTGAGGGACTATAATTTCATACAAGAAAGTGTGGACTCTGCAAAGCAAAGTGTTATCTTCATAAATTAACTGCTTTCTGTTCCCTCTTTAGTGCCACAGTCATGCTGACAGAATAGGTAAGTTTTTTAAAATAACATTTCCTTATTTTTCAGCAACACAGCTGGAATTGCTGATATAAGTAGACATGTATATGGTAGCTGGACATAGGATGGGTTTTGACGGGAAAAATTTAAGAAAGAGATCCGGTCAAAAATGACAGCTAAACTGAACTGAAGTGGAATTTAGAAGTGTTAATACAAACATTAGATTCCCTAACAGCACAGATACTCTTTTTTGTAGAATCATAGAATGGTTTGATTTGGAAGTGATCTTAAAGACCATCTAGTTACAATCCCCCTGACATTGGCAGGGACACGTCCCACTAGACCAGGTTGCTCAATGCTCCATCCAACCTGGCCTTGAGCATTTCCAGGGAGAGTGCATCCTCAACTTCCCTGGGCAACCTGTGCCAATGTCTCACCACCCTCATTGTGAAGAATTTCTTCCTAATATCTAATCTAAATCTATCCTCTTTCAGTTTTAAGTTTTAAGCCTTCATCCTATAGCTACATGCCCTCATACAGAGTCCCTCCCCAGCTCTCCTGTAGGCCTCCTTCATTGGAGGCCATCATATATTGGAAGGCCACTATAAGGTCTCCTCAAAGCCTCCTCTTCACCAGGCTGAACAATCCAAAATCTCTCAGCCTGTCTTCACTGGAGAGGTTCTCCAGCCCTCTGACCATCTTCATGGCCCTCTGATCATCTTTGTGACCCTCCTCTGGATTCACAGGTTTGTGTCCTTCCTGTGTTGGGATCTCCAGAACTGGACACAGTAGTCCAGGTGAGACCTCATAAGAGTGGAGTAGAGGAGAAAAATCACCACCCTTGATCTTCTGGGACATACTTGTTTGATGCAGCCCAGGATATAACTGTTTTTCTGGGTTACAAGCACACATTGCTGCCTCATGGTGAGCTATTCATCTACCACGACTCCCAGGTTCTTCTCCTCAGGGCTGATTTCAATCCACTCTCCACCCAGCCTGTAACTGTGCTCTATATTGTACCAATCCATGTGCAGGACCTTGCACTTGGCCTTGCTGAACTTCATGTGGTTTGCACAGGGACACCTCTCAAGCATACCAAGGTCCACCTGGATGGCTTCCCTTCCTTCCAGACCTCCTGAGGGTACACTCTATCCCATCATCTATGTTGCTGGCAAAGATGTTAAACAGCACCATTCCCAATACCAGCTCCTGAGTAAAATCAGGTGTCACTGATCTCCATTTGAACATCAAGCCATTGACAGCAACTCTTTGAGTGCAAACATCCAGACAGTTCTTTATCCAATGGGATTTCTATCTGTCAAGCCCATGTGTCTCCAGTTTAGAGACCAGGATGTCATCTGGAACTGTGTGAAACGCTTTGTACATGTCCAAGTAGAAAACATCAGTTGCTCTTTCCTGATCTATCGACACTGTAACCCCATCATAGATGGCCACCAAATTGTTAATGTATGATTTGCGCTTAGTGAAGCCATGTTGGTTTTACAAATCACCATATTTTCCATGTGCATCATTTCCAGGAGGATCAATCCATGACCTTGCCAGGCACCGAGGTGAGGCTGACCAGCCTGAAGTTCTTTGGGTCTTCTTGTTTTCCCTTTTTAAAAATGAGTGTATATTTATTTTTTTCCAGTCAGTGGGAACTTCACCAGACTGTCATGTTTTCTCAAATATGATGGAAAGAAGCTTTGCAGCTTAATCTTCCAGTTCCCTCATGATTAATGGGTGTATCTTATCAGGGCTCATGAAATTATTCTCTTTCAGATTCCTTAGATGGTATCTACATCTATCATGGGTGGTTCTTCATTCTCCCAGTCCTTACCTTTCCCTTTTTTTTTGATTTGGGCAATGTGACTTGAGCACTTGCCAGTGAAGGCTGAGGCAAAAAAATCAGAGTACCTCAGCCTTCTCCATACCCCAGGTATCCAGGTCACCCATTTCCTTATGGAGAAGACCCAGTAAAAGTGACTTAAGCTCTAGTCCCTATTAAACAGACCACTTTTATGTACTCCATATGAATCAAAATCAAGATTTATAGATCTTTCCCTAGCTACAAGAAGAATTACTGATTTCATGGGTGCAAGATATACAGTATTTCTCCTCATGAGATTCAAAGCCTTTCGTATGTCCTATTCATACCCAATAGCATTCATGCTGTATAAAAGCACAGAGCACACAGTAATTTCTTGAGGGAGAATTGTGCTTATTTTGGAAAAGAACAGTTATGCTGACCATTTGCTTTTTTGTTTGATTTGAGAAGTCTTTTGTCCCTTGAGGGCAAAGTAGATGGAAATGTGAACAAAATCTGAAACACCTCATCAAAAAAGCACACCCAGATGCGTATCTGCAACAAATGTAACAAATGCTTACACCATCTAATTTAGCTGCTCTATTTTCTGCTGCCTGCTCACTCACCCATCCTTCTGGAAATGTGAAAGGGCTCAGTTTTCTTCTTTGTGTTCCCCTGCTTTATGGGCTGAATTATGACTGTCTCTGGGGTATTACATCCCCTCCCTATTTCTTGCTATTGCTTATGGCAATGCATAGCTGAAGCAGACAAAACCCTGAGTCATTAGATGCAGATCCTCTCAGCCATTTCTTATCTGAGCAGAACTTCTTGTGCCCGTGTTGTACCATCCATCAAAACCAGTATTTGGGGTGCCTGCTTATGGCAGAGGTTGTTTCCAGAAAGTATTTTAACTACTTAGGCTGCTCTGAAGAAGAAACAAGGTTTAGGCAATCATCCCATTTCAATAAGTGTTTGTGCCTGTGTGTCTACACTTTCTAATTACTCCAGCCAAATCTGACACTTTGGGAAAGGTCTCACAGGTCCTGCGATTTTCATGAGCACTGGCAACTGTATAGAAAAGCACTGTTTGTACCTTGGCAAAGAGAAAGGTGCAGCTGGAGGTCTCTCCTTGTCCTACATGGTTCACATGGACCCCAAGCCCTCTGAACAAGTTAATTCTAACTGCTGAAAGTATTAGACAATCACAAACCCAACCACTGAACAAAAAGATATGATAAAAAAAGCTTCAGTGATTCTACTGCTCCTGTAAAGGTTTGATAATACTTTTTCTTTTTTCTAAAGTCCTTTCCAAGCTAAAGAAAATAAATACAATATTATTATCATTAATATAGTCTTTGGCTAACATTGGCAATAGCAGTATTTAAAGGCATAAGAGAAGTTACAAATATTAGCTAATAGTTTTGAAAAGTGTCTTACTATCCTAATTTTAGTATAGTCTAAATAAATTATACTCTGTCCTGTACGGAGATCAGTAAAATAACTTCTATAGCACGTCTAAATGGAGCCAAATGGAGCTAAATTTTCAGCCAAACAAAAGCAAGAGGTACAGAGAGGTAGATTTCTCCCAATCTTTAAGCTTCTTTGGGGATATTAGTAACTTGAATGAAAATGCAGCCTGTTACTGCATTAGAGGATATAAGCATTTTGCACAAAAAATATGCTGTTTGGCAGAACCGTTAACTATGAGTCAGCCAGATTATTGTAACCCTGCATCAACAATGTCTGTCAGGGCTGTCTCTTTAGAAAGACATCCTTTATGAGAAGTGTAACGCAAGTTTATTCTCTGGTGAAAACCAGCAGAGACCCTGGAACTCTCAGAGAGCAACACATAGTTCAAATTTCAGTTCTGGTCCTCAGCAAATCTCAAACCACCTCCTTTCTTAATTCATATGCCAGAACTTCAGATCCCACAAATCAAATCAGTATTGGTACACACAATGTTGGAGCTCAGAAGCAGGTGATCCAGTCCAGCATATCGTAACAGCAGTTTCACATGCTGTCAACTAATCCACAATTAGCCTAGAAGATCAGCAGGTGAGATAAAATAAGTATCCAGTTTGTCTCCAGGCTTCTCAAACCTTTATACAAGTAAACCATTTTTTTCTTCACTCCTGTTGAAACACATTCATTTTCCTATTCAGAATGAAAGACTGCTTATTCCTTCTTTTTCTCCATCCATCCAATCAACAGATCCTGGGAAATTATACAGGTGGCCAAGTGTAGATGCCTATTCTAGATTAGAACTTTCCACCCTTCTGAACTGCTTATCATGTGTCCATCATCTGATATGGAAGGTGGGGCAATTAGACCACATTTGGTCACCTCCACAGTAGACACATGGGTGTCTGAATCCAAACTACCACTGTCAAGCCAAGTCAAGAGATATGCTTTGTGTGTTGACAAAACTGAAAAACTCCTCCTGGAAAGAGGAAAACTTTCATCATGTCCACACATTCATGGACAGAGAACTGCATGAGAATATTTGAATGCTGGGCAGGACAAGGGTGATAATAAGAAATAGGACAGTAAGGGAACATAACTAGGGGAACATAATTATGCTTATCAACAACAGAGGGTTTCTTGGTGACCTCTGAAAACCCCTGATAAAATAAGAAATGTTAGAGGCATGCACAGAAGGTAAGGAAGGACTACCACTTAGAATAGCAGTGGAGTTCTGCCATGTGTGAGCAGAAGCAGACAAGGGAGCAATGGTTGAAGATGGTTACAATGTCACGTGTGGGTTAATGAGAACATAAGATCAAAGATAGCATTGATATATTTTATGTAGTACTAATAGAGCTGGATTAAGTTATGCACAAGCTAAAGCAGCAAGAGTGTATGGCAGCCCACTGCCAGGGATCTTCTTCTGCTCTCTCATCTCTTGATGTGGTACTGAAAGAACTAAGATCATTGTGGTGGCAGTCGAGCTGTAGGCAGCCTGTGTAAGCAAGAGGGAAAATGTATCAGAAAGTCAGTTACTTCTCAACAAGCAAGATGAACTTTCATATTAGCACTAATATTCAAGCAGTATTGTAAAACTACTCCGTGCTTTCCAAAGTACTATAGCCTATCACAAATGCAGAGAACTTATAACCTAGCACAAAACTAGAACACTCAGCTAGGATATGCTGTGCAAAAATCATTGCTGAGACTAATGCTAGGAAGGGCTGAGGAAGAATGGGTGAAAGAGATGTGGGAGTCTTGCAGGTCAGAACAGTGATGTTATAGGGTTATTATGGCTGACTTCACAGCATAGGCACTAAAATAAGTGAGAGCATCAAATGCACTCTTAAGGAAAGGAATTAGGCGTAGAGCATGAAGAGGATCAAAGATTCAACACCAAGTATATAGTGGCCAACAATTCAGATGTAGCACAGATGTGTGGGGATTTCTACGGATTAGGGGCTATATATTAGGTTGGATTGAGGTTGGATTGACTGGATATGAAGTGCACTATCTGCTCTTTTCCTTCCTAGTCTGAGGAGAAAGGAAGGTGAGTGATGGCATGAGGCGATTTTAATGATAAGCTGTTCCATGAAACTCATATTTACCTTGCAGACAACTCCAAGTTAGATGGGAGTGTTGATCTGCTTGGGGGTAGGAAGGCTCTGCAGAGACCTGGACAGGTTGACTCGATGAGCTGAGGCCATTTGTATGAAGTTTAACAAAGCCAAGTGGCAGGTCCTGCATTTTGGTCTCAACAACCCCATGTGGTGCTACAGGCCTGGGGAAGAGTGGATGGAGAGCTGTCCATTTGAAAAGGACCTGGGGGTGCTGGTCAGCACCCAGTTGAATATGAGCCAGCAGTGTGCCCAGGTGGCCAAGAAGGCCAACAGCATCCTGGCCTGTATCAAGAACAGTGTGGCCAGCAGAAGGGAAGTGATCATACCTCTGGACTTGGCATTGGTGAGGCTGCACCTTGAATACTGTGTTCAGTTTTGGACTCCTCACTATCAGACATTGAGGTGCTGGAGTGAGTGCAGAGAAGGGCAACCAAGATGGTGATGGGTCTGGAGAACAAGTCCTGTGAGGAGAGGTTGAGGGAGTTGGGATTGTTTAGTTTGGAGAAGTGGAAGCTGAGGGGAGACCTTATCACTCTCTACAGCTACCTTAAAGGAGGTTGTAGGGAGGTGGGTGTTGGCCTCTTGCCTCAAGGAAATAATGATAGGACTAGAGGGAATGGGCTCAAGTTGCATCAAGGAAGCTTTAGATTAGATATTAGGAAGAATTTATTTACCAAAAGAGTAGTCAGACTCTGGAAAGTGCTGGAATCACCATTCCTCAATGTATTAAAAAAAAGTGTAAATGAGGCACTTCAAGACATGATCTAGTGAGACAGTAGAAATTTTTGTTTGGTTGGTTTGTTTTGTGTTTCATTTGTTTTGTTTTCTTTTCCTAGGTTGGCTCTTTGAGGCAAACTGTCAGCCCAGAGAGCTGGGTTGATGCAGTGATCTTTCTGGTCTTTTCCAACCATGATAATGCTGTGATTCTGTGACTCCTGCCAAGTGAGAAGCCAGTGGGCAAGGATCTTGAAATATATCTATTTTCATATAACATAACCTGCCATTAAACTGCAATAAAGTTGTTTCATAATAAGCCTATATGACTATCACAGTACATATGTCTCATAACTTGTTCTTGAAAAATTGATCTACAAGACTTAAGTATAGTTTGACTTAATTGTTGAGGTGGGATTCCAACAAGGCATTTATATTTATCTCTGTCTGGCTTAAGAACTTTGCTATACCTCAAATATTGCACTGTGAAAAATGAGTTGCTATTGCACAGATCCTGCACAACTCAGAGTACATGAGTGCCATCAGATCAATCATACTGTTGTGTGTGTGGCCTTTTCTTTTGAGTGTTATTCATTTTTCATGAACTTCTCTGTCAAGATATTTTGATAAGGCAAATATATTCTCAGTGCTTTTCAGGCATGTCTTGTTTTATGTGGATCAATTTGCATTCTGAGCAAGTGTCAGATGAAAACTCATGCATTCGTATTTCAAAAGGCATCAACCAGTTGGTATGCTAAGCAGGCCTATACTTTTCTGAATAGCAGGCTACTTTATTTTGGTCATTGTTTCCCACAGCAGATGCTAGAACATAAGTTGTGAAACTTTACAGTCTAAACAATCAGGTTGTTTTGATAAATTGCATGTAAGTGTCTGAAAACAGGGCATGACAATGAGTTTTTAAAGGTGGAAAGCAGAAATAAAGTGGTGCTCTGGAAAGGAAAAAAGGAATGTTTTCTCACATGGAGAAGCAACTACCTGTGAAAGATGGACAGCTGACACACATCTTTCAAAACTGCAGCTTCCCCAACTGAATATTTGATATTAGAATGAGAATTAGCAGACTAAATTAAAAAAAAAAAAAAAAAAAAAAAAAAAAAAAAAAATTGGGGGAGAGGATTATGTTGTGCAGACCTAGGCAACAGGCAGCCATCATTTCAGCAATGTTCATTTGTAGTACTATCTCATATTCACATATTGGATCCAATAGCTGTCAACCATGAACAGACAAGACAAATGGCAAGATTCTGCTTTAACAGGGAAACTGAAGAATGTAAGTAAACATCACAGGTTATACCAAAAAATATTTCAAATCCAGCTCCCACAGAACACATTAAAGTCCTCCCTGCTGTAGCTCTCCCTGCAAACTGGAACAATTTTGACATGGATGGTTTTGAGGCCATATATGGAGCTCTGAAGATATATTTCTAGATCCAGTCTTTGAGCCATGAACAAGGATAATTCACCTTAAAGCAACTGTAATGGATTGTACCCTAGGCCATCAGCAAGACATCAGCAGCTCACTTAGAGAATGACTATCAGAGAAAGCCAATAACCATGCCCATTTATTTTTACATATTTGTCTGAAAACTGTAATAGCTCATATCTTGCTTCAAAATTGGTTTATCCGACCCTGTAAAAAAAGTGGTAAGATTTCTGAACACAGAAATGCTAGTCATCCTTACCTGTCACCACAGAAACAACAGCTCCTGTAATCTCTCTATTTGAGAGGCTAAATAAATGATTCTGGTTCTTTAAGGTCTGTAAATTACTTGTAAGCATACATCTTTGCAACACCTACATTTAGCAACGATCATAACCTGTGTGAAAACATCCTGGCTTATCCTGTAATAGAAAAAAAAAAAAAAAAAAAAAAAAAAAGAAACAGAAAAAATGAGTTGTTTTGGAATTAAGAACAAAAATAATAAAACAACAAAATAAAAATTATTTTTAAAAATCGGCCTAAACTAAATGTTAAACTCTTTTCTTACACAGGTATTTCTGCCCCTGGTATGTTTCTTTGTAGCATTCTCCTGCTACAGCCACCTACACAATTGTGTAATTCCCATTTTTCTACCTCTTTATGTACTGCCTCTGAGGGAGGATCTGTGAGCCATTAGCCAGCAGCTCTGCTCAAACTTGCAAATGTTAGACATGCTGAGAGGGCAAGGGTAGGAGGAAGGAACACAGCTGGAGAACAGCCACATGGGAGATGCTTCATTACAATAATACCTGCCAGCCTTTCTCCTAAGGACTCTTTCTTTCCTCCTCTTTTCAGCATTCCAGCCTTTCAAATGCCACAGCATACCACTGGAGACCAGACAAAGCTGTTGGACCTTAAAAAAGCAGGCATGTTATCCTTTGCTTTTTAATGTACCCTGTGTCACCCAGCTGGCCCCTGACACTGAAGGGGACGCAGGAGGGACTGGGTTTTGTTTTCTTTATTGCCTTGGTGGTGGCCACCCAACAAACAACATCCACTCATCAGTGGCAATATCCCAGTTCCAAGGTAGACGAGGTTCTTCCCTGTACTAACTGCAACTCTTTCCTAGGACCTTGATTCTTATTTTCAGAGATTTTTGGGAAAGAGCAACCATGAAGCACAGGTGAGACAGCCTTGCTGGTGCTCGGGCAACCTCACCAGCAATAAGTCTGGATGGTGAACAGAAAGGATGGGTCAAGATCAGACCTAGAGACAGCAATCAAGATGCTGATCAGGGATGCTCCATGAAGCCTGCAGTGTTGAGGCAAGCCTTGGAGAGCCAAGCCAGCAGATCTGAGTTATGGAGTCAGGATGCTGGCTGCAGACACAGCTGCATCACCTTGGCTTAAAAGCATCTCAAGAGGGAGTGACAGGGCACACCACCATTTGTACCCTGCCCCAGGATGGCTCACGTTGGAGAGGAGCTGACCCCACACTCAGTCCACTCAGCTCCCTGCCTCTGCTGGCAATAGTCTTAGGAGGAGGATGTGCTTCGTGCCCTGACACCAACTGCTTGGAGACATAAATCCCTTTTCTTTTTGGCTGGCTAACCAGATAACACACAGTGAAACACCTGTCAACAAATCACTTAGAACACAGGCACGTGCCATCCCTGCTCTCTCTGGGGAGTGAAGGTGGGAGGCAGAGACAGAGAAAGATCATTACAACACTATTAAAAACTTGCTTTTTTCTTCTGCCCTTACCCTTAACTCTTCCCCATTCTGAGATGGAATATGCGTGTGCATTTACATGAATATATACAGAATCTTTTTTCACTATTCTTGGGAGGGACAATGCAGGACATCCTCAGCTACACATCTTTCTGCTGACAAAGTATTCGGTGATTTTTTTAACTCTAGAAATTAAATGAAAGCCTTATCCCACCCATTAAAATGAACGAAAATTCTGCCATTTGTCACAACAATACTGGGATTTCATCTTCTGAAATGTAATTGCTAGGTATATAAGAAAACATTTATAGAGCTTAAAGGTGAAATTAAACTTTCTCCAACACTCTCTACAATATCAAATACACAAGATCTCTTAGTAAGTGCTCCTGGACAGAAGACTGAGGAAAAGTTACATGCAAAAGCTCTGGGTTACTAATCATTCTCCTAAAAAAACAATGAGAAAATGAAAAAAATTTTATTTAAATGCATTCCAAAATTAAAACTGATACTTACCTGTCCCTACTAATCCCAAGTAATGCATGGAAAATATAATGTAAATTACCAAAAAGTTTTCATCTGTGATAAATTCCAGAGCTGCTCATTTGGAAATGAGAAAAGACACTACCTGCTCAGGGTGCTCTTCATTTTGTCATCAAAAAAATCCAGTCAGTCAAATAAGAAACTTCCAGCAGATCATGACCAACTACTGTTACACAAAAATAACAATCCCTAAACATTCGTGGTAGTGCAAAGCTTTTAAATCATTTCCCATTAGCAGTATTGCTTCTTGCTAGATATCAATTGATTACTGGCCACTTAACTCACTGGCAGGCTGTCAAATGTAGTCTTTTGAAAAGTGATTCATTTAATGACTAGGAAGATGTTCAGACAACCCAAGGATACTGCTAATAGCTAAGACAGAAAGAGACAAAGTAAACAGAAGAGAGAAAAAACATCAGAAGGGAGGAAGGAAGGAGAGGAAGAGAGAGAGAAAGAGAGAAAGAGAGGAAAAGAGAAAGAAAGAGAGAGACAAAGAGAAAGAAAGAAAGAGAGAAAAAGGAAAAGAAAACAAGCACCATGTAGAAATATCTCTGTAACTCTTATCTTTTTTTATTTACTTCTAGAGAGACAAAGCAATGTGGATTATTTCTTTTTCACGCTGTTTTAAGAGGACCTCATTTCTATAGGGCATGTGTTAGTTTAGAAAAAATAATGGAAATTTTGAAAAATGTGGTGCTGAGTGATGTGAGGCTGAGAGGAATTTTTGTGTGATACACATATTTCAGCATCATAAATTATTTATTACAACTGAACCATGAAAATCACTGAAATAAAACTAAATATTTAAAAGCTGAAAATAACCACAATTAAGAATGAGTTTCTTCAGATCCCTTTTTTCTTTATGCAGGCATTGACTTGACTTAAATGTTTTTATATTTATGCTTAGGGCTCAGGGGTAAAATGTCTATGTTCTCCTAATGAGAAGCTTCACTTTTAATACCTGTTTCTTTTCTCAGCAGTGCCCAGGAGTGATCTAGAGCACTAATGGCACATGGCAGCCCCCCAAAGATAATGTATTTAATGAAATGTTCTCAGTAGGCTTAAAGGTAAACATAAAGCACTCATGCATCCTAAAATATGTCAAAAAAACAGAAGATGCAAGCTAGATAAACTCTGCTTCTGTATCTTGAAATATCTTTGATAGAAAGTATCATTACCCTATTAAAGCATGCACTCAATATAACACTTATTATCTCCAGGCTAAAGCCAAAAAGTCTGGGTCTCACAACCATTGCACAATCCAAAAAAAAAAATGAGCATATTCCTTCTCCACCAGGTTGGGTGAACAGATTAATCTTTATCCAGCGGAAATTTTGATTTTACAGTTTTATCTTTTGTAAAGAGCTTTTTGAAGAGCAATTGCAAAGATACATAGCAATTCCAAAAATGATCCTCATTTCTCATCAGAGAGTATGCAAAATGTGAAGAAGGATACATAATTCATAGGAAGTTGATTCCTGACACTCTTAGAAACTGCACAGACAGTTTCTTTTTTAGCATTGACACTATCAAGGTCATCAACATGGTGGTATGTCCTGCTGCAAAGAAAGCTTTAATATACAATCAAATTGAAAAAAAAAATCAAAATGGGAGTGGTCACAGTGACCAGGTTTCCCAGTTTCTTTGCATACGCTGTGGCTTTGAGCAAACTATTTACCCTTCCTCTGTTTACTCAGGACTTCATCCATCCATGAAATGTATTATGACTGCAGCTAGGAGAAAGCCACTCTGGCAATCACTTGTTATTAGCTTGGATTTGATTTTCTTTTTTTCTTAAATGAGCCAGCCCTTGAGAATCCTGTCAGTAAGGAGACATTTTCAGAATCCCAGATCAGCATCCAAAATGTATGAT
The DNA here is from genome assembly GCA_023637945.1 of Phaethornis superciliosus. Taxonomy (NCBI): domain Eukaryota; kingdom Metazoa; phylum Chordata; class Aves; order Apodiformes; family Trochilidae; genus Phaethornis; species Phaethornis superciliosus. Next base: position 171,723,245 of record JAJQWJ010000001.1, on the reverse strand, counting down.
TTTGTTCAACTAATTTCTGCAAAAGCAGAAACATACAGTAATGATATTTTACCTGAGAAAACATGCATGCCATCAGTTTGCCTTATAAACTTTACCAAAAGTGGTTTGTTTTCTCATAGCAAGTCCAGGAGTTCCACATATATGGGCTGTTTCTGGGAAACAGTAGAGATATCTTCACAAATAAATGTCATCCTCTTCAGAAAGGAATGATCTGGGGGAAAAAAATGCTACATAACAGAGCCAGACTTTCTGCTTGCTGTTTTTAATTTTTGGAAGCATGGTTTTGCAGGCTTTCTACTCTGTTTAGTGTACAATCATATTGGTTACTTCATGGAGTAAATGATGCTCAGTTAAACATTCAGCAGCCACTTCTGGAGGAGAAATGCCTCCTCGGGGAGCAAACAGACACTCAAGTCAAGCTACTCCTACCCTGATGAGCTGAGCTGCCACCAGCTGGGCATCTGATAAGAAACTGTATGTGGCTGTGCAGTCCTCTCTGAAAGAGGTACCTGTTTCTAGTACACTGTTCTCTTCCAGCTGCATATCTCAGAGCAATCACTGAAGCTAAAATCAAGACAGGACATGACAGGAATTGGAATGGAAAAGCACCTTTTGGGGGGTATAAAATACAATATGATTCTCCTCCATTTCACTTTGTTTTATTTCTGTTGAAATATTATCCCTTAGTGCTTAATCATTTTAAGTGTCTCCAATAGGACTGCAGGCTGTGGGACTGGGCTGCAATTTGACCCCAATGGCTCCTTTTGCACCATCTAATTGTTCTGCCAGCACTCCTGCCTAGGCTTTAGGAATCAAAGAGTAAGGATGACTGATTTAAATGTGTGTGTGCTGCACTTATGTCAGGGCATTTCAAGACACAGCCCCTAAATTCACCTTGGGGCAAAGATTTCTCCACTATTTAGAACAGAAATACAATTATACACCAAAAAAACTTCAAATAAATAAAAATTTTCAGTCCTTTTCTGAAACAAGCAGTTTCTCTGTCTGCTTCTTTGGTCTCTGGAAGAGGCCTGGCAGCCTGGAAGGAGGGCGTCCTGCAAATGAGATGAATCATCATGACTCTGATATTGAGATGCAGTCCCTATCAGTGGAATATTTTACTTCAGAGGACAGCAGTAAGAAAACAACCCATTTCCTCCCTCCATTTCATTCCCTCCAGCATGCTGTGCCTGTTTTCTTTACCACAGACGGATAGTTATTCTGCACACAAAGAAAGACTCAGAGAAATGTAAAATGTTTTTCCTTTTATAGGCATTTTACGATTGCAGAGCTCAGCTAAATACAGTCTCTCCCTGATGAAAAATCTGTTCTTTGCCAGAATGACAAGTCTGGGCAGAGAATTGCATCTTCATCCAACTTAGAGAGGAGCAGTGATTACTGGGGGGGTGGGTCTTGTTAATTGCTAGGGTAACTAACAATCCTCTTTCCCTCAGACACTGTTGAGCTCTAGGACTGCTGAATATATCTTTCTTTTCCTCACTTTCTGGTAAGTGTTGAATTATATTCTATATTTGTGAAATTTGCTCCACTGGCATGTAATTCAGAAAAAAAACCTGCTGTCATGCAGAGGATCTTGCAGTTTTACGACACCCTACAATTTCAGGAGCAGTAACCTTCCTTGTGTCACTGACATTTCAAGGCAATCCTCACACAGCCAGGGGAAAGCCAGCAGCAGGAAGAATGCAGACAGGGAGTACTGTGAGTGATTTACTAGAGCATGCCATACATACTGCACAAACAGATCAGGACTGATGGCACATGCATAATAAATTGTTCTTTTCCTCAAAATGCCCTCTCCTAAGGAGTATTCACAGAGACAAGTGAGAGACAGAGACACATAAAGCTCCCTATTTATTAGATCCAGTTTTGCAAGCACCACTTTCTTTCCAACCTGCAAATGAGAGCAATTGTTGAAAAAAAAAATGCAGGTTTTCTCTCTTCACAGATTTCCAGTTCCTACAAGTAATATTTCTAGAAGGCTATTGAGTTTTATGCACAGTGCATTTTAAATAAAAGTACCAGGCTTGAATGATGGAAAGCATATTTCTACACTCATCACTAGTGGTCTTCAGGACAAAAACTGTAACTAAATTGTTTCTGTTTTCACTGTCAGATGGCAAGTGCTGAGCCTTGTACTCTGCAAAATCATCTTCTGTATTACTTATGATTGTATTAAAGTTTTTCAGCTCAGCATTTTGACTTCCATCCTTCCAAAAAAATATCCAGTACTGGAGATGCCTCAGGGATCAGATTCAGCCAAGAAACTGTAACTAGGTAGGACCAGCCCGATTCAAACCAGTTAAGAATGTACCATTGATTTGGCTACTTTCAATTTGTTCTTAAATCTTTAATTGCATTTAATTTGATGTTTTAACTGAAAATCTCTGAACTGTGAGGTATGCCTACAACTGCAAACTGTTTTCCCCTCACATTTCCTGAGTAAAGAAAATCAAATTATAGCAATTTGCTGCTTATACCATATTTTCTTCTCTTTGTCCATAATGAGCATGTTCCCAATTATTGCCTTCATCATGAACCTACGAACACAGTGAGGTTCTGGACTGTCTTTGGAATATACTCAGGTCTGAAGCAGATTTAATATATTTGCTGACAACAGATAGATCAGCAGCATTGTCTCACAAGAAACGTTCTGTGAAATCACAATTTCTAGTTCAGATTATACCCAGATCACTGTCTCTTACAGGACTTCCCCCAAGTTAAATATTTCAACTTTCTTGAACCTCTTTACATTAAATATAGATTTATATTACAGATAGGATTATTTTAGTCAATGGCAGGAATCCACCAAGGAACATGAGTCCAAATGTGTACATTACAGCATAAGTATGTTTAGAAATACAGAAGAACACACACCTTAATTACTTCTATACATGAGCAGCTTATTTCTGGATAAATGAGCATTTAATTTGAAATACAAGTTAGATCACCAGGGTACTGACGAGTTATACAGATAAGAGTCATAGTAAAAGGTAATACCTTCTTATATTTCTCTGGACTTAAAAGTGTGAAACATTTTTAATCTTTTTTTTTCTCTAGTCAGTTGTTGACAAATTCAATCCACACAGTCATTTTCCATCTCTGTACAGGAACAAATAATGACAAGAAGAAATGTCACAAACTCATAGCAAAATATGCCCAAGTTTCCCTGCATTATCTATTTGGACTTAATTTCTCATAACATTGTTGTTCCCACCATCCAAATAATGATATTTTTTCCCAGCTTGTCGGAGTGAAATCCAGCAGTCAACATGCTGTCATTCCTCAATTTGCCTCTAACACAACTTTGGAATAGAAAGCATGATCAGTTTTCAAACCCATATTGCTGTCGAGACTCAGTCTCTGAGCAGAGAAGTTATTCATCTCTGCCTGACATTTTCCCATTGGCATAGCTGCCTCACACAGAAACACACAGAAATGTTTCTCCAGCTCTGGCTGGCATCTAGCACAGAGTTTCAAAGTGGTTGGTTTTCAAAGCCCTCCTGGAGGCAAATTTTGTGCTACGGTGGGATCAGAGGAGTGCTTGTGCCTGGCAGGGCTGAGAGACATCTGCCCTGGAAGCCCAGCTGCACGATGGTTTGCTCACTCAAAATTTGGATAAAAGGTCTTGTCCTGTGTTATGATCCATGGAGTCTCACGTTTTATGCTCACAAAGAGGACTGAGTGCTGTGTGGAGCCATGGGATCTGTGGTGCTGGGTAAAATATTTGTAGATCTGAAAGATCTTAACTGGAAATGAGTCCTTTTTATGCAGCTGGCATAAACATTGCAACTAGCCCGAAGAGTACACTTTCAGAGATGAGCTTGAATTAAGTTTGATTCCACTCCAAAAGTGCTGCCATCAGTACTGGCCAGAGCATCTGGGCAGGGTGACTCTCCCTTTGTGAATCCACCTGTTAGGTGAAAAACAAAAACATAAATCTGCTTCTTGTTCATGTGAAAAAAGTCAAAGGACAGGCTTGAACTTGTGATCAACTGGGCATGACGCTAAAAAGCCTAACAGATTTTCACCACACAGGTTATCAGTATTTCTTTACTCATTCCTGTGTGTCTGGGGAGAACTGCTGGAGCATCCATAGGAGAAGATATCTTCTTCCATTTGAGAAAATTAAAACTCTGTGGCAGGTGGTAGAGGCAACATAGTCTCCAGTTAAACAAAGAATGGCCTGAGGGATCTGAGGCAGATCTTTCTTTTCAATTCCTTTCTTTGCCTCCCCAAAAAAGGAAGAGCTGTTACCACAACTCTAACCTTCTCTCTCCTTGTCTCTGCATCATCCAGTCTTGGTGAGACTACAGGTCCATGTGCTGGTCCAGCAGCAGGGTTACTCCATGTTTATATGCAGTAGAGAACAAGTAGAGGACAATCACAAGCCTGGGCTGTGCTTATGGTTGGCAGTGGTGTCTGATGTTCAATAGAGATGCTGCAGTTACACCTGATGAGCAGGTAAATCAGATAGATTCTGGATTTTGATTCTTTTAACCTTACTCTATTAATCATCTACAGGGATTAGCAAGAGAATGAACAATTATGAAACCTGAATAAATGCACAGGATTCTAGTCTAATTAGATAGATACTGCAAATTTCATAATATACTTTTAAATATATTAATATATATTAATTTCATAATATACTTTTAAATAAATGGTCTCCCAGACGACTTTCAACAAGACAAGAGGACATGGTCTTAAGTTGTTCCAGGGGAGGTTTAGGTTAGATATTAGAAAAAATTTCTTTACAGAGAGAGTGAACAGGCATTGGAATGGGCTGCCCAGTGAGGTGGTGGATTTTCCATCCCTGGAGATATTTAAAAAGAGACTGGATGTGGCACTCAGTGCCATAGTCTAGCACCGCAGCGATGGGTCAAGGGTTGGACTTGATGATCTCTGAGGTCCCTTCCAACCCAGCCGATTCTATGATTCTTTGATTCTATGAAAGTAAGTTTATATGTACATCTGATTTTCCCGTGCTTTTTCTCTGTAGTTTTGATCTTTTCCAATATCCTTAGCCTTTTTTTTAATACAATTTAGCAATTTATCATCAACAATTGCTGTCTCACTCACATACAGCAAACACTGTAGCTACATTTTAAAGGCGTGAATAGCTCTGTGACCATCAAAAGCAAATAAAAGTATCACCTCCCAAGCTGTACAAAATTCCTGAACCCAACCATTTGAAGGATTTACAATGAGTGTCTTCATATGTATTCAGTTTTTCTTAGTATCTAAGAAGAGCTCAGGTTTAAAACTGATTCTATTGCTAAAGGTGAGTCAGTCACCCCACCTGCTTTACTTCTGTGAACTGCTGGTGAAGCAGTTTCTCTCCCCAATATAAGTCTGACATTAAAGTTTCAATTTTGTGTCTTTTTTTTTTTTTTTTTTTTTTTCCTGTGGAGGGGAGGGAGTGGCGGGGTTTGCTTTAAACATTAGACTGTAAAAGAAAATAGCTTAGCACCTCTTCCTACTTGGCAACCTGTGCAGCAGATCAGGCACGGCTGACTCAACACAGCAGCCTCATGACCTGTTCCACCATAAATCATTTGTGCACATCAGCTGTAAACTTCATGGCTGTATATTTCTAAATCTCCAGACACAGGCCCATCTAGTTAACTTTATATGTTTAAAAACCTTAATCCTTGGCCTGAATCATGCCTCACTTGCATCATTTCACACAGACTTGCTATTTTTCCCTCCTGGGAGGTGCAGGTCCCAGAAGCACTGGGAATCTCAGGACCTCACTCTGCACTGAAGTAATGAGAAAATAATTGCCTCAACAGAGACAAAAGAAAAGTGCCTGGTATGTTGCAGACCAAGGATCAGATTGATCTTCTCCTGAAAAGGGTCTGAACCTGACTTTTAGGAGAAAACCCTCACCCTAACCAGTAGACACCAGAATGCATTGTCTTATTTTCCACCTGAAATTTGAAATTTGGGGTTTTTAATTCCATCAGAAAACTCATGGCTGTTGTACTACAAGAAAGTGACTCCCTATAGCTTACACTTCGGATCTCGTGTCTCTGGAAATGTCACTTTTTAAGCTTATCCATCACAGTGATGCATCTGATGTTTATGCTGAACTGGGATGTTGTGGATTCCCTTTTCAAAGCTTTCAACAGCCACCAGCAATGGGAGTGCCTGAGACTACCACTGCTAAAGTCAGCCAGTACAACACAGCTCCTTGTGTTTATTTATATATATGAAGCATGTTTTTGTGTCCAGGACTGTACTGAAACTGTATCAGTTTCAAAAATAATTACTTGAACAAAATCAATGAGGAATTTGCATGCCCATTTGTTCCTAGAAACAAAAATCATTTTAAAATCCTGCATGGACTATTATTAATGAGTGTTAATGGCTTTCAAGAGCTGCCATAAATGTTTAAAAAGGATCTTTTTAATTTTAGCATAGAATAACTTGTAAAGAATCACCAAGAACACAACAAATGTCCGATTCATTTCTTGCTTATGACTTGTATTTGTCACATTGGGTTTCTTGTAGTTAGGTAAATTCATGGTGTAATGAATTGCAAGAAAAATCCATATGCTTATTCTACAATCATAGAATCAGAGAATGGTTGGGGTTGGAAGGAATCTTAAAGATCATCCAGTTCCAGCCACCCCCCTGCATGGACAGGGACACCTCCCACCAGACCAGGTTGCTCAAAGCCCCATCCAACCTGGCCTTGAACACTGCCAGGGAGGGGACAGCCACAACGTCCCTGGGCAGTCTTACACAGCAATAATCAGAGTTTAGCAGCGCAGAGTGAGCTGTTCCCTGCTAGTGATTTCCTTGATGTTTCTAACGAACTTATTATTAAAAGCTGAAATTCATTAAGCACACTACATAAGTAATCTCTATGGATAAAAACACATTAAAATGTCTTGAGATATCTGGTTCAAATTATGAATAACTTTGAAAAGCATTGATTTCATATCAAGTGTCTTTCTATGATTACATTTGCATCAGGATCATAGATTTTAAAGCCAGAAGCCCCATTAGAATTGTGTAAAGTGTTTTTCTGTCATCAAATCATAAATTAAAACTTTTCACTCAGTGAATGTAGTGACAAAACTTCATATTTTTAAAAGCCTGGCCCATGGTAACTTAATGATTTCCTGTGATAACATGCCACATCTCTCAATAAAAGGTTTCAGTACTTAATTACACACTTACTTATGACTTCCAGTTTGAACCAGTCTCAGTTCTATTTCCAGCTCCTGGGTCTAGACTTTACTTTAAACATCAGCATCAAGATTCTGAATTTCCAGTACATTATTCTTAAAAATTTTGTAGGTGAAAACTCCTTCAGGAAATTTCATTGATGCCACCTTGCTTAAATTTAGTCACTCGGCATGTCAGTGTGGGTTATCAGCAGATAAAGATCTCTTATCACAGAGGTACAAAATCACAGGATGTTAGGGGTTGGAAGGGACCTCTGGAGACCACTTAATCCAATTTCCCTATCACAGCAGGTTCACCTCTAGTAGGTTGCATGGTATGGTGTCCTGGTGGGTTTTTAATGTCTCCAGTCATATATTAATGTAGTTTGCCAAACTATCTATACACTAATGCACATTCTTAGTTACTGGTTAGTCTTTGTTCTTCAACACTGCTGTGTTTTGCAACACAGTTTATATAATTTAATAGAGATTTAATAGAGATTTTCAACTTTTGTTGTAGTGGTACTAATATAAAATTCAGACTTTTGCTGGTACTTATCTAAGTCACCAGCTGTTTTACTAGGCAATGTAAACCCTAAAATACAGTTTGCAATTTTCCCATTTTAACTAGTTAAATAAGTAAGTATAGGATATTCTGAAAACACATATCTGGAGCCAAATATTGCCTTCCTGAGAATAATTTAACTAAAAATGCTCTCGCGTCTCCTTTGTTTTGCCATGATTCCAATGATAATATTTATAACATTTTTAGATTTTAGAGTCACCCTCCTTTTCCATATCAGACTACTTCAAAATTATCCCAACAAATGGTTTAACAAGTGGGAGAGGTGGGAACTGAGGTTCAAACTTTGTCAGCTCAGTTTCTCTTTGTATTAATGTATATTTCTTATGAGGACTTTTTTTTTGTCTGTTTAACCAGCCTGTTTTTCTCATTCAGTCCTGTACACTTACCTTGCACTTTCTAAATTTTCAGTGGTCTTCTAGTTATTCAGCAGACATATTTACCCTTTTAAAAGAAAAAAAAAAAATCTATCCTGTATGCACTGCCTCAGAGTCTGTCTGGGCTTGTTCATTTTGAAGAGATGGTATTTCTTGATAATCTTTACATTAAACTATTTTGTCATGACATTTTCAAGTAATCACTGCTGTTTTTATTATCCTGTCTAAGGTCTTATCAGCAGTGTCCTCTAAATTGGCTTCAGTCTTGCAAGAAAATGGAAGCTGAATATTCAAGCAGATGGCTTTAGTACATACTGAAAGCATAATAGATGTACCTGCTTAATTCATTAGAATTACATGCAAATGAAGGACAAAGTGCCTCAGTCAGGCAGAACGTTTCTCCTATTTTCAAGTAGCAACCATGGAAACTATGTTAAGGCTGCATCCATAACACACCCATAAATACTCTGGAAAACTCAAGTTACATTTCTTCCCTCAACATAGATTTTTGTGTATAACTTACACATAAATACAATCACTTTATTTTAACTGCAAGGACCAGATTTATATAATAACAAGGAACAAAAATACATACATAAACCACTAGCTGAGATAAACTCAACAAAGTTACAGGACAAAACCTCAAAGTTAATAAATGTGAAAAAAACCCTGAACCTAGTTTTCTGTGAGTACTTAAGACAGGTGGAGCCTCAAAAAGACTGTATCACACCTGCATAAATTACACTAATTCTGCTCAGGTGAAAGGACACTTTAAGTTGTCCCAGTTGCACTTATTTTCAGAGCATTTGATACTGTTAGAACTTTGTCAGAAGTGTAAATAAACACTTGGCCCAATAAGTAACAGCTACTCTCAAGTAGACTTCAGGTCTTGGGGGAAGTCAGCCCCACCAAGAGCAGGTCCACAGCTGACCAGACTCCTTTCTTCTGCTATAAGCCTGAAATTCATTCGGCTCCAGAGATGACAGAGGATACTGGGAGTTATTCTTCTACCTCCACACCTGGCATACATACTCTGACCTCAATAAGAAGACATTCTGTTTTCCCATATGGTGAAAATAGCAAGTGGATTCTCAATGGAATAATTTTCTGTAAGGCATAAGCTCAACTTTAACATTCGAAACTAAGTCTACTGTTAATTTATAAATATCAAGGTAATACTTTAACAAAGTTATTACACTTGGGAGCAGAGAAAAAAAATATATGAATAAAATACCTCTGTCAGGGAAAATTAATACTTCTAGAGTATAACATCTCCACTTGCCCTTTTTTTCAACCACAGACAAGCTACAACAGAAGGAAATGCTGATAATATAAATCAATAATTTCCTCTTCTAATCTTATCTCTATTGAAATAGAGATGACAGAGTTTGTATTCTGACTCAAAAGCCTCAATCACAGGACATACTATAGCTGTGTATTTTCATTAACTTTGATGGAGCTGTTCCCAAATATGGTGGCATGAGCTAAACACAAATGGGGACTTAAAGTTGTTGTAATTTGAACAAATCAGTAAAAACTTTGAAGAACAGAAAAAAGGGAGGGGTGGAAACTTCAAGTTCTGTTGCAGTGACAGAGAATGAGAAAGAGGGAGTGTTTTAGAAACTAGGATTCTGAAGGAATATAATGACATTTACAGTTTTCAGTTTTTTATTTCCAGTTAGGGATATGTTGGAAGCATGGTAGCGTAACGTTAACAACAGTGGGATCATTAATAATACTGCCAACAGTATTAAATTAATTGAAATTAACAGGTGAAAGTGGTGTCAAATCTTCATTCCTTTTGAACAGGCTGGGGTTTTTTATTAATTATCATGACATAAAGTGAACTACTTGGCAAAGAGTAGAGGGTTTCTTATCTGTAAAGCTAACCAGCAAACAGGAGAGGCAACAACAGAGAATTTCACCAAAGGGATTTATGGGATGGATTTTATGGAAAATTAAAAGAGACAATAACATAACACCTCTCTGCTAGAAATCTCTTCTGTCAGATTTGCCTTGGCCATCAAATGTGAAGCCCATATTCGTACAAGAAAAAAAACCAAAAAACTTCCACCTATACTTAAGAGGACCATGATTTAATTCATCTTCCTCACGGCAGCAAAGTTATCCAAGGTCACAGAATCTTCCTGAGGCTGCTTCTGTTGAAACAGGAACCCTCACTGAGTTGGTCCTCAGTGTCACTAAATCATCATCTTCCATCCACTTGCTCTATGAGGATGGCACCAGCAACTTGCACCAGAGGTTCTAAGGTGACAAGCCTCCCTGTTCTTTAAGATTTTGGATTTTACCATCTTGATTTTTCCCTTTTGAATCCTTGAACTTCCAAGAACTTCAGTTCAAAGATAATATGTCTGTAGTTTTATCTTATCGCTTCTGTCCCATACCACAACTGGACCTTGTTTCACAATGTGACTTCCTTCTGAAAAGAATGGAGAAATCTATCTGCCAAACAGATCTGTCACTTTGGGAGATGCTTCATTTCCCAGAAGCCCAAAACTGACAGTTTACCAAGGCCCATTTGCCAAGTGATCAAACACTATTTATTCATGTTGACACTAATGATACTGTCAGAAGTACTTCTGAGCAGAGCTGAAAAGTGATTCTCCAAGCAGACTGGAGCTACGGATACCAGGACAGATAACTTCAATAAACTGAGAAGCAGTTGATAAAATTCATAAGAAACAAGTTTAAGCAACAAAGGACTTAAGAACTGACAGTTCCTTTGAGAAATTATACTGAGGACAGAAATAGAAAGTCCATTCTGTAAAAAAAAATTAATCATTAATTCCTCATTGTCTGCAAACAGCAAGAAAAATTGGGTAAATGGCTACATGACTGCTTGCTGTTCCTTCAGAATTACCTTTCTTTAAAGCTAATTTTTTCTTAGTTTCTTTATGCTATTATGGATTCATGCCAATCTGAAAAAAATATCTCACAAAAGTCTCATGAACTTGCATATTTTGATTTTTTGCATATTTTGGTGACTACAAAAGCACCCTGGGATGCCTAAAGTATAACATTCCATGTTGCTTACTAACACGATGTGGGATGAATCTCATTGCTTTTGCCACATTCCTTTTTCAGAACTTTACTGGATCCTAGTGAATGCACTCACTGAGGAATGTGCAGCACTAAATTTCTCACTCCATTAAAATATACTTACACAAAATGGTATAGCTACAATACACTAACAGTTGAGTTTACAAAAAAGTGGCCTACAGTCTCTTCTTAAGAACAGTATCTAGAATACAGAAATCAGCTGCCCCAGTCACATTCCCACACTTACTGTTTTGTATTATAGCAACTCTTCCCTTAGGTGATGGTAGGAATCACAGAAATTCTCAGAAAGTCTTGAAAAAAAATAAAAGCATTTTTTTCCACAATATATTAATTCTCGTATGGAATAAAAGCAAAATTTTCTGAGGATGTAAAGAAACATTGAATCAGGAATTCACATCAACATTTTTAAGCTTGTGGACTCGAGTCAGAAATCTCCCTATATGCCTTAATATTTGAGAACTGGTGAATATCTCCAGCTCTTACAAGTAAGAGCTGTGAGTTCATTATGTTTTAGTATATTAAGATTATTTTTCCTTTTACATGAAGTTCCTACCAAAGGGAAAAATTCTGCACATCAAATTCTCCTTTACAGAACATAAATTCTGCTGACATTTTTAATTCAATTTTCTCCTATTTTCTTATCTTTTCACAGCATGAATATGACTATTACATTCCTCTCACAAGTACTGTCAGTTTGATTTAAGAAGGGAAAGTTCATTTCAACTCCACTGCCCAGAATAATACCACAAAATACAATGTGTGGAATTGCAGCTGTTTCATCTTTTAGCAGAGATATGCAATACTTCAGCTGCTATCATCACCTTAATATTGTGGTCCAAGCTGAGTTTAATATCATAGATATATTTGCATATTCACCCTCCTTTTGAATGTCTCCATGTGAAAGCTTGATGAATAATAAAACCATACTAGCCAACAATAGCCTCTAAAAATATCTATGCTGAAACACCCTTTCTAAAGTGTTAGCCTTACAACACCCAAGGATGGGCAAAGCATTTCAGGCAGACATGGGGAAGAAAGATAGGGTATAATTCATAAATTACTGTGCTTTCATTTTTTTCCCTGAAAAGTTTTAAAAACTAATTATGGACTGTCATTGCACATACTGTTACAATATTGGACCTCTTACAAAGTTTTAATTCTTTAGTAGGTGGAAGAATAGAAATAAGGGAAATGCCAGTAAAGCAAGACAAAAACAGGCTAAGGCGATAAAATGTGATGGAGTGCTATCAATACCAATACTGCTTTCAATACCAGTATATTGCTATTTAAAACTTGTAAACCTTATAATCTAATAATAACCTATTAATAAACTAATTTTTCAACAGATTTTTTCTGCTTTAGGCCTAGTAAGAAACAAAAAAGGTAAAATGAAGAGCAGACAAATCATCTTATTTTTTTCATAGTAGACACTCTATCTCATTTCTGACTGCTTATGGGAAACAATACTTTGCTCCTATTTAATCCATTAGATTGTCCTCTTAAATCATAGCTCCTTCCTTTTCAGCCACTCATTCATGTAGTAAGACCAGTAACTTTTGCTTGATTGAATCATACCCTGTGTTTAACTAATGCACAACTTTCAGAGAGACGTCCAACTCTGATTTAAAAATAGAAAGAGATATTCCACTTCCCTTACAGCATCTTCCAAAGCTTAATCACTGTCATTTCTTGAAACTCTGAATTTGTCTGTCTTTTACTTTCAGCTGTCAGCTGCTAAATTGGGCAGGCATTCAGGATGGTAGTCAGAGTGTCTAACTGTACCCCAGGGAGTTTGCCTCCCTGGGCTCTGTTTCCAGGCAGAAACAGGACCCTCATGGGAGAATTTCAGAGCTCCAGAAATTTATCTTCTGTCCCGACTGTTCCCATGAGCATTCTGTCTTCCTATACAGATTGAAGGAAAAGCCTTTAGAATCAAAGTCGTGGACTAAGAATTAACCTGTGCAAATAACACACTCTAAAACTCTGTATATTTTTCCACAGATGTACGTGTACTCCATAATCCTATTGTCATTAAGTTCCCTTTTAATGAGACAAATTGAATTACTCAAGCACAACTTCCCTTTCTCTAATTCAGTCTTTTCACTGGAATTTTTAATTTAGTTTCAATTTGTAGCCATCTCACTAAATGATATCACTAATTATTTAATTTACATGAAAATTCATCAAAACAGTAAAAAGAGGCAACTCAATGCTTCTCGTTAAATTCCTCCTTACAATCTCTTTGTCTAAACATTCAGGAGACCTAAAAGTCTATTTGCTTGTTTAGGTGGGTTTGTTCTTTTTTTTTTTTTTTTTTTTAATCAGCACAGTGAGGTCAAAATTATTTTCTTCCTCTGGTGGCCCTGAATTTCTTTCAGAGGCAGAAGATGTAGTCAGAGGAGACTTCAGGAACTTATTTACTTTGAGGCCAAAGGGATCATTTGAATCTACATCATTCAGCACAAATCTATGCTGTTTAAAATCTTCCTTATTCTGTAGCACAGATACGGGTAGGCAGTAGTAAGGTCTCCCTATTGCCTTCTCTTCTCCAGGCTAAAGAGTAAATAAAAATTAATAGTCCAGAACTAATACCATAGCCTGCTAATGCTTATTTTCAGAACTGACTCATATTGAGGAAACTAAGGACTGAATCTCATTGAGCCATTTTTTACCTAAGTTCTAAAGCCAAAGAGTTTGCAACTTACAAGCAGGTGTTCCCAGTATCTCTTTCTGGCTTGTGGTACTGTCTAATTCGTCTCAAATCTAACTCAAGAATTTACACAAAACTAATCTGCATATTCACTGGGGTAAATTCCATCAGGTATTTATTGTTTCACATCCAGTGAACACTGAGAACTGCTCAGCACCTCTTTAAGCTGTACTTTGAAGTCTATATATTCTTCATTAGCTGAACAAGGTCAAACTGAACAAGGTCAGCTTTTTTGCTAGTTTCAATTCTTTGGATGGCTGTCCAACTTGATTTCCCTCTTGTTACTCATCTCCAACACATGAACCTGTCTGTAAAAGTGCAGTGCCCACAGGCAGACACACTACCTTTCAAAAAGCCTCTCTGATACTAGGTACATTTGAATGGAAATTAATCCTTTACACAGTTTACATTACTGTTAATATATCCTGAAATTACATATGATTTTTTTTTTTCTGGCTTTTGTATTTGCTTTTTACAGCAGCATTGTATTTCTGACTCTTATTCAATTTGTGGTAATTATTATTCCCAGATGCCTTTCCGCAGTAATGCTTCCAAGACAATGAGTCCCCATTTTGTATTTATGCATTCCACTTCTCCTTTCTTACATGAAGTACTTCACTTCTGTCTGCACTACTTAATTCTTGTTGATTCCAAACTACCTCTCTGATTTAACACAGCCATCTTGAATTTTCATCTTGCCTTTCAGTACTTGTGAGGCAGTAAGCTTTCCATAAATTTTACCAATCATGTCTAATGAGCTGTCAAAGTCATTAACAAAGCTCTTCAATAATACCACACCAAGACAGATATCTCTGGTACTTACTGGAAATGCCCTTTTCATCTGGCAGTGAACAGCTGATAAACAATGTTTGAGTAGGGTGCAAAAAGTATTCATTCTGTGCTTTGCAGGCAATCATCCATTTCACTTTACTAGAAATTTCAGCAAACTGATCTACCGAAAGAAAAAAGGTGCCATACACAGTAGAGTGAGATAAGAATAGCATAATTGCAGCATGTAGCCACTCATGATGGTCTTTAGTTCATTATAGAAATGCAGTTTCTGTAATAAAAACAATTTAAAAAGATGACAGCAATTATATAAGGAATAGACAAGGATAAGTGCTTTCTAGTTATTAATTCAGGATGGGAAAAAAAAACAGCACTGCCCTAGCAGTAATTAAAAAGTTATTAAGATTTCCCACACTGTATCTGTACAGGAATTATCTACAAATTCAATTTTTTATCACACATTGTGAATGTGTTCAGCTATTAGTTCCAAACATTTCTTGTTCTTATGTGTGGTTTGGGCTGTCAGAGAAACAAGAAATCCAAAAACTAATTCTTTCCTAAACCCATATCCATCTTTGGGGAGAATGGAAGTTGCATTACAATCAACACTGTTTTTTCTGGCTAGTGGTATTCTTCTGTGTTAGTGTGAAAATCAGATAAAAAGTAAATACAGCATTGCAAGA
The DNA here is from genome assembly GCA_023637945.1 of Phaethornis superciliosus. NCBI lineage: Eukaryota > Metazoa > Chordata > Aves > Apodiformes > Trochilidae > Phaethornis > Phaethornis superciliosus. The sequence continues at coordinate 171,707,826 of JAJQWJ010000001.1, read as the reverse complement.
ATATTGGCTCTTATTTGCCTGAACACAAAATACACAGTTAGTCTAGCTTATTTCTGAAACGATCCAGAGTTGTATTATAAACAAAAATATTAAAAATTACTGGAATGAACTTTATAGTTGATTTTGGGAAATCATAATTATGATAATGAAGTCATAACCCAAGCCTTCATTTGTTTAAACATGTCTTTGTGTATCTTTCATTTCAAAATTCTATTCCAGTAAAAATTGCTTTTTTTTTTTTTTTTTTTCTTTAGTTTCTCTGGAAGACTAGTGAGTGAAACACACATTATTGGTTCTGAAATGTGATTTAACAGAGCATTAGTTGCACAGTTTCTATCAGCATCAGCTTGCCCTGACAGTTTGTGCAATCACATTTTGGGAAAAAAATGATGTAACCCCTGAAAAAGCCTGGTTGAAACATTTTTCTAATTTGCTGGATTAGTATGTCTAAAATATTATCTTCTCTAATTTTACTTTTAATTACAAAAAATGCTTTTTCTAAATTTATCTCTATGGTTTGAAAATACATATCTTAGTATTGTTAAATTTTATCCTTACTATCCCCATTTTTTTCATATAAGCATGTATGTATGTGTATATGCATTCACACTTGAAAATAATCATGCACATACAGTTATATAAACCTGTATGATATTTATGGTTTCTTATATGTGCATACATAAAGTATAATTATATAATTACCATATAATGTGTGTGTTCATAGTTAGGGAACTGGTTTGACTGAGAGCAAGCCAAGAACTACAGGGCTGGCCTGTTGTTCAGTTAGTAAGAAGGATAAGTAGCAGAGTTAAAATTTGTGAGAGAGTAAAGAATTTGGAAAGACACACTAGGTCTTTGGGCAGTTCTTTGAATTCAAAGGAATCAACCAAAACTGCCTTCAACCAATGGAGGACAAGGTGGTCTTTAAGGTCCCTTCAAATTCTAACTATACTATGATTCTATGAGGATGATATTCTGACAAGAAGATTACACCTACTTTGGCGAAGGCTTTGGGAAAATAGTATTAATGAAATAAAAGTAGTCTTTTTTCTCTGAAGGGGTAATTTATTTTGTGTTTAGAATATGAAACAGCAAAAGAAAATTACTTAGCCTCTTGCTATCAACACAGCGATTAGTTATCATTTACTGCTGTCTGTATCTAATATAATAACAAGGACATAAAAGCATAATAGTCTATCATAATAATGAGGACCTAACCAGGTGGATAGATGATGGTAGTTCAGTGGTTTATCTTGACTTCAGTGAAGCATTTGACACTGTCTCCTACAGCATCCTTGCAGCTAAACTGAGAAAGTGTGGTCTGGATGCTTGAATAGTGAGATGGATTGTACACTGGTTAAAGGAAAAAATTCAAGGAGTTGTGGTCAATAGGACAGAGTCTAGTTGGAGCCCTGTATCTGTCCTGTATCTAGTGGAGTCCTTCAGGGCTAATATTGGGACCACTACTGTTTATATATTCCTCAATGATCTGGATGAAGGAACAGAGTACACTGCCATCAAGTTTGCTGATGACACAAAGCTGGGAGGAGTGTCTGACACCCCAAAAGGCTGTGCTGCCATTCATCAAGACCTAGACAGGCTGGAAGGTTGGATGAGGAGAAATTTAATGCATTACAACAAGGGCAAGTCTAGGGTCTTGCACCTGGGAAAGAACAACCCCGGGTAACAGTATAGGCTGGGGACAGAACTATTGGAAAGCAGTGAAGGGGAAAGGGACTTGTGGATTATGGTGGACAGAAGGATGACCATGAGCCACCATTGTGCCCTTGTGGACAAGAAGGCCAGTGGCATCCTGGGGTGCAGTAGAAAGGGGTGGTTAGGAGACTGAGAGAGGTTCTCCTCCCCCTCCACTCTGCCCTGGTGAGGCTGCATCTGGAATATTGTGTCCAGTTCTGGGCCCCTCAGTTCCAGAAGGACACGGAACGGACCCTCCAAGATGACTGAGGGAGTGGAACGTCTCCCTTATGAGGAAAGGCTGAGGGAGCTGGGGCTCTTCAGCTTGGAGAAGAGGAGACTGAAATGCAGTCTCATTAATGTTTATACATATGTAAGGGACAAGTGTTAGGAGGATGCAGCCAGGTTCTTCCCAATGCAGTCCGAGGGCCAACAGGTACAAGGTGGAACATAGGAGATTCTGTGTAAACACACAGAAAAGCTTTTTCACTGTGTGGGTGACAGAACACTGGAACAAGCTGCAGAAAGGTTGTGGAGTCTCCTTCTTTGGAAATATTCAAAACCCATCTGGCCAAGTTCCTGTGTGGCCTACACTAGGTGATCCTGTTCTGTCAGGGGGGTTGAACTTGGTGATATTTCAAAGTCTCTTCTAACCCCTTGCAATCTGTGATTCTGCGAATAATGGTTACTGCTATACATATTAGTGCTGTACATGAATATTTATGCAGGTTAAAAAAAATACACATAGCAGCCAACTATAGATTATCCTCTTGGATTGGTTTTCTGATTTGAAAAACACAAACGAACCATTCTGACATCACTAAGGTCTTAAGAACACTTAATATGAAGATGAACTGAGTATCTGCCACCAGAAAAAAGATGCTGTGTTAAAAGAATTTGAGATCCAAGTAATTAATAATAATAACAGCCTGCTTAGCTTTAATAAAACATATTTTATTAATCTCTTCCAGTTAACTGCAAAGATCAACTTCAATATTAAAGCATAATTATAGTATATGCCAGGTGAATGCCATTCTCTTAAATTAATTACCATAGAGATATCCTCATTACAGTCTATGATAAAGAGTTCATTCATTTTTGAAGACCTGTGTGTTTCCATTAAATGTGAATCAAGAAGACTTTAGAGTAAATAATTAACAGGTGAGATGCCCTTTTACAATGATCTTCAAGCAAAATGGAAAAATAAAAGCTTACATAGGTGAAATGACAGAATTTCTCTACAGAGCAGGTCCTAATTATAACACTTGGATTATGCCATCTTCCCTGCTCAGAGAAATAATTTTGTAGGCTTTTTCCCTTTCCTGACTAAGTGCTTATCAGTACTGGCTCCTTGCTCATTGTCCTCTTTGCTGGAGGGTGACAATTTCAAGCCTGAATAATTGTTTAATAAGCTTACTCTTAGATGCAGGTGAGATTTGGGGAAAAGACATGGGAGAACTTCTGATGAAAACACTGTCTCTACTAACACACAAACCAGAAAAGGTCTGTAACTACCGACTAACAGTTTCTGTTATTGTTAGGCATCCAGCCAATGCCTAAATATTACATCCTTAGTATAACAATAGGTAATTTGTACCTGTTATTCAGAGACAAAAGAGCTAATCAAAAAGTTCATTCAGATGTAGGACATCTAAAAATAATAGTCTAAAGTATAATTAGTGTAAGCCTATTAATTTTAATTAAAAAAAAACGTAAATTCTGTTTGTTTAATAAGTCATCTCTGTGATATTGTATCATTCACTTACAAAATCATGTCCTGCTAAACTTTTTCAATCCCAGATGTTCTGAAAGAACAAAAAACTCTCAGCCAAGAAAGAGAAAAAAATTCTTCCTGTCTATCATTTTCTGTAAGGATTCAGCTCCCTTAACAGTTTCTAGCTGTTCTGTATTACTATATTGAACTATACAGTGAATCTAGCTTTTTCTTTTACTAATTTGTTCTCATTTTGAAGACTGAAAGCACCATTTCCCTGATGTTCATTTGAAAAAAAAAAAAAACAAACTATGATAAACAGCCTTTTTTGGCTGTGAATAGATCTGAAACTGAAGCAGTTTTCAGACAAAAGAAGTGCACAAAGTTAATAACCCAACTGTATGAATCAGCTTTCTGGTAATGTCATAATACCACTAGACAGAAATGTTCTCAAATAGCTGTTAAGTACCCACAGGAGAAATAAAGCTCCTGTATTTGAGGCAACTGTCAATGAATCTCTTGGTAAATGTGTACTAGAAGAGGCAACAGGAATTTTTAGGTGATGACAAGAAGTAGCATGGAGAGGTGAAAAAAAAGTGTGAGACTGGAATTTCTGCCTTTTTCCAGTCCATGCACACAACTCTACTCCTCATGTGTAATGTGTATGTCTGTGACTGTGTGCAAGGATGTGCAGACACAGGTAGCAGACTCAACCTTGGTGTTATTACAGCTGCCAGGGGTACTTGATGAAGTGAGGGGGAAAAGTTATTTGGTGATTTAATTGATTTAAAGCACACCCACAGCAACACTCTAAAATTACCATTTGTGCTAGAGGTGGTGACTTATTTCAATTTGCTTTACAAAATTAGTTTATTTACTATTACATCTGTCTTTCCTAATGTTAGAGGACTATTGTCCAACTAGTCTTTCCTATAGAATTAACCTTTCATACACCATACTTGAGTAAATACCATGATGCTTATTCCATTTACATTACCAGTAAATATGTTGCATGCCAGCAGATACATGGTAGCCACTTCTGTAATAGTAAATCAATGTGTGAAAAATATACTTTTCTAATCAGTGATTTTTGAAAAATCATAAAACTGCTTTCTGTCACAAAAACAGCAAGGATGCTCTAGCAGTCATCCAGCCCATGAAAGCTCAGAACTTCCTGGTGACACAATATGAAAACTTTTCGCCTTTCATTTTCAATGAGGACTGAAGTCTCCGTTTGACCACAGCAAAAGCTTTCTCTTGGAAATTTACATTGCAAGGATCTTCTGGCACCACAGCTATAGAGGTTACTTTGGGTAGAGAAGTCATTGAAAGAGCATGACTCAAGTGATGCAGAGTCCCTTTTAGTTTAAAGTGTTGCCTTACCACCTGTCATACTTGGAAGGAAGAGAGATTAACTTCTAATGTTTTGTTGAAGGTCCCCTTTTGCCAAACTGCCTACAAAATGCTCATCAATGTGGTCTGACCACTCCAGTTTATTGTTTACCATATCCCAGCTTTTACACTGCATTTTATTGGTTTTATTTACTGCACAAACTATATCCTTTTGTCATCCCTGAATGGGAACACCAGGGACAAGGACTGATTTTTTTTTAATTTGAGCAGGCAAGAAACCAAGATATTGACTAGAACACGGTCCATCATGTAGAGAATGTCTCTACCCATCTACTCCCACGTTCAGATAGTTGTGGGTTGCAGTCCCTGCAATGTAAAACATCTGATGGGTAGAGTTGGTACTTAGCCAAGGTTACCCATGCTCTATGTATCCACTCAGCTGGTGCATATTAACGGTGGAAATACTTTTTCTTCCCCACCAGAACCAGAAACATCTGACTAAAAGTGGACAGGAAAGAGAGAAACTGCATTAAGCCTCAAGTGTGTGAGAAGATTTCTGGATCTGATCCAGAGACTGTTTTGTTCAAGAAAAAAATATGTGGGATGATGAAGATGTCAGAGTCCTTTTTTGCCTCACCCTACAATATCTGAAACATCAGGAGAATATAATGAAATAGAATGGGTTTGGCCCAGAACATGCAGAACTTTGTTTAGTATTTGCTTGCTTTCAGTTCCTAGAAAACATAGAAAATAAGGCTGGAATGGGATCTTGGAAGTATTGCCTAGACAGCACAACACAGCAGTAACTGCAGTTAAAATATTTCAAACATCTGTTCAAAAGTGGTTATTTCATAGTGATAAAGTCTCTGGGTTTTTTGTATTGTCACTTTTTTCACTAACTACAAACTGATCCTACTGAGAAAATTTGTTTGCTTTGTCAACCTGAGAGCATTTTGTTCCGTTTTTTTACTGTTGCTGTCATTTGTTGAGTATTTATGTTTATGTTGTTTTTATAATTCCAAGACAAACCATAAAGTCTGAAAAACAATAACAAGAAGCCCAGAAAGCCCTATTAGATTTTTTGCCTTTTTTTTCCATTTTGTTTGGAAACCTTTTAAGTGCAATTACCAAAAGCCATCAGGCAGGGTTGGTTTAGCGAATGCACTGCTGAAGCAAAGATTGGTTCTGTGGGGATAGGATGTTCCATCACTGGAAAAAGGCTTCCTGTCAACAACTACGTATCCATCCTGGAAAGAGCTATTCAGGGTCATGTAATTAAGATTATAAATGAATCACCAAGGAATCAGTCAGTGATATCTTCCACAAAACACACAATGTTCACTGAGGACACCTCTATGCAGGAAAATCACTGAGCCATGTAGTTCAGTCCTTTGTGTCATGAAAGGCATTAATTTATATAAGTAGTCTTTATTTCTACACACATGGAGTTTTAGTGGTAACACAAGCTCACCCTGTTCTCTCAGACTTTAGGTGTTGTGCCAGACATATGATTAATATGATTCATATGTTTGCAAAAAATGATCAAAATCATATATTTAACACACAACATAACAGCAAGTATTGCTAGTATTTCCTTGTGGATTTGCTCTTAACAGCTTCTTCAGTTAAGAATGAAAGATTAGGAGTAATAAAGCAAATAAATCATTCCAGATAGCTGTATATGAATCTTTTTCAAGCCTTTAAAGCAGAAGAGGAAGTTGCTGTCAAACCAACAGGTGTTGGTGATAGTAGAGAAAAAAAGACTTCATCAAACAAAGAATTTGTGAGCATTGTTCTCTACAGGTATTTATACATATATGTTATACATCTTTATTTTAGTGGATAGAAGAATTAAAAAAAGAAAATAATTCAAGTCAGTCTCAAGCAAGTCTGGAAACAAAGCAAGCAAATGAAAAAACATCAGACCAAATAAAACATTCTGCATGGTTTGCGTTCTAATCTTTTTCGACATTTTTTAGAAAGACATAGAGTTTCACTCACAGGAAGCTGAAATCACAAAATACTTTAAACTTTCTGCACAGAGCACAGCTAAAAAGCTGGAAACAGGCCTCCTGTCTTAGAAAGGAGGATAATTTACTGTGCTATCAGTGAAAGGCATTAAAAAGAATGAGCACTGTCCCTTGAATTTCTGAGAACTGTATACTAATTCCTAAGAATTTCTATTTTGCTATGGTCATCCTGAATTGATATGTATTTGTGGTCAGAACAAAAAATAGAAAGGGGACTTTTAATATACTTCAGAAAATGCTTTTTAGGGCACAATTTCTGTTCACAGATACCTTTACCAGTTATTTTAAAGAATATTAAAAAAAAATAATAAAACTCATTTCAGATAGTAGTTTCCTGGATTTCACATGGTCTTACGTTTTGATTTAGACTGGTTCTCACACTACTTAAAACAAGACATGAAGAATGGGTATCTATTGTTGTTTTACTCTTCAACTGTACAATTCTTGAGGCTCTCAAGAAGTTTTTAGTATTTTGTTTCAGATGTTCTTCTTAAAATAGTATTTAGGTAGTAGTTTGGAATCAGGGCTAAGAATTATTTGCTTAGATCCATAAATTTCCATTTATTCTTTTATTTATATGGAGATAATGTCTCTAGTCAAAGTGGAATTTCTTAACACTGTGTGGTCTGGGCCAGTCCCTTCACATCTCACATATAACCTGGAACCACCTATAAATTTTTTCACTGATTTACCATCTCCCTAAGTGACTATAACCCCAACTTTCTCCTGTGGGGGAGGTAGGACTCCCCAAAATAATGCTGAATAAGAGCTCTTTTTCTCTCCTCCCCTTCCCCCCCCCCCCCCCTCTCTTTTCTTCCTCTCCCTTTCCTCTCATTCCATATGATGACCATAGCATACAAGCTCTCTCTTTAGAGATGGCACTACTTACTGAATAATAAATTACTTTAGCAAAAAAAAAAAAAAAAAAAAAAAAAGATTTAAAAATCACCAAGTACTTTGCCATGAGTAGCTTTATCTCATGAGGAGGTTCACCTCTGTCAACTTCTCTTCCCTTGCACAGGGGATATTTACTGGCAGGTTGCTTTTCTAGGAAGTTCCTTTCAGAATATCTTTAGTATCTTTTTGGTCTCACTGTTTCCAGCCAGAAGAACAGCTGAGTCCTGCAGCTTGGAAATATTCCATTGCTCTGCAATTGCCTCTCTGAAGTTTGTTGTGTGGTTGCTTATCTATATTGCTTCCAGCCCTGCCTTTCTCATTTCACCTCATTAAGATAGACTACATTCACATCAGGAAGTTCATAAACCAGTATGCTATTCACCTCACTGGAAAGGTCAAAACCAGGGTTTCTAACTCTATTACACTTCAGTATTCTTAGATGACAACATAATATTTGGGTCTGTCATATGCAGACAAGCAATTGCTGTAGCATTTTTAATATATAATGTCTATTTAAAATAATTATTTATTTACAGCCTTTTGACTGATTTATAGAACTTTGTGGTATCAACATCAAAAATGTCAGGTACTGAGACAAGCTTTTGTTTAGGAAGACATGATGCACAGTATTGCAACAATTTCTTGAAATAGCTAAATGTTTCCAAGTTAGAAGAAGTTGCACCATGAAAAGTTAGAAATAAATTTAAAAATATATTTGTTAAATATGTTTTTGCTTTTGTAGATGAACATAATTTGAGTGATAGACTGAATAAGAAAAAAATTCTTAAGAAATATTTTGTTAATGATAAATTTCACCAACATGTCATTGGAAGTATTATGAAATCCTGATTACCTTTTGCAGATGTAACCATTTTGCAATCAATAATGCCAATGTACTGATTTTTGTTTTTCTTCTACATCTGCATTTTCAGGAAGTTCCTTAATTCTAATATCGCTTTAGGGTTCAGTGAACGTGGCAAACTTACAAAGCACTGGGTAGCTCTGCCTTTCTTTGTTTTCCCAAATGATGTGACTCAGTTTCACAGATCATTGTGAAATCTCTTGTAACAAGACATTTCTCTTATTTTGGGGTTTGTTGGTGGGGTTTTTTTTTTTTATTTTTGGGGAGGGGGAGAGAGATTCTGCATGCTATTACAATTTTTCTGCTTTCCTAGAGAAGGATCAATAACACAGTAATTAAAGGCAGACAGCTTTTCTACTTCTTAAGGCACACCTCCTCCCTGAATCAAAAAGAGACAGCAGAACACTGGGACACGGGGTCCCTGACCATCCACACTCTTTAATTAGCTTGCTTCTCTGGATTTACTTTGGATCACAGTGACCAGTTTTGCTTTGGTGTAGTTCAGAGGGTGGTTCCCTTGTTCCCAAGTTTAGAAGTTCAAATAAGCATTTTCCCAGAGGTTGTGTTCATTTTCGCTCCCTCCATCTTACACAGACTCTCAAACCTACCTTCAAAGGCTTTGGAGATGACTATAGATGTCAGCTTTACTGAGGGAAACTAATCCATCCTGTTTGCCTCCAGTGCCAAGGAATAATTCTTGCTCCCCTTTTGTTTGCTACCCTGTAGAAACACGCTTAGAGTCCTGTCTTTAGTTATCCTAGTGTGTTCTTCTAATACTTCAGTGTATGCCAGTTACTGGAGGAGATGCTTATGCAATACTGACTTAGAAATATTTACTAAATTCACATAATGAACCCAAGGACCTTCACTGAAGTCAAGAGTCTATTTGCATGAATGAGTACTATTCATCATTAGCTGCTGATCTGCAACCCAGATTTGACAAGATCATGACGAGAACAATTTTCGTGAGAGTATTCAGGATAAATCAAAATATTGCAAATGCAAATTAAAATCTTCCTGTGAGGACATTCACAAGGATTAAAAAAATAAATGTAAAACCTTAGATGAAGCCTGCATGTAAATAAAAAAGGAAAAAAAAATGTTTAAGCAAATCTCTCCAAGTTAGATTTTTAATTTTTTCAGTCACAGGTGGTGCAAAACCCATCCTACAATACTGCAACTGCAGGTTTTTCTCTTAAAACACTGACGTTTTGCCACAGGAATAAGCCATCATTTTTAATTAATGACATCTTCTTTCCTATGAATTTAATCATTTCTGTGTTCTTTGTTCAAAGGAGACAAATTCAATGGCTTAGATCTGTGGTTTTGGCAGACTCATAGCAAAGCAGATTCCAACAAATGACATTTCCTTTTCTTTAATCACCTTCAGCCCTGTCACTGTAACAAAAAGACAGACTAAGACGTTCTGAATTATTACTATAAATGAATGTCAGGTTGTTCTCTACATGCATAAGCACAGCTTATCAGTTTTCCAAAACATTTTCCTCATAATATTTTTAATAGATAGAGAAAAAAAATATTAAACCTATTGTGTTTTATCAATTTAACATTTCCACTGGTCAAATATCTTTGTAAAATCTCTACATTTCAGAGTTTATTCCAAATACTGAATGTGCAGGGTAAAGTTTTTAACAGCAGTGCAGTTTTTAAGTTTCAAGGTTGCAAGTATATGCATTCCCTTTGGTTGGTAGGTATATATTTCATGGGACACAGAAGTCTTCAGTTTTTTCTACTCTGAATGAAATGTAGAAAACACAGGCAGTGGGTGTTCCAGTGGCACAGTTCATGAGGAATGGGGCAGAATTATGGAACAATGAATAACTTCATTATACAGAAAAAGTCTTTTAAAAAGTATATTACTCCACACCTGACTAGGAAGCTGGATTTTATGTATAGTGACCAAAATAAAAATAGCTCCCAGCAACTATAAAGACAAAAGTAAAAACTAGTTTAAACATGAGAAAAACCAAAACTTTCCAGGGCAAAGGCTTGGTAGATTTGTGTCACTTCAATACGTTGTCATTTCTACACTTTATCATACAGTATGCATTTCCATTTCCACTGAGTCCCTCCCCATGAGGGTTAAATTATAGAAGAGGAGGAAGATCTACTAAGGAGGAAAGAGAAGAGCCTCCTTGTAGGTAAGGTGTCTGAGATATTCTGTTGACACTGTAGTGAGGAAGGTTTTTGCATTTGCAGGTGTTTCTGAGAGTAAGAAATAATGTGACACGATCACCTGGCACACTGTAACACTGATGTAGCATGATTTGCTATGATATTTTAGCTGGTCGGGTTTTTTTAGTATATATATATTAGCCTTTATTTTAATTTATTCAATTATTTTTTAAAGATATGCTGTCACTTATGCAAAGATTATGGAGAGGAAGTTTTCTTCACACTGAGAGATTTACAAGTGGCTGAGTTGTAGCTTTTGAAGTCAGGTGTCTACCCTGAAAACCTTTCTTCATGCAGAAATCACTAAGTGAGGTTTTTAATGAGTTTATTGAGGAGTTTTTTGTGGGTTTTTTAGTTGTTTGCTTGGTTTTTTGTTTGCTTAGTTTTATTTTTCCTTTAAAATGCAGAAGGCAGTCAAATTGATTAGATTTTCATTGCAATTTAATAGGCATTAAAACCAGCCTGCCTAACATGATCTATTCTTATTGCATGAATTATGAGTGTTTGAACAAAAACTGACTCACTGAGATTTCCTTCATTTACAGTTAGTGGTGTTTGAAGGTTTAATTTCCTACAAGTTACTGTGTGGTTGAGATGCAATGATGAGTTATGAACAGCACAAAAAAAAGAGAACATTCAGCTTGCAAAGGGCAAGGCTGTGAGCTGAGATGTTTGTCAGGGAAGGATGGATCCCCTGGGGCAGAAGAAGGTGGATGCTGCCCCAAGTCAGTGATCTAACCAACATGCTGCTGAACTGATGGTAAACCAGACACCACACTTCCCAGCACACACCTCCTTTCCAAAACTCTTTGATTTTGTCTTTGAGAAGCAAAGAGTGGCTGTGCTGTGTCTGTGCAGCACCTGATGGTGTTTGTAGACCTTGCGCAATCTTTTCAAGCAGGAAAGGCAAACTATCTGCCCAGCACACCTTCCTGTGCACAGGGGTAGAATTTGGGTTTGCATAATTTCATAAAATGTCAGTGTTCTGCCAGCTTTAAAGTGCAAATTTTGGATGTACATACTTTTGTCCTGCTTTGATCCCAAAGACATACCCAAACAATTGGGTTTTCTAGCACTCCAGTAACTAGTGTAGTTCAGTAAAGACAGAAAGAAAAAAGCTGGATCAATTTAAAAGGCAGGTTTTACTCACTGACTTCTATTCACAGAAATTTACCTGCTTTGTCACATTAGCTTTAAAAAAGCAGTCCATGAACACACTTCTTATTTGAAGGAGAGTTTAGTAAAAAGTACTTGACAAAGCTAAAGGCATGCAAGTTACCATCAGTTAAAAACTACTGAATGTATAACCCCCGTTTCAGCTGTCATTGAATTGAGTATCTCTAAATACCTTGTTGAAAGTTACTCCAGCTTCTCTCATCTGGGATAATGCTTTCTCTGGTTTCTTTGTGAAAGGAAACCAGGCCTTAAAGGGAGACCAGGAGTCACTGTGAGGAACCATTATCTTGGACAGACAGGAGATGAAAGCCTCCGACCTGCACAGCCTTCAACAAAAAATTAGTCTTACCACAGTCTTAAATTCTGGGCTGACTTGGGTTACACAATGATACAGATGAAATCATAACTCTTCAATCTAAACAAGGCCCAGAGAAACCAAAGTATTGGTCCTGAAAATGAACACATTTATTAAAATCAAGTGTTTTCAGGTTTGAGGAGGAAGCTGGTAGGAATGTGGTGGCAGTCAACAATTTTATCTTGTGTGACGTATAGCACTGGGTCACTAGGATTGCAACAGTAAAGACAATTTATGAAGGAGATTTTACACACATTAATGAAACCAAGTATTTCTGCTGACTTCTATAGGTTTGCAAATAGCTCCTAAATGTGTGACTTGAACCCAGTAAGACAGAATGTCAGAATGGTTTGGGTTGGAAGGGATCTTAAAGTTCATCTCATTCCAGTCCCCTGCATGGGCAGGGACACCTCCCACTAGACCAGGTTACTCAAAGTCCCACCCAACCTGGTGTTAAAAACATGCCATATTTCATCCTAAACCTGGGTAATTTCATCCTCTGAGTTGCCCATCTACCTCTGTAATAAACTTACCTGAATTAATGTAAACTATTTTCTCTCTATGCCATTTTTTATGCACTGGGAATTGCCCATCCTTTAGTGTAGTTAAAACATAACTTTCTCCTTATTTGTGGAGATCAGCGTCTGGTGTGGTACCCCTAAAAATTACATTCCTTTAAAGGAACTATTGCTTTAAATATTAATATATAATCTAATTATATGGCAAGGAATAATAAATCCTTTTTTCCTAAGAAATTTCTTCACATTAAGTAGTATTTATACAACAGCTCACTGGGTGGTTTCTTAAAAACCAAGCCAAAGTGTTATCAGTCATTTCCAGAGTTAAATAGAAATCAAGTGATTTCTGTTATTATAGTGTGAGTCATTCATAAGACATCTCTATGGACCACTTCTCTCTCTTCTCATAACTTTTCTAGTTAAAGATGGCTTCACTGGAATCAAGTGATAAGAATTTAGGACATTCTATGTAAATTTAGTTTCCAGAGTATTCTTACCTCCAGATTTTAGACTTGTTCATGGGTGCTTCACTATTAAATGAAGAAGGACCTAAACTCTCAACACAATGGGAGACAGCTCTCAGCAGACGACAGATAACGGGTGATGATGTACATTACATACAAACCCTCCATAAAACTCAGGAATTTCATGTGTTTTCTCCTGGTCTTTGGCAACATGATATTCTACAGTATTTTCTTAGGAGTCCCATGGTATCAGGCATTAGTGTCCCTGTTCTTGTTTCTGGCCACTCTGTTCTGTGGTTGCTATGGCTTTACTATATAAGCAGACTAGAAGCTGTTCCCACAGAGTGAAAGAAATAGCTGCAGTAAATGAGAAAGGAAATTGTGGCTTCTTTGTTATACATCTTTTATGTGCTTTTATGCCATCTCACAGCAGAGTTTATTTAGTAGGATTCACACGATGCAGGTTTCATAATACTTGCTTGTGACTGCAGCCATTCAAGGTGAGGAAGTGCAAGAAAGAGTTTTTTAATGGTCACATACAGTGAAGTTTGCTAGAGCTGTGAAATTCTATCCAAAGTTTTCAAGGGATTATCAAAAATATACAAGCACAAAAATTCTATCTTTTATATTCCATATCATCTAGAGGATTTTCAAGATTAAGAACAACTGGAAAAGCATAGGAAGTGAATAAAAATAGCCACCATACAAGAAGAAACCTGGAAAGTTTTTTTAAAAAGCTAGTATTCCTTTTCTGAGACCAGCACCAAGGGAAGAGAACATCATGTAACCAAGATCCACAGCAACAACAGTTAATTTAATTGGTGACCTAACAAAACGACATAGCTAAGTCCTTAAAAGGCTGATGACATTGAAATGAAAACATATTATGAAATGTCTCACAAAATATTTTGAATGCAGACAGTGCTGTTCATGTCAGGAAAGTGACAGCAGCTGATACATGGATTTTCTTTTATAGTATTGGCAGACATTCTATAAGAATGTCTATAAGACCTTTTTTTTTTTTTTTTTTCATCAGGAAGCAGGAAATATACAAAGACGTTAGTGAGCCAAATGTCCTGAGCAGTTAAGTTTTATAATGTGGAGGATGAGACAATGCATACAAAATTTTTAATATAGTTAGACATTTTTTAGCAGAGGCATACAGTAGCATTTCTTACTTTCCATAATGGCTTTGACTATATTAATACATTAGCCTGCCCAGCAATGTTCTCAGAAACTGATACATGTTCAACTACAGTGCCAAGTGGCTGAAAATGTTCCCTGGTGTGGCACCACCTATCACTCTCCCTGATAATTCCCAGGAATGATATCGAAGTAGAAGGTGCTTCAGGGGCTTTGCCAAGAAAGTCTTTTGCATGTAGTCACCCTGATTTGTAGACCAGGACAACCTGCAAAAGGAGATGTGCCAAATCACTTCAGTGCCTGCAAGGCATATGCATTTTACTGGTACTAGCATACTCTTGTGTGTCAGCCACTGAAAAAACACAGGTTTGCCTTGCAGCATCACTGCTGCAAAACAGAAATAACAAAAATGAAAAGAAATTAATACTGAAACCGGTAAAATTAAGAATGTGAAGTCCTGAATTTAAATACTGATACTCAACACTGTTTCGAATTAACACTGTTTTCCAGCAGTTACACATTTTTTCTGACAATAAAGAAACCAGTCATGCAGATAGAAGTTGTTTTTCCTTTATGCAATTTACTGGGGAAAACCACAGAATTTACAGTTAATGATGGCTCATATAATTGATCTTCAGTTCACCCATTACATCTGTAACACATATACATGTTATTGTATATACCGCATATACATTCATATATTACACACATTAAGTTTGTTTTAGAAGCAACATGTCATCTTGTGTCACCCTGAGGAATTCTTGTATCAAGAAGAAGCTGAAATAATTTAGAGACAAAATATCCCTACAGGTTGATCTAAATACAGTTTTGAAAGAGAAAACAGGCAAGACATTAGATAAAGACATTACCTAGAAAGATGCTGACAGTTCAGTAAAGAAGCCATGAGTATAAAACATCAGATAACTTTGGAAAGGCTCCTAATGTTATACAACAAGTTAAACCAATATGGCCTCTGAAAATGGCACTTAGGTGTTCACATGATTCAGTGGAGGAAGCAAGATTTAGTCCTGTGAGAATGGTGCTGCAAGCTCCCCATGGATTTTGTATATGAACTATATATAACCACAATGAACAAATCTTGCTCAGCAATGAGTTGGCCCCAGCTTTCTTGCAAGCATATGGGGTTTTATATTGAAAGATTACTTTTAACTGAAGTGTTTTTGCTAGTCTTGAGATCAGCCTTCTTACTGATTTGGTCTTCTGGAAAGCTAGGCTTTATGCACATGCTAAATAAATGTCTCTCTGGGATAAGTGCCCATCCTCTACTCTAAAGAAAAGAAGCCTAGCATGGCTCCTATCCAGATGGCTAAACAATCTTATTCCTCAAAATATAATGGTCACATCTGTACTGTTTATCAAGAAGAGTTTGAGGTCCATGGTGTCTCCAGAACCATGGGTGATCCATGGAATTGAAGGCTGGGATTTGTCTGGGAGTGGGCTCGTTCCCTGTGGAACAAAAGCAGGGAGTGTGCTCACAACTAAACCCTGTGAAAGACCAAGGGATGGTTTGTGAGCCTGAACTCTCAGCACTTCTATTTCCCAGCCACAGGTTCACTTCTACTGTCCTGACAACTTCTGAAACTTAAGTCTTACTGGCTTGCTCCTGCCTGACTTTTTGAACCTTGAGAAATGCTGTACCAGATGGCAGGATTTCAATTTGCATGAAGAAATTCATTTTATTTGGTCTAGAAAAGGAGACATAGAAAGACAGAACAATCTTGACAGAAATTAGGAAATACAATGGCATTAACACTGTTCTTAACAGAAAGAGACATCAAAAGTACCAGTCTCAAAGAAATCAATCAAATAAGAAAAAAAAATGCCTTTTACAGTAATTGCTTTTATTTAAGCCTTCTACCTTGATGACATCAAGGAAAGCATCAAACAATTTATCACTTCTTGTTCAAGAAAAGTATAGGAAAGATGAATCTACTAGGCTAACTAAAAAGCTGGTTTTGGACAAACAGAATAATTAGAAAATACGTAGAAACTTCAAATGCCTTCCAAACAACAGTAAGAATATCTGCATGCTCCAAGTCAAGTCAGAGTTTTTGATGGCTGCACAAAATCAGATCTCTGTTGGAGCTCAAAGCTTATGAAATCTGTATGAACCCCTGTGTGACTATATTCCCAAATAAACTAAGTTCAGAGAAAATTATTGTTTCTTCTTCTTTTGTCTTTTTCCACTATTTATTGTATGAAAAAGAATGTTTGGATGGTTTAACCTGTTTCTTCTTTATTTCTGTAAATATTTGCATATACATACAACTGTGTGTATTTATAAACACTTCTAAGCATATGAAATTTAGCTGTTAGTTATACAAATATAAATCTCAGTGTAGTTTCCTGCTCTTAACAGCACTCTATAAACCTGAGCAATATAAATTGTGTCTGCTCTGTTCATGACATAATGGGACAATAATAAAACAGAACTCAAACATTTCAGCATGAGATATTTCTGATGGTAGGAAAATTTCTATCATTGACTTGGACTTCCTCAAAAATCTGATTTCTTACAAAAGAATATTCAACAGTATTCTGTTCTTATGATTAACCACAGACACTAAATTTGATCACATAAGCAATATTCTTTATAAAGTTTGTTTAAGAGAATCCTAAAATTGCCTCTGTAACAAGGAAGACCACCTCTGCAGGATAGCCATGATGAGAAATTTTAGAAAGAAAGGCAGTATATCAAACTTCTTAGAAATTTGGACAACTTCCTTCTTTCCCAGTTTTGCTGCAAATCTTTATTTTGCAACTATAACTGAAAAAAAAAAAAAAAAATGAAGGTATTTCTAATTGAAAAAGATTTTGAATATTTTTTCCAATTATTACACTGGTAAAGTGGCCATTTTTTGCCTTCACTCATCAAGCAACAAAGGCAACAGAGA
Organism: Phaethornis superciliosus; assembly: GCA_023637945.1. NCBI lineage: Eukaryota > Metazoa > Chordata > Aves > Apodiformes > Trochilidae > Phaethornis > Phaethornis superciliosus. The sequence goes on along the minus strand of JAJQWJ010000001.1, from coordinate 171,690,508 downwards.
TGAAATTATGATGTCAATGAGACACATATGGTCCATGTATCCCAAGTGGACATACGATTTTTGGCAGTTTGAGGTGTTGTAAAAGCTATCATTTGTGCTATCAGAGTAACTTCCTTAATGAAGCATGAGAAACTGTGTCCCATAATTGCCCATTTTTGAAGGTTCAATTAATTTCTTCCTTTCAGCCCTTGCCATACAACGGTGAACGTTCCCAGAAATTATGTGGCTTAATAACATTCATACTTCTAATTGTGAAATAAATATTAGCTCACCAGAAAATTACGTAAAACAATTACTATACGGATCACAGTCTAGTGCTCCCAGTTAATATGTTTAATTGTGGAAATGAGACATTGTCAGATACAAAACCAAATATAGATGTATATTTGAAGAAGAAATATACTGTATTAAACAGAGAATGAAGACTTATAATAAAGAATGAATGAAGAATGAAAGAATTAAGACTTATGATAAATGTATGAACACAAAACCAGACACACTTTATATTAGCTAGGTGTGAAGAAACTAACTGAAACGTTCCTCTGATTGCCTGTATTGTGAATTACTTTAAACATTTAGTTAACTCTTTGTTAGGTATAAAAAATTTTCATGGAGCTCTCTTTTGGCTTATAGTCTAAAAATCCTAACCATAACTACCTTGCTTTGTTATAGTTTTCCAAAACTGACCTAATGTATCAGATTTTCATCAGAGTATATAGTATTGTAATGGATATGTGGTTCATTTCATACAACTCTACTTTGTTTGCACATGAAGCTAATTTCTAGATAATTACAATCAAAAGACTTCAGTCCCTAAGTACATGCTGCATTGTGGGTTTTGAGTACAGTCATTACTCCAAAGCTTATGGCAATTGCTTCCAGTGTTTGAATGCTACTTTGTATTCTGATGTAGTCTAACCAGCAAAGTAAAAACTGACCCCAAAAATATTTTACCTTATGATCCTAATTTACACACTTCATAGAAAAATTTTTAAATATCACAGGTCAACCTTTAATTGGTTTACTTCAAGAGACTAATAAGTATCTGAAAGAACACAAAAATCTGGAAGGCAATATTTGATTTCATCTAAGGAATTACCTTTTTATCTGGAATGAAGCTGAGTTGTATTTCCTGTTGCTGAGAGAACTGAAGTGAATTACTCCCAGGTTTTATACAACTTAAATCTGAATAATTAGACAGAAATTTCATCTATTGCTTTTCAGGTATATTTTGTGAATTGTATTTTAATTTCACATTTATTCAACACAGAAGTCCACTGGTTAATTTTACAGTATGTTTCTATTTGGGATATCACGCTCTGTCCCTTTCCTCTCCCTGGGAAGTGTCTTTCTTCTTTACTTGTGAGACACTTACTCCTACTTATGGCTTACACCAGTCTAAGAAGGGTAATGTGAGAGAAATTAATTAGTCACTTATTTGATGACACAATTAGCAGAGTTGAGCTATTTCCTTATTATAAGTGATGGGGCTGGCCAAAAGACCCTCACATGCTTTCTATGCAAAGTAAACTACAAAGTGAACAGACGGGCAAACCCAGACACATCAAGAACACTGTTTTGAGAACCAGGTTCTTGAATAAAATTACTGGGATCCATACAACTATTCCCTTCACTGCCAAAGATCAGTCAGTAATTTACTGTTTCATGGACAGAAACTTGAAGAAAATAAAGAAACTATCTTTGGAGCAGAGAAGGAGAAAAACTTTCTGAGCTCATAGTGAGAACGCAAATACTCATTGCAGTGATAATAGACATACTGTCTATTGAGCAGGAATATCTTTACTGATGTAGTTAGATCTTGATTTTTTTTTTTCTTGGCAGAACTTCAAAGTGAACATTTTCCTGGCTTTCACAGAGTTCTAGAACTCCAGAACTATCCATGCTGGTTTAAAGACAACCTTGGAGCAGGGATGTGTCAGTGGAACTGGATGTGACTCCACCTGTATCTTCTTGCACCTCCTGAAGACCCAGGTGTCACGGTTTAACACTGGCCTGGCAATTAAACCAAACAGATGCTCTCTATTAATCCCCCTCTCCTCCCTGATAGAGAAAGAAGAGAGACTTATGGGTTGGAAACTAAGCTACACAACTTTAATGAAACAGTAATGATAAATAGGAAAAATTACTAAGTATATACAAACATACAGGAAAATTGATACCACATTCCTCACCCCTTTCCCCCAATAACTCTCACGTCACCACCGAGGCTGCAGGGCAGCCCTGGGAAAGTCCAGGCTGGAATCCTGGAGTCAGCAGCAGTTGGGAACTGGGGGCAGGAACACACAGATTCAGGCTGGCAGGGATCAGGACCACAGGCAGAGGAACAGACAGAATCTTCCCAGGGCAAAAACAGATGAAGGAGATGGTGAATGAAGTCAACTTGCAGAGGTGAAAGGTAAACATTTCATCTTCTCATTCGGGGTTTTTTTTTCTTTATTTCCAACTTTATTTCTTCTTTCACTTTATTTCCATTTCAGTCTTCCAAAAGACAGAAACCAGAAGCCCAAAATGGGATTTTCCTTCCAAGATTTGTTTGCCTTGCTGTCAGTTTCTGGGCAAGCAAATCTGCTCTTAACATCTGTGCTAGAGGAGCAGCAGAGTCTATGGGCACTGATTGTGCCTACTGGTTTGCAGGATCAGAGAATTTCTCATACAACTCTGGCTTAGTTTATGATCAGTCTAATGCAGTTCTATTCACTGTGTGAGGGTCTTTTATTAGGAAATTACAGACTTTTATTAAATTACTTCCACCAAGTTTTCTCTTAACCTTTCAGGCTTAATGCAATGCACATCAAGAGTATCAAATGAAATTTGTCCTCAAACAGGATTCATCACAACAACTACAAAACTTATTGCACATTTGTCTTTATCAGGAATAAGCCTGCATCGAGAATCAGGTTTGGAGGGAGAAAGAATTGTTTGTTCTAAGATAAATATAACTTTAAAAATTGAAAAATAAGTGCAAGAGGATAAACAAAATTGGTATGGTAACAGAAATTAAATTGATCAAAAAGCAATTAACATTTGATGAAAAAAGAAAAAAACAAACAAAAACCCAGAACCAACAGTCATGAGTTTCTTTGTGATCCCCTGCAGATCAGGATCCCAGTTATTCCACCCAGGTATATGTCTTCAAAATTAGATGTGGAGGGGATGCTGTAACAGAAAGAAAACTTTTGAATGGTGTATGTCAAACAGTTCCATAACCTTGTTTTAAGTGTCCCTTCTTGTTGCGCATGCTGAGACACAGATCTTAACATACAGAGAAAAATATACACATTAAAACATATATACCAGTGACATATGAGACATAGGGATGTGACTGTCTCTTTCAGTATCTTCAAATTTCATGCAGCCAGGGGATATTTGGTTCAAGGAATCAAACTACCTCTGGTCAGAGGTAAATGACTGAAGCCATCTGCAACACAGTTGGATGCAGCATCTTTGATCTACCAACCTGCTTCCATGGTGCTAAATTATTTGCTGAGGTAGATAGAGCTAATTTAAAACCACTGAGGAATTGGTCCTGTAGTTTAAAGTGAAATTGGTTATGAACTACAAGGAAACAGTCATTCAAAATGATAAGTCCACTATCCATATGATCCCTTGAATCACAGTGGAATATCTTCTGAAAGGTGTCCTCAGACTGTTGAGTTTGGTGATGCTTTTTAAGGACTTAAAAAGGATCATAAAAATTCCAAATCTTTGTTTCTGCAGAAAAAATATCGGGGGGATTTTGGAGCAAAAGGCACACTGAATGCTTCTAGATATCTTTAGGTAAGACTGTAGGTCACAGATTACACTCAAAACATAAAGAAGGGACACGTTCAATTGCATTTTTAATGTATTCCATTTGTTGAGTAATTTAAAAATTCTTATAGAGACCAGGTTTCAAAATGTAACATGTAGTCCTCTGCTAATTTCAGTTTGAAGATATTTGGCTGTTCTCCCTCCGGATTAGATTTTTGGCAATCATTTCTAACTCAGGAAATTATTTAATGCCACTCATTGCTTCCGCTGTAATATTTAAAACCTAAATTGAGCAATACTGTTTTATTTTTTCAGAAAGCAGAGAAAACCACATGCTAAACTGTGCTCTGGTCCTCACTGGACAGAGGGGAGAGCAGATCCCCCAGGGCAGCTCTTGTAGTGCACCGTACCACCTGCTTTGACATGTGTCCAGGGGATGCTGCATGGCCAAGTTACCCTGGGTGATCTCATCCCACCTCCTCCTGCATTCAGGGGCCAGAGCCATGAATGGAACTGAACACAAGGCACAGACAACCTGTGCTGAACTTCCAAACAGTGCTGCTACATCCAGGAGATGTCATGTTCCATGGCAGCCCTCTCACATCTGCTGCTCCAGACTGCACCCCGAGACAGGATGCACTCTTTAACACCAAGGTGGAGTATATATATGATATTAACTGTGAACTATAGTCACTGTGTAATATATTTAATCTAAATGTAACATCATCTTTTACGTATAGGTGTATTTAAGGACCATTATGTAGCTCTCCAAACAGCTCTTTGCTAGACTGAGCACCTGCAGCGTTGTCCACTGGTGGGTTGGTCCTGACGTGTTCTTTGCTTTTTTCCTTTCTTCTCAAGGTTTCTACCTTTAGTTCTCACAACAATCCTGGAAAACCTTATGATGATTTGTTATAGTTCAAACACTTTTATCCAGCACAATCACTACAAAAACTTAGAGGAAGAAAGTCAGCGGAAGCATAAGTGACCAACAAGATATACAACAAGAGACTGTGCAAGTCCTGTGTAAAGGCCAAGATAAATTTGTGCACACCTGGACTGCATTCAGCAGGAAGATGGGTACATAATGCCACACAGATAAGACAATACATAGAAATGTTTTTTGTAAAATAATTGAAACAGCCCCATAGAGTTTTCCATCCTTTTCTTTGTCTGGATGGCATTATCAGTGAATCAGTTCATTAAATCACAGATGAGGAATGGCAAACACAGAAAAGTCAATGCCAAACAATTTTTTTTGTCTGTTTTGTCATAAATAGAAGGTAAATCACGCCTCTGCTTTTCTCAACAGTCTTTAAGACCTAATCTACTGGGATTCATTCTCTATCTTGGGAGCTCTGCCTGCAACTGATACTGCCCAAAGAACAGAAGTTATAATTTTTTCCATCATTTTGGTGACTACGTATCCAGAACTACTTGAAAAATAAACTACTTCTATCTTGGATCATAAATACAAAGATCATAAAATCTAGTCCACCATCGAATCAAAAAGTTTTGCTGCTTTATTTGCCCTTATACAGGTTGTGAGTTTTAGCAATCTGTTTGGTACTAAAATTCACTAACATATAAATGACCGAGGGAAAATGAAGTTCTGTCTTATCAATACCTTGCAAGCAACCTACCATAAATTCTGTACTGAGGTTGTGATAGTCCGTATTCAATATACAAATTGTAAAAAAGCTTAGCTAAATCTCATGGCACTGTGTCCTGGTTTAGGCCAGGATAAAGGTGATTTTCTGGTTTGTACTTTTGCTTTCAGCTAAGTCTCTTGTAAGTAGCTGCACTTGCTGAAATTAACAGCAAGTTTCTCCGACACTGTCTGCTTCTAGGACTGATAACACTCGATGTTTATAGTTACAGACAGAGACTGGCATGCAGAGCCAAGGACACTGTTCAGCTCTCAGGAACATTTTGCCTTCCAGAAGGAGCAACGAGGTCCCACCTGAAACCCTCCTCTGGGGAGGACCAGACAAGATAGATGTCAGAACTGACCAAACAGAGTATTCCATCCCATACACGTCATACTCGGTATAAATTTGAGGGATCACAAGGGTCAAACACCTCTACTCCTTCCTGCCCTCCCTGCTTCCTTCGGCATCCTGAGAGGATTCCGTCCGTTCCTCTGCCTGTGGTCCTGATCCGTGCCAGCCTGAATCTGTGTGTTCCTGCCTCCAGTTCCCGACTGCTGCTGACTCCAGGATTCCAGCCTGGACTTTTCCAGGGCTGCCCTGCAGCCTCGGTGGTGACATGAGAGTTATTGGGGAAAGGGGGGAGGAACGTGGGATCACTTTTCCTGTATATTTGTATATATTTAGTAATTTTTTTCCTATTTATCATTACTGTTTCATTAAAGTTCTGTAGTTTAGTTTCCAACACATAAGTGTCTCTCCCTTATTCTCTCTCTCTTTCCTTTATCAGAGGAGAGAGAGAGATTAATATATAAATCTGTTACTCGGTTTAAATCTGTTGTTTTGCCGGGCCAGGGTTAAACCGTGACACACTGCTTGCAATTTCTGGTCAAAAATGTCATCATAAAAATATGCCTCCTGCCAAACGGAAAATTTAGTACTGAAAAGAGACATTTTAAATTTACATGACTAAATGAAGTTCATATGGGGCAAATACTTGCCGTTACCAAGTATATGAACATCCATTCAAAAGCAGTGGCTGAACTTTGGAAAATGTAGCATCAAAACTAAATACAGTCCAAAGTAAAAGTCTTGAGATGTGGATGTATATCTAGCTAGTGAATCAAGTTCACATAATCACGTCACTGTAAGGCCACTGTAGAACCTTTGTCATTTTTTTCTTTTTTTTTTTTTGCTTATTTCTTGTAGATTGTTTAGCATATTGTTGTATATTTAGATTACCTGTCATTTTGTGAAGATGTTAAAGAAAATTAAGCTGTTTGGACAGGCAAAAAATCTGCTCAAAAATGACAACTTTTTTTAAATGCTTCCACAGTCCCACATGTTTTATGTGGTTTTATCCAGTTTAGTTTCACAATCCTCAAGTGTCAAGAATTCTGCCTCTTCTAGGGAGAAATAAGATGAATCTAAGTCCATTGAGTACTGGTCATTAGCTTTTCCTTTTCTGTCAAGTTTTAAATCCATCATCTGATTGGATGTTCTCCTTGTATTTCCCCTCATCTCTCAGAAGAAAATAGGAAACTCAGAAAAAGAAAAAGAAAAAACAAAAACAAAAAAAACACACAACAACCACAAACAAATAAAAACAAAAAAAACCCACAAAAAACGAACAAAAAAAATTAAAATAACTTCCTACTCCCCTTACAAGACAGAAATCCCAGCCCAGTGGGAAACAAAAGCACAGGGACAGCCTCAACTGGGATTTTTTTTCCTCCTTTCTTCAGTGTGAATCCTGTTTTCCCTTCCCTATAGGCCCTCAGAAAATTTGTCCTTACACCACTTAACCAGTGTACATGTCCATTTTACCATCCTTCTGACCTGAAAAAATGTCTTTGTCCCCTTCTTTTCCCTGGGCACTCACACATCTGAAGGAGATGAATAGGGCAGATCAAGACTGACACTTGTGCAATTTTTAAAGAAACTGCTCAAAGATGTAAAGTTTAAAAAGAATTGAACTTGCAGCTAAAAGAGTCAGCGGAAGATGAATACAGAGCCAATTAAAACCTGCACAAAAATAGATAAGAACATCAAAAAGCAACTTTCTCCACAAATTAGTGCTTGATGTGATGATGCTCATTTTCAAAGCAGTACACAAACATTAATTATTGCTTGCAATACACCAGAGAGATAAACAAGAATCAGTTTTTGCCAGCCAATGAAGTAATAAGGAAGTGAAAGACTTTTTTTTTCTTTTTTTTTTTTACAAGTGTATTAGAACAAAATGTCATATTGAGAGAATGCACTGGAACTGAAGCTGTTTATGAACAAATAAAGGCAGCAATGAAACTAGTGATGATTATAACAGCACCAAGATGTTGAATTCTAGTTACTACAACATGGGTGTCTAACTGGAGTCATCTTGGGGAAAAAAGATGTGACTTTTAAGTATGATACAACCCACTTGGATTTCTGTCTTTGAGTGGTCCTGGAGGTGTCCATAACTCTTTTTGACTATGAGAAGGTTCCAGCTGAGACTGGGAATTTGGTGCTGACTTCTGCATTACTAAAGGAGAAGGTAACTTCATTCCTTTATACCTGTCTGCTGCCCTTCTCTGCTTACACTGGAAGCTCTCTGGAAAGGGCTGTATTTCATTATGTGTTTATCCAGTGTGTGTAGTACAGCCAGAAGTACTGCAATATAAATACATTTCTGAAAAGACAATGTTCTTGAGAAACCAGTAATAACAACTCAGCTTTTCTGAAGATGTGTGAAGTTAAAAATACCTTAGGAGAAAGGGAGAAAGAAAGGTGAACATGGGAATAATGTAGCTGTATGGTAGCAAAATAGACTGTCAGTGGTAACCTGTATATTTGGGGATCATATATGGTCCTTTTGCAGCAACGGTCAAACTCCTTTTTATAATAACTAAAACCTCCTTTTTATAATAACTAAAGACTACTACTACTACAAAAAATACCCAACAAATGAAAATAAGCAAAAAAACCCAACCAACCAAACAAAAAAACACAAAACCAACCAAACAAAAAACTCCACCACAGTTAAACCTGTAAAGTGGCCAAATCTTGGCATTAATCCAAATTAATTATTTTTATTTTGATTGCTAATAATTCATATTTCTATAAACTGACTTTGCTGAACAACTTCTTATCTCAAGCAGAGTATTAGAGACACAAGGTTGCTACCTCGTACCACTGGAATTTTCAAGGGAAAATTCACACTCAGACTTCTTTCCCCAGTATGTCTGAATTCCCTTAGAATGTGGAATACATTTATGTGTTGAAACCAATTGTTTAACTCTTTTGAATTAAGCTAGTTAAAATGTGGCATAATAACAGTGTCTTGTATGACTGCCCAACAGCAACATTTTTCCTGCTTGTAGATTCTATACAGAATTGCTGGATGTAATTGCAGTGAAGCTTGAGTGCACAATACAAAAAACTAGTTAATTCCTCTCATTTTGCCTTTCAGAAAAGAGCAAGCCAAGGCCTGGATAAACTCTGAATACATAATAAACTAAAATGAACATTTAAACCTAGAGTTCTCCCTTTGCATTTTCAAATAAGTTGGTTGGTTTTTTTTTTCTGTTCTGTTACTTAATTAAAACCTTTAAAACCTCTCCTAAATTCCCAACATTAATTTATCTTAATCATCAGCTTATAAGTTGAGTCATTACATAAATTTGGGCTTGATAATGTTCAGCCAAATCTACAGACAGCAAAATGTATTTGTAAGCAAATTACCAGGAAAGAAGTAAACAAGAAAGTAGTAGACAAACCCTGTTCCTAATAACTATAATCAGGGACCCTGTGGTTATTTGAATTTTGTGCATTTTGATCCCAGTGCAGTTTTTATTAGTGGAAGAATTGCTGTTACACCATTAGGAGACTGCTCCTTTTCTAACAGACTTCTTTGCTTCAAAATGGTTCTGGTTAAATCCTACCTTTTCCAGAGACTTTTCCCTCAGTGTATTAAGACTAAGCATGACAATGGAAATGCAATGGAGGTGGGACAACCTGCCACTTGAATAGACATGATGCTACATTTCAGTTGATCTGGACCATGTGAGAAGCTGCAGCTCTTGGCTCCAAGTTCAGAGCTTATCAGGCTTTAATCACAAATAACTTAGAACCTTTTTACAAGCTGAAGCTTGTTAAGATACTGCTCTTCCATATTTTCTCCCTTTGCCAGCCCATCACATATGTGTCAAACTCTGTCTGAATGTGATTATAGGAATTTGGCTAAATTACTCTAGATCTGGGTTTGACTCACAATCAGTAGACGATGTTTAAAAATATAGGATGACATTATGTCTGGGTGCCATGAGAAGACAGGCACAATCCAATTAGCACAATCCAATAAACACCTGAGAGAGCCCCGAATATTCAGGCAAGTCTGTTTGGTCCCATGCAGGTTGTAGGTCAGGTGAGGTCTCCGACATGTGAAGTCACATCAGCCTCATGCTGAGCTTGATCTAATCCCTCTTCCTGCATGGCTCCGTGTGATAGTTCCCATGACAGCTAATGTGAATATAAACCTGTCCTGTCAGCATTCCCAAACCTTCCTCCCCCATGTTCCTGACCCTCCCCTTCTTGAGGCGCTAGAGCACCCCTCTCCAAAGAGCAACTCTGGCAGAATGCAAGTTACGTTTTTCATTTATGTTTTTGCAAGGTTTATTTTTTTTTTTCTGAATCAGTTCCCTGGGACAATTTGCTGCATGTCAAATTCAAGCAAGAACATGAGAATAGAGGTGGAGCTGAGATGTAGTCAGTGATTACAGCCATGTGGACTTCGCTCAGGCTGCCATGGAAGTGAGGAGCTGGATCATGATTCCTGAGCTAAGGTACTCTGGTGTCACTGGTGTCTCCCCACAGAACTGAATTGCAAAGCAGACACAGGAAGAATTTACCTTCTTGTGAATTTGCTGTATAAATAAATGACACAAGACAGTGAAACTAAAGGCTGCACCTTCATGTATAAGAGGAGGAGTCAAGGGGAGTGCAAACATCATAACTGTTCATTAAGACTCAAAATATCCTAGCATGATCTTTCCCATCTCCTGCCCTACAAAACTGAAATGGTTATACCTTCAAAACCACAATCTCTGTTCAATTCTGTAAATGAAGGGTTCTATACCCATATGCTTTGCAAAGGAATGGACTTCTTATGGGGTAAAAATGGAGGGATACACTATTGGAATTCAGTTTAAGATGCCCAGAATCTGCACAGTTTCAGGGTTTTTCCTTGAAAAAGATGGACCAGATGGATGAAAACACAGGATATTATATTTTCTTTAAATGTGAACATTTCTACTGGTTACACTTGTGTACAGCATTACCCTGAGTATATATGTAATGCACACCTCTGAATTGAAGAGGACAATGCTTACTGAAGTCTCTATCTTGAAAGATGAGTCCTTGGGCAAACAAGACTTTCACAGCCATTCACACATATCATCACTGAAATAATTGTCAAAATCTTCATATCTGACAGAGATTTGAGATAATTTAGTCATGAATCAGAACTGGTAACTGTTCAAAATATTAGTCACTTACTACTGAAATACATTCATGTTTCCTACTCCATAGTGGAGATTCAAAGCAATACTGGTTTGGGGTTTTCCTCTCCTTCTCTTTTACTCCAATATAACACCACTTCATATATATATTCTTAGGTACCTAAGTACCTAAGTGTATTCATTCATTCCTTGAATGAATTCCTTGAATATTTGCTTCCTTGGAAATCTGTTAGCTCTTGTCCTGTCATCTATAGAATTCTAGTTGGAAATACAAAAAAGGTATTAAAGCAAGAAAGCAAACTATACACTGTTTCAGTTCTAGACAATGAGAAAATAAGTAGAGTACTTTACCATTTCTTGGTAAAACCTATGATTTTTTTATCACCTACACCTTTTCCCACATACCTATCTTCTGCACAATTTAATGGTGATACCACTGGAATAAAGGTACTTGCTTTGACTCCCATGAAGTGGCTTCTAATCATTGGTCTGCCTCCTCACAGCTTCCTTAGAACTTATTCTCCAAGCTATAGCACAAGTATTTTTTTTCTAATTTACACTTAGAGAATTAATATATTTGTTTTAATGAAACACTCCAACCAAGTAACTTTTCTCAAACTACTGCAGAACTTATTATAAATGTAGTGCTGTTTCATTTTGGTGCACCTTAAAATATAAGAATTTTCCAATACAAATTTGACTCCAGGATCCATGAAGTAGATGAGTCTTAAATTAATCTTCTTATTTAGTTTGCCTGATACATCAGTTTCACTGTAAAGCAGCATGCAGAGCACACATAAACAACCAAGAGCAATCCCACAACAGCAGGACAAAAAGAGTAAAAGAAAAAGCTATTATTTCTCATCAACACACCAAAAACTGGACTAGACAAAATGAAACATATGTCAATTAGCTTAGGAATGGGTTTTCTTCCCATCATTTGGCATCCACAGCATAATTATTAAAACATATTCTCGGAGCAAGTGCAGAAAAATTAAAGAGTAACTGAGATATTATTTTACATGCTAATTAGTCTTTTTGTACATCATTAAAATGGCTCTGAATCCAATCTGCTTGAACTACTGTATGCCTCACTAACAAAAAAAGAAAATGAAAGTATTTATTCTAAAGATTTCTTCTTCAGATCTTAAAAGGCAGCGGGTATTTTGGGATAGCATCTGGTTGCATATTCCTCAGGCACATATAGTCATGGCTATCTGCAGTGCTGGCACACTCTGGGAAAGAATAATGTCTTTTTCCTGTCTTCTCATGGCACCCAGACATAATGTCATCCTATATTTTTAAACATCGTCTACTGATTGTGAGTCAAACCCCGATCTAGAGTAATTTAGCCAAATTCCTATAAGTCCTACTCAATTATAACATAAACAGAATGGTCACCTGGTCTTATCACTAATAGAATCCAGGGGATTTAATCAAGGATGGATTTTCTAGAAAGCCAAACGAAGTAAGCATTCTTCTTTCCCTCCAGATGTGGTGATCATGCTGGACCACCTTCCCCTTACAACTGCAGCCACATTCAGAGGTGACCAAAAAATGGTGCCCAGATGAAACATCTCACCCTCACTTAGCTTTAGTGTGTGGAGTTACCTCCAGAGGTACCCCAGGAGGTGACCCACCACTGTACACTCCAGTATCTCCACCCTGCTCTGGTCCCCACCCATCTGAAGGGGTTGTGCCAAATCATGAGACAGCTCAGCATCGCTGACACCAGTGGGGAAACCAGCCACCAAGTACAGCTCTGAGACAGCACCACAGACCAAAGGTGATCAGTCCTGCTCCCTGCTCCCACCCAGATCTCTGTTTTGCCTGTTCAAACAGGTGAAGGCTCTCCAGAGCCCTTTCTCTGTCCTGCTGCTTGCTCTCTGCTGATTGCTTTCATCCTGGGGAATGTAGAGTTTCCCCTTGGTTGCTAGCAAGGTAGGGGCAGGACCTTGGTCCCAATTCCACACCCACCCAAGGCACTCTGGAGATGTCAAATACACACAAACCCCCCTTCCAGTGAGTCCATCTCATACATAACTAATCACAAGCACAGGACTTCTGATGGACCACCCATATTTCATTACTCTTAACCTACTCAGACTTGCAGCAGATCACAGAAATCACATAAAGTTATGGTTTGGAAGGGACCCCAAAAGACTATCCAGTCCAAGCCCCCTGCCAGAGCAGGGTCACTGTCACCTCTGGTGTACCATTCATGGATTCACAAGTTTCCCTGCTGAGACAAAAGTTTATTCATCTGAGGGTCAGTCCATTTATACTGGACTGACCAGTAAATCAGTCCAGTATAAAGGGCCCTCCCAGGGCCCTCCCCAGAGACCCTCCCATCAGGGTCTCTGGTGTTTTTCCACTGTTTTCCAGTTGTTTTCCACCATCCCTCTGGTAAAAAAGGTACTTCATTAGCACATTCCTTTCTTATCACCCATATGAACTCCCACATGAACTTCAGCACCTCCCACAGTCAGCAGGTGACACAGGAGCACATCCAGGGAGGTTTTGAATAATGTTTCCAGAGAAGGAGACTCCACAACCTTCCTGGGCAGCCTGTTCCAGTGATCTGTCACCCTCACAGTGAAAAAGTTTTTCCTTATATTTATGTGGAACTTCCTATGCTCAAGCTTATACCCAGTGCCCCTTGTCCTGTCATTGGTCATAACTGAGAAGAGCCTGGTTCTGTCCTCCTGGGACTCTCCCTTTATATATTTATAAGCATTAATGAGATCCCAATGAGATGATTCTCCCTAAACCCAACAGGCTGAAGTGAGTTGACATTTCTGCACTTGATAAATGGAAGGATGTCAGGCTTGATGCTCTACAGCCTCCTGGGGACTTCTGTCCTGCTGCTCCAGGATTTGCTGAGTACCATGCTGACACACTGCAGTTATAAGTTAGGAGGTCCCTGGATCTAAATTCTCCACTTTTAGCTGTTACACATTTTTTATAGAACAACATTTTGTGGTTGAAGTACCTGTTACTGGGCTTTAGTGCTGACATAATTTACTTTGAAGTTAAGGAATGAGAGAAGAATGGACTGCAAGGAAAATGTATTCCACTAAGTGAAGCAAGTACATTAAAGCTCTATGCCTGAGCACTCTCAAGAACATTGCTCAAACTCTTCTTGCATTTATCTCACTTGCAGAGAGAGGTTCCTTGTGCTAAAACTTCATTGGGAGATACATTTTTTGCTGAGTGAAGAATGTGGCGACATGAGAGCAAATTAATTTTGAATTACCTTTAATTATTACTGTGGTCACCCTGCGATGTTGCTACATCAGCAGAGGAAAGAAGAGTAGTGCCAGACCACATGACTGTTCTGGCAGTAACTTGAGATATATATACACACACTTGTACACGGGACCTGGAGCAGACCTGGTCCCAAATAGCATTAATTTCTTAGGAAAAGCAGCCATGCATGTAGTGACACTACTCTTACATCACACAATGACATTCCCTTACCTGGAAACTTCTGCTTATCTAACCAGGAGAAAATCATGACACATTAAACATTTAAACTTGCCATCAGTAAATAACAAAGTGAAGGAGTACAGCTGAAATCCAAGCTTTCTTGGAACCAAAGGGTATTTCTGCAGCTTCAGGTACATAGGCTGGGTTTCATAGCCTCAGGTTCTTACCTGAATTTAATATCTAACTCATCCTTTAAGCCTAGAAAACTTGTTCACTAGGGATGTGTGTGCCTTATAGAAAGACAAGAAAGTGTGATGGACCATGGGGCAATGGGAAATGACACCAGAGCATGTGTCAGGTATTCTGCCGGATAAGGAAGTTTTTAAGAGGCTTTGTTTGCCCCTTATTTCCCTTTCTCCCTCAAAATAACTCTCTTTTGTCCTTCTGGCAGAGAACAATTTCCTGTAAAACAGGAGAAAATGAGGTCATGTGTGCAGAAACTGTGAGTCACCAAAGACCCATTACACTGCAGGAGAAGCCCCTTACACAATGTAAATTAAAGATGTTCTCTGCTGAAAGCTGTGGCACAGTGAAGCCCAAGGACATGTGTAGAAGTTTGAACAAATGAGCACAAATGTCACCTTTAGAAGAGGAGTCCTGCTCCCCAGACACTTAAACTCCCACACTAAACATCCCAGGGACTTTCAAGCCCCAGACTCTCAGAGCTATGCTCATGCCTGCTCTTGCTCTGATAACAGAAATCTCCAGCTCCCATCCCTGATGCCTCAGCAGATGCAAAAGCAGGAGCAGCATTTGCATTACCCCTTGACTTTTTCCAACAGCTAATGCATATGCAGAGCATATATCCAGCAAAGCAGCCATCGGGTGTCCTGTTGTTGTGATAAAGGAGGGATTAAGGTGCAGGGAATTAAGGGGATTAAATCACAGGGATGTTTCTCTGGTGTGGTTCAAGTGACTTTAGCGTTTCAGGAAGGATGCAGGGACTCAGATGGAAAAAAAGTGGTACCAGCTGCAAGCTGCACTCTTGGTACAAATGTGGTGAGGTACTGAGTAACATCTCTGTGCTGCTGCCATCATCCACCCCAGGAAATGATGCTGGAAAGCAGCTCAGGTGTGGCTCTTCTACACACCACAGTGAGTAAGCCCCTCCAAAATAGTGTGGTTATTCCCTATGTAGTTGGTTTGGTGGCTTCCAAACATGTCTTCTCTGTGCATGATTAGTTATTTGAGAAAACTGAAGAAGAGACAGAAACAAAGTATAGGTGAATGCAGCCTTAATGATGGAAAAAAAACCCTCAAATGACAGTGAACAGCAAGTTTATTCAGAGCTAAAATATTTCTCAAGGCAGGTTCTCTTTATCTTGACAGCTCTGCTGTTTCAAATAAGCTTTCATAACACAAATGCAAATATTTGTAAGTGCACCAATTAGTTGTAATATAAATTTTATTTTATGTTGGAAACTAACAATCTCATCAAGAAGAAGCCCTTGGAAGCAAAACTCTGATAATGAATTATCAAAAGTAAATTTGCTATGTCCACTTTGATCCAAAAGTAACCACTTACCCCATAATATCCAAGTCTCTTCAGCTGCCATCCCTGTGCCTGCAAGTCACAACAGTGGTCATGCTGGAATGGGACCGAGCTGCTTAAGTATTTTAAATAAAAAAAAAAATTAGCAGATGGTCTAGATGAGGCTAACATCACTAACAAACCACTAACATTTATCAAGATTTAGACTGGAGTCTAAATCATGTTCTCATATGGAAGAAATACATTTACTGAAGTTGGGACCTTGGCTCCCATGCCTGTCAGTCCACTTACTGCTCAGTCATAATATTAAGCCTGTGTGTGGGATTGTGCTGAATATGTCATGGTTTTAATGGAACAGTTTTGCAGCCTGAATCACTTCACTGTTTTAAAAAGGCTTCTATGGAACAACACTCTCAGCCTCACATTCACACACATTCAAAGAGAAGGAAATGTTACACGGGAGCCTAGACACGTGATGATAAATCCACCCCAAAGAGGTGGGACATGGCATGCAGATGGGTGACAGTAACCACTGACCCCAACATCTCACAAGCTCTATTGTATTGCTGAGTCTTACCAGCAGTTAATTTATTTGCTGGTTTATAAATTGTGTTTCATAAATTTGTAGGAGCTGTATTTTGATTTTACCTCCAAGCTTGACAAGTTAAAGACAAGAAATAAAGATGTGCTAGAGAAAAGAAGCTGCTTCACCTCTACTATGGCACAACAAGAAGAGCACTGTAAGCCAAGGGCAATCCAAAGTGCCTTTATCTAAACTTTTCAAACACACAATTGAATAAACTTATCACATCAGTGCCATCTTTACAAGCACAACCTTTCACTCCCTTTTAATCAAGGTGGGTTTTTTTAATATAACTTGTTATTTTTAATCTATGCTGGGGATAAGATACTCTCTCTTTAAAGCAGTGTTAGGCCATTTTACTGCTTACTCACTGTCTGAATTAATGACTGCCTTTAATCAATTACTTGAATCGATTCTTCCTGCTGGTTTTCCCTTGAAAAGTACCTGAGGATATAACAGCCATAAGGTAGCATTGTGATTACTTACAAAGCAAACCTGAACTTAATTTACCTGTCTGATCCTATCAGTGTCAAAACAGGAACAGAATTTTCCATGATAATGTGTCTTTAATTACTGAAGATGCTTGCAACTTTGGAAGTTTCAGCTTTACACAAAAAGAAATGTTTTTTGACTTCTAGACTTCTGAAGTATTCATTGCCACAGTCCTTCTTAGAAATAATTTTAACTGCCCATATGGAAGGAAATCTATTAAGGAAATCTATTTCATAATGCTTTATCTTGATGGCAATTTATTTTGTGATATTGCTGCAAATAAACTGGGAAACAAGAGTGGATTTAAAATTGACATTCTACTATTATATTACTGAATCATTGTATCTTACAATAAACACATTTCAGAATTGAGATTGTAATTTGCTATATTGATTTTCAGAGTGGATAATGTATTACTGTGTAGAGAGACAGAGATTCTTAAAAATAAACGCACCATGAGAAAAATTGTTGTTGGCAAAACAAAGAAACTGGAAGAAATTCAATAGCTGAAGATCTGCAGAAAAACTTGTGAACATATAAGTGTCTGTGTCCTTCTAGGACAATTGTAATACTATGTAAATGTAAGTTTGAGAACCAGAGAGATGATAAATGCATTTTTTTCTTTCAGTGATCACTGTGTGGTCCTGTGAACCTCAAAGAATAGAGGTTATCTAACTCATCAAAGTTACCTAACTTTTCAGACTTTTTTCCTCTGACAGTGCTTATTGTCCTGTGACAGTTGGACCTGTGGTCAAAGTTTGGCTGTTTAATGTTATCTCTCTAACAAAGCGAGAAGGAGAAGAAATAACCTGATCCAGTGAAGTCACTACTGTTTGCACTGACTTCCATATGGACAGTTTTCTATTTCTTTTGAAAGTTAGAGTATGTCATAATTGCAGGTTATCTTTCCAGCCACATTATTTCTGCCTGGAGAGAACAAGGCTCTGTCATCCCCTGTCAGCAGCAGACAAATAGAGAATTTTGCTAGCAGTTATGATGTTGATTTTCCAAGTAAACATTGCTTTTGTTTAACTGACGTGTTGCGATCTATTGGCACAGGAGCAGCCTGATTCTAAACCAGGAAAAAGGATGGGTAGGAGAGGAAGAATCACCCCCAACAGTGACAAATTCTAACAGTGAAACATTTGAACAGTTCTGAAAAGTTTCTGGAATTGCCCCTTCTTTGGTCACTTCCAAGCTGACTGATGGACATCTTCTATTTTGGGAAGCATCAAAGATACCCAAAATACCCAGAACCAAAAATGCAGAAATTTACCTTCCAGTTAGGCTTAAAACATCATCTAGTTTTGTCTAGATTCCAAGTCCTGGAACAGAACTTCACTCTGGACTCAATTGCAATGTGGTTGAATACACAGCAGGAAGAGGAACATGCTAATTGCCATTACTGCTCCCTATGAGTTCTATTACAGCATGAAAGTAAAAGGCCAGGGTGTCACCTAACTTACTTCTCCCTGTCATTCTCCCACTTTCCTTGATCAGTCTAAAGAGGTAGGATGGAATATTGTATACAAACAGAAAAAATCAGGAGGTATTTTCTGGAGACTCTTTATTGGGTTTGTTTCAGTTTTTGTTTTGTTGTTATTGTTGCTGCTTTTTTAATTGATAACTCAATATGCCCTTAGTGTATTAAGCCAAAATACATCTTCATTTTTTACTATCTTGGTGTCTTGGGTTAGTGCAGTGGTTTTCTGAAAGCAGGGAAGCCACAGGGGTGGCTCCTGTGAGAAGCAGCTGGAAGCTCCCCTGGTTCCAATGCTGGCCCCACCTCTGGCCAAGGCCGAGCAGATATGGGAGGCTGGACGCAGCTCTGTAACATATTCAAGAAAGGGAAAATGAAACTGCAAAAATAAAGGACCCACAGAGCAGAGTAGATGATGAAGTGAGAGAGCAGTTCCAGAGAAGAGACAATATGGTCAGTGAAGAAGTAGGGGGAAAGGTGCCTGAGCAGAGATTTCCCCACAGCCCGTGGCATGATGGCAGCTGTCCCACTGCAGCCCATGGAGGAGCGCGGTGGAGCAGTCTTTGAAGGACCACAGTAGGGTAAATGTGGATTTGTAGCCTCTAAAGTGTCACAGGTGGGCGGATGTAAAGAATCATCCTGTGCAGGATGGCAGAGAGGGTCAGCTGTGGATCTGCAGCCCCGGAGGAGGCCGTGTCAGGGGAGGTGACTGTTCCCGCAGCAGCCCTGAGGGACTGCACCTGTGGGAGGGACTCATGGCGGAGGGGTTCCTGAAGGACTCTGCCATGAGAGGGACCCCGTGTTGGAGGGGGGAAAGAATGTGAGGAGTCCTCCCCCTGAGGAGGAAGGAGAGGCAGAAACACCATGTGGGGACCTGACCCTAAACCCCCCCTGCCCCTCCCTGTGCCCTGAGTGGGAGGCGGCAGCGAAGCGATGCGGGCGCGGGGAGAAGGGAGGGCTGGGGGAAGGGATTAAGGTCTGGCCATGTTTTCTCTTTTTATTTGTAGATTAAATTTTTTCCTTGACAAGTTGAATCTTTTCTTTTTTTTTTCCTTGTCACCGTAGTTGGATAATGAAACGCCCCCCTGTCCTTGTCTCAGCACAAGAGCCTTTTGGTTGATTTTCTCCCCACCTGCAGAGGAGGTGGGGGGTGAGGGAGCAGAGGCCTGGCTGATACCGGCTGGGCTTAAACCATGACATTTTTATTTGCCAATAATTTTAAAGGAAGTTTTTTACCCGTGCTTCTCTTCTCCAGTTTTCAATCCTTGACCATTTTTAAAAATTATTTAATGAGTCCTTTGTTGGCTTATCGTCTTTATAGCACATTAACTATTTGCAAGTGTTCTGAAATGTCAGAAAGATGGCTTATTTTTCATCTTGTAAGTCTTTTGGAAAATAAATGGCTGACATTTTTCTTTTTAAAGACAGCTAACAGGCTGAACACATAGCAGGGCATAAAGGATCACCATGATGACTCGGTCTGACTTGTGACAAAGGACAAATCAGGACGTTTCACCCAATCATCCTTGCACAGAGATTTACGTCCATCTTCAGGGCATGTGTCAAGCATTATTTTACGGCCTGCAAAGTCCTTCAGCAAACGTGAGAAGTGGCTGTTGGCTGCTGACATAAAAGCAGTAAGGATGGTGCTGCCCATAGCACAGAACGGTACCCATGGGCAAGCAACAACCTCTCAATAAAGACCAATGCAGACGTCATTTGATGTTTAACATACAATGTATGCTTAACATTTTTGATGCTGCAAAGGAGGGCATGAACCCTAATGCTTTGTTTTGAACTGTTTAAACTGAACAAGTCAACTAAGGAATTTATATCTAATTTGAATAAGACAAGTCTATATTAGAGTCTATATTTGTGTGGTTCTGACCACAGATTTATAATTGTCTCAAAGGAATCAATTTTAAAGAATGAATAGCCCAGGGTGAATAGCCCTGGTACCAATGGGTGGTACTCCATTGTACTTGCCAAGTGTCTGGCTTCAAGGTGGCTTCAAGGATGGCACCAGGAAGAAGATAAGAACTGATGACTGGGTGGAGATTACTCCACTTTCCTGAGGGCCAACCTTCAGTTCTGGGACCTCCCTGGAGGCATGATGTGCCTGGCTAAAGTGGCTGGAACAGAGGAATTTCACCGGAAAGAAGATAAGAATTGATGTCTGGGTGGAGGACTACACCCTTCTGCTCCCCTCTGGGCAGCCTGTCTCCCAAAGAACCTGGATGACTGACAGCTGCACCTTCGGCTCTGGGTATATATCTGGCTGTCCATGCTTTGCCTCTTTGTCGTCTCTTGACCCATCGCCATTCCTGCATCGGACCCTGTCCAGGATCAGCGCCTTCCTGAAGAAAACTCGCTGGACAGCCAGACCCCTGGTGGTGACTTTCTCTCTCTCTCATTTTTCCCACTATCTTACCCTTTTTCTACACTTTTCTATCTCATTCTTTCTTACCATTTTCCCTCTCTCTCTCTTATATTTTCTTTTCATCTCTCCCTCTTTCGCCTTGCTCCATATCTTTGCCTGTATTAATTGTCAAATAAACTCTGCTTGCACTCAACCTTTTTATGGTTGGACTTTGTTTCGCGTATCCAAAAAAAAATAAATTTTTAATGTTACTCCAGACCGTAACAATATTATAGACTAATATATTAGTTTATAGTAGGCATGTTCCTGAGCTGCCTTAGGCTACGTTTAGATGTGTGTTATTTGCAGTTTCTCCATTCTGCCCTGCCCAATGTGTTTTTAGTGACAGGTCTCAGAAGGAAGGATTGTCTTGGAATTTTTCTCAATGGGCTGGATGTGAGTGACCTTTTTTGTTCCTTGTTTACTCTTCCAGATTGTACATAGAAATTCTGGCTTCATCCCTATGTGATAAATGTTCAGCCCCAACCCTATTATTCCAACAGCCAGTCATGCCTTTCTAAAACATTTTCCTTGTAGATTTTTTAGTATGTTTCCAGTCTTGGATAGCAAAGACTTTTTTTAAGGTTCTATAAAGATTGCCTGACTGTAGAGCTGCTTGACCACAATCAAATCAATATTTTAATCAATTCCCAAAAGCTAAATAGACCATAAAAAGTGACTTCATATTATGCTGCCTAACTATTAGGGGCCCTAAAAGCCAGATTAATTCCTCTAATTTTCTATAAAATGCCTGGCAAGTTTTCCCCCTGGATTTCTGATAAAAATATCAAAAGCATTGGTTCAAATAGAAATGCTTGAAAAGCCTTAGAAAACTTCCCTTTCTCCAAAACAGGTATATTCTTGGATAAGTTTTTTAAAATTTCTATTTTTCAAAACTTAGTCTTATATAAGATTAGATACCACAAGGAGATTTTTTTTTTCTGCTTTATCCAAGACTATGGCAAGATTTCACATGGACTTTTCAGCATTTGCAATTGGCTGGTTTGCACTGTAGTGAAATGTTCCATTTTCTGTGTTCAAATGAGACATTTATAGAACCAGTAATCAAATTAATCAAATTTAACTCCTGTTAAACTAGGACCCAATGACTGTCTAATCCTATCTCATAGTACATCTAATCTCTCTTCTGTAACAGTATGCATGGCTGCAATACTTGATTAGGGACAAAAAGCTTTTTTTATAAAAAAGATAAATTTAATTTACATGCTTGAATGAATTTCAGAGGCACTTCTTAAAATCCAGCGCTTCTCAGAGACAGCTGAAAAATGGGTAGAGAAATGCCTAAAAGTTCACTGCACATATGTTTTCTCAAATGAATAAAGAGAAATTGTGACATAAAAATTGTATAGTAATAAAGGTATATACCTCATAACTTCAGAGAAATACCCTCAAAGAAGTCAGTGAAAGTTAAAGTGTCTTTGAAAAACGTTAGCATACTGTCTTCTCTCCTGTCTGAGTAGAGGAACTGTTCTATCTGGTAAGTAATGCTGGTCAATATTTAAAAGTTATACTCTGTTTATCTTATTAAGATTAATGGATGATGAAATATCATGTAAAAAGTCATTTATCTTTTCTTCTGTTCTCCCTATAAAAGTTATCTGGAGATCTATAGATGGGAACAGATTAATCAGGTCAGACCTCAAAAAAATGGGTAATTGTTTTCAGTGACAAGGGAATCTAAAACAATAGAAAGCTGTTGATAAACGTAGAACAACGCATCTCTTCTCAAGGATCTAGATATAGAATGTAATCCACCAATAAATTAGGATGCAATATAGTGAGGGATCTTAAGCATGGGTGAAACTTCAGAGATATATACTGGTTATGCTTAGTAGTGTTCCTGAATGCTGTCCCTACTTCAGTTTCCTAAGAAATACTTTTTAAACAAGAAAAATAAAGCAGGAAAAGTCCCTTAAAGTAGTAAATTGCTAGATTCTGAATTAAAAAAAAAAAAAAAAAAAAAAAGTCACAGCCCGATTCAGTCAAGGAAAATGTTCAAAAACTATACAAATAGGTCCAAAACTATCTAAAGAATACACGTCTAGAAACTGGAATGAAATTATCTGTGTTTAACTCATATAGAAGGAAACTATTCTTCTTGAAATAGTTACTTTTAACAGACATCTTTTCCATTACTCAACTTTGCTACATGTGATATCTTAATTGCATTTATACAAATAACAGGAAAAAATATTTTCTGGATGATGGAGACAAGCTGTCAGGTTTTTTTTTTGTTGAATCAAAAGATGAGGGAAGCAGAACACAGCATTGAGTAACATGTGTGACATGTGGTGCAGTGGCAAATGTCTTCAGCACCCATGTGCTCCTGTTCATTTTCTCAGTTTTTGGCCTGACATTTATATAATTCTGAAATATCTCAAGCAGAGAAGAGAATAAGGGCCTCTAGGATGCTCAGTGGTTTCTCTAAGAAATGAGCTTTTGTAAACAGAAACGGCATTGCTTCATCTGCATAAATATTTTAAAGACTAAAACCTCTTGCTGTCCACTTTGATTCTTACCAAAATATGGGGGAAAAAAGATCTTCAGGCACTACCTCAAGGGATGAACAAGATCTGTGAGTCCTAAGCAGAAGAAAGCACTGATTAGCATCATAAGTCACAGCAAACAGTAAGATCAAAAGCACAGGTGTATCCTCTGCTTTCTCTGTTAACTCAGATAACTGAGTCCTTTTGATCTTATTTTGTCTCAGCTTAGAAAATCCACAGAATTACAGGTTTTCTGAAGGGAGAGGGTCATCCAGAAAAACTCCTGAGTGATGTAATGTTGGACCAACCATGATTAAAAAAATAAATATGTATTAGCCAGAAAGCCCAGATGAGAGAAAACTGTATATCTCCTGCTTTACAAAAAAGAAGATTAATATAAATTCATACTACAGCAACACCAACAAAACAGTGCAACAGCTGGAGACAAAGTTTGCTTTAGCTGTGCTATTTTAGAAAAGAATTCCCAAGATTCCATTCTTTTCTCCTAAAGGCTGGAGAGATACTTATAAATCATTCACTACTGTCTACCAAAATATGGACATATTTGGGTATTTATCTTTTTTTTTCTTGGTTTTCATCCGTCTGGTTACAGCAATAGAAATCCAACCATTTGAGTCAGTGAAGAGTATTTGTGAAGTGGAAATAAGTACTAAAGCACCAAATTGTGTGTCTTATTACATTTGCTGATGAATTATCAAAGAGGAAATAATCAGTAAATCACCAAATAGTACATTTTGTTTAATTTCCTAATTTTTAAGTTTCCATTTATTTACTTGATCCAAGTATTTTCTATCATCATACAAAGAAAATTGAAATTGGCTGCTGAAGCTCTTACAGAATGCTTACTGATAAACACCAGATAGAGGGGTTTTGTTGATAATAATACAATGAAAGAATGAAAACTCTTCATCTTTCATTAAAATTCTCTTTAAGTAACCTCTTCAGATATCTGCACCTATGTTTCAATTGCCTTAGAACATAACTGTGAATATAAAACTCTTAACTTTGAACACCAGAAAACCGTGTAGTGCTGTTAGAGGACTTGCAACATCAAGTATGTTCATGGCACTAATGTGACATCCATACCCAACAGAAATTCAGCTCTCTGCAAAGATGATCATAATCAAAAGAGTTGAGGAATCACTTTTCTACACTGTCTGCACACACACAAAAAAAGTTTTCAAGTGAGTCTGTAGGTTTTGGTTTGGTTTGGTTTTTTTTAATCCTTAACAAAGTTCTCTCATTGTCTTTGTAGAACAAAAGAAAAACAAAAAAAAATTGTTTAAGTGCAAACAAACCATTTTCACTGTTTTGTTTCAATTCCTTTTAAAGTCCTCTTGTTTAAAACTTGAAAGATATTTTTTTCTAATGCCTGCATGTTTATCTTTCATTAAAAGCACAGTTTTCCTGTGTTGCATAGAACTGCATCAGATAATGTTAGTACTGCACTTAGTACAGCATATTTAAAACAAATCTCTGTTTAATAGCAAATGCACGTTACCTGGGCAGCATTTTAAAAGATGAATACCATTTATTATTTGTTTTTAGGAAAAATACTCTAACTAAGGCAAACAAGCTTTAAAGGGTGTTATCTATTCACTTGATCAAAAAAAATGTTTTTCTGACTTTTTGAATATCTGTGATTCAGAACATTATTAAAATGCTACACAAACCTGAAACTTGGCTCTCCTTTCCTTCAAAATACATGACTTCATTATCATTTTTTCATACATTTCTTAAGGGCTGATCCAATTTTTAAAAGTATTATTTATCATAGTATTTCTAGATAAATTATAGAGCAAGAGTATTTAAATTTCACTGGTCTCAATATTAGGCAGGGAGAAAAAATGGAATGGAAATCATATACAATAAGAATCTACAAAAATCATAATAAGAAACTCTACTCATTTGACATATCTGTAATCTTAGTGTCTTTCTCATAGTCCTTATAGTTTAGTATACAATTCCTCTTTTAGTAGTATAAGCTGCACTCTACCTGTTTAATGTCAAAATTCATTCAGATAAAACACATTTTGTCTAAAATATCCTAAAGCAGCAAGTGATTGTAGCTTTGTGTAATGCGACTTCTTGGTTTCTTCAATACTGCCTCAGATCATGTTCCTAGGAGCATTTTCTTTTTGAGTAAGGAAAAAATGATAAGGAAATAACCACTTGTCCCCATTCACCCAGACATAGCTGGGCAGGGTTGATGTTATTTCTTTGCCACTTTTGAAAGTACACTTTTTGAAGCACAACTAAGTCCTGAAAAACCAACACAAAGGCAACCTTTCAGTATTGAGGCTGAAGAATATTTATAGTTGACCTGGAAAAAGAAAGCTTTAGGGATAAAAAAAGCACTGCTTTCTGTAACATCTTCCACCTTGAGGACACGACAAGTACAATTTTCTAAGGAATTGTTAAGCTTTGTTTTTTGGTTTTGAAGTTTTGGTCTGATGCTACATCAAGGCAAATTCAAGTTAACTCTGGTAAATCTTAAAGGAACAGGTTGCTATGACACCAAAGGTTCTTTCTGAAATTCATTGGAAAGAGAAAAATTACTACCTGTTGGCTAGCATCACTAGAAAAAAAAATGGACTGAGATGTATTCTCGGAGGACCAGAGGAACCATTATTATTGGTGAAAGAGGAATTTTTATAGGATGATACAGATTCAGCATCAGAAATGTCTGTCCACTAGTGAACTTATATCAAGAAATTTTATATGGAGAACATATAAGGTCTCATATTTCAGCCACCACTGGGACCTGGTCTAGTTAAGAAATTCCTTAAGCAAGAAAGATTTTAAGTTGTTTTCTTGGATCTAAGACTTGGATCTAGTCTCTCTAAAAGCTATTCTGAATAGTTCCTTTGGGAGGGCTTCCTTCTGGAAGAGCCTAGATTCTTCAGCTCTCTCTGGCATCAAGTTTCTCCTTTGCAACCAAGGAGTTCCAAGAGATAGTAAAAATTGAAGTAAGGCAGGACCCAGAGGACATTAAATCTCAATTTTCTTTGTATGATGACAGAAATATCCCGTGCCAGAACTTCCATCAATGCTCTAGTATTAGATGAAATGCAATCACCAAACCAGACGTGTTTTTCATAGAACTATAGAATCACAACATGATTTGGGTGGAAGGGACTTTATACACCAACTACTTACAACCTCAATGCATACACACAGGGACACCTCTTACTGAACCATGTTGCTCAAAGCCCCTTGCTCAATCTGTCCTTGAACACTTCCAGGAATGAGATATCCACAACTTCTCTCGGCAATCTGAGCCAGTGTTGCACCAGCCTCACATTAAAGAATTTTTTTCCTGATATTTAATCTATATCCACCCTCTTTCAGTCTAAAACCATTATGTGTCAGTACACACCCCTGTGAAAAGTCCTTCCCCAGCTTTCTTGTAGGTCCCCTTCAGAAACTGGATGGTAGCTATAAGGTGTCCCCAGAGCCTTAATTTTGAAAAAGATCTTTTCATTGAATAGTACCTAAGAGGAATATCTGCCTCCAATAGATTTCTTATGCAGAGGATGATATACTTCAAACCAGAGGAAGAAAAATCTTTGAAATCTGTTCCTAATGAGACCACAGAGACAACAATAAAACTGGAAATACCAATTTAATATAATTTCACACACACACAGAAAAAAAAAAAAAAAAAAAAAAGCTATTATTTGAAAATATCCCCTAACATTTGCTAAATACATTATCTAGAAGTCTCCGGATTTCAATATACATGGAGATTGCTCATTTATGTCAATTTACAAAGTAATTTTATGCTATTTAATTTTATGAATGAATACACTCACATGAAATCTAAGAATTACTCCTAAGCAAAAGTAATTATTGTGACTAACAAAGCTGTTAAAACTGTTGGAAAGCAGAATTTTTTATTTTTTTTTAATTGCATTCGGCAAAATGGTCAAGAGTTAGAATTGACCTTATGATGTACTGGGACAGGTGAACAAGACCAGTTGTTCTCAGAAAATCTTGGATTATCAGAGCACAGTAGAAAAATGAACCACTATGTTTGAAAAAAAATTTAGAAAAGATACTCCTGAAATACTAAGTTCTATGAAATTTGAAATGATCATTCCTGACAAAGAAGGGTACCTGTTTATAAAATAAGAATACCTTCTGTTATCTTCCTTGGTAGGTGGATGGGGTTTATTTGTTTTTCTTAAAAACACCGAGGTCTGGATTTTCCCCAGTTACTTCTGTATTCCAGAATGGCTTGGATTTTCTCTAGATTACTCCATATTTTCTCTAGATTCCCCTATTTTTTCTCTCTAGATTCCCCGTACAGCTGCATCTGAATGCTGATATGAGTCTTGCTTTGGAGTTATCTCACACTTTTGACTAACATTGGAGCCAAGTGTGAATCTACTCCTACTCTAATCATTTAAATTAGGAATTAGGTGGGTTGATTATACATCAAAACTCTTCCTTATTTTTCTTTATGTTATTACACCCTTGTCACCTAGCAGACAGCCAAAGTGTTGAGTCTTGCAATCTTTGTGTTTGTGGGAACATCAGGTGATAGGTTGCGTATGTCTTTGATGCAGTTCTGTTTGCTCATTCATGTTGCATGAAGCTCTGTTCTCGAGACATTTTGGCGAGAATAAAGCAAGAGTAGAGTCTCTTCACTCACAGACCTAAGTTTCTTTCAGCAGGACTCCACCAAAATACAGATTTTATGCTTTTTTTAGTGTCACCTTACAATTCTTTCCTTAGTAATCATCATTATCATCACCACCATCATCATCATCATTGTCATGATCATCATATTTTAGAAGGAAAAGTTTGCTTCCCTAATATTGAAGATCCATTGTTGCAGACCAGAGCTTTTGTTCAACTTCTAAATTTGAGCTGGAATCCAGGTGGCTATCACTGAACATGAGGTCTCTGAGGCTTTTGCTTAACTGGTGAACTGGCCACTAATGTTCACCTATAAAAAATTTGATATTACTGAAATCTAAATGATTTAACATTTAAGCATGGGCATCTCTTTCAGAATGTGAAAAGCTGCAGAAGTTTGTCATATACTTTCCTTAAACTTTTTCTCCTTTTTTCTCCCTTTCTGCATTAAGTCCTTCAGGAAAGATTACTTGAGGAATTACTGATTTTATAAGTTGCTAATTCAGGCTCTTATACTTTGAGTTAAAAGGTGAACATGTTTAACAAACACTTCCCTAGGTTTGGATTTTAAATTAGGCTTTTGTCGCAGACAAGAGTTGAAGGTCTTAAGGTTGCTTAAAGAATCACCAACAAATATATCAAGAAAAGATTATTTGTAATACAGATTTATGAAAGTTTGAGCTAACAGAATTCAATGTCACTTAATATGTCAAGGTTACTTGTCAAGGCTAAAAAGGTTAAAGGTTAAAAAGGTTAAAGGTTAAAATGTTAAAGGTTAAAATGTCAAGGTTACTTAATATGTGGAAGGGATGTGTAGGGGTTGAAAATTGATGGGAGCAACTTACACAGGCATCACTGGAGATTTATACAGGGATAGGGTAGACCAAGGTGGGAAAGGCTGGGGGTGATTTGCACAGGGAAAACAATGAGGAAGACCCTCCTGTTGAGTCATGAGGTTCAGATTGGCACCCCTTGCTTTCTAAACTTCTAAATCCACTAAATCCACTCCCAGCCCCAGATTTGGTCAACAATTTATGACTAAGGGATTTAAGTGTAGTGATTTCAGTGTAGGGCTTTACATATTGTTGTGAGTCTGATGTGATTTGAAATAGTAACAAATTACAATTGGTTAACATTAATTGATATAATGAATAAAATTTAAATTATATAATTTTCTAATAAATAAATAAAAATCAAGAACCTGTTATAATCAATACAAAGATTCAAGTAAAAACCTAACAAAGTATCTAAACTAAATTGCACACAACCAGACACACAGATGCAGAAATTAACCTGTTAAGATGTTAAATTTTTGTGCCTAATTTCACAGAAGAATTTGCATTCTTCATTCAATCCTTCAATTATCTAACAAAGTTAAATTATAACAGCCTGATATAATTTGATTTCCTCTTGTATCTAAGAGAAGTGGTCAGCTGCTTACTGTTTTAATCAGGTGAACCACCTTCCTCCATGAGACAAGTGTGATGCAGGCCACAGCTTGCTGAGATCCTGGGCAATTCCAGAGAGCATCTCCTTTATGTCCAATATTTATAGGCTTCCAAGATGATTTACTTTGGTCAGTACCTTATCATAACAGCCAAGATTCAGGTTAGGTAATCTTTGGCAACTTTCAGAGTGGGACTGTTCTGAGCAGAAGGGTTCTCAGGTATAGTCTGCAGAGTTCCAGTTACACTTAGGGAGGGTCTAGTCACCCCAAATCACTGCTTGCTCTAGGACAAGGAGTGACCCAGTTATCTAGACTCACTGCTCCAGTAGGCAAGACCATAACCTGCCAGATTGTATCAGCTTACTGCACTTGCTATTGAAATGAGCACAGCATTTTTAACTAAAGCAAGAACAGTGTTGGCTGGCTTGATGCTGCTCAGTGAATGGGGGGGTTGCACCACCACATCTTCCCTCTTTTTTTGTTTTTTTTTCTCTATGCTTAGAAACTTGTGATCAGTTTGAAACCAGATATTTTCTCTATTTATGTCTGTTTATGTCTATTTATCTATGCCTTTTTTTAGCTTCAAATCTTGCACAGGGAAATTCCAGGGACAGAGAAATGGTTCCCCACAGTGTTACTGGAAAAAGAGATTAATGCCTCTCAAAATCTATTTATGAACATGAAGTCCATCCATTATGAAAAACACTACTGGGAAATGATATAAATATTTTTATAGAAGAAACCAAAATCCTTTGGGTCTTTGAATTCTGAAGCTTTTGCCCAATTCTTTAAATGTTTAGCTGTGTTGTAACTGTAAGCTGTACAATACTATTTCTGAATGACCAATTTTGTTTCCAGCTGTGGCTAAAACAGTCCAAGTTTATGCAGAGTACAGTCTAAATTAATCCAGACAGGATGCTTTCAGATTCATCAGCAGTCTGTGAGAGGATGAAGTGGCTGCCAAGCTGGGTTTTCATTGAAGTGCTGTAGTAATGTCTGATTGTGATACCTAATGGTATTTTGTGATTTGAAGTAAACTGAGTGTAATTACTAAGTCTCCTTTGAAAAGTGACTCTACAAAAGATATCATACACTAAAGTAATAGTTTTATGCATGTTCTGCACAGCTGGACTGGTAACTGCTGGTGTGCACTTCCCTCCTTCTGGAATATGGTGGGTATGACTTAATGTTTAATCACAATTTAAGTCCCCTCAGTGGCAGTATAATCTAACCTGTCCTACTTGACTGGGAAAAGATTACAAAAAAGCTGAAGGGCTGAAAAAAACAAGGCTTTTAAATAATAGCCTGTACCATTATAATTGTTGCATGTTTATAAGTCATACTTGTGTCTGAAATACAAGGATTTTGCATCAGAAATAAGGTGGTGTGGGCTGAAGAAACTGGGAAATAAAGGTCCTCAAAATATGCAAGTAATACTGAATATTCCATAAGACATTTGTTTCTAACTAGAGACTATCCTATAATTTCTAAAAGTAAAAGGTCCAGCAAAAACGGTTCCATGAGGCATTACATGGGAAAAGAAATACTTCTCTTGAACACTGAATACTGCTCCTGACCACTTTTTCAATACCATTTCCTAACAGTGTGCAGATTCTTGATCTTCCAGGCAGTCTCTGATTGAACTCAAAGTGACCTTGTGGCCTAATTCAGAGCTGGCACAGTCCTCCTTGGATTAGCAAGGATGTGTTCCTTATTTGCTTATTCATTTCAGGCCTTGACAAGCTCTTGATTCCAAATGCTCCCTTGAAATGTTGTCACTAAATCGATGGTTAACAATCAGATGAGTCAGGATAACTGGAAACACATTGAGTAGAAAGATGTAATAACATAGAGAATTTGTTTTTTCTCAATTCCTACTTTTTAGTAGGAACTATTTTGCTTTATAGTCAGACAAACCAAAATATTCTCTAGAAAATAGTTATATGTTTGTGTCATTAATAAGTATGTAACTTAAAGTAATCTGTATTAGTCAGGTTTTAAAAAATAATCAGATTGAATATAAACTGCCATTTTATAATGGCAGAGTCATATAATCTTTGTATGGTGATTTCTAGTCATTAAACAGACCTTAGAAATTAGTAAATTCTTACATATTTTTTATATAAAATATTACCTGCAAATAGCTTGTTTAAAATTTTATATTAGAAATTAGCTTAGTGATACAAAATTTAAAAATCAAAACAATAGTTAGGAATATTTTTCCTTGGTAAAATGATGCTTGCCAAAGCTGGTTTGTGATTTTAGAAAGCAAGGCTTGTGCATTTATTAGGGTGAGAGGGAGAAGAATTCAGTTGTTTTACTCAAAAATGAAGCAGAAGCTGCTTGCTCTGTTCACTATGATCTTTGGGAAGGATGCTGCAGGTATCAGAGTTGGCTTGAAGCCATGGCATCCTATGCAGCAAAGATGTTCAAAGGTATAGCACAAGAAAGCATGAAAACCTTTTTGTGTGAGGGAAATTAATTGCACCAGGGAATGTGAGGAACAGGCCTACCATAACATGCATTCATGAGCTGTCATGCTGTGCTTATTGTTATTTGAATGTTACCATGAGACTTACATTAAAAAAAAAAAAACCTGGATCATGTTTCCCTCCTCTCAATGCAGGACCCGGACATCAGACATCCAGAGGAGGGCAATAACCTTTTTCCCCCTTTTGTAGACCTATTTCACTCAATATTTCTTTTCCAGACTAACATGTAAAAACACTGAAATTGTTTATTGTCAAACCTTTCCTTCCCATTATTGCAGTCTTCAACATCCTAAAGAAATAAAACTTTATTAGAAGAAGGCTGCCATCAATTCTTGATATGAAAAAAGGTTACTTGTTGGGATCCAATGCTGTTGCTGGATTATAGCACAGACCAGGGCAGACTAAAACCCCCAGAAGTGGTGCCCTCTAAACAGGAAAGAAGTCTGTATAAGCAAACATCCTCCCTTAAATAAGGATAACCTCATCTCATCTACCATACTTTCTGGTCTGACAATTTAACCAGCCAAATAAATCAGTCCTCTCAAGTAGCTTAATCATGTGGCCTCTGAGTTGTTAAAACTTTCTCCACCCTTTCCATCTTCTTGTTTCTTCAATATTGTGCCTTTTAAGATCTTCTAAGTATTCCAGGGCAGAAACTGATGCTGCTGTGAGACACAAGGTCTGTTTAGATGACCTACTTATTACAATTATTGTTATCTAGTGAATGGTGTTCTCTTGAAAGATCCAGCACTGAACAATGCTGAAAACTATCAAAGCAGATTTATTTCTTTTCTTTTAATAGAACTACAAGTTCCTAACATGCCTGCTATGTTATAGAGAGTATGTGTCTATTTTAAAAGGCATTTTTTTGTCTGTGCAAGCCTTAGGGTGCAATGAAATAAAGCATATATACACAAGACTAGTATATGAAGGCAATGCATAAGCACTTTACACCCCAGGGCTGTACTACATATGAATCTATCTTTTATACCCCAGGGCTGTACTACATATGAGTCCTTCTTTTCAAAAATTCTTACATTTTGTCATAAATATAACTGGTTTTGACAGGAGGTAAATGCTTAAGCCTGTCCTTTTTTTGACCTGAGTATCTCCTGTAGGGCTCAATATTCTTCCTGTACATGAATAAAGATAACTAATGATGCACAGGAGAAAAGATGAAGTCTAGAAACTGTTCTGTATACAACTCAAAGGGGAAAAAATCTCTTGCAAAATTAAGGTGGATTACCTGTCTCAAAGTCATGAGCAGCTCTCCTATAGCCGTCATTGTTTGATCTTCCTTTCTGCTTTTTTTCCATTTGAGCTTGGGAATTCTCAAGTCATCAACTCAATAAGTATCTTAGAATTGTCAGTCATTTTACTTACCTTTACTTATGTGTAAAAGTCATATGGTTTCACAAGAGGAAAAAAAAAACTATCAGTGGTTTGGTTTTTTTTTGGTGTCCCACTGATTTCAATAACAAGGTATCCGACATGTTTCCTAAAAATTGCAGAGAGACAGAATATTGTTTAATTTGTGGATAGTAATGAGAATTACTGGTAAGAAAAGATTAAGATTATGGAATACATAAACATTTGAGGGGGAGGGCTTTTCTTAACTATTATCTACTCTGATAGTATCATCACCCCAAAATCTTCCTTATATTCTTTGACTACTGGGATTACGCCACCAAAGTAAGAAATCTTATGATGTTGCCATCCAAAATTTGGATTGGAGTTGAACATCTCAAGCTGCAATTGTACCTAGAAGTAACACTGTCCCTGGATGTCATCTCTCTGCCCTAATCTGTGACAATTAACACTCGTATCTGCTCTGCAGGACCCTGTGTAGACCCCTGCATGTATCCTATATCCTTCCTGCCCCCCACCTTACCTTCATTCTCTAGATAGCACAGAGCCTGCCAAGGTATCACTGAGATGGACAAGGTTTTCTTCCAGATAGTTGCAGCAAGCACATGAAACTTGATTTGTCCTTTCAGAGGGCAAGGTGAGAAAGATACTAAAAGACTACAGTGCTGTTTCCAAGCATCCTCTCCCAAAAGGAAGTTTGATTTGAAGGGTGTTTTCCATAGGAGCTAGGCTTATAGATTTCCAAAATCTGTGTCAGTTTCTTTCCAGGGTGAAAGACAGAGAATGAATAGTACTGGGCAAAGCTTGCAAAATGCCTATATAATCTAAATGCTGAATTGAAAAACTTCTATGGGGAACAAAATGGTTCCAGCTCAACAGTCTCCTTCATATTTAAATTTGAAAGTCTAAGACTTATCCAATTAATCCCCAAATAAATACTGCCTCAGTTCACCTGATTCACTTTATTGAAGGAAAGAAAGGCTGCCAGGTCTGAAATTATTCCTGACTGGCTTTGTTTGTCTTTGGTGCAGAAAATAGTTGGCTCTGGCTGAGACACTTGCATGAGCTACCTTTTGACATTTGACTAGAAAATTAAAGCAAAGGCTGACCTGATTTTTTCTGAAGTTTTCTGAAAAGTCTGTTTTGATTTTGAAAACATGGAACACACTATATATATCCACTTGGCTTCACTGAAAATCTTACAACGAAAATATAATTCTGTAATGTGTTCAGCAAGAGAAGGAAGTTTTGATGTGATATTCCATCAAGGTAAGACAGAAACTTTGTTTTATGGTGTTCTGAGGTTGTACCTGGTGGTTACCACAAGATCAGATGAGAAGTTAAAACCATATGGAAAAAAAATCAGAGTTATTATGTTTAAATATCTAAAGGTAGCTGTCAAGAAGAAAGGGCCGATCTCTTTTCAGTGGTGTCCTGTGGTAGGATGAGGGGAAATGGGCATCAACTGGAACACAGAATTTTCCACCTCAACACAAGGAAAAACATTTTTAATGTAAGCGTGATGGACCACTGGAACATACTGCCCAAAAAGGCTGTGGAGTCTCCTTCTCTAAAGACTTTCAAGACCAGGTTGGATGCATTTCTCTGTGACCTGTACTAGGTAATCCTGCTTTGGCAGCGGGGGTTGCACTCCATGATCTTCCAGAGGTCCCTTCCAACCCCTAACATTCTATGACTCTATGTGGAAAAATGAGTATATTACTAAGCCATTGTGTAACTTAGCATTGTAATCTTTAATGCAGCAAAGATGATCCCAGCCTCTGAACTTCCTCTGAGTTCATCTGCTCTCCATTTTTTTGTATAGTTCTGTGTTTCACACCATTTTCACTGGCTTTGAATTTTCTGGTAGAGAAATAAATTTGCTGTATCTGTTTGACACACACATCCTTTTCTCTTTTCAGCAAATTCTTCTGTTTGCAGAATAAAAATGAGGGTGATGTTTTTTCTCACTTGCTTCTTATCCTGTTCAATAGTTCATTAATTTTCAGACAAGATTAAAAGCTTCCTCAGCATTCTGAAATAAGCTGATGGGCACTGTCAAAACATCCATGAAATTACATATTTTTTCGCATGATGAAAAGAGCTCCTCATGTTTAAATATGAAGAAATTCAGATCTGCCACTTACTCTAAGGCAACGTATCTGGCAATTGCCTATTTTTTAAAGCTGAAGAATACAGAATGTTACTCTACAGATGTAACATTATAAACAACAAACCTGACAGCAGAGTATCCAAAACTTCTGACATAAAGTCAATCTGTCCAGGTCAGATACAACTTCAGGATAACTGCATGACTAGACTTTTAAAGGAATGAAAAATGAAGGTTACTTCATGTTTTGTTGTAAGTAAGTGAACTTATTTCAGTCCCCTGTTGATTGCCATAATTGCATAGCACCTATCACCTGAACTCTCCTTTTGGGAACCTTTTGTCCTTTTTTGTGCTGCCATGTCAGAAAGTAAAAAGGTGACACAACCACACTTCAGTTGTATGTGTTTCACCTCACTTTATTTTAGATATTGCTAATGTATATGTTTACATCTCTGTTACTAACACATGGCTTCATTTCTAATCAAAAGAACGAAAAGAGAGCTCTTGAGGTCCTGTTCATTTGGGTTGTCCATCTGTGCCCTTCACCTACCTGCCATGCCAGCAGACAGCTCTCTGAGTTCAGCTGACAGGCCAGGACACAGCCAGCCTAGCCAAAAGCAGCAAGTGCGACTAGAAAGTCTGCAAGTTTCTGAAAATATTCAGTTAAAAACAAATTTTCATCACCTGTTTCACAGCCACAGGTAACCATGTGATTGCTACCATTCAGCTACATGTTAACACAACAAATAAAACTCTCCAGAGTTGCTCTTAAAGTAATGTATTCACTGTGGGGAAAAATATATTGTCTTTTATTACACTGAGTTATACCAGCAAATAAACAGACTTTCTTTCAGACAAGGAAGGTCTGTCTTCAGGCAAGGAGCAAATTCCAACAAAAACATGAGTGAAAAACAATTGCTCTAAGTTTAACTTAATTCTGTCAGATTTGTATTCACATTTTAGCACTTAAAAAGACATTTGACAGCTTGTGATATGGTAGGTGAGTGCAGAGGAGGCTGAGAAACAGGTATTACCTTTAAACTTGTTAGCAGGAGAGGTGAGAAGATTCACAGACAAAACAGCCTTAAGGGTCCCATGACATGGGTGTGTGATGTAAAGTAGCTTTTGGTTACCATGATGGAGCTTGCTTTACATGTGAAAGCCAGGTAGATTCATCTGTCAAACCCAGCTCATGATAGGGATTACAAGTTTTAAACTCTGACTGAGGGGGGTTTTAAGCCTGGGTTCAGGTTTTGAACAGTGCCAATAGCAAGTCCATTAAGATTTCAGCCCAGGCTTCTGATCAACATCAATGCATCAAATACTAGACCTGCCTCGTAGAAAAGGTGGAGTGTTTGTACAAAAACAGAAAATAAAAAAGATAGGATTTACACCTTTAAAAACAATGTAATTAAGGAAATTAGATCAATCTGAAATTTGTTCTATCTTATGAAGGGCAGTTTGACATTTCAATTAGACACCGACTTATTTCCCCAAATAATTAACTACTTCCATGAATCTAGAGTATTTGAAGCATACAGTTCTACAAGTGAAATGTAGTAGTTATTTACTCTATAATGGCATAACAGTAATAGATTAGTAGTGAAGTTCTTAAATATATCAGTTAAAACTAATACAGAAATAAATTCCATCTTAAAAAAAAAAAAAAAAAAAAGACAAATTACATGCAAGGCGATGTTTCTGCTCTGATAAATCACTGCTAATTTAAAGTATAAATTTTTAATAGCCTTTCCAGACAAGCTTATCTGGAGCTATGATGGATAATGCTGCCTCACATCTTTGTCATTTCTCTGTGACTGTTGCAAAAAGCCTCCATAGGTTTTCTAACTATGCCTTACCTTTCAATAAATTCTCATAGTTTGTATGCCTTCTGTCCCTCTCACAGTCTGGAAGGATGGCTGCTAAAAGTAAGGACTGGTATATCCCATTGCCACAGTTCCTACCTCTACAAAACTTCGGCTGTTGCTTAACTGAGTGACCACATCATAAGCATTTACCCCTGTTGGCCCTGTTGATCTGCTAAGTAGAGGTTCCAGATGCTTTTATCTCCTGCAACATTATAATGGCCCTGTAAAAATGCAGATTTGATGTACAAACCAACACTTACTAAAGCTCAATTTGCATTTGAAAATTAAATGTTTTTCCACTATAGTAAGTCTGCAGATCCAAGGTTCTGCTCATGGTGCTGGTAATGTTTGGTCCACACATCATGGGTAATTATTTTAAATTTCTCCTAGAGGTCATCACTATGAATCAACTAAGAACAGAGAGATGTGGAAGTATATGGGTCTCAGAGGCAACATGACTCCTCAAAAAAGGGCAACATGAGTAAATAGTATCTTTGAAAGTCAAAATCCTGTAAAATATATATATGTTCTGTGCAACATACCAGTATATCTGGGCCTGCTTTGGAGTTCTGTATTATGAATGTAGATCTGATGATTTCTGGTGGTAATCAGACTTTGTTTCAGAGCTGTATCATCTAAAGAAAGTTTCCCACAGGGCTTCACCATAAGGATTCAGGGTTTATGACCCATACAGGTGCTTGCATACACATAGGTGTTTCATATTTATTAGTGCTTCAGTGGTCCAATTTATATGGCAGGCATTTCAGCTTTTTCTGTAGAAAACAATAGTAGCTGAGTCTGGAAATGCATATATTTCCATAGTAGTTCTTTGTTTATTAACAAAAACATTTATTTTATGAAGTCCACAGATTAGAAATTTTATCCTGGAAAATTACAAATGCCAGGGAGACAAGAGGTGCAGTGGATCACCGTCTCCACACTTTTTAGCATAGTATAGTGCTATGCATGTTTTCAAGTAGTCAAGAGAATTCAGATAATTCTTAGAACTTAGTAAGTCAGAAGTGTAACCATAAATACACAACTCTACAGCAGAAAACATTAAAAAGACAAACCACCTCACAGATAAGTGTTATGAGATAGTGGAGAAAGCCACAATAATCCTAATTGATACTGGAATGGAAAAGCTTTTAAGGAATGTAATTACCCCAGTACTGGTTCACATCTTTCTTGCCATGATGGAATCTCTAAAACATGATCTTCAGGGCTATTTGTCTTTATAGAAAGACAGTCAGTGTCGTTTGAAATGGATAGCACAGAAAACTAATAGCTTAGTTTTAATACATTAAATCAAAGAAAAATAATTGTACATCACTACAGTCAGCACTAATGAATATTTGCCATAACTGAATTTAATGGTAAGCTCAAAAATAAATATCTTACTTGCATATCTGGAGTAATTGTCCAGATACCTACTCTTTTATGACTTATTTTTTTTCAAAGTGTTCAGCTGAAGAACAGGAATGGTGAGAAGCACTGTGTGATCTTAGAAATGATCAGAAGTATCTGGACTAGAAATTCTTTGATGAAGCACTTGGAGAATCAGTATGGATACGTACTAACAAGTGACTGTTGCTGTCTAAAAAAGACATCACACCATGCAAAAACTTCTTATTGCTTATGACAGATGTGTCCCCCATATGTGTGCACCACATTGAGCTTTGGATGATATTAAATCCAAATACATTGCCAGTTCCTGATTTTTCAGATCTCTGTTTACAACTGGTAGTAAGTTTCATTTCTTCAAAAATGTAACTTGTAACTGATTGTCCATGATGCATTTTAAGATAATGAACTAATGTAAAGCACCTGTAGCAATTCCAAGGGTTTTTTACACTGTTTGCTGAACATTTTCCATGAACCTTTCATGTTTCTTACTGTCAACAAAGGCAATGAATCTGCCTTGGGCTGTCCAGTGAGGGGATTGTAGAATCCTTTCAAAAGCTTCCACTGCCATAGACGGCATCTCATTAATGGAATAAGTATGTTTTTATGAATTGTCTGAATTTAAGATTAAGGTTTGCAGACAATATCCAAGGATGCCTGTGCATCTTATAGCCTCCCAATGGCCAGTAAGTGGAGGAGAAAAGACATTACCACATAGTACTGCATCATTCAGATGAGAGCATCTTTGAAGTGAGGTTTCAACTGAGTTAACCTTTAACTGTCAGCAAAAAGAAGGATGAAAAATTGTCCACAGAGGCATTATAGTTCATATATGATCCACAACACTGGGTATCCTGGAGGTGCCAAGACTCACAAAGTATATATAGGAAGCAAGTATTTAGTAACAGAATGAGGCAGACTCAGGAAAATAGTTTTCATGAAAGGTCAAAGTTTTATTTGCCTCACTGTATTGCATAGATTGCAGAAAAAGGAGGATTCTCACCTGCCTTGTAGGTGACATCTGAAAAGTAGGACTCCCTTCCCAGCTGAACTACTTAGTGAGATGCTTTTTATATGTGGAGAGATACAGACATTTCATGAATTTGACTCATCCTATGGTAGACACCTAACTAGATTTGATGAATCATACCCTGAAAATGCCCATTTTTTTTTCTCCTCTGACAATAAGGAATCATGTTTCAGACACAGTGTCTATGTTTAGGCAAGACAAAACCCACTGAAGCTGTTTAGCCTCAGAGCATTAATGCATGAGAGCTCTGGCCAGGACACAGTCTAAGCCAAGCTGCAACACATCTGATGAAGCATCTGCTATTTGGGCTTTTGCAGTACAGTGCTGAGAGACTTCACTTTGGCCAAGAAATAAATGAGGAACTCATCAAATATGACTGCCAGGTAAATCACCAGTCTAAAGTTCCCAAAGACTTTTAAAAATTCTCTTCCTTTAAACACTAAGGTATGGCTGTAGGCTACTAACACAAAGGATGATACCATCCCATAGACCTCCACAACTGAGGTATCATCAAGAATCCCTCCTAGATCACAGACAAAGGAGAGAAACAAGCCTTTCATTGTCATAACGTTTTTGGCTTTTTTTTGTTTTGTTTTGTTTTTTTCTTATGTAACCTTCTTAAATGAGACAGATTTGGTTTTAGAAATGGTTACTAATCTCCCTTGACAATAATTGTAGGTGGTAACTCAGATGTTGTCCTCCAGTCTGTAGACATGATTGGGTGAAACGGGTGTCATACCAAGGCTGAGTGAAAACACTCACAAAAGTCAAACATTCTGGCAAGCAGCAGAGGAGAGAGCTCAGTAGTTGAGGATTTATAGGGACACAGATAAAGATATGACCAAGAGATAATCTATAAAAACAAAAAAAACCAAACCAAAACAAAAATACAGTCCTTCATTCTGAATCCTTTATTCTGAGAATCTCTTTTTTCTAAGATATTAATTTTCCTCTAGATAAAATCCCCCCTCATGTGAATGTGTACAAAACTAAGAAAAATTAAAATTAAGTTTACCAACATGAGGCAGAAAATGGAGTAGAGAATTTCTGTTTTATGGATTTTGAGAATCTGGCTGGAAAAAGTAATTACCTCTAGTAATCCCTATAGCCAGTCCACCAAAATATATTTTGGATCAATATATGAGTTTTGCCATTAGAAACACACTGAACTTTATTAAAAACTCAATACACATACTCAGTAAATATATGACTGGGACCTACTCGAAACTATTTAATAAGCATCAGAGACAGGGTATCTGCAAATCAGCCCAGTTTAAAGCTTTAGCATTGTGTATACTATATTACAGCAGGAGAGAACAACCAGCTTTAGATCCCTGATATCAAGGCAAACAGCATTTTAATATCATTCCCTGGTCTGAATAACCAGGGCCATGAATTCATAAATCCAAGAATGTGGCTTAACCCAGTAGAATTGCAGTAAAATCCTTATTTTAGTTTTAACCTTAGGTAAATCCAAGCAAGTATTTTTAGGCTGACATAGTGAGAATTAAAGAAGATCTGGATGCACCTCACAAAGTGACCTCCATTCTGGTATCTCAGTGCTAAAGAGGCAAATAATGCTCAAATAGAAGATGTAGCAAATACAGCAAAAGCATTAGCCTCAGAATTCTTATTCCAACTCCTTGCTGAAGCCTGATAAAATGTAAAAGAAAGGTGAAAATATTTTGAGATTGACCACAGTGGAAAGCCACTAGCAATGTGAACACAGAAATTTGCAGCTTGTTTAAAGATGTGCTGTATGTCAACAGAAGGCTATCTTTTTAGCAATAAATATTCTAACTTTGTCATTTCACATCAAGAAGCAAAAATCTGATTTTAGGGTACCTCCTCCAGTATGGGCTAAAATGTCAAAGTCAGTAATAAATATACTAATAGATCTTATACTGATGAAAAGGCAAAGAGAAACAAAACTGATTTTTTTAAATCTCACTTTTCTATGAAGATTTTTTCAGTTTAAAGTAGCATAATTTTTTGACATTACATATATTAGCTGTACTTATCTGTCTGAGGATTAAAATGGGTTTTACACTTCGGTCTCTGTATATCTGCCTTTTCAAAGCAGAAGAAACAAGTCAGATTGTTTGATGAGTAAACTCAGGAGCTTATGTCAACAACATTTGATCTGTTCTGGGGCCTTGCCAGTAGCAATAATGAAGTACAAAATAGTCAGCTTGTTTACATTCATATTGCACATAAACTGAAGCACAAGTGTTATTTAGAATAAAGAATTGTCCTTCCTCCAGAGAGACAGAAAAATGAAAAAAGTTTTCAGTAACTTAACATTTTGTCACCTAAACATTAGGTGCCACATTGTAGCTCTAAGAAATTACAAATAGTCAATTAAAATCCAATCCTGGATTTATTTTTTGGTATATAAATGGATAGTACTATTTCAAAATGTTGATGTTATCATAAGAATGCTGTAAGATTTTCAGGGAATTACATTAATTAGACTTTTATGCTTTCATATTTAGTCATATAGTTCTTGTTGAAATTACTTTGGAATAACCATTGTGTGGATATAAATCACTTCATATAGATGGAAGAGTATTGTTGATACAGTAACAAAATCTTTCATGCCAAGAATTCAAGGACTAAGAACTTCCTATGGCTGTCTTAATTTCTGAAATTATGTCTGAATTTCATTACAATTGAGAGACTGAGCTGCTTTGCACACTAGCCAACCCTTTTTGGGCTTCAGTTGTTTGCAATAATAACAGGACAATAACTCTTCCCTTGCTTCGCAGTAAGGTACATGGTTATTGTAGTAAAACATTCCA
This sequence comes from Phaethornis superciliosus, assembly GCA_023637945.1. NCBI lineage: Eukaryota > Metazoa > Chordata > Aves > Apodiformes > Trochilidae > Phaethornis > Phaethornis superciliosus. Next base: position 171,647,943 of record JAJQWJ010000001.1, on the reverse strand, counting down.
AGAAGGCACATGTAGTTGCTGGCATTCTGTAGAGAAAGTGTTTATAGAACAGCCACTTCATGCCTTGCAGTGTCATACAGCTCTGCTGCCCCAGCTTCAGTCAGTCATGCAGAGAAAGGGAGGAAATAAGGGGTAAAAGCCACAACCCCTGACAGTTCTTGCCTCACCCTTTGAAAAACAACAAATAGAGTCTTCTGTGAACCAATGAAGTCCAGTAATTCTTCACCTCCAGACGTGCAAGTGGGCACATTGCAGGGATTGGAGCAACAGTTGTTCCAGGAGAAAAAAATGAATGGATGCTCAAATTCTGGGGAAAAAAATTTGGTGAACATCAGTCATCTCAGGAATGACATTATAAATCCTTCTGCCACCAGCCCTGCTAACTGTCCTTTGGCTGACAATATGATTTGCTTGGGAAAGGAGTCAAGTGTCTCCAGATCCCTAGCAGAGCAGTAGCTGCAGTGTGCCCAATACTCCACTGTCACTGCCTGTGAACATACAATTTTGTGCACAACTCATTATTGTTCTTAACTGCGTGTTTATTGCTCTGTCCTCTTATGTCTTCTCTTCTACATTGCCAGAAAATTTTGGTTCCAAAATTGGCAGTGTGTGGAAACTTCCACTGTTATTTTTTTGATGTATTGAAAGGTAAGGGAAAAGCCAACAACAGACTTGGAAAGCCCTTTCCTTTAGGGATTTGAGTACAGACTTTCATGGCTTTCTGAGAATTTTAGTTTACAGATTGATTTCAGTGATGATCAGTTCCAGAAATTATCAATCTCAGATAAAGGCTTACATTCAGTATTACCATTCCCCTGGATTAAGACTATTAAGCATTTCAGATACAATATAAAATTCTCTGTGTTGAGATATCTCTGAATTTAGAATTTGGTTACCAAAATTGTGTTGCTTGTTTTCTTCCATCTCATTCATTGTACACATTTTGCTAAGCCACATTTGGCAGAGGTATGATTATAAATGTTCCCTGCTCCCTTAAGATTATGCTAGTCTTTCACCACTCAAAATCTTCCTGAGTAATAAAACTAAAAAAGCAAGAAATTTTTCAGGGAACTTTTCCTAGCAGATGGCAAACAATTATATGAGTTTGGTATGGACTTGAGAACATTGCTATGTACTGCTAGATTGAATTTCACATTTCGAGAGAGAGGAAGAAATCCACTACAGAGTGACTACAAAATTAGATGTCTTTTATACAGAGTTTGCAGTCTAAAATGCCATTTTCTTTCTTAGTATGACTTGTCTGGGCCTATAGTTTATTGTTCACTCCATTGATCACAACATGGATTGGAATATTTTGGTGGTAGTGAAGCAGATTTTATTTGATTTACTGCAGCACTAGGAAATTTAGAGAATGTGGGGATCTGCAGCACTGGAAGAAACCAATCAATAGCTGAACACCATTAGATCTGCAAAATCATGACTTGTTTGTGCTTGGATGGTGACTTTGAACTATTTCTTTTTTTTTGAGTAGGAAGTTCTCTTGACTACAAACTTCTCAGTAACTCAAAAATTGAATGACTACATGAACTGTTTTTATTAATAACTACTTGCTTTAAACATTATTTATCTACATTAAAGATCCATATATTCACACAGATCCTTGTCTTTCATAAAATGTAAGCATGAATAAAGAATAATAAATAATAAAGAATATTTATTTAATAATTTATCCTAAAGTACTACACAATTCCACAGTATCTTGTTCTGTGAGCTAGCTTTTAATCTCATTTTATGATACAAGTGCCTGTGTAGTGATTAAGCTAGATTTTATTTTAATAAGTTATGCAATTATACAAAAGTAGTCAACTCTGTTATTTGGCTAGTGATAGAGCACCACTTGCTACAGTGTATTTAAATAGCCAATCACAATATTCTCTGTCCTATGAACAGATGTCCCATGTCCCATGTCCCTTCTTCCTTGAGCAGAGTTTGATATATACGTAGTACACGTTAACTGAATTACATTAATTAGAAAACAGCCAGACTGATTCTTACATGCCACCTTGTGGAAAATCAATGAAAATTTCTTACTGAACAGCTGATACTGAAATTCTGGACTCACAGAGAACTGCTGGAAGTTATAAAAATAGCTATTAAAGATAAAATACTGTTAAACAAGGCATAGTTGCTGATAATGCATTTATATAGCCTTTGTTAGCTACAAAAAATAACCCAGCATATTTTCTCCCCAAATTTCTTTAAATGTGGCCAAAACATACTTCAGAGATTAAATATTTGAAGGGAATCTTTCTTAATCAATGGCTACACAGGAAAATGTGTTTATCGAGTTAATAAGAGGTAGATATCAACTAAAATAAAGCTTTGAATACAGTATTTTAAAACCATCATTTTAAAACTGTGATTATTATTCTAATGCCACTCATATCGTTTATATTTGTAGAGCTCCTCTGAAATGTCTGGTTAGTCCTCAAACATAATCTGCTCGTAAAACACTGAACATACTCAGTGTACATGTTAATCAATACAAGATCTCAGTATGACATTTAAAAAGTATTCAACTGTATAAATATCCAGGTTCCACAAGAGAAATTGGAATGGTTTCAGCAGAGGCAAAATCTCATCTATTCCATATAAAATTGAAAATGTTTCCAATTTTACTTTCTCCACAAATCTGTGGCATCTTCTCCATATGAACAGTACAGACTTCAAATAGACATCTGGAAGGGAGTATCTTGTTAAAAAAATAACCTAGCAGGATGATTATGCTTTCTTCTTTGCTTAGATTAATACATGCAATAGGAACAGAGATTTTAATATACTTTCTTAATTTCAAAGGGCTAATGCTGATAATGCTGATATTAAAAGAAGTCTAGGAAGAATACAGGAAAGATTACTCCCCAGTTTTCAAACAGGCTTTGAGCACAGACATTGTAATTTTGCATTCAGAAACTGTTTAAAATACTGCTTGATGTAATATTGGTAGTGTTGTCACATGGTTAATTAAAAGCACCCTTGTTGTCATCCCAGACAAGAGTTAATAAGATAACCAGATAAGAGTTAATAAGAGTTAATAAGCAAAAGTAATAAAATGGGCATCTTGAAGGTCCTTTACAAGACATTAAGGTAAATGATGCAGAGCATCATAGCAGGGACTCAATCTGCAACTGGGAAATAATGTGCTATCATGTCAACTAGTATGCCCAGCAAGCTCTTCTCTTATAACCCCAGATGACTTCAAAGAAACAAATGGAACAGCTTTGTGAAAAATCAGAATTTACTGGTTAAAGTAGTGTTTAACCCCATCTGTTTTTTCAAATATCTTCCAACTAGAGAACCACATTATTTTTCCCACCTTGTATGCATTTTTTCCCCTAATTACACATATTTAAAAGACTTCCTATATGCCTAATGTACTGATTACTGAGTGAAAAAATTATGGAAAAATCCTGGATGATTTTTATTTCTTCACAAAAATTATGTAAATATGAAGTGAAACACATCTAATGTGCATGTAATTTCACGTACTTTTTGATATGCTCAGACAAAAGATTTGAATTGCTCCATAACCCTTTTAGTTGCTTGAGAGGGGGAAGATATGTGGGTTTTTACTCCTATTTTGCATAACAGTACATTGCTGAAAATATTCCAGTCTCCCAAGGGCTCTAATGAAAGGCTATGTGTAGGTTAATGGATTATATTGAAAATCCAGCGTGTTCAAATGTGAAAGAAGGGGGAGTGGTTCTTCTTTTCCAATTTCTTCACAGCTTTTATTCTCACTGAACCAAATGGCTCACTAATGGATTTAATGCTCTTTCCTGTTGGAAACAGCTGTGGCTCTAGCTGTGAAACATCCCAGCCTACTCAACACAAAGGTTTCCCTTCTCCCACCTCCTACACCTACCCCCTTACTTCTCAGAGAGCCTGTACCACCCATCTGGATGCACACAGAAGCCTGAAGAGTTTGAAGCCCTTTTCTTGCATTACTGGACAGAAAGATAAATAATGACCTACAGCCTCCCCAGAGTCTGAAAGTTCAGGAGAACTTTCCTATCTTCAATTTTCTTGTGATTCTTATCTCAGATGAAGGGAAAAGCCCATTTTTCTGCAAGTCAGAAGGATTTCTGAGGAAACCAAGGAACAAAAAGGTAGCAAAATAAATGAAAAGACACAAAAATCTTTTTCTGGATGACTAACACATCAGTCCAAACGCATACAGTATCCCCAGATCAGCTGTCAGACTTGCTGCACAAGGAATAAATTTCCTCCAAAGCAGCTCCACAGTATTTTCCCACTTCTATGCAATTTGCTCCAAGTCGACTCATCCTCGATGGTCCTGTGTGGTCTTTCTTGGTGAAGCAGCTGGAGATATAAACCATGGAGACTATAAATTCCTAAAAGGCTAAGAAAGCTGAAAATCCTTTCTCAAGATTTTATCCTGACTATGCCTTGAGATAGCAAGTAAGATTTGTCTGCAGAATAGCAGAAGGATTGTCATTTGAAAGACACTTTCAATGTCCATATATACCAACAATTGAAGTAATAATTGTAAAATAAACCAATACTTAAATACATTCAGTAACAAGCCCATGAAATAAAATTATTATTTTGTAAGTGATATGGAACTTTCAACCTAATAATTTGAAGTATAAGGTACTTATTTATTTCTCCTTCTCCATGGCTTTGTGTCCAAGATTTACAGTGTTTAGTTGGAAAAGCAGAGACTGAATTCCCATAAACACCCACTCTAAACTCTTTCCTGGGAAACTCTTTCAAGCAGATAGACAAACACTGTATTTTCGTCCAAGATGTGATTAAAACTGATCATCATTAAAATCCTTCTCAGTGAGGCAGTTGCTGCCTTTAGGAATGTATTCTTCACAGTAACAGAGAACCACCTAATGGCAGCACTGACAGATCATGTCCAGCACAAATTCCTTTCTAAATGTAAGGAGTCCTTTTCAAAGGACTGTAATGTACTGTGATCAGATCTGAAAAAAGATAAAACTATTGTGACAGCATTCAAAATATAATCAGAGGCTGATTTCCTTGAGATTTCCCTGACTATTTGCCCTGAAGTATTCTCCCCTTGCAAAATCACACTATAATGTGAAAAGATGCATCTCATGATGAAAGGCATCACAGGCTTATGAGCAACATCATGTCAGAACATTTTCAATACATTCCCTACAATCCTGTAGTTTGGGAGGTGGGAATTTTCAACAGACTGGAACCAGTATCTTTATTAGGTTCAAGAAAACAAATTCTGGACAGATCTGAGATGGTAGATAATGCTTTTTTCAGCTGCTCCCTTTTCTTCTCCCCATAATTTCTTGTAAAGAAATAAAATGTAGTTGAAAAGTTTTGAGCCCAGGTATCTGCATATAGGGTAGACACTGAACTTGTAATTAAAAATAGCTTACTAAAACACACACCATTTGCACATAATTCAGATCCTGAGTACTTAATTGCTATTTGAAATTACAGTATAAGGCTTAACAGCAGCAGGAAAGTTGGACATTAAATTACCTATTTAAAGATACTACCAGTGATTCCATCCAGGAACAAAACTGGATAAAAATTATGATGGGGGAAAAAAAGTAACTGGTGAAATTATTTTCAAGGATTGAGCATAAGAAGAGTGCTGTGCTTTCCAGTGAAATCAAGTTACTTAGTTTGGCATGTTAGGGTGAGCCATACATACATACATATATATAAATGTATATATGTCAGTTTCTGGTATGATTTGTAGTACTACAGGGAACCTGGCAGGACTCTTCAATATGATGAGGTGTTATGGAAAGGTAAGCTGAAATCCCAGATATCATTTGATCATTACAGCCATTTTCCCCCTACTAATTGTAACTCTCCAGCTCTTTTTTCACATAAAACTCTTGTAATGCAATGATTTTCAGTAATACAAAAGAAAACCAGGTTTCTTATATAAAATTATTGCATTCAAATGCAGTCTTTATTGCACTATATTCAGCAGTTTTATAACAATCATTCTGGCTGTTGTTATCCTTACTCTTAAATCTGGCTGCCTCACAATTTTCACTCTCACTAGGAAAGATAACTCTAGCATCTTTTAGATAAGCAATATTTTCATAGAATATACTCAGAGGGCCTAAGAGGCTTCCCAGCTCTTAGTGACACAGTAAGATTAATAAGCAAAGGAGGAAATTTGCTGTCCCTTGAAATAGGACTTCAGATGGATTCCCTTCAGTTGTTGACCATCCTACTTTCACCAGCATGTTTTGGAAGATGTTATTTTAACAAAACACTTTTTGGTTTCTTTTTTAAAACAATTCAGTCCTTCACAAGCTTTCCCACTATGCTTTGGCTTTTTGAAACAAGTGGTTTAAACCTTTTGCCATTAATAATTAAAAAAAAAAAAAAAAAAAAAAAAAAAAAAGTGTTTTGATTACACAAAATGCTCTCTTCCTTTGATCCAGGCTCAGGTCTCTCCCCTAAAAATTGTGGTTGCTAAGATATGTCTTTGTGTGGAAAACACACAAACTCAAGCTGCTCTCCCTTAGTTTATATTCTTTACTGTCATGGTTTCCAGGAAGCCAGACAGAATCTGAGGAACTCATTTTCCTGCACAAGCAATTTTATTTCCTTCTTTATTCACTCTAACCCCCATGTCTTTTATTTACTTCTGCTACTCAGCAATAACTCCAGGCTTCAAAATATGTTCTACAGATTTTTGTTGTTATATACATCCAGTGAATTTATCACAGTGAATCTTGCATTGTACATTTTACTAGGTAGTGCTTGATATTTTGGAATTTTAGAAAAGGTTGTTTATGGCTCAGTGACATATACTGTGATATTCATATAGAAAATACTTCTAATCTATTGCCAGCCCAGTTGGTTCCTTGTGTTGTTATCACCAGTGTCAAAACCAAGCTCTTTGGTTCTCTGTTGCCATTTCTTCATAATGACTCATTCCTTTGCAATAAAACAAAACTGTTCTACTCACACTTGGAAAGTTTTGCCCTATGCAAACTTCTTCAAACAGTTCAGTTCTCTAGATCAAAGGATTTTTCTGAAATAAAAGAAACAATGCTTGGATCCTTTGAACAGAGGGGGTTTTTTTGGGTTTTTTTTCAGATGTACTTTATGTGGAATAAATCTAGTGGATTAGGTCAAAGAGAACTGGACCACATTAGTCTTCAACAGAGATTATGATATAAAAAGGATAATACCTTGGAGATGTCTTACAATGAAGAAAAGAGGCTTGAATTTCAGGCTGAAAAAAAAAAAAAAACACAAGGGATATGTATAAATTTTTGGATATGTATAAGTGTTATTTTGACTAAACTGTAAAAATTAAAATTAAAAAAAAAATTAAAAAAACCCAAACCAATCAAAAAGGATAGGGCAGAAAATCCAGTAAAGAAAAGATTAAAGTTTTAGCTTAGCCTTGAATAAGTCATTACAAGGCACCACAGAAAAACAAGTTGAAAAGGGGCCTGGAGGTCATTGGGTACAAGAGTAGGGTCATCTGTCTCAGAGAGCCCAGGGCCCTGCCTCAGGGGGTTTTGAACATCTCCAAAGATGATTTCTCAGCCCCTCTGGATAATCCGTGCTGGTGTTCAATCATTCTCATGCTAAACTGTCAGAATTTCACTTGTTGTAACTTGTGGTTATTGTGTCCTGTCCTGTAGCCATGCCCTTGTGAGAAGTCTGAGTCTCCCTCCCTTACAACCTACCATTAGGTAGTCATAGGAAGCAACAAGATCTCCTTTTCACCTTCCCCCCTCTCAGATGAACAGTCCCAGTTCTCTCAGCCTTTCCTTGCCCATCAAGTACTCCATCCCCCAGTTATCTTGGCAGTGGTCTATTGGACTTGCTCCAGGGGTCAGTATTTTTCTAGGGAGCCCAAATGTAAAATATTGCCATCTCACACATGTTAAACAGAGAGGGGTGATCACTCCTCTCAACTTGCTGGCTCTATTATTGCTCAAACAGTCCCAGCACTTCCTTCTTCTCTTTCCATACTATTGGTTTAATGATTCTTCCCTTCCAAATTTCAAAAAAATGTTCTGAGTAACTCTTGCTGCATGATTTTAAGACTGGAGTATGATTTTATATTGAAATATCTGGATATGACAAGTGGCCCATGTAGTGTCCATGGAAAAAAAGAAATACTTGATGTCAGTATTCAAATCTTTGTGATGAGCTATACATTTCAAAATGTAAAAACTGAGAAGAGAGAAGAGATGGAACAGGAGGAACCGCATCTCAGAGCTGAAGTGTTTAGGATGAATTTGGACTAGCTTAATTTTTATCTTACCTTTTTGATATAAGAAGAGATACTGAAGAGATGAAAGTGTGAGGCTTATAGTGGAATAGGAGCTTTGGTGGATAGAGAGCCAAATGAAAGAATTTTTGCAACATTTTTATAATAGCACACAATTTGAAAACTGAGTTCTGTTCATTAAGCAAAACAGAAAAATAATAGGATAGAATAGTATTTATGCTTATTCCTGCTAGGGAAGTGACTTTTAATGTAAAATAATTAGTGAAATTGAAATACCTCAGAGAAAGTGCTTGAAACATAAACTAGGTACATTGTATTGTGGAGACACTATGTTCATGTACACTCTCCTCAATGCAACAAAACTATAATTTGTTTTATAATTGATCATTCAGGACATAGTCAGTCTGATGTGATAATACTCATGAACCTATGGAAACAAAGATGGGTCAGAAGTGTGAAACTTTGCAACCAGCATTACGTTCTCTCAAAAAGTTTGACTTCCTATATTCAACAATAGTCACCAGAATTGAGTTTTGCCTAGCACAACCAGTTTTGAAATGCAGCATCCTACATGTAACTTCAGGTGTGGCAACACCAAAATTAATAAAGTAATTTAAATTTCATTATAGTAATAGACTACATTTTTTCTCTGCTCCTAATCATGTTAATTGCTACTCAAATGATACATAAATAGAATTTCTGATTTGAGTGACCTCTGAATTTTCTTTGTCTGTATTTCAACAAATATTTCAGCATGAACACAGGATTTAAATGTCCTTAAATTAATTATTATGCATTTATATTCAGTCACAATAAATATATATAAACAAGTAAATGTGTTGCTGCAGGTCTGAAAGAATTTATGGTCTCTGTTGTTCAAATAACTTAGAAAAAATAATCTGATACTAAAAAATGAGGCTTTTCATTTAACCTAACAAATTCAGTATTGCCAATGGGAATGGTGAAACAAAAAATGAGCAAGTAGTTTCTGCAACTTGCAAATGTGGAGATTTTTTAAAAAAAGATCTGCAGAGAATGATGTACCACTCAGCCCAAAGTTTCCCTTGGAATTATCTGTGCTTAAAGCATCTGAGTTAAAATAAAAATAAGTCAACGGGGAAAAACCTGGGAAGATCTTTTCTGACTTTTAATACATTAGAACAGGGCCTGTATACCCCACTAGAATACCTGGACAACTCTAACTTTAACACATTTGATCAGGGATATGATTAAGTACCCAAATGTAATGCTCAGAGCCACCGAATGGGAAGCACCCAGAGGTGCTGGGGTGCTGTGCCTCAGCTCTGCACATCCCTGGATAACACATCATGGGACTTCACCTTTCACATCACAGAATCCCACTCAAGAGCAGGGCAGCTGATGTCTGGTCACATGCTTTCTATGTCAATCTGAAATACGAAGCTGAATTCAAAGACCTTCCAGGTATCTCTGCTATTTCAAAAAGTAATAATTTTAAAAGGCTCGGCAAAACTACCACTTTCAGTATTGCCTGTCCTTGACTATTGGAACAAATCTAGGTCTTTTCTCAGTAACTTTCTGATTCATAGCAAGCAGCTACGGTGTTGGTGTCAGCAGCTGCTATGGTGGCTTAGAATGATTGCCAATATAATAAATGAATTTTAGTAAAAGTAAGCCCTTCCTATGGATTTGTAATGCTCCACTGCTGTATCTCTGTTTCTGTCCTCCACCCACTTTCCATATTAGCATTCCCCAACTCAGAGAGATATCACAAAAAGGACTACTGAATTTAATTGTACTAAAATGTCTATTATGGTCCGAGGTAACATTAAAATTTATTTTTATTTTGGATCCGTGAAACAAAGTCCAACTGTAGATGGGTCGGGTGCAAGCAGCCTTTATTTGACAATTCACACAAGCAAAATGATAGAGCCAGGAAAAAGAGAGAGAGAGAAAAAGAAGATATAAGAGAGAGAGAGAGAGAGTGACCACCAGGGGTGCAGGTGTCCAGCGAGTTCCATCAAGATGTTGTGCTGATCCTGGACAGGGTGTGATGCAGAACGGCGGTGGGTCAAGAGATGATGACACAGCCAGGGACAGCCATACATACCCCTGAGTTCCTTTTGTTCCAGAGGGGCAGCTGTCAGTCAGCTGCCACAGAAGGCAGGTCCATCAGCATCAGAACCATTGCAGACGGGCTGCCTGGAGGGGGGGGCTTCCCCAGAAGGTCTCAGTTCTCATCTCCTTCAGGCACCACTCCTAGCTCCCTTCCAGCCCCCTCAGCCAGGTACATCAGCATCAGTACAGTCAAGGTGGCTTCCTCCAGCCTGGGCAGGGTAATCGTGCCTGGAGGGACATCCCAGAATTGCAGGCTGGCTTTCAGAAAAGGGGAGTAGTCTCCACCCAGCCAATAGTTCTTAGTTCTTATCTCTTTCTGGGTGCCACCCCCTGCTCAGCTGTGGCCAGGCCAGGTCCTGCACCCTAGGCAGGGCTATTCACTTTAAAATTGTTCTTTTGAGACAATTTCAAATCAGTGAGAGCAGACTCTCACATTGTCATTCTGTGCTCTCTGTTTCGGCATTTGCTTGATCAGTAAGTTGTCAATATGAAAAAGACACAGCTATTTAACTTTCTGTGTGCAAGGAAAGGAAAACATGAGGTGTCAGTGCACATCTCAAAGGCCAAGCAGCGGGACATGAAAGAAGCAGCCATGATTGTGGGGAGCCTTAGTGGGATCAAATCAGACAGACAAGGCAAAGATGCCACACGTTTGTAGACAAAGTAAGAAAAAAAGGTTGAGGAAAATGATACTTAAGGACTCCTATGAATACCCAAAATGCTTTTCTGCCTTACAGTTCAAGATACAATGTAAGAGGCAGAAGTTCTGGACATATCACTGTAACAAATAAGCTTTGAAGGTTTCTTTCTTCTTTTCTGGGTTGTCACAAATTTCCAAAAACTTGGGACACAGACAAAACCAATGTGCAGTTTGTATAAAATATGTGACAATTCAACAAAATACGCAGAAAGGAAGGCTGCTCTGATCTGTGGTCCAAACATTATCTGTTTCTTTGCTGCTAGCATGATCAGGTAAAAGTCAGAGCCAAAGAACAAGCTTTTCCCATCTGCATTCAGCCTACTTTTCCTGGTACAACAAAATGGAATTCATGTCTTTGATGCTTACAGTTATGTTACCATTAGATTATCCAGTTTCTATTTGAACACCACGTTACCACTCCTGATAGAACTGACTGAGAGTATTAGAGCATTGCATGCCTTTCAATTACTCATTGTAATCAGAATTGTAAATTAGAATTTTAGGTTTGGACTTTAGAGTTAGGTCCTTAGACACTTTAGATGTCAACAGTAAAATAAACCATGTGTGTGTGGATCCAACAGCCTGATGTCCCATTCTTTCACAGAAATATTGCATCACGTTCTCGCCAAGGTCAGTGAGTCCTTGGGAAAGAAGCCAATGAAACAGGGATCTGAGGGAGGGAGAGACTTCCAACTCCATCTACAGAATAAAAAAGGAGCAGCAGAACTCCTCTGCTACATGTTCTCCATTGTAGCTTACAAAACAAACAAAAAAAATTACATTTTTTATATATTCAGTATTGTGGAGCTTTGCTTATTAATGAATAATTGCACTGTATTGTTTTCTACTCCTATACAAAGTATTAGGTGAGCCTTTACGATTTCATAGCTGGTATGAAATATCACTAATGTCTATTTTGTTCTAATTTTATTTAGATAACATACTGGTTTCCATTTGAGATTTTAAGGAAAGAAAAAGACACAGAGTTCAAGCAGAATTCTGCCAAAAAATTGTTATACTAACTGATTTAAATAGTCTGAATATTCAGACATGTATTGGATAAATGATCTTTAGCACTGGCAAGTAGGAGGACACTGGTTTGGGAAATGGGCTAGGGAAATGAATAAGACCCAAACATAAAATCTGTTTTTTTCTTCTTTCACATGTTTTCCAGTTCTAAACAGCTTTTGAGTACCGGCAAATTTGCTCAATCAAAACTTGTGAATAAACTTCACATCACAAGGTACAAAGCTATTTTAATTACTTCTTGACATGCTGAGAATATATAAGACAATTTGGTTCCATATAAAATCAAGTTAATGAGAAGATTTTTCATAGGCTTTCTAGTTAGACAATGAAAGCTTTTACTAACAAAAAGAAAGAAAAGCTTTTTTTTACTTAGGAGAAGGATTACTGAGGTTGATAAAAACTACAGCATATATATATGTGTGTGTGTGTGTGTGTATATATGTGTATATACATACACATGTATATATATATATCCAACCTTCAAGTCTCATATATATATTTATATGTGTGTGTATATATATATAACAGACTCTATTTCCACATTAACTTATAAATCCTAAATAAAATTGGAGTATATCACTATATGTAGATATGTAATATTGTATTACAAAGACCAAGAAAAATTGGAAAATGGCCTCCCTTCACACTTTTCTACATTAGTAGGGTGGGTTTCATTTTTAAATACAGCTATTTCTCTGGATCTAGAAATACTTTGCTACTAATAGCAAAGATTCAGGTTCATAATGTTTGGCATTTGAAAAAAAGACCTTTCAATTTTCAGTTTCTAGGTGGTCAAGATGTTGTACTCTGCAGAGATGCAGACATTATACCAGACCCTAAAGAAAAGTTCAGCTGCCCAGCCACCAGATCCAGGATTCTGATGCACAGTGCTGGCAGTTGGGGCCATTTCAGCTGCTGTTAGGTATCCTGGGAATCACACTGAGAAGCAAGAGGGATGCAGATTTCTCTAAAGTGTTTCATATATGGCAGCTCCATGTAGTTGGCTTAGATCGAAAAAGTGTATTTCAGATGGCACTAGTGAAAATATTTTATGGAATCTGAATCCTGTCCTACCTACCCAAAAGCTATTGCCCTGTGGTGGTTGAATTATATAAACAAATGAGAGCATAGTAAAATCAGAGGTTTCAGTGGTTTCTCACACCCTTTTTACGGGTAGAAAGAAGTGTGTATGCTGGATCGTTCTGAGGAATTCTCTGAGACTCTGGAAAAGTTCTGTAAGACACACCATAGCTAAGAATTTGGCTTTCCAAGCAGGATCTTCAGGGTTTCAGACTGACTGACCAAACATGGTTGAGATCCACAAGAAGGAAATCCATGCAGACAGAGGTCATGAAGATGGCACGTGCCATACTACTGCGTGCTAAAAGGCCCTTTGCCTCACTCTCCTTGATGAGTCCCTCCACGGTAGGTAGCAAAGCAGGATTTACTGCTTCCTAAAGAAAAGCTGATAAGAAAGTCACAACATTCCTATTATTTTTCATGACATTGAGGTACAGGCTAAAAAAAAAAAAATAAAATTCTCTGGGTTGATCAGGCAAGAATTAATATGGGGTAAAACAAGGACAATTTGAACAAGCAAAGAAACGTTAACAAATTGTTTCTAAATACGTGTGGAAGAACTGAAGTTAAACAAAAAAAACCTCCAAGCCCTTACAGAACTGTTGCCAACTGCAGAAATAACTCTCCCCGGCTTAGAAATTTGCAAATATTATAAGTAGGATGTGTTCATTTTCAGTTTCTGGTAAACACACTAGATGAAGAGACCAGTTGCTCAGGCATAATAATTTCTATGTCTTTTTGAGATGGATTCACTATTTCATGTGGATTAAAACTAATCCTTTGCTTCTCCTAAGGATTTATAGAAGCATGTCTTATAGTTCGGTAAATGTGACTAGTGAAGTACGTCTTTAGAAAATGTTTTTCTTTCTTTTTCTGGAAACTTAGCATTGTCTGTCGAGTATTAACTAAAAAATTTTCTCCGCCTTCAAGTGTCTTTGCCAATTGAAAGCATATAGTAGTAGTAAGAAAATGGTATCTCTCATTTAAGTTTTCTACCAATTTGCTTGATCTTCCACTTCCCTCTTCTAATTTTAACTTCCAAACTTCAAGTCTCTTATCTTTACTCTTCTATACGTTCCCCTGGAAAACCAGGGTTGAAAAATAGAGAGTGATTCTGCTCTCTGTGTTTTGCTTCACCCTGATCACTAAATGGAGGCAGAATAAATTGGTGCCCAGTGTGGGGAACCAAAAAGGACTGCTGTGGCTTGGGCCCAGCCATAACACAGAACCGCCAGCCAGCTCTGCAATCCTACTCCACTGTGGGATGGGAAGAAATCAATATAATGAAAAGCTCTTGGGCTGAGACAAGGATATGTAAGGTTCGCTCACCTGTTATGGGCATGGATAAAACAGACTGAAGTTTAGAAAAAAAATCAGTTTAGTTCATCACCAACCAAATCGGAGGAGGACAATAAGAAACAAAAGCAGATCTTTAAAATACCTTCCCCCATCCCCTCCCTTCTTCCAGGCCCAAACTACTTTGTTCCCACTTTCTCTAGGGATGGGGAATGGGGTTTACAGTCGCACATTCTCTGCCACTCCTTCCTCCTTGGGGGGAGGACTTGTTGAACTCTTTCCTTGCTCAAGCCTGGAGTTCCTCCCACAGGAAGCAATCCTTTATGAACTCCTCCAAAATGAAGCTCTCCCAACAAAATGCAGTCTCTCAGGAACAGAGTTCTCCAGCACGGGTTTCCCACAGAGTCATGGCCTTCTTCGGGCAGTCATCTCCTCTGGTGTGGCATCCTCCACGACTCCTAGTCCACAGCTGCTCAACCAGGCTTCTTCACAGGCTGCTCCATCCACCGAGGTCTTCCATGGGCTGCAGGGAACAGCCTGCACATGCTGCAGGGGAATCTCAGCTCTGACACACCTCCTCCCTTGTGAGGATGAAGGAGAGGCAGAAAATAAAGTGTGATGAACTGAACACAATCCCTGCACCTACTAGGGGGGAGGAGGTAGAGAAAATCAGTGCCATAGTGCCAATACATGAAGTCCATAACTTCCTGGGTTTTGAAAAAGAGTTAATAAGAATCTCTTTGAAGTGAAAAAGACTGGTTTAGTCTCATAAAATATCATTAGCAAACCGGACCACTTTGTATGCAGAGAGAAATCATGAACAAACACAATCACGGACGTTCTACTTCAGATGAACATTATTTTCCACACTCTTCTTTCTGTCTTGGAAATCAATAGCAACTCTACCTGGAAAAAACCCGTGTTCTACCTCATGACTTAATTCAGCACAGACTGTGCAAGAAAGCAACGGGCAAAATAGAGCAAATGTACTCGTCTGATCTGGGTTTTTTTTGATAACTTAAATCTATACAATCTAGAATGGACTTCACTTACTACCTACAAATACTCCTAAAAAACCTAAGCCTAACAAATACCTCTCTGACATTTTCCCTTTCAAGATGAATAACTTTTAATTACAAATAAACTTAAGAAAAAACAACAAACAAAGAAACAAATAAAAAAACTTTCCCAAATACTCTAAACCACCCAAAACAATAATTTCATATAAAAATGACACTTGCAGGGATTTTTGAGTAGACAGCATTTCTTTGAATAAACATTTGTTCCATTACAGAACTTTTCCCACAATAGTTTTCTTGAAGCTGATCAGCTTATTTTTAATATAAGTACAGAGAATAAGAATTAAAACTACAGATCTTGCAGGAGCAGTAAGTCTAAGAAATCAGTTTCAATTATTTGTGAGGGAATTTGTCTTTGCACTATTATGACTGTGAAACCTACTAACTTCTGAATTCTGAATTCTGTAAGAATATGATTCCTGTTACAACTTGTGTATTAGTATAGGTTATTATGCCATAATGAATGTCACATTACCATTTTAGTTTCTCAAGCTCCAGCAAAAACAATATACTGCACTGTACATCTTATAAAAACAAGGAAACTTTTTAATATGATATATTTCATTATGGAATGTATACATTATGGTTTTTTCCACTGGATATTTTTAAATTTTTACAGTAGGTCTTCTGTGGTGGTAAATCTGTGTTTTTTACAGTAGGTTGGAGGTGGTATATTATGGAGGAAAGACACTAATCCTCTTTTTATGCAACATCTACATTTGCTCTTCTGTACAGGTGATTCATTTGGAATACATTCATTGAAACTTCATCACTGATTGCTCCATATGGGAAAACAAACCAGGAGTTTACCAGCTACAACAGACAGCACATTTAAAACATTTTAATGTAACAGATGATGCTATGAATTTGAGATTACATAACGATCTTGCAGCAGCCATCTCTTGACTTATACATTGATTAAAAGAAATGGAAGGTCACAACTGGTAAAGAACTGGCAATTTGTGCAATACAAACAACATGACTAAGAACAAGGAGCACATATAATCATAGAATGGTTTGGGTTGAAAGGAACCTTAAAGACCATCTAGTTCCAACCCTCATGCCATGGCAAGGGACACATCTCACTAGACCAGGTTTCTTGATGTGCTGTCCAATCTGTTCTTGAACAATTCCAGGAATGGGGCATGCACAAGTGTCTCACCAACATCATAGTGAAGAATTTCTTCCTAATCTGTTACCTAAATTTCCATTTTAAAGCCATTACCCTTTGTCCTATCCACTACACACCTTTGTAAAACATCCCTCCCCAGCTTGCTTGTAGACCCCCTACAGATACTGAAAGGCTGCTATAGTGTCTCCCTGGAAGCTTCTCTTTTCCAGGCTGAACAATCTCAATTTTCTTAGTTTGTCTTCATTGGAGAGGTGCTCCAGTCCTCTGATCATTTTCATGGCCCTTTAAAGGGAAAGGCAGTGAGATGAGAGGCCAAATATACATAGAGTGCAATTAATGTAGGGATCAAGGAGGTCATGGAGTCTCCAGCCTTGGAGATGCTCAGAAGCCCTCTGCACATGGCTCTGGGCCACCTGCTCCACGTGACACTGCTTGAAAAGGACAGTTGGACCAGATGACCTCCAGAGGTCCATTCCAACATCAACCATTCTGTGATGTGTTTTTTCCAATTACTGTATTCAATCTTCCTTTCACCATTTTCCCCTTTAATTTCTTTCAGCTCTAAGATACCATTTAATCCACTGTTTTATGTTATCTGTGTATTGCTTTGCCCTTCTAACATAGATAATCCTGATTTCCCTTTAAGGGTGTTCCCAAAGCAATTGCTGAAGGGAATATTTGCAATGGATCTCTCAGAAAAAGAGAATTATCTGCTAAAATTAGAGGCATGATAGCCCAAGTTGACTCCATGGGGTGATACAGCTGATCCTAGTATGAGTGATGAGGACTGAGAGATAGAGGACATGAAAGTCTGATAACTAAGCAAGTATTTAAATTATCACTGAAACAATTGTGTAGTTTTTTTCTGTTTTCATAGCAGGAAAACTTTAAGGGTTTGATTATGCAAACTTTTTATAGACGGAAGATGCCCTCTGAAGACACCACATGAGCCTCAACTGACATTGCTCCTGAAATATGAAACATAGTTTTTTCTTCTCCTCTTTCATGTGAATGTTAACTATTACTGTATTTATCCACTGAAATCTTACTTGCACTTGCTTCTTCTTCCAGATCTTAATTTGATCTAACTTCCATGCATGGCATGATTTTAAATGAGATATATTTTTGTTATTAAAGACCGATATAATCTGTTATGCTTTGTAGTATTTTAAGAATACTATATAAAGAGAAGACACCAGAATTAATTTCTTTTTAGTCCCACAAAATCAGAACATTTCATAAAAGCAATTGCAAAGGTTACAAACTGAAGTCACCTCTCTTTCCCCACATTCTAAAATCTAGTTCAACTGGGTTCCTAAAGTTATATGAGAGGGAGTCTGGATTTTGAGGTTCCAGAACAGAACAGGGACATGTATGGTGAGGTGGGAGTTGCCTCATGAAATCCTGTTGTTTGCCTAAAGTAGATGTTGATACAAGAACTCAACAGCCTCATCTCCCCCTTTTATCTCTCTGGGAAGAGTTCATTTTCTCAGTTCTCTACTTCAGAATGATAGAAATCATGCACTAGAAATACCTTCTTTGCTTTAATATAAAGGGATCCTAAGGGAACTAGCTTAGCTATAGATGTTTACAAAGCTGGTACCAACATTTGGTCAGCTGAAGCCTACCTGTCGATAGCATTTAATTAAAATGTTGCAATTAGAAGATCTAATGGTATTCATCTATTTTCTTAAGTCTTTAAGTAGCATTCAGGAGATGGAACAAAGGTATATTAACAACATACTACACTATAATAAAAAAAACAGCAAAGGAAAGCAAATAAAAAGTTACTGAAAGGAATAAAATATTACTTAGAAGCAAATTTGCCACAATACAACTCAAGCCATCATCTGCTATTTAGGGGTTATTTTCTGTTCTCTGCTAATTTCTTGTTTATTTCTAACAGCGTTGCACTTTAAAGCTTAAAAATCTCTTGTGCCACTATAATTTTGCACTTTATAGAATTAATTTTCATGTGTAATGGTCCAGAAACAAGAAGTTTCTCACCCCATATAACACAAAAGGATCTTAAACGCACAGGAAAATCTTCAGCATTGTGCTACAGCACGTACCAAAGAAGGAGGCATATTTCCCAGGTCAGAACATTCCAGCTGACCCTCTGATCCATTAAGAAGCCTGCAGGAAGGCAACATGCAGTGAAATTCTTGGCTTTGTACCCAAAGAAATTAGAAGGCAAAGCCTGATAAACAGTCAAGATTTGAAGGCTGGTGTCCCGAACTACACCAGGTTAGAAAGGCCTGTTCTAGATGAGGAAAATGAAATGTCATGTTTATCTTTTTGCCAAACAAAGCTTTAACAATTTAAAAATCCAGATTGCAAACAGAAGTTTTCACTTCTCTTTTATTTCTACAGGGATGCAGTAACTCCTGCCATCTCATTAAATCTCTCTTCTAATCCCTTCAACCACTAAACCAGAGCGATCTGTGTAACCTCACCTCTGTGTCAGTGAAAACTGTTCTCTTGCACTAATACTTGCAGACTCTTTTCTGGGCTTGCCATCAAAGAGAACAAAAAGGAGAAGGGGAAAAATATGAAAGGTATCTTCATAACAAACGACTGAATAATGCAAATACATGCAAGATGACCTTGTTTAGAGAACTGAGGGATATCACTGTTGACATCTTGTACTAACCTTGTCAGAATTACAACTTCCTGGACTTGAAATTAATTTCTTCTTTAGTCTCATTCTCCTTGCCAGTCTTTACATTCAAAAATAGAAACATAATTTGGCTTAATTTCTTGCTTTACTTCAGCAAGAATCTGTGCAGTTTTTTACTTAAATGCAAACTGGGAAATTACTAGAATAAGTTAATTTTTTTTTTTTTTTTTTAAGGTATCCCTCATTAAAAACATCTAAGATGCTAGGCACTTCATGAATAATTAAATTGTGGTAGGAGCTGAATCAGGACTCTTGCTGGTTTTTTTATGATGGCTACAGATAAAGGATGACATTTCAGTCTCTCCCTGAATTTTCATGGATTTAGCTTTAATTCTGCACATAAAACACAACCTGCTTAAGATGTGAAACAGGACATAAGAAAACTAAACTATTTGGCATTGCAAAAGCACCCTGTTTGGATTTATATTTATGCTTTACAGAAGAAAAAGGGCATTACAATAAAAACATTCCTAGCCTGAATTTGCGCCTCTTTACACACTTCTGTTTCATTATAGGAATCTGTGATACATCTCTGTATATTGCCTGATTCTCTGAATCATCTTGTAAACAAGGTGATTTTCTCTCTAGTAGCAAGCCAAATCACTGTAATGGTAGGAAAAATAAATGCTACAACTGCACAGCCTGATGATTGTCTCAAGGAACTCAACACACAAGAAAGTTGGTTGGATAAAAAAAATCTTCATAATTAGATGAAAATACATACTGGGCCATCTTGGAGCAGCATGCTCCATCATTGAATTCACTGCTTGCAGCAGGCAGGTAATTAAGGTACACATTTTTTCCTGACACTAGTGACTAGCTGACAAAATATGATCTTTTCACAATTCACCAAAAAATAGTTAATAAAATATTCTATAAAACCCTAAGCTGTGTTTGTTGGCTTTGCTAGGAAAAAGGGTTTTGATATAGTCAGCAATTATGGAACAAGGTTAAATATGCAGATCTGGACATACTATCTTTATATCTGTACCTTCCCCCAAAATTATTTCCTTTCTTCAAAGTATGGTCACCCTCCAGATTTGAAGAATTACAATTTATTAGACACTATCAAATCAAAAGATGGAATTTTGTTTCTTAGTGCCCATTTAAAACATAAATATGATGGATATGAATCCTATGGAAAGTACTATAAAAATGTTTCTAGCAGAGAAAAACAATCACATATGCACTGAATGTCACCATCCTCATCCTGACAAAAATTCATGGAGTCATAGAATTTTCAGGGTCGGAAGGGACCTTTAAGATCACCTAGTTCCAACCCCCCTGCCATGGACAGGGACACCTCCCACTGGATTAGGTTGCTCAGAGCCTTGTCCATGCTGGCCTTAAAAACTTCCAGGGATGGGGCTTCCACCACTTCTCTGGGCAGCCTGTTCCAGTGTCTCACCACCCTCATGGTGAAGAACAACTTCCTGACATCTAATCTAAATCTACCCTCCTCTAGTTTGAATCCATTCCCCCATATCCTATCACTACCTGACTTCCTAAAATGTCCCTCACCAGCTTTCTTGTAGGCCCCCTCCAGGTACTGGAAGGCTACAATAAGGTCTCCTCAGAGCCTTCTGCTCTCCAGACTGAATAACCCAAACTCTCTCAGTCTGTCTTCATAGGAGAGGAGCTCCAGTCCTCTGATCATCCTCATGGCCCTTCTCTGGACTCACTCCATCATATCTGTGTCTTTCTTGTAACAGGGGCTCCAGAACTGGATGCAGTACACCAGGGGGGGTCCCATGAGAGCAGAGGGGGAGAATCACCTCCCTTGACCTGCTGGCCCCACCTCTCATGATGCAGCCAAGGATCTGGCAGGCTTTCTGGGCTGCAAGTGTACACTGACAGCTCATGTTGAACTTCTCGTTCATCAGCACCCCCAAGTCCTTTTCCTCAGGGATTCTCTCATGCCAATCACTGCTCAGACTATATCTGTTCTTGGGATTGCCTTGACCCAGATGTAGGACCTTGCACGTGGTCTTGCTGATCTTCATGAAGTTGGCATGGGTCCACCTCTCCAGCCTGTCAAGGTCCCTCTGGATAGCATCCCTTCCCTCCAGTGTGTCAGCTGCACCACACAGCTTGGTATGATCAGAAAACTTGCTGAGGATGCACTCAATGCCACCATCTATGTTGCCAGCAAAGATGTTAAACAGGACCAGTCCCAACACTGATCCTTGAGGGACTCCACTTGTCACTGGCCTCCATTTGGACATAGACCCATTGAATAAAACAGAAAACCCAAAATCCCTGGTTTAGGATAAGATATATCTAAGATACATCTATATATGATATAAGAAATACATGTTATATAAGTCAAAATGCTTTACAGATGCCGAAACAGAGAGCACAGAATGACAATGTGAGAGTCTGCTCTCACTGATTTGAAATTGTCTCAAGAACAATTTTAAAGTGAATAGCCCTGCCTAGGGTGCAGGACCTGGCCTGGCCAGTTCTGAGCAGGGGGCGGCACCCAGAAAGAGATAAGAACTAAGAACTAACAACTAAAGGGTGGAGACTCTTCCCCTTTTCTGAGAGCCAGCCTGCAGTTCTGGGATGTCCCTCCAGGCACGATTACCCTGCCCAGGCTGGAGGAAGCCACCTTGATTGTACTGATGCTGATGTACCTGGCTGAGGGGGCTGGAACAGAGCTGGGAGTGGTGCCTGAAGGAGATGAGAACTGAGACCTTCTGGGGAAGCTCCCTCCCTCCAGGCAGCCTGTCTGCAATGGTTCTGATGCTGATGGACCTGCCTTCTGTGGCAGCTGACTGACAGCTGCCCCTTTGGAACAGAAGGAACTCAGGGGTATGTATGGCTGTCCCTGGCTGTGTCATCATCTCTTGACCCACCGCCATTCTGCATCACACCCTATCCAGGATCAGCGCCACATCTTGAAGGAACTCGCTGGACACCTGCACCCCTGGTGGTCACTCTCTCTCTCTCATTCTTTCTTCCCACTTTCTTACCCCTTTTTCTCTCCCACTTCTCTCATATCTTCTTTTTCTCTCTCCGTTTTTTCTGTCTCTCTCATTTTACCTATGTCAATTGTCAAATAAAGTTTGCTTGCACCTGATCCTTCTACGGTTGGACTTTGTTTCGTGGATCCAAAACAAATTTTAATGTTATCCCAGACCATGACAGTAGTCTTCCTCCACATGGCACTTTTGTAGCACAAAAATTGGTCTTTTTCAAATGGCAGATGCACTCAGGAATGTT
This sequence comes from Phaethornis superciliosus, assembly GCA_023637945.1. Classification (NCBI taxonomy): domain Eukaryota; kingdom Metazoa; phylum Chordata; class Aves; order Apodiformes; family Trochilidae; genus Phaethornis; species Phaethornis superciliosus. The sequence goes on along the minus strand of JAJQWJ010000001.1, from coordinate 171,625,377 downwards.
AGCTGTATATATGAAGGTTCACAGATTTTAAGACATAGGCAGTGTTTCAGAAGCAAAGGAGACAGAAACACAAATACAGCAGCTTGATTTCACGGCCAGACTCTGAACTGTGGTCATGTTTACTTGGTGCAGAAAATTGTGATTCTCAGCTCTGTATCATGGGGCTGCTCTAAACTGAATGCTCACCAATATATTTATCTAACAGGGACTACAATAAGGAACAGTAGGGGGGGAAAAAAAAGAAAAAAAAAAAAGAATATAAACAGGCTTTTAAAAAAACAGGCTTTTTAAAAGGAAAAACATTGTTTTAAACAAAGTTCTCTAGCACATTGTACTCATTTATTCCTTTGCAAGTGGGTAGAAAATATTATCAATAGCTTTTTTCCCCTATAATGCACAGAATTAAAATAATGATGGCAATTAATTATGGCAACTCAGAAAATGTTTATTAGGAAATTGAACTCAGCCTACAAGTAAGGAAATACCTCCACACAGGATATAGCTACCTGAGAACCAAACACCTTCCTCCCCTGTTCCATATATTTCCATGTTCCTGCACTGTTTCCATGTTCCATCTTATGTAAAGAAACAGCTGCAACTTCTGGAACAATTTTACCCTTTGCTATGAAAAGTGGTCATCTTGCTCAGCCAATTAAATACTGATCAATAAATCTTGGAAAATTTTTTGTCCTTTTGAAATGCCACTTCCTCCCTCATTGTTCTTTTATATCCCCTCTCACAAAATTAAACAAGGTGCAGTAAGGTGGCTATGTGTGTGTGAAATACAGGCATAGAGGATGAATGGTTCCCACATATTACAGCATTTTCCCTCTTGCAATGCTCTTTACAACTGGATTTCCCTGAAGTGTTGTCAGAGGTACTTTAACTCACCTCAGTTAAATTTTAGCAGTGATATTCTTTCTTTTTCTGTTGTTATTTTCTGTATTTTTTAATATTTCCTGACTTTAAAAGCTTTCTGTTGCTGTTTTTCTCTGTAGTGTGTAAACACTAATGTGTTTTACAAATTGACAAGGATCCCAGTTTTTTTAATTGCTAAAACTGTAGTTCCATTTGTCCTCTATGTATCTAGAAAAGCCAAAGCTATGTCTCACTGCTATCAAACAACATATTTACGTGTGGGTAAGGAAGAACTGTAGAGAAAACAAACTGAATAAAGAACTCTAGGTTTTTTCTCCGGTTTAACTCACAAGGACAGGAGGGCAGACTTCATTGGGAATGGAACAGTTTTTCTAGAGTTGAAGAGAATGTTGTTGTGTATAAACCCATTAGCAAGATACAGTTACCTCTAATCCATCCACTGCTTGTTTGCAGACATAATACCAGAGCCTGTTAGGTCTCCCAGCTAAAAAAGAAAAAAGCATGGACATTCTCTTTCCTTTATTCCTGAAACTCCTAAGTAGGAAAAAAAAACCAAATCAACCCATTAGCTTTCAGAAAAGTGAAAGTGACAGCATAGTGAAATTGTAAATCTCCAGCACTGGAAAGGTCTTGTTTTTATGAAATCACCTGGATTCCTGAATCTACATTCAAAGATCCTTATGCTGATGTTACCATCACACTGTTGATTCCTGCTCAGGACAGAGCTCCACAGCATCTTAAACTGACCCAAGGTGGAGTGCAGGATCACTGCCAATCATACTTGCTTCCTCAGCTCTGACTTTGTGACAGTTTTGGAAGTGAACAAGCTGAAAGCCACCTAGTTCCCTAGCTGGTCACAAGTGTTGGTTGTGAGAAGACGAGGCCATGTGGCAGAACCCAGGGCTACCCCAACCTGGCTTCAGACTGTTCTCAGCAGCCTTAGAGCATACATATGCTCAAACCAGATTTAACCAGGTAAATTTGGTTACTAGAAGCAGTGCAGCTTCAAGAGCATGAGGATTTTGGGTGCACTGATTTCCTCAGAGAAATCCTTAAAGGCAAGAAATTAAGTTCTAAAAGGATCAGTGTCTTATTTCACATCTGTGATAATGACCTTGGCACAGAAAACAACAATGCAATACTGAAGGCTACAGATGACAGAGGTGTATAAATCAAAGATGTAACATCATACAAAAATAACTGATTTTGAAGAGAGTAAGAATGAATATGGGATGACATTTAGCTATAAAAAATGCAAGGTTACATACTCAGAGATGAGCTCTAGGCATTTTGAGCTGAAGGTGCAATCTCTTAGCAGGGAGATGACAAAGCTGTGAGATCACTGATGGATTGCAAAATGAACACAAGCAACCACAATACAGCCCTCAAAGTATGAAACAGTAACATAAACACAGGAGGTGTAGGGAAATATTAATGCTGGTTTACAAGCTGCTAGGGAATTTCTTTTCTGATTTTTTTTTTTCTAATTTTGTCTATGTTAAAATAAGAGCAACACAGGGGTGAAATGCTGACTTTCATGGCTATGCATTTAAGACAGTCCTTAGGTAATAAATTAGTGACTTAAACCTGCCAATTTAGTTTTGTAGGACATTGTTTTCTGCCTTAGTCACACTGAAACCCCGATTAAAGTTAACACAACAGAGTGCTTTGTCCCAAGTGGTCTGGCTAGCAGCCTGTGACAAGCACCTCAGTCCACAGTGAAAGCTGTCATTCAGGCAGATGGTGGAGCCTTTAGAAAACATGAAGGTAATCTGGCAAAATATTTTCTACAGTAGTAACACTGACATACTCAAAGGTGGAAAGTCAGGCAGCCCCTGTATTAACAGATGAACAAGCATTAAAACCAAAATTATTTTGTATGCTCGTGCAACTTTTTTAAACTGCTTGTCAGACAGAAGTCACAGACAAAACTGTAAATGCTATTTTTCTGCCACAAAATTATCACTATTCAACTAAAGCTTCCACAACACAATGATGTGAAATATTTTAATATTAAGGATGTGGGAATCCGTGTCTATTTGCATCTGCCTTTCCCTGAACAGCTCAATAAACACAGGCAGAACATTTTGGTTTGAGAGCAACACAGGGGCTTGACACTTCATATAACCAACCCCAATGTATCAGCCACCTCTACTCCACCACCCATGACACTTATGTGTACATATATAAGCATATATACACACGTACACTTGCAGTTATATATAAGCACACTCTTAAACCCAGTAGTCCACCGCTGGCACCTCTTCAGAAGAAGGGGGACTCGTTTTTGTCTCACTACCCCTCCCCTCCGATCCCGCCGCAAGGCCCGCAGGCCGCCGCCGCCATGTCCCTCAGCCGTGGCCGGCCCAGGGCACGCCGCCTGCCAAGCTCTCGGTCCAGTTCGGTTCCAGCGCGGGGCAGCGGGACCACCAAGCCCTGAGTCCAATCGGGCCCGGCCCGGCCCAGCCCTGCCGCGGTTCCTCCGCTCCCACTCTCCCTCAGGGCGGCGGGGACGTCACTGCACGATGCCTGCGGAAACGCTGAGGTACCAGTACCAGGGTCCTACGTCCAGGAGGGACAGCCAAGGCACTGCCTCCTTAGAAATCCACACCACATTTCACCGGAGCGCCTCTTCCACCCCTCAGCTCCCCCCTTCCCTGCGGTCGGAGGGTGCCGAGACAGAACATCTCCGCTCCTTCTCCTGTGGCGCTCTGTAAGGCATGCTTAAATTTTTTTTCTTGGTCAGGCGCGCCCAGAGCAGCTCAGGAAAAGGAAAAGGAAGCGAAGGCCCCCCCGGGCGCCGGGCGGTGTTGACGTGTCCGTGAGGAGCGGCGGCGCTGGGCAGCGGCATCATGTGAGGAAAGGGAAGGGAGGGGAGGGGAGGGGAGGGGAGGGGAGGGATGGGGCCTGCCGACCCCTGCCCGCTGTCCCCTCCTCCCAGCCCTAACACCATGCTTTCTCCTCGCTCTCCCTAGGTCCAAGGTCACATTTAAAGTGACGCTTACCTCGGACCCACGGCTGCCCTACAAAGTGTGAGTGGTGCGGCTGGCCGGGCCAGACCAGAGCGGGCCGGGCGGGCGGGCGGGTGGGTGTGTGGTTGGTGGGGTAAGGTGGTTGTGAGGGTGTGTGGTTGGGTGAGGTGGTTGTGCGGGTGTGTGGTTGGTGGGGTAAGGTGGTTGTGCGGGTGTGTGGTTGGTGGGGTAAGGTGGTTGTGCAGGTGTATGGTGGGGTAAGGAGGTTGTGCGGTTGTGTGGTGGGGTAAGGTGGTTGTGCGGGTGTGTGGTGGGGTAAGGTGGTTGTGAGGGTGTGTGGTTGGTTGGGTGTGTGGTTGGTTGGGTAAGGTGGTTGTGTGGGTGTGTGGTGGGGTAAGGTGGTTGTGCGGGTGTGTGGTTAGTGGGGTAAGGTGGTTGTGCAGGTGTGTGGTGGGGTAAGGTGGTTGTGCGCAGTGTTGTTGCTGCGTGACCTGATGATGCCGTGGAAAACACAAACATACACGCTCCTGAGCCGCCTTGGCGTTTAATGTTCAGCATGACATGGTTCTGGCATGAGTGTGGAAAAGGCATTTTTCTCCCTCGGTGTGAAACGAGGGGTTTCTGTTGTTAACTCACCTGTTGGAGGTTTTTTGTTTTGTTTTGTTTACTGCCATGTGTACCTTTGCCTTGATTTTTAGAATCATAGAATCATAGAATTGGCTGGGTTGGAAGGGACCTCAGAGATCATCAAGTCCAACCCTTGATCCACTACCGCTGCGGTTACCAGCCCATGGCACTGAGTGCCACATCCAGTCTCTTTAAATATCTCTAGGGATGGGGAATCCACTACTTCCCTGGGCAGCCCATTCCAATGTCTCCATTGTCTTGGAGCTAGATCTTATATAGGATGTTCACATCTTTGACAAGAGTTTTGTTGTTACTAAAAGTAAAAGAATTTTAATCAGTAGTTTGGTATAAATAGAGTTGCTTTTCAGTTGGTCTTAGCATTCGCCTGTTTACTTAAATTGTAATTTCAGGTTAAGTGTTCCTGAAAGCACACCTTTCACAGCTGTCTTGAAGTTTGCTGCAGAAGAAGTAAGTAGAGAGTGATGATGTTGCTTTGTAAACTTTTGAACGTTCCTGAAAGCAAAAGCTTTCCAGTTGTAAAATGCAATGGGTGTTTCAGCGTTTTCATTAGATATGTGAGGATACAAACTTTACTGATGTCACTGGGGGCCTGACAAAACTTTCAGAATCCTAAATTTAGCAGTTCTTACATAATTCACTCATAAGCTGCAGGTATTGGTACACTTTCTGTTCTGTTAAATTAAACCATTTTATGTTGATCATACAAAAACTTATTATAGTGAGCAAAATTAAAATACTGCTGCCTAGTATTTTGACTTATTTGTGTAGAATATCCAGAAAGTTCTGTAAAATTATTCAGGAAATTATTAAATTTGTCTCACATTCTGTTTTAGTAATTTCTGACTTTGAAAGATACATAATTTTTGATTGTAGAAAGTAGGGAAATGAAGCACATGGACTAGACGCAAAAACCAGATTTAGGTGAATCAGATTTTGATAATGTGTTCTTTGTCTTCTGAGTGTCTCATCTTTTACATGGAATACAAAACCAACAGGTGCCTAAATTGCCCAAATAATGTATTTGAAGAAATGCACAATTTGTTTCAGCTTAAGTGTACTGGGAATCAGAGATGTTCATGTGGGTCTAAACAATGAAAGCATGGTGTTCAGAAGCATGATGGCTTTTTTACATCTAGGCAGCAAACAAATTCAGCTGAGAGTCTGTTCCTGCAGTTCCACTTCTTTCTTTTTAGGAAAACTTGGGAAGTTGTGGGTAATTGCAAATTTTATTTGTGCAAGCACTAGGAAGGATAATAGACTCTGTGTCTTGAGTCTCATTATGTTATTAGTACAGAAGTTTTTAGTAGAAAACCATCTGGGGGGTCAGTTTGTGAATTGTTTGTTGTAACTTGAACAGACTACTAAAGGCTGTTAAAGTTGCTTCAGTTGCTTTTTTTTTTTTAATATGTTTTTTTCCCAATTATTTTCAATCTGAGATAATGCAGCTGTTGTCACACAACCCATATGTGGAGACCTAGACTGGAAAGTCCAATAGAACTCTGAACTGCTGTTTCTTCCATAGTTGTGGGCTGCTTCCAAGAGAGACAGTCAGTGTTCTTTCCCTTCCAGTCCTTGTTACAGATTCCCCTGGAATGATAGAACTGTAGCCATGATTTAGAATGGTCTTGTATATCAAGTTGCAGTCACAGTGCTTTATCAAAGGTTAGTTTTTCCAAGTAAATTTTTCTGATTTACTTTCATGGCACCAAAGTTCACTGCACACAATTCCTGACTGGCAGAATTCCAAGTGAAAGGAAACTTGTTCATTAAATGGGGAGGTCTCTGGAAGTTTCAGTCATTTGTAGCAGTCACAGCCCTTCCCACTATGCTCATTTGGCAGTGATAATTTGGCTAATGCAAATTTTGCTTATTTCTTATCTTCTCTGTCTTAGAGAAAAAACAATGAAATTTGGAGTATTGGAAACAGTGCTCTCTGCAGCTTTTCTCTATTTATAGTTTTTCAACAGTTGTCAAAGTTTATTCTGACAGTGATGTGTGTTGAGTTTTTTTCTGTCATGTGTTAGAGGTATTTGGTACACATCTCAGGTGTATATTTGCACAGTACTTGAAAAAAACAAAATATTGACAAATAAATTTCCTAACATTGGAGAACGTCTGGTGGCAGCCTCAGTTATCAGTTTAAAAGGATTTTTAATCAGTCTTTAAAGTGTCTGAGTTTGGGCCTGGATATTAATCCAGTTTGGTTTCAGAACTAGCCAAGGATTATCTACTGAATGCAGAGTTTTGCTACTTGAGTGTCCCTTTGGCTTTATATCACAGAAAGCTTGTACATTTACACCCAGCCACAAGATGGATTTTTAATTCAAGTAGTGGACTGTATTGCACCAAATTATGTGTAATTATTTCCAGTGGTAGATTTGTGTATTAAAGTTGTAATGTGCTGAGTATATAGATGACAGTTATTGCTGTTTGGCCCAGTTATGGGCTAATATAACAAAAATGTTTTCTTCTAACACAGTACAATATGAGGTAAGAAGAAAATCTTAAGTGATGCTTCAGTGACTGCTTGTCACACAGTTCTCCTATGCACCTACTGTATAGGTACCAGACAGATTCTGCTATTGAAAAGCAAAATGTCACAAAATTAGTAGACATGTCCATCCTTCTGGGAATGGTCCATTCCTTCTGTGCATCGATGTGTGTCAGAAGAGACAGAGAAGAAATGAGAAGAGGCATTGTATACTCCAGGATTTAAATTCTTGGGCTGTTTTCAGATGATTTAGGATGAAAGATCCATGGTATCACTTAGTTAAAACAGAAATCTCTTCGTTGAAAAATTGCAAAAGTTAAGCTTATTTCCTGCTTGTTCAGGTTTTTTTGTGTCACAGTTTTTTACTTTTTCAATTGGAGATGGACTCATTCCAAGAGGCAGGACTTAATATTAACATTAGTGACACCATTCAAACATTATAAATTAATTTTCTCCTATTATATAGAAAAGACCACCCAACACAAAATCCAAACCTGCTAAAAGATTTCTCCCTAGGCTGCCAAGTCAAGATTCCCTAAGTTAGTGGAACTGAGGGGGAAGGCTGGCTTTCTTCAGCATATTATTTGTATACATTAGCTGTTTTGAGATGGCTTATTATTTTACATTCTTATTGTTAAATATGTTTTATCAATTCCAATATTATTACTCAAGTCCCGTGCTGAAGAGAAATTGTTACTTTCCTCATGCCCTTCCCACAATGACACTGATATCTAGCAGGCAGAAATCACTATTTTCATGCCATCCAGTAAGATGAGGAGGTGGCATGCCTGTTGTGGATTAAAGAATTTTTTTTTTTTTTTAAAAAGTGTTAATTTTTTTGTGTCTGGAGATAAAAAGAGTTTTTCAGTATATTAATAAAGTACTCAATCTGTGTGTGGTTTCTGTTGCTGTGAATAGCTTAGTTTCTGCAAATTAGAAATTTTTTAATGTTTAGTTTCTGCAAATTGGATCTGGAACTTTTGATTTGAGCAGTCAGAAAATGAGTGAAGTACAGCTAGTGGATGCTCCTGAAAGGCACAGCTGAAGGACTTCTTCAGCAGATGGGAGAGCTCTGCAGTTCTTTCATGGAAACATTCAGTGTTGGTGTTCATAATTAGCTGCCCTTATATATAACATGTAGGGAAGGATGAAGCTCTGTATGAGGAAGTTTCACTGATTCTTGCTCATAGCTGAAACACCAGTCTTTAACCTCAGGGGTTGCTCATTGTGCTAAGTAAAGGAAGCCCAAGGAGCAACCATTCATCCTTAGACCAACCAAGTAGCACTGATTGACTTGCACCCACCCTCCCCCTCCTGTCCTGTGTGGTCCAACAACATCACATAGTGCAGGATTTTTCTCTGGCACTGCCTGTCTCCCTCTAGTCCTGAGAAATCACTGGGTTTGGTGGCCCTGTCTGAGTTCAGATCTTTTCATAGAATCATAGAATTGGCTGGGTTGGGAGGGACCTCAGAGATCATCAAGTCCAACCCTTGATCCACTCACTACTGCTGCGGTTACCAGCCCATGGCACTGAGTGCCACATCCAGTCTCTCTTAAATATCTCCAGGGATGGAGAATCCACTACTTCCCTGGGCAGCCCATTCCAATGTCTGATCACCCTCTCCATGAAGAAATTCTTTCTAATATCCAACCTAAACTTTCCCTGGCACAACTTAAGTCCATGCCCTCTTGTCTTGTTGAAAGTTGCCTGGGAGAAGAGCCCAACCCCCCCCCTGGCTCCAGCCTCCTTTCAGGGAGTTGTAGAGAGCGATGAGGTCTCCCCTGAGCCTCCTCTTCTCCAGGCTGAACACCCCCAGCTCCCTCAGCCTCTCCTCACAGGACTTGTGCTGGAGTCCCTTCACCAGCCTGGTTGCCCTCCTTTGGACCTGCTCCAGGACCTCAATCTCCTTCCTGAACTGAGGGGCCCAGAACTGGACACAGGACTCAAGCTGTGGCCTCACCAGGGCTGAGTACAGAGGCAGAGTACTGTGTTTTGAAACAGTTTGAAGGCTGTAGGCAATGCTGCCCCACCTGAGGAGGGCTTTTAGTACTGTAAAACTGAGTGCATGTGATGTGCATGGGGTACCGTGGAGACACAGAGCAGTGAGTGAGGGTTCAAAACTTGGCTCAGGCTGGTGTTGGAAAGCTGAGGAAGGAGCCAGATCCAATGCAGTGCTCTTAGGGCTTCCTCTTGTCAACAAATCCTGGGGGGAACTCTTCTCTTGGAGCAGTGAAGTTGGAGAGCTCCCAATACCACCAGAAAGACACTAGGAAACAGGTCAAAATAAACCAAGATTAGCTCAAGCTTGTTCTTGTTTAACTCCTCTTAGGCATGACAGGTATGCTTCTTAGATACTCATGGCCATAAATGCTTGCTTTATTATAATAAGAACTATTATTTTTTTAACTTTGTGAATGCTTAACTTTTAAATTTTATCTATTAAATAATAATTTCATTACTTTTTTAATACTATAAATAATACGTATTTTCACATACTGTGTTGAGATCTCTAATCAGCTTCTACTTTAAACCTTTATTTTGCTGTATCTTTAAATCTGGGGGGAATCTTTTTTCATGTGTTGTGCCTGAAACAGCTAAAATTATAATTGCTGTAAATGTTCTCCATGTATTTTCTGCTTTAAGTATGACTCATGTTATTTTGTCCTAATCTTCTTACTCTAGTTTAAAGTTCCTGCAGCAACAAGTGCCATTATAACAAATGGTAAGAATATAGTTTATATATATGTATTTTTAATAGGTTTTGTGTTGCATTTTCGGTGAAGGGTTATTGATAAAAGTGTCTCTTCTTTCACAAACTCTACAATCTGAAATCGGTAATACTGCAGTATTATTTAAATTGATTATGCATGGGATGAAGGTATTAAAGCACTAATATTATTAATTTTATTTTGTTCAAATACATGTCTTGGATTTTCTGTTCTGAAGGCTTTTTGTTAGCATCTGTAATAAGACTATTTCTGGTTATAGGAAATAGCTCCATTAAGACCTGATGTAATGATTCTATCTTCTTGGTATATTTTTGAGCTGTAAGTTTGGTGTAGTAAATTTTAATGTCTGTTTCATCTTCCCCTCATTTTTTTTTCTAGATGGTATAGGAATAAACCCTGCACAAACAGCAGGTGAGTTACTATTTATGAAGCTCAGTACAAAAAAGCTCAGTTTTGGGGTTGTATGTTGTTGGTTTTTTTTTAAACTGTTTGATAACACTCAGGGTTTATTTATATTCTAAGCTTTGATTTCTTAGATGGGAGAAGCATTATCCAGTAGTTGGAAACTACAGTCCATGTAGTGTGTAAAAGTAGATAACTACTGTTTATTTATTTAGGAAAAAATGAGGCATTTCTGATCTTTAGAGCTTAGCTATTTAGTGTGCACTTAAAAAAATTAAAAGTACATGATGCTGAAATAATAGTTTGGTTTTTTTTCCCAATTATACCTAGTTCTGTATTATTTGCAATTTTAGAAGCACTTCTCATGAGATAAGTTTAAAAAACAATACTCTGTTTTTGAGCAGGAACTCCAGGTGTTTTGAAAAGCATGTTTTTAGGAAGAGAGGATCTTCTTGCTGATCTCTCTCTTGTTCTCACCAAGGGTTTCAATTGGTATTGAATTGTACTAATAATGGTCTGTTTTCTGGAAGCAGGCTTCTGTGGACTTGTTCTTGAAAAGCTATACTTTAAAATCAATTTGGGAATTAGTTCAGTAATCTAATGTCAACCATTTGAAACAAGAATAAATGATGGAGTGGAGCATCTCATTGGGGAAGAAAGGTTCCTAATTTTTTACTAAGAAATAACAAAAATGTCTTGGGTGCTTGTGCAACACAATCATCCTGTGAAAACTGAATCTATTTGCTCCTGCTTACAGATGTGATGAAAAGTTGATAGAGCCTTGTCATTTCTCTGTTTATTGCATGCCAGATCTCATCCATTTTGTGCCATTTCTCTGCCAGTTGTTACTGGAGATACCACACCATTTATTTCAGATCTAAAGACAATAAGAACTCAAGGTGTTATCAGCATACTTAGCTATATAAATTGAATAGGATGAAGAAAATCCTTGTGGAACATGTAATAAGCATCTTGTGGCTAAAAGAGCAGATGCTTGATATTAGTTTTGGGGATTTCTTGGAGTTGTAAATAACTGTTTAAGTGTGATGACCCATTTCTGAGGTTTGTGATTGCATCAACAAAATTTAAAATGAAGGTCAAGTGAGTGTTTGGCATTCTGCTCCACTGGAGCTTTCTGTCCTCCCTGGGCTTTCCAAGGGAGATTTGGCAAGTGTAGTGCCTCAGGTGGAGTCCTCAGCTGATGCCATCTTCATCATGATCCCACAACCAAGTGTATAAAACCCAGATAATTAATAATTCAGTTTATCTACTACATCATCACCCGTATGTAAAGCTGCATTTTCACATGACCACTCCAGAATACTTGGGCAAAACTGGTGGACACTTAAATGTTTAAGTTAAGTTACACTTCAGATGTTTCATTCCCACAAAAATATACTTTAATTTTGTAGGTCAAACTAGTTATAGCTTAATCCTGCATACTAAAGGTATTTAGTACTACTTGACTCATTAATGAAAATATCTTTATGGTAGTTCATCATGCTTGTGGATATGTATACTAAATTCACATCTCCAGTTGATTTGCTTTACCTCTCCTGAGATTTTACTAATATTGAGGAATTATTCAGTAGCAGTATAAAACAGCATCTCATAATTAGGGATCACAGGAATCAAAAGCATCTAGAAGGAAAATGTTTTTGTCACAGCCTTAATTTCATCTGCAGCTGTAAGATTTGCCACATGGATTGCATATGGTTTTATTTTTTTTTTAATGCTAGAGGCACTATTGCCTTGATAATGCTGTGTGATGTTGCATTTAAACTGGGGAGGGGAACAAGCAACAACAAAAAAAACAAACAAAAAAATCAAACCAAACCAAACAACCTGAAAAATAGCACACTCCCCCCAAAACAAACCAAAAAACCCCAACCAAAAAATGACCTGCACCAAACCTGAAACCCAGACCAAAATCTGTCTTCAGTTTACACGTAAAAAGACATAATTTAGATCTAATCTTCTCTTCAACCTTATCATTTGATATATCAGAAACTAAGTAGGTTAAACATTCTTTTTCCCCCCCGTCTTTTTTTCTTTCTTTTACATATATTAAAGTTCCAGTAGATTGAACAGTTACTTCAGTTTTCAAGTCATCTAAGGCTGATCTGGGAATAAAATCTTTGTAATCCTTGGGGATTTCAGAGGTTTTATGCTGTTCCACTATTTCCTCACTTTTCTGAATAAAAAAAATATAACTTTCTGTCATTCTCCCTACGTGGATCTGTGCAGCAGGGGAAATGAAATTTGAAAAAGCTAGGCTTAGCATTTAATTCCTATGTTATTTGCAATTTTAAATCTTCCCTAGTTTAGGGAATAGTATGCTGTAACTTTAAAAACACCACTGTGATATTAGTGTTGGAAACAGACTGAGGGGTTGGTGAACGGCTGTCTGTATGAAATGCAGCTGTGGCCTGTTTTAGAATTTTAGAATTTTATGATGGCTATTGCAACATGGATACCTTTCACCTAGATTTAGTTCTGGTTTGCTCACGTGACAGATTTGTGTTCAGAGGATTTTGTAGAACTCTTCAGTATGTGGCAGATTTTTAAAAACAGAATGTCTTCTGTTAACACATACCTGTGAACTGATTTTCCGGTTCTCGTGAGATATAAGTAGAAATAAGTAGAACAGTTACAATCTTGATTTATTTGCCAAAAAAGTAGTTTGAAAAAGAGTAACTTAATTCCAGTATGCTAATAAATTAGGCAAAGATTAATACCTTAATTTTTTTTTTCTTTTTATTTTTTAATTTTTTTAATTTTTATTTTTAAATGTTTAAATTATTTTTTATTATTTTATTATTTTTAATGAGAGTACTCTGCATCCATGAAATGGGTTACTTGGGAGAGAAATACAATTATTCTGTTTTTACAAGTCAACGCAAAGATGATTAAGAGTAGGTAGATAGTTAATAGATCCTGGTATTTTAGAATTACATGTAGTCTGGCTTATGTAGTAGCAGTGTGAAGTTAAAAAAAAAGTTCCACGTAATAATTTTAGCAGTGTGGTTTCATTTTCAAATGTGACATTAACTAGAAGAAAATAGCAACCTGAATTACAGTCCTGAATGCATGCAGGAAATATTCTAAGTATTAGAAACTTCTGATCTTCACTAAGTCCTCTTAAAAAGCCTATTATGATTAAGGCTACACAGTAATAAATACGACATTCATTATGTTTTTTTATGCTAAAATGAGACTTAACTTATGCTTTATTATGTGGAGAACTTTCCTAAAAGTGCAATTAAAGTCTTGCATGTATAAGCAAAAAATTCATGAACCAAGGAGAGACTTAAAAATCAGTGTATGCATGAAAGACCTCGATAAAAAAAGAATTACTGAGAAATAAAACTTCATTTCCAAGACTTGAAATGATGAGGGTGTGTAAGGGAAATCAGACATTCAAGTATGCAACTGCAGTTTGAAAGACCCTAGCTTTCAAATCTTATTAGATGACTTTGGATCTGGTATTTTTATTTTAAAATAAATGCTTTTTATAGTAAGAGGGATAAGATGAAATTCCTTTGAAACATTAGAAATCTGTTTCTGGTTTATTAGAGAAAGTACTACAAAGATGTTAAACACTGTACTAATATTATTTTCTTTTAAATATGTGTGTTTGTTTAGGTAACATTTTATTTGCTTGCTTGCTTGGTAACACATTCTGTTTTATTTGTTTGTCTAGGAAATGTATTTCTAAAGCATGGTTCAGAGCTACGGATTATTCCCAGAGATCGAGTTGGGAAATCTTAACATCTACTGAAAGCTTTGGAATAAGTGACATTGCCTTGCAGCAAAGGTCTATTTATTTTGGAACTCCAATATGCAACTAATGAATTGGCCTTTTCTAAAGCTAGCAAGAATGACTTCCCAGGATTTTATTTTTTTTGAAACAGAGAGAACATTTCATTTTCTTATTAAAATATATTCACTCATGCACTGATTCTCTTCTGACTAGTAGAAGAGTAGGCTGGCCATATGTTACATTCCTGAAAGAAAGGTGCACTTCTCTATAGGTGTTACTAATACTACACAGGTAAACACACAGCCATGACCAATAGATATTAAAAATATTGGATATTTTAGTGCCTATGTTGTGAAAGTGGGCACAATGTTATGATTTTGCTACAAAGTCATGTTGCTAGCGAGTGCAAAAACTTTTTTTTTTTTTTAATCCTTTTATTTTTTTCCTAAACTTCCATGTTTAGACTTCCATGTTCGATTATTAAGCTTAAATAGAAGGGAAATTTCAGGGGCTTCTTACTCAAATAAGCAAGTAACTTCCAAAGTAATTGTGTGATTTAATTGCTGCAGATATTTTAGATAAAGGGGGAGGCAAAGGTTTCTATGTATTAAAACATCATTTAATGTATTGTGAAATTAAATTAAATGCAATTTCAGACAACTCATGAGACCTATCTTTTCACATGATGTGCCATCAACTGAGAAGGGTTGTAGCATAATTTGAGAATTTGTAGGTACTGGTTAAATAGGTCATTCCTTTGTCATTAAACTAATATTTGTGCTTTTAAAAAGTCTTGCTCTGTTACTGTGTGTTACATGGGAAACAGCACGGAATTCACTGAAAAATATTCAGATTATATGCTTCTTGTTTATATTCTGCCAGGGTCAAACTATCAGTTGGTGTATTTTCCAATTAGAGAAATTGCTGCTCCTCTTGAATCTGCATTGTTGATTTAATATTTTTTGGCAGAATTGTACCCTGTTGCATTTTTTCTGTCATACTGAGTTTAACAGAAAGAACAATGGGCAGTGTGTTTGGTTAAATGAGTATTGTCACAAATACAACTGTCCTGTGTATTAATCGTGCTCTAGAAGGATGTCCAGATAATGTTTCAGACAGTGCAGAAATACAAAATGTGCTTTTCAGTGGTTGTAAATTGAGTTTATAGAGGAAAGCTCTAAAAGTGGAATTTAACTATAAATGTGGTCCAGTTCTAGATGAACTGTAAAATTCTGGATTTTCTTTTATTTTAATAAACAGTTATATGAAAAACATGCAGTCTTTGTTTCTCTTTCATATTCTCCATTCGATTTTGCCAATAATTAAAAATTCTGCCCTGTAACCTTGTAATGAACTTACTTTGAAATTCATTTCAAGCCAGAAGAATCTTACTGTGCAGAATTATACAGAGCACTGTCCTTAATGGCAGAGTGCATAGATTCTAATAATCTAGTGCCATAATATAACTAGGATGACACAAAGTAAAGGCTTCTAACTTTTGTCTGGAAATCTCTTGACTGAATACTTGAAAAAACACCTGATACTGGAATATAACAAACAGAAACCTTCTTATTAAAGGTGAAATATCTTTTTTCAAAAGGCTATAACAAGTTGTAGAATAGTTTGGGGTGGAAGGGACCTTAAAGATCTAGTTCTAACCCTCCCTGCACAGGTAGGGAAACCTCCCACTAGATCAGGTTGCTCAAAGTTAAGCTTGGTTAAATACATTTTGAAACTAAGATGCCTTAATATTTATGAATAGGAGCGTTATGTAAAAATAATTTCAGATGGGGCTAACACTTCTTACACTGTTACATATGTAATAACACAGCATAAAGTATTTGTTTGGCATACTGCTCTGCAAGTAGCTTATGTAATGTGCAAAGGATCTGCTCACTTGGAACAATGACTGTTCTTTATATTACTCTGTACATACTACACCTTTGCCTCAATATAGTTGCTAAAATCTGACAATAACTTTTGTGTTTGGTAAAATGGTAAAAAAGGTTAAATTTCAGTGGTAAAATGTACTTAGCAGATGTTTGCAAGTTGATTTGAGGTTTACAGGTTCATTTTGTGATGTCCAAGTCATGTTTCAGGTGGTTGTATTGGAAAAACTTAAATTTAGAACCAGATTTCCTAGGGCTTGGGAACTCTAGGATTGTGTAAAGCGTGGTGTGCTCTCAGACTTGCACTGGTTTGTCTAACCATACTTCAGGACAAACTTTAGAAACCAACTCTACTGGTATTTGCATTGTCTTTGGCTCTGATTATAACTGATGTTAAATGAAAGAGTTGTATTTTTAATTAACTTTGTCATGCCTTTTCTGAAGTAAATTTAAAGGGTCTTTTTTTCCCTGTATTTTACACTTGTAAAAAGATGCTTGGTTTATGTTACAGATGCTCTGTGGAGTGAAATTTTGGCAGAACCATGAAGCGTTGATGTGATAAGTCCCACCAAAACTTTTCAAGAGCTGCAATCATTATTTTGGTTTACACAGTATTCTAGAAGTCTTACTTTTCTCAGACCTCTTATTGGATAGAGTTTGAAGATATCATGGATATTTTTCAGGGAAGGTGGCACAGTAATCAGATGTATTATAGAAGAACTGGAAGACTTAGGAAATTATTTTTATAATAGTTCTGTCAGTACTGTGGCTTGCTTTCCTGTGTTCCCAGACTTCAAAATCCAACTTCATTGTGTTTGAGATTAGCAGACCATTTTCCTCTCTTGTTGCTACTAAATTATAGCCATAAAAAATGTTGGCAGTAGGTCTTGAGTTAGGAACTATTCTTCCTGGTGTTTAGGTTGATGGTGAGAATGCAGCTCCTGCTGCTGTTTCAGTGATACAATGAGGAATTGGAGAGAGAGGAGCTGTGCCAGTTTGAGTGCAGAGTGTTAGTGGATTCTGAGGGTGCAGGGGGCATTGAAGTGTTTTCTATTGCAGCATGTGGGTGAATGTCAAGTGGATAATTAAATGGGGCAGTGGAAAAAACTAAATCCTCTGCTCATCCTTGTAGCTCTGTGGAGACTGCATTTCCATGATTGGGGCAGGAACACTAATCTCCAGCTGAGTAAAATTCAGTCCATGTGCAATACATAGTGTTCAGAGTTAAATACAATATACCCAGCTATGCAGCAGTACATTTCAGCCTCTGTTCCTTCTGATGGGAAGTAAATACAAAGGCATGAGGATAATCTCTGCAGGTTCTTCATTACATGACTGGAAGTGAGGTTCCAGAGAGCAAGTGGCAACAGCTAAAGGAATTTTCAGTTCTGAATCACCCTCTGGAGGACACTAGACTAGAGAAAACCATTGTGAAAAACATTATACTGCAGTGGCTAATGTTAACCCTTGTCAATACCTACCCCAACAGGCACTTTCCCCCTCACCCTGGTCATTATTACACGTGTTAGCATTGTAATGCCCACTTGCTGTTTTTTGTTATCAGTGTTCAGCACATGCTACAAAGTGCCCAGGGATTTGTTCAAAACCAAAATTACAAGAACTTGTTTGTGTGAAAACAAACCTGTTTTTTTGTGTAATATAAGTAGTTGGATGCTTTGGTTTTTTTCTTCTTTACAGCAGGTTCATCAGCTTTTTGGGAAATGTAGGGAACACTTGTGCTTCGCAGAAAGCATTGTCAGGTTAAAATTAGTTCTGTCAACAAAGAAGAAAATATGAGTACAGTACATTGAAAGATTTCACTATTTCATTGTTTCAGAGTCCATAATTAGTCTCCTTTATTTCCCTGAAGAGGTAAAATGTTCCTGGAAAGCAGATTTTAAAGGGCTTGGGATGCCTATAAAAATAGCCACTAATAGAAGGACCAGGTGTAAGTGTTCCTATTTGTTACTATGAAGAAAACCCTGAGGCTGTGAATGGGAACTGTCAGTGTCTTTCACTGGTGAGAAATACTAGGTGGTGTGTGTAGGAAATACATGAATCTATGAGGCTTTTGATCATTTAATGGAGCAAAATCATCCTGATTTTGAACAGTAGATCACATTTGTCCTGTTTGTAGACCTTGAAAGTAATCTTCATGTGGTAGGAGTGAGCTGACCAGCCATGATCTCCTTCACTGCTCATTAGATTTCACAATAAATAAATCTGGGGCACTCTGGGCATTAAAATAGATTCAGGATTTGCAGGACTTGTCCCTGTGGAACACTCTCAAAGGTGAAGTGCAAGCTGGAAGTACATCATTTTATCTTCAGAAGACTTGGCAGTGAAAAAAGATTCATCACTGACTGATAAAAAGTTTAAAAAAGGAAAAAAAAACAAACAAAACCAACAGGCTGGGGAATATGCTTTGTTTTACCTATTGTGTTACATGGTCATTTTGCCATTCTGGCTTCACACTGTATGTCTTCTTGGAGCAAAAGCCTGAAGATTTTAGCAGATGTAGACTGTTCTGTTTGCTGTCACAAAAATGTTAGAAATTCAACAGTTGTGGGATGTTTATGTGACAGCAGGTGCAAGAAAAACAGACTGTCACAAAGATGTGTTTTATCAAATTTTAGCAATTTATTGCTCTTACCTGGCAGGGTTATTGTTGCATGGTAACGCTAAGCACATATTCTTAAAGCTGCTACAATTTCAGTAGAAGCAGTGTGTGTTGAGCTGCTCAGGTTAGTGACTTCCAGGAAAGTAAAGTTCCCCTCTGCAGAGTCTATTAAAATACCTTTGGATGTTGCCTGCTGGTAAGTTACCAATTCTAGTTTATAATTCTTTAGAGAGCATTAAAAGAAAATGAGGAAACGTGGCCTGCTGCTGTAATGTGTATGACATAGAGCTGTATCAGAGGAAAAATGCTGCTGAAATGAAAGGGGCTTTGTGTGGGAGTGGAAGGGACTGGTGCTAATGACTTGGCAGGTTTCCATATGGGACCAGAGTCATACCTCAAATTTGACTTGCAGTGGGGGTTTTTTTGTAAAGTTGTGAATTCCTTAGGAAATAATTTTTTTCTGTGCTGTCTGTATGGCTTCTTGCATGCAGAGGGAATCAAGGATGTCTGTCTGACAACCCAGTGCCTGGAGCAAGGCAGATGGGGATTGCAGCCCTTGTTCTAGGAATGCTGTGCATTGTGCATCCAACAGCCAGCAGTTAAACCAAGGAAGAGTTCCAGAGTAGAGGGATAAGGACACTGGCTTTTTAAAGCAAATCTGTAGAGAGAGCTCTGAATACTGATACATATGTTTGCTCATTTTCTCTCTGCTGGTATGCACTTCTACTGTCATGTATGTATGTGTGCAGACTTTTCTCAGGTCACAACAGTGTGTAGCCCACTGGGCTTGGTATTCTGAGAAATAAGAGAGAGGTTGGTCTTCAGGACAAGAGGAAAACTGGATCTTTATCTTAATACTATTGGTGAGCCCAGGCAGACAGACTCCCAGGATGTAGGGGAAATGCCCTGACTCCAAACTGACAGTGTCAGAGTGAGGTCTTTGTGTTTAGCAGAGTTTTGGGGGTCTAACAGTACAAAAGGATGAAGTCCAGTAGAGGACTACCAGGATAATTAGGGAGCTGGAGCACATAATGTAGGAGGAAAGAGTGGTGGAGCTGGCTATGTTCAGCCTGAAGCAGAGAAGGTGAAGGGGAACCTTTCAAAGGTTTTATAGAAGATTGCAAAATTGAGTTAGTTGTGGATAGTGAAAGCAGCAGACATAGATTGTGGCATGGAAATTTCTGAATACTTCTAACAGAAGTAGTATTCAGAGTGCTCAGACACTGGAACTGGTTGCTAAGAGGGGCTGTGGAGTCTCCATCTTCCCTGATACTCAAAAGATGGTTGGAAAAGGCCACAAGAATTGATGTAACTGAGGCTTGAGCCAGATAAAGCCAGAGATCCTTTCTAACCTAAGATAGTCCCTGTCCATTTCTTTCCTTAATCCCTCTCACTCAAGATTTTCTTTGTAGAGAAAGACCTACATCTTCCATTACCCCAGGTATCTGCCCACATAGTGGAGACATGGCAGGGCCACAGCTCTTCATAACTGACTGGTTTTTGCCTTCCACACATCTTTATTTTCTGAGAATAGCTATAAAAGTATCCTTTACTGTTGTGTAGAAGCTGTGATGCTGTAACAGTTGCATGAGAAGTCTGAACCCTAATAGATGAAATATAAATGCATGTGTATTCATTATGATAATAATAGCAGCCATTTTGTAAATTACATTTTTCTATATTTAAATAAAAAGACAATGTTGGATGTGGCTAATCAGCTCATGTTTGTTGCAGTAGCTTTGTATGCCACATTTTCCTCATTTTAGCAAGGGAGGGAATGTAAGTAACATTACTGTAATAAAATGTTAGAGGTTCCATGGTGCTTGAAAAATGAGCATCTTTCAACTCATTTTTACATTGACATTTCCAGTTAGCAGTGGTGATTTAGCAGTAGAGACCCACTGAAGCGTGACAGGGTTCTGTTCTGTTGCTATGGGCTCTTGTGTAGGATACAAATAATAGTTGGGAACAGTGAGAGCAGCTGGGTGTCTGTACCCCCAGCATCAATAGTGAAAGATCATACAAGCACTCAGTGTCAATAAGCACCACCTATGCAGAGCACATTATTAGTACATGAACAAGGGCACAGCATGTCTTGCCAACTGTACAGTAGTCAATGTTACCCATTACAGGCAACAATGAAGTCAAAATGGTCCAATTATTTATGTCAGATTCATTTAATTCCTACTTCTTGACTAAATAATGTTCCAGATGAATGTGTCTGTACCACAGAGTGGCCATTATTCAGATTTCATGGCTTGGTTTTGCATAACTCCCAACTCTTTCCAAGACAGACGTGTTCCAGAGAGGGACTGCAAGACAGTCAGTGCCATGTGGGCTTAGGTCAAGGAATCTCTCACTTAAAAGCTGGTCTGAAGTTTACTGATTTAATTTTAATTTGTAATCTTTTATTTGTAATCTTGTAACTGTAGAAACTTAGGATGGAGACCTTCCATTGATTTGCAACCTTTTAGGGTCAGGGATTGTTGAAGATTTAAGTACCACATTTAAACATCTGCAAATGACAGAAGAATGCATTTGTGAATTAGCCTGCGACTTTGAAATTTCATGTACTTTAACAGCCTACCTATATGGTTTTAAAACACATTAAGGAATGGTGATTCAACCACTATCCTGGGCAGCCCATTCCAGTGCTTGATAACCCTTTATTCTGTACAGAAGCTTTTCCTAACATCCAACTTAGACCTTCCCTGGTGTAACTTGAGTTCATTTCCTCTTGTCCTGTAGCTTGGTTACTAGCAGAAAGAGACCAGCACTCACCTGGCTACAACCTCCTTTCACCTTCCTCTTGTTTCAGACTCAACAGGTCCAGTTCCCTCAGCTGCTCCTGCTAAGGCTTGTGCTCCAGGCCCTTCACCATATTTATTGCTCTTCTCTGTCAATTCCATGTCCTTCTTATAGTGAGGGGTTTAAAACTGCACACAATACTTAAGGTGCAGCCTCATCAATCCTGAGTGCAGGGGTAAAATCTCTTCCCTTCTCCTTCTGGCTTCACTATTCCTGATACAAGCCAGGATGTTGTTGGCCTTCTTGGCCACATGGGCACACTGCTGGCTCATATTCAACAGCCTCTGGTTTTCTGCCTCTCAGCTTTCCAACCAGTCTTCCCCAAGCCTGTAGCATTGCATGGGGTTGTTGTGCCCAAAATTCAGGATGCAGCACTTGGCCTTAGGAATTTTATGTTACTGACCTCAGCCCACTGCTCCCACCTGTCCAGGTCCCTCTGCAGAGCCTTCCTACCCTTGAGCAGAGCAGCACTCCTACACAACTTGGTGGCCATCCAGCCAGTGTTTGACCCATCAGAGCACATGCCCATCCAAGCCTTGGGCAGGTACAGTTTTTTTCATGAGGATGCTGTGACTAACAGTTCAAAGGATTTACTGAAGTCCAGGTAGATGACATTCACAGCCTTTCCCTCATCCACTTTATGGGACACCTTGTCGTAGCTGATCCAGGAAATGAGCTGATCTGGGAAAAAGAATGAATTTAAAATAAAGGGGGGTGGGAGGAGTAGTACATCTTCCAAGTGTCTGCATGTCTTCTAATAGGATACTGGTATCTCTGAACACATGTGCATGAATTCCTGACATTCTTGCTTCCGTGCCCCCCCTCTCATACATTGTGTTTCTTCCCACTAATTAGCATCTTCATCTACTAACTGCTGAGTAAAGTTCCACTGTGAATAATGGGAGCAGAATCTGGTAGATTGTCACCATCCCACTTCAAAAACATTGAAAATCTTCCTTCCCTTCAAAACTGGAAGTTAATGCATAGCTGAGATTGTTGGAGCATTCAGCCCATGCATTTCATCCAGCGTGCACCCCAAAGGGGTGCACAAATTGATGGATTATTACTATGTTTGATCTTACCACTTAGCAGCACCCATGTATTATTGTTAATCAAAAGGCTTTGCAAGGCTGTTTAGTTGAATAGAAGCATTCCTTTTATTAGTGAATTTTGGAAACCAACCTGTGACAGTATTAACTTTTAGCTTTAGAGCTGAGTAGCTCAAAATGAGAGTGACTGGTTTGTTGCAGAAGACTGCCTAGCAATTAAACTGTCTACCACTAAGAAATCAAAACTTAATGTTTTGATCCAGCCTCTAGGAAAGTGAATACACAGGTCTTCAGTTATAGTTGCTTTCTGTCTGCTGCACTTATAGTACTGGTCCTTATTTCATACATAAATAAACATGCATAATGTGGGATAAGGAAAGAGAAGACCTTAGAGCTGGTTCGTTCCAAACTCTGCTTTTCACCTCTAATAGCCCCTCTGATAAATGACCAAGGCTCTCGTAGTGGCAAATGAGACTTAGTTTTATTTAGGTGAATAAAGGCAAGCAAACAGTGCTGGGGGTGTGGGGAGTCTCCGTTCCACTCACACGCACTTCACCAAGTTTAATCTTTTAGCTTATATTTCATACCTTAATATATATTCACAACTATTCTAATACATATTCACGACTATTCTAGGAATAGGCTGGGTTATGTTTATTAATTCTTGGAAGAGGCGTGTCTTCAAAGGCGCATGCCTGTTTCATCTCTGAGAATCTTTTTGGCTTCCCTCTGGTGGAGGGGATGAAGTTGGATGAAGTTGGATGAAGTTAGTAGTCTTCCTCAGCTTGCCCTCTCGTTACCCCTCAATTCCGCACATGGGCTCCTCCGCCTTTTTTCAGCACTATGCAGTCAGCAGCAAAATCAGCTTAAGCTAACACAACAGGATATCCATCATAGCCTTTCATAGGGTACAAGAACTGGGGATGTCTTTGTTTCTTGTTCCCCTAAGCCTTCTGGTTATACAAGGGAAGGTTACATCTCATTTTCCTGACTCAACATTGTGCCATATTGACACGAATCTATGCGTCTGCACATTTCACAGCCCCCATGCAGTTCCCTTCTGCACATTGCAGAGGACTTGTGAACTGTAAAACCACCCCCAAGAGAATATGTGCTTCTTCAGAGAATGTAGTAAATATGATATAAGGCCTCTCTGACTCCAAAGGCATGACAACACTGGAAGATTTTCTCAGTTTTTTTCTTGGCATGTTTCCCTTCAACGACCAAACTCGGCTACAGACAGACACTTTTGTTTTAGAAATGATAGCTAGATTATTTTGGCAAAATGTCTATTGCCAGCAGTGGAAGCCCTGGGAACTTATTGTATTGGGATATATAGCTGTAGAAAGTAGGTAATAGTACCAAACAGGAGAGCTCACAATAATGGAAGCATAAATACAATTTATGTGCAGGTGAGAAACTGAACTGAACAGTGTATGTATGAAGCCAATATATATTGCCTTTCTGATGCAATGTGTACATCAGTCAGATGCACCAGACTACAGTAATACTCAGTTTCTAATTCCTCAGCAAATACTTCTGCCAGCTCATACATTTTTAAGCCAAGATCTGTGAGCAGTCTTGACTTTGGTAATTTAAAATTCTTTTTCATCAGAAAAAGCACAAAGTTGAAATGAAAAGACCTTTTTTCTCAAAATTTCATGATAGGGGAAATAATAAAATAATACCACCCCACAGAATGAAAAGTTGCAAATTACAAAAACTGGTGCGTATGCACTTCTGTATGGAAAGTATGGCACATTATTGAAAGATGAAAAGTAGTTGAGGAAGAACTTAGTTTATTTCCCTGGAAATCCTTGGATTGATTTATTTGTACAAATCTGTGACTCCAGAAGGAGACAAAAGTACTTTCATTATAGTCCTAAGAAAAACCAAGACAGAAGAATTTAAATAGTCAAACTTCATTGATTTATTAAGCCTGCTGTCCAAGTACAGTTATTCATGTAGCAGGTGAGAGTTTAATTGAATGCTTCATGCTGCAGCTTTCTATGAAGGAAAATGCCTTAAATGGCTATAAACTCAGTATACCTCTTTTGCTTCATTTGTCTCTTAAAAACATAAATTTTACATTTTGGCACCATGTAAAAATAACAGTTCTAAGGAATATAGACATAGCAAGAATTACAAAATGTGTGTGTAAGGACTAGGCAAAATTTTGTGATATGATGTGTTATTACTAATTCTGATGTGCTAATGCTGGAGGTCTCTGTGCCAGTAAAAGAAGCTGGTGCTGAATAAATTCACAAACCAACATAACTGGAGAAGATTGGGAAGGAACCCATTGATATCTGTGCTCAGTCCCACCCATTAGATGCAAAGAATGTAAATTTTGAGTTCTTAAATAAATGCTGTCATGCAACTGGCAAAGAGAGAGTAAGTTTCTGTCTGAATTCCCATCCCAGTTTGAAGATAACTTTTAATAATCTGGATCACTCACCCATGCAAATGGCTGAATGGCCATGCCCAGAGGGTGATGATCAGTGGCATGCTCCAGCTGGATGCAAATTACCCCAGTGTTCAGTACTGGGTCCAGTATTGATCTTTATTAATTATCTAGGTGATGGGGCAGAGGATATGCTCAGGAAGTTTGCAGACAATGCCAAACTGGGAGGAGTGGCTCATACACCAACAAGTTGTGCTGGTATCCTGAGTCCTCAAGCAAATGGAGGAATGGGCCATGGTGAACCTCATGAAGTTCAATAATGAGAAGTGCTATGCTTTTTTTGAAAGAAAGATTACAGATAGTCTTACACACACTGGTATTTTGATCCTGGACACCAGCAGACTGATCCCAAAGCAGCTATTCTACTCTCATGCACACCCAGTATGAGGGCTGGAATTTCTAGAACATGGAGCAGACCATGCCCAACACTAGGTGTTTTCTGTCATGACCTAATTGTAGATAAGGGGGAAAAGCACACACTTTTCTTGTGTTTTGGGTTTGGTATACTTTATATATACATATATATGACTTGGAGCTAGGAAATCATTACTAGTTAGTGCTTGCATAATAGTAATGCAAGAAAGAGTAAAGCCTCCCACTTTCTGCAGTCTGTTTTGATGCACTGCTTCTAAGATGGAGGATGTTTCTTGATCTTTGTAGTTAAATATGATTCCCAACACATACTGTACACATACTCCTTGGAAATAAACTAGAGAAATAACATCATACATTTAATATCCTGTTCCAGTTTTCTTCAGAAAGGAATTATATTTAATCACAAAACTGAACTCAACCACATAACCAATATTTCTTTACAGGTCCACCTGATATATGTCTTCAGTCAGGAAAGAAAAAGAAATGCAAATCTGGTTAGAGGGAAATACAGTTTAGAAGTCACAACAGATTGAGAGAATTTTTCTTTTTCTCTCTCTCATTTACTCCAGAGCTTCAAATCAACAACCCCTGTTCCCAACCATATGCTCCTCAAACAATTTCGCGCTCTCTGCAACAGTCCAAGGTTTTGGGAAATGTCTTGGGTTTATATCTATGTCACTCATAGAAGTTTTTATTCTTTGATGCTCTTTGTATAGCTTGCTGCACCTGAACTGGACAGTCCTCAATGTAACATCCAAGCCATGTATTATATTGAAACAACCACCGAAAATTATAATACCTTACTTGGTTTTATTCCCCCAAATGTCTTGTGTCAATAGTGCCCATTTTCTTTTCTCATTGTTTGTTATGATACTTAAAATTAATAACTTTCCTTAGTTAATAAACTATCTTGGAATAGGGATGTCAACACATCTTCTTATCCATTGTTACTATTTCTCCCATTCCTCCAAGTGATCTCAAAATGGAGAGATTAGATCTGTAGTTTGAATATCCAGTATACCAAATACCCATGCTGATACTGTGATGCCATAGTATTTAGTATTATGTTTGGAATTTATCCACATAGTGATGAACATCAAAACTGGTATGTACAGATATTGTTTAGTCTGGAGCCAAAACTTTAGTCCATGCTGTTCTTTGAAAAATACATTTTTACTAAAACACTTTGTCCTGGTTTAAAAGTGTCCTGGTTTAAAAAGTGTAAGCCATCTATTCACAGATACTTTTGAGGAGTACTGGTTTATAGGCTTCAAAAGCTATCCCAAAAATTATTGGTTCTGCTTTGTTAAGGGGTTCTATTTATATTTTGGGAGTGATTTATTTACCTAGTTATATAGAGAGAGGTGAGAGTGAACAAAAGAAACATTTTTCACTGTTTTTGAAAGGATACGATAAAAAGAAGAGAAATTGTGTGTTATTGAGAAAGAGCTGTAGGAGAACTGACATCCAGACAGTTTATGTAATATTAGCATATGATAAATTGTCATTGCTAGGCTTCACTACAGAAATTAAAAAGAGCATAGATCAGTTGCATCTCACAGAAAGAGGCCAAAAGAATAAGAAAGAAATCCTAGAAAGAGCATTTCATATTGTAATTATTGAAGAACAAATGAAGAGAGGAGTTACTTTCCTGGTTAGCAAGTGCTGTGGAATCATCCACAGCTGTTCCTAGCTGTTCCTCCTCCACAACTATCTGCTTTTCCTTCTCCTTTCTTTACTGGTCCTGCTCCAGCTCCCATCCTTTCCATCCTGCACCCCTGTCCCACACTGCCCATCCTGCCCCCCTTCCTCTGCCTTCCCTCATCATCATCTCTTCCTACTCTTTTACCCAGGTACCAGACAGGGCCATGGAGCCACTGGGCTGTAGGCTCTCCAGGAGGTTTCACCTGCTGTTGGAGGAGCCTGAAGCTGAGATTTTTTTCCTGTGTCTTCAGGAAATGTGGGGTAGCTCTGGATCAAATTCTGGGAACTGAACTACAAAGAGAAACTTGTAAAGTGTTGCAGACTGAATAGGAACTGTAAAGTAAGGGTGCTGAGATGAGGAAAGTGATGTCTGAGCCACAGCTGCAGGAAGTGCTGCATTCTGTGCTCCTTGGAGCACTTTTGCATGATGTATGTTAATGTAAGTCTTAAAATAATATATGTGCATTCAAAAAACCAAAATGTTCTTTATCAATCAGATGAGATCTGGAGGTCAGAACCGGAACAAACATTTGCTTAAAGGAGGAAAAGTGTGTTCGAAGTAAGAGACAAAATAAGTGGGCATTCTGGAATATAGTAGGGAAATTATGCTTTCTTTGTAAAGCACTTGGAGATCAGTAGGTAAGAAGTGTGTATGTTATTACCATCTTCAGTATAAAACAAACCTTTTGGAACCAGCTGTTAGAGCTGCTGTCATGTTACCAATCATTATTCTTGAACTATTTACTCACAAGAATAAAAAATAGGCAGAGTCAAATTCCTCTTCAAATTAATTATTGTGAACTTTAAAATGAAGAGTCAGGTTCTGATTATGGAATCACTGTTCAGAATGAAGACTGAAGTCCAAGCAGTTACTATGGAACCTACATACAGCTTTTGATATTGGAGAATGAATTATGAACAACCCAATCTGCTTTTAAAAATAATAATACATCTAGCCAAAAGTAAACCAAAAGTAATACATAACTGGACAGAGTAAAATCTAAGTAATAAAAGAAGCACTCAAAATTGAAGGGTCAAACTTATGATCAGAGATTATTTGTATAAAGGAGAAGTCCTGCATAGACTTGCCAATTTACCAGTTATAATCTGCAAATATTGGTTTTAGAGGATTTTGAGTTTTCACATAAACTGTGATTAAATATCCCAAGAGAGGAGACTTAATCAATTACTTGGGAAGATTGTTCCAGAGATTGATTGACCTAATTTCAAGGAAATGTTATTTAGACTCATGAAGTCACTTCTAGTGATTCAAAAATATTTGGTTTCTGCATTAGTTTTTATAATTTGCGACTCCTTATTTTATACTTCTGTTTCGATAGAAACATCATAAATAATACCATCAGAACTCTGATTCCAGCTGCCCATACAGTGATATTTCTGAAGTGTGATAAAAGTATCATACAAGCATGCCAGTCACAGGAGACAGTGTGCACATGGGGGAGAGCAATAGATCTATGGCTTAATTTACTGATAGAGACCTGCTCAACTGGGCTCAGAGGTGCCTTGTTTCAAAGCTGGCTTTAAATCTCACAGATAAGAAGCATTTTCATGTTAAGGCTAAGCTAAGACAAAGGAACAAGATATCCCTTCTTTTGTGCCAAATCTAGTTCTGTTTCCTTGGCCCACTCTGAGGTCTGAAGGTACTAAGGTGAATATATCCTTGCAGAGGTCTCCTTCTACTTCTCAGGATATCAGAAATGAGGTGGAAAGACTCCTGCATAGTTCCAAAGACCATAATGCCCACAATAAGTTTGATCTTGGTTGCTGTTGTGACACTGCAATGCTCCCAGATGAGACAAGAAGAGTGGTAAGTTAAATTCTATGAGTTATTCTGATAACACCACTCTGCAAGGTGATGTCAATCCCAGACATAGAACTGGTAGGTCTCTCTTAACCAGAGAATGATTTTAATGTGTCATGTAGGTATTGCTACCAAACTAATTTCATTTTCTGTCATTCTGCCTCATTCATTGAAGCACTTCTGCACCCACATCCTACCACCTACTTTTTGTTCTGTGCCAACAAAAGAAGAATGGAATTTAAAAGCTAATTTTCTTTATTTATACTATGCAATAAAAGAGAAGCTAATAGAAAAAAAAAAAACACAACTTCCTGAAATCTTAGTAGTTATTAGTCAAAAAAGTCCACAGAATACAGACTTTTCATATATTTGTTTTCATTTATCAAGCATAGTTATGTAACAAGATATGATTTCTTTGTAGTTAATAGAATATTTGTCAATACTTTATCCTACTTTATCCTATCATTTGATTCATCATTTTATTGATAAGCAGAGGACTGTGGATTTTTCAGAGGGGTCTGAAAGCTTTCAACCTTTCCACTGTTCCAAGATCCTGACTCTGACAACATAATCCCCTTTTTTATCCAGTGAGTTCATGGATAGCTGGTAACTAAATGCCAAAGACAGCGGGTGTCTGGATTCATCCATCTGCCTACTGACTTAAATCATTTACATTATGCCTTTACATTATGCATCTACACTTTCATAGTTTAGCCTAGGTGCATCATATGGCTAACTTATGTAAATGACAATTAAAAATTACTAATGTGAAAGCCTGGAATTTGGCTTTATGATCTGTAGCTACAGTGGTGGGTCATACCCTTGGGGGAGGTTGTACCTCAGCCTCCTCTTACCCATTACCTGGATTTGCCTTGGCTTTGTGACAAATATTTGTGCCTGGAGTGGAGCAGGTCAGCTAACTGAATGTGGATAATTTTAAGATTATTTTAGTCACTTTCTGAGCTCTGTAGATTAGAGATTTAGGAGTATGGGAGAGCTATTTTATCCGGAAGTTTAATAATATATTTCATAGCACCTCCAATGATTCAAGATACCTATGCTCATGCAATTAAATTCTGCCATTGATGTCCACTGATTATAGAATGAGCTCATACATAGACACTATCCTTAAGTTGTGGGTTATACAAATTCACCAAAAGAATATATTAAGAAAGTCTGTACACAAAAAATTCATGACGGTGTATCTGAAGTCTGAGCTCAGGGCTATACCAAGAGAAATCTTAGTTATAGAAAATTCTGGTAATATTCTGTACCTTCAGACCCAAATGACCAGCTATTTTGAGAAAATGTAGAAGGGTATCACTGCCTTTAAAGTTGTATTTGTGCCAGTGTTGTCCACATAGGTGCATTTTGAAACATTATTTTACTGTAGGAGTTGCTAATGTATTAAATTGCTATTATGTCTTTTATTATTAAGAAAGTCAAATTACTGTTTATTCTCTAACAGCACTTTTCAGAAGTTCATGACTGAAATCTTGATAAATTTGCCTATTTTATTATATACATGTGTGTGGGCAGGGAAAATAAAAGAAAGCATTAAATCTACAGCATAATTTTAATGGTGCTATTTCTCATCTTGGATAACCTTATTAACATAGTAAATTCTTTCTTGGTTTTTTTCAGGTAATTGGAACAAAAACCTTGTCAGATATAAATGGTTTATTTATAATCTCATCACTGTGGGTGGGATTCATCTTCTCTAATTACAGCCAGCTTCAACATATAACATCTGAGTTATTTTCCGTAGGTTACCTGTTGGTGGAGCAAAATAATTGAAAATTATGGAAGTGCTTTTTATTATCTTTAATTACAGAAGGACTTCATAGTTAGCAGCTTAGACATAATTATCTACATGGTAAACATCTAAGGTCTTGGTTGCCAGTAAGGCACATTCCCACTAGGACTAGAACAAGATGCCTTGAGGGAGACCACAGTGTGTTGTGTAAGAAAATGTGGTGTGTCAGGAATTCAGTCAAGGTGTTGTTTCAGGACCACGGTGCTCTCCTGTCAAGACAAAAGGTCATTTCTTTTTGCTAAAGAAAGGTATGTAGCAGTTACTCTTGAATTACCATCACTCTGGTGATGAAACCAGAACACTGGGCAGTTCTGCATCACTAGCTGGTCAAGGAGCTGTGGGAACATGTCAGGGGAGAATCTCAGCTTTTCTGTGTTTATTGACATGGAGGTAAAGTTTATTTTCTTTTACCTCAACTACAGTTTTCCAAAGTGAAAGCTAACATGAATTAGCTGTTTCAAAACCAGCATGTGTTTTTGTTTACCAAAAACACCCATTAAATAGAAGGTGACAGCTATTATGTACTCAGGGAAGTTGTATGCATTAATAATATGTTTACTATTACCAGACAGCACATGCACTCTCTCAGGACAGCATGAGTGATCTGACTACACTAATAGTTGTTTTGTTGTGACAAGGAAAGTCTTGATCTTAAATTATTTAGTATTTTCTTGGTAAACTGTTACAGCTAATATTATTCTGATGTTCAGATCCATTATTTTCTCAGAGAACAGAATGAAACCACGGAGAAGCGTCCCAGTTCTCCTTTTACTTTCATATATGTCAACATGGAATAGCTACATATTCAAATCCAGTACAGATTGCATCTCACCTTCTTCATACCTTACTTCCAGAGCCATAAAACCAGAGCTAATATCACCTCTTACTGCTCTGAAGTTTTTGAAATATACTGTATTATTCTGTGGAACTATCTACACAACAATAAGAAGAAAATAAGCATAACTACTTGTTAATTTGAATATAGTTATTACTCTTATGCAGACATAAAGGCTAGTGACCTTTCAGTAATATGCAGTCATATACTTATAGATAAAATTGTTAAAAGGAAAATTCTGGCAGTCTTTATTCTGTGACTTCCCTGCTTTTACATACACATCTTTGTGATTCTAATCTTGTTCTTTTGATGTGGGTTTTTTTTGTTCTGTAGTTTCAGCTGCTAAGACAATAGATTCTACTTTTGTATGAAACCTCTGCTTTCATATGATGGCATGCAGGAATTTTATGTCATCTTAGGACACCGTTTTAGTAAAAGACAAAAAGAGAAAAAGGGGTCATTTCTTTAGAATCCAGGAACCCCTGCAGACTGGGCCACCTCCTTTCGGTGTCTGAATGCATGGGCACTTCTTTGGAGCAATACATGTCTGTCCTCACAGGAAAAGTGTTTGTATTCCATGTGGTTCAACATTACCTTCTCTCTTCCTCCCTTATTAAATCTATTAAATCTATCTTCCCTTTAATCTAAATTTCCCAGACTTGTCAGCTGTAGGTCAGGTTGGCAGGAGGCAAAACATCATATCTTCAGTAACGTCTGCAGAATTTTTTTGCCCCACTTATCAAGGTAATCTGAGGAATGGGCTGTGAATCTAAGAGCCAGGGGTGCTTGTCACAGCCTGTAACCAGAGAATGCTGTCTTTTTATTAACTTAGTTCTTGTTGCTTGGTCTCATCTAGCCTACGTCAGTGGTAGATAGAGCTGTCTTTTCTCACTTCAGCAACAACTTAAGTTGCCTACTTGAAAAAATATTTCTCTTCACTACTTAGTGGTCTTGAGCAACCAGCACACGTTGCAGAGATAGATACATCTTTAAATCTTACTGAGTATGATGGAACTGCTTGCAGCTCTGGAACAACATGTTATTTTGTATGTAGTAGTATTGGGTTTTGTCCCATCCTTCCTACATGTCATGTAAAACCCTAAACTCATGACATGTGGGCTGGGTTTAGAAGGCTGCAATGTATCTAACTGGAATCAATGTATATACCCACATAAATTATTAAATGAGTTTTGCTCAGGTAGTGATTACTTTCAATCATAAATATTCAGGATGCACTGGTATCCTGGATACAAAAGGGGCTTAATGATGTCAGTCTCCTTCATATTGAACCTTTCCACACAAAACCACAGTAATAGCAAATAAAAGATCCTGTGTTCCCCAGGCCCATTTCAGTAAGAAAATAGTGATATAATGGCACTCTGATAAAAATGTTCCAGAAAAAGCAGCCAAAGGCATAATTTTTTCAAATTAATGGTATTCAACTTTGCTCCTTGTGAGGACTTTTAAATCTTACTCTCAAATAAGTCATTGTATTAAAATTCCAGGTCACTGAGAAACCATTGCTTTTGTACCCTTTAGCTTTAGTCCCACACATGAACCCCATCAGTCTTAGTTGCTTGTTTGGTATAATTAATTTTGAAAGTGCACCATGCTGAATAAACTGACACATTACACTCTTTACAATTGCATCTGTATGCACCTTCCATTCACTCTGTTTTTCTTGACTTTTTTTTTTTTTTTTAATGTGAAGCAACATGCTAATCCATCCTAAGGGGAAGCAAAAAAAAAAAAAAAAAAAAAAAAAAGTAAAAAAAACCCATCAGTGACTGCAAAATAAAATTACCCTGTTAAAATAAAAATAAGCCACATGTTTCTGGCAGTAATCAGAGACATTTGACAATGGAGCCAGAGAGGAGGAGGTCCAAGCTCTTGGCAACAGGCCAAAGAACAGAGGAGGGAAAAAAGGAATCCTGAAGCAAGCTATTACTGAATATGCACTGAGAAAGGCTGCCCATAAGAAGTCAGTAGCATTTATTAAAGAAAGGATAGATAAGCTTGCTAAACAGTCCATGTTTAATTTTAGAAGCACACTTTTAGTCTCAGTCTCATGTCAATGCCCCAAATGACATCAATAGATCTTCACAAAAATTGAAAGGTACTTGGAGTTAACATTCCAGCTTAAATTCTGATTCTGGGTCAAGGAAAAAGCAATTCCAGTGAACCCACTGGTTTCCCAGGTCTGCAAGCTGTGAAAAGTATGTGGCAGTTCTGCAGCAATGCAACTTCTCTGCCATTACATGACCAGACACTGCAGCAAGGTATGTTTGAATGGGGAGAGGAAATAAAAGCTTTTTATACACCAAAGATAATGAACTCTGCCTCTTACAAGCATATTGGTAATAAGAATTCTCCCTGTTCTTTACAGCAATCCCCCTCCCCCATGGACAGACATAAAGCCCCTCTCTTCTGAAAAGAGCTTCAAAAATTTGACTCAGAAATTACCTAGTTTACTGTTTACTTACAAAGCTGAAATTTAAACAAGCCTCAAGCCTTCAGATTTATGTATATCTTTACACACCACTGCACATTCCACTGAAACTGAGATTAAATGCTGTGTGTATAGTTAAGCACATGTATAAAGACTTTGTAAGTTAAAAAATGTTTTCTTTTTTTCTTTTTTTCCAGGCTATGCTCCTGTTTTTTAAAGAAAAGCTAGAGGTTTAAACAGGTTTTTTTAATTTAAAAGGGACATAAGTTAAACTGAGTTTTACTTGGAAATTTTGATTTTTCTAAGATTCCTGGCTACCTATCCATACTATTTGAAATAAAAGGAAATTGTCTCCTACATACCTGTGAATTGAAACTGCAGAGCTTTGCAAGGGCTGGATTAGGTTTCTATTCTGTATTATAGGTAGAGTGAAAGGGAGTCCTTTCACAATTTCTGGGTAGAAGAATTAAAACAGTATATATGTTATCTGTTAGGCTGGGCACAAGAATTACCAGCTACTATAGGAGACAGTTGCAAGAGAATTCTTCAAAGGTCTCATACTCATATGGCTTACAAAATGTCCTGGATACACAGAATGGATTAGGAAGAGAGGCATTTTGAAGGAAAGATCCCAGACCATGCATGAAGAAACCTGCTAAAATTTATAGGCTGCATAAATACAGGCAGAACTGACCTTCTGTCAGACTTCACATCCCTCCTTAAAATGCCATATCCTTACAGGCAAAGGTCTCTCACTGGCCTAAAAATCAATCAGAATATTTGATTTCAAGCCTCCAGGCAGCAGTGGAAACAGCACCATTGCTGCATTGCTTGTAGCCTGTCCATTCACACACAAACCATTTATGAGAAGAGCTTCACCTCTCTTCCTCCAGTGTTTCTTAGTGCAGACTTTAGGATACAGCCAAGCCCTGAGCCAGTCCCTGCCAGTCACAGCCTCCCGAGCTTCCCACAGCACGATTCCCTCTGACTTGCAGCAGATGAGGATTCCTGCAAATAGCACCATTTGCAAGTGTCCCAGAACATTACAGGATATAGTTGGGTTTTTTTCTTCCTCCTATGCCTTTTTTTTTTTCCTTACGGTGTGTGATATGCATTTGTACAAAACCAACCCTTCTTTGTTTTCTTGCAATGTGGGATATTTATTCACACTTAGCCTCTCTTCTGCATAGAAGATCTTCTGGCAGATAGAAGGGTGCAGAGAGCAGCTAATGCCAAAATCCCTCTTCCATTCAGAAAGGGGCTGATTCACAGTAAAAAGGTTTGGATGCCTGAAAAATCTGGACCTTAATTGATTGAAAAATCTATTTTTTGTAGACCTAGCTAGATAGGATTCCATCAACAGCTAAACAGTATCAGGTAGAAGCAGGTTTGAGGGTCAAAGACTACCCTGGGATATTTAACAGCTGAGGTTTAACCCCCTGTGTACAGCTACACTTTGTTACAAGTATATATATGCAGAGGGACCTGGACAGACTGGAGAGTTGGGCTGATTCCAACGGGATGAGGTTCAACACGGCCAAGTGCCGGGTCCTGCACTTTGGCCACAACAACCCCATGGGGAGCTCCAGGCTGGGCACAGAGTGGCTGAGAGCAGCCAGGCAGAGAGGGACCTGGGAGTCTGGATTGACAGGAAGCTGAACAGGAGCCAGCAGTGTGCCCAGGTGGCCAAGAAGGCCAATGGCATCCTGGCCTGGATCAGGAACAGCGTGGCCAGCAGGTCCAGGGAAGTGATTCTGCCCCTGTACTCAGCCCTGGTGAGGCCACAGCTCGAGTCCTGTGTCCAGTTCTGGGCCCCTCAGTTCAGGAAGGAGATTGAGGTCCTGGAGCAGGTCCAAAGGAGGGCAACCAGGCTGGTGAAGGGACTCCAGCACAAGTCCTGTGAGGAGAGGCTGAGGGAGCTGGGGGTGTTCAGCCTGGAGAAGAGGAGGCTCAGGGGAGACCTCATCGCTCTCTACAACTCCCTGAAAGGAGGCTGGAGCCAGGGGGGGTTGGTCTTTTCCCAGGCAGCTGCCAGTAAGACAAGAGGGCATGGACTTAAGCTCTGTCAGGGGAGGTTTAGATTGGATATAAGGAAGAAATTCTTTACAGAGAGGGTGATCAGACATTGGAATGGGCTGCCCAGGGAGGTGGTGGATTCTCCGTCCCTGGAGATATTTAAAAAGAGACTGGATGTGGCACTCAGTGCCATGGTCTGGTAACCACAGTGGCAGTGGTTCAAGGGTTGGACTTGATGATCTCTGAGGTCCCTTCCAACCCGAATGATTCTGTGATTCTTTGACATGTGGCTCATATTCCAAGCCCTCTGATCTGACACGTACGGGTGTCTGTTTTGGTTTTTTTTCCCAATTATCCTAATTTTTTAAGCTCAAGCTTACTTGGTTTCACTTCTACCTGTAGGAACATTGACCTGAACTTTCTTTCCTTCCTTTATGATAACATTTAAATTGTAAAGGATCTACTGCAGAAAAGGGAATAATTTCCTCACATAAATGTCAGAATCACTTAATACATTTTCAGGATGATGATGCACTTAACTTTGTTCATGTCCCTATTGAACGCAGGAAGGGCAGCAAAGCAAATGATCAATAAGAACTGACTTCAGTGTGTCTAAAATGCTTTAAAAATAAAATTATTTATGTAACTCCTGCTAGAGTTACAACCACTAGTTTGAGCAGTGTGTTTGGGAGTGATTCTAATCTCAGGACAAGCATTTTAAATTATCTGAAGAAAGCTTATATGCTCAGATAATGATGCAATACTAAGGCAGAAAAGGAAGAATGGGCACTACTTTAAAAGACATTCTGGAGGCAGGAAAAAATAACAGAGAGGAAAAGAACTGTTTTGCACGGATTTCTGTTTCCAGTAAAATGATGCACAGATAATAACATTTAAAAAATTGACAGCTGTATTGAGGAGTAACTCTGCATGCATAGAAATGCTCCCAAGAAAACAATGCATGTAATTTTCTTACTAATCTGAATTAAATTCTTGTATTTAGAGAGAGATATACAGTCTCTTCAACCACTGCTGGTGTGAGTCAGTGTCTCTAGAGATTCCTCCTGCTGCATAATCCCACTGCAGCCTTGCTCAGGAAACTGAGGTCTTTGCAGAAGAGCTGCAGCACAGTTATTACTTTGTAATTATTTGATAAATTTGTTAAGGAAATGTGCACAAACATCTGAGCAAGCAATAACCTCTCACTGACCTACATCAAGTAACTAATAATCCATTTGCCACTGTTAGCAGCTCACTGTACACTTTGCACAGAGATAACTGAATGAAGCACAAGTCTTCAGCCTTAAATCTGTTGGTGTACAATTATGTTCCAAAGGCATATAATAAGTTTGCAGAAAAACTATTGAGGTGAGACCAGTTTTGAACCTTGCAAATACAGATATTCCTTTATAATTGTATATTTAGATAACCTTCGTAATAAAGGAGTGAGCTTCTAAAATGTGTAAAAATGTGTATTTCTTCAAAAGAGGACAGATACCAATAGAGGGGAAAAAAGAAAAAAGGCTTCTGAAAAGCAAGTCCTATGGGCAGGGAAACTGAAGCTCAGTTTCATGAGGTTTTGTAACCTGTGGAGGTAAAAGCCATGGCAATATAGGCAAATATGTTAATGTAATTTCCAAGCAAGGCTACTCCTAGTACTGTGTGAGTCACAGGGCTTCTTTTCTGAGGTAGCTGATGCCTAAAAATATAGCTAATCTGTCACTGCATGCTTCCTTCAGCAAGCCAAAGTCCTTGTCTTCTACTCCTCTTTTTATGTCATGAAACCCATGAACTCCATGTCCTGTAGCACCCTTCTGGAATTGGTCAACAATTTTAGGAATTATTGGTTGGAGACCAGCAGACAGTTACATAGGAAAACTGCACATATACAATTTCCCCGGAAAAAAGCCAAAGCAATATTGTACATTTAATACTTCTGGAAATGCAATGTAATATGGACTTTATAGTTCCTCTATGATTCATCTTTTTTTTAGCCCAGCACAAGACCATACCAAATTTACTTAAATTTAAGGAGAATTTTTCTTATAAGTAGGTTTGGATACCACACCTGAGATAGAATTCTGGATTGATCTGTTCCTGTGCTTCTGGTGTTCCTAACATTAAGATGAATGACTGTGTATGAAATGAGTAGATAAACTTTAACAAAAAATAATAATTTATCTCCAAGGGAGAGATACGTCACCTTCTTCCTGACCATGCACAGATAAATAATGAAAATTACACAAATCTGAGCGTAAAGGTAGTTTGCTCCTTTGCATTGTAAAGAGGCTTATTCAAGCACATTTAGTGAGGTAATTCCCATTTTACTAGCTAAGAGGTTCAATAAATGCCTCATACAGGATGAATGAAGTTATAAGTAATTTATCAATTTTAAAATGCCACCAGTATTGTTTTAAACATCTTTAAATTGCCAAATTGAAAAATGTTTGTGATCAATCTTCAAAATATGACTTTCTGTGTAAGAAGCTCGTGTTCCTTTTTTTTGGTTATTCACACCAAGAGCTCTTGGGTGTTTATATATACTGTCCATTAAACATTCTGTATTTAGGTATAGCCTGTTCTAAGCAATCAGCTGGTCTGGCCCTGTCATGTCATCTATCCACCAAGCAACTAGGTTTAGATAAGTGTTAGCAGACATAGTTTTGATATGTCACACAGTCTTCTATTAGCACTCCTCCCACCATTCCTTAGTGTATGATCTTGTCATTAGGTTCTATGGTTTATCCCTTTGAAGGTATTTAGCTGTCTTTCTTCCTTCTTCACAAAACACATACGTCTCAGATTGGTAATTCTCACTCAAGCTTAATTTTGGGGGCACAGAATTCTGAGGTTTGGTGAGCTCCTTGAAGAACAGAAAGCAATTCATCATTGCTGTGGGTGATGAACCTCAAGCACATTTATTGTATTATTGAGGTCAGTGGAAACACACAGAAAGTAGCCAAGTGCAGTGCTGAATCAGAGCCATGGTTAGTAAGTCAATTAAATGAAACCCAAATGCTTTATACCAAATTCCCATGTTCCTCCAGGGACTTGTTGAAGGTGCACACAGGTCTTCAGCAGTCATTCTTTCTTCTCATTTTCTGTCTGATTCCCACTATTCTAACAGCTGAAGCTAGCATTATCCTCACAGTCCACAAACCAGTAAAGGTATCAGGAAAAACTAACTCAAAATTAATCATAGCCTGCCCTCATTCTTTATAGCTGTTTCTATTATGTTACATAGAATTGTGGCCCTAGCAATGCTGGTATTGAATTTTGAGCTCCTTCAAGTTTTTCTTCTTTTTTTTTTTTTTTTTTTTTTGGTGGGAAGAATGGTGTGGTGTGAAGAAAGAGAGAACTTTGAAGAATTGTGTTTTTGGGGTTTGGGAAAAAAATTTACTCTGGATACTTCAAAGTAAAACAAGATTATTTTGTTTCTTTCCCTGGAGAATAATTTTTTATTCAAATTTTGATTCGTCAAAAATATCTACTATCTAGAACAGAAGATGTACTCATATACTTTGTATTGTTAAATTATAACAACTGCATCAGTTACAGATCCAGAAATACCATGCATCTTCTCATCTTTTCCCAGAACTTGTATTCTTTTTGAGCAACACATAGCCAGTTGTTCTACGACTGTAATATTTATTGTGTGTAACAGTTCTTTCACATCACCTTTAACCCTGACATCTCTTATGTTCACTAAGCATCTTTTGATTCCATAAGGATTGCCAGAGTGGGCTGGAATCCCATGACAGTGCCTGGTGCTGTAGTTCCTGTGTACCTCACCCTGTAAGGAACAGGCAGCCAAGTAACTGTCTTGATGGGTGAGGGGCTGACTGAGAATTAGCAATGGATGAGTTGTGGAGGAAAGACTTTAAACAAAACAATTGGACAACTGATGGTTGAGAAAGGGAGAAATATAAGAGGCAACACAAAGGGGATCAGGCCTTGTCATGAAGGAGGGACAGGCTCAAAAAATGGTTGAGCTGGCTGCTGAGTTCGTGTTTCGAGGGTGGAATTAAATGCCCTTATATTTAGCTTGAAATTGATATTTGAAAGATTGAGATCAAAGCCAAATACTAATCCAAAGCCAGCTGTCTGTATCCACTGTTTATCAATATGTGAAGGCATTAGATAGTACAGCAAAGGGCTTCTAAGAAATGCTTAATAGAGAAGGATAGATAGGCTGGATCAATTCTATTCTCTTTAACACAAGACTAGCAAAATATCCAGAGAGAAAATATAACCCCGTTTGACATTATTTCTTCCCATGAAGTGCATAATATACACTTAAGTATCAGGACAAGTTATTCTAAAATATAAATGCTGTGGATACCTGAAAAAAGGCTGGATTGAATTTTAGTTTAATTTAAAATAACCATATTGTTATTTATTATATGGAGTAATGAAAAAAAAAATCTCAAACCAGTGATCTGTTACTTTATTTTTTGGTTGATATACTCTCTCACACTGATTGAAAAAAACTCACTTAAAAAAAAAGAGACATTTGTCTTGAAATGTCAATTTTCAATGTTAAGGAATAATTTATGTCTCCAGTATAATAGATGGAAGATATCTGGGAATTCAGTTCAAATGCTGTTAGAGTGCCATCTGCTGAAAAGCAGCAAAAGCTAAAAAGCATTTGGCGATTCATTCTTGCTAGGAAATCTGTAAATTCTGGTCCATCTTGGGTATTTTTCAGTCTTTTCTAAGATACTATAGCACAACAGAAACCCTGTAGCCCCAGTACAGGAGGAGCTATAAACACTACTTTTCCCCATATCATTAAGTAGAAATGGTACCCCTGAAAAGTAAGCACATGCCTAAATGTTTCAAACTGGAGGATGCCAGAGATGCTTAAGGTTTAAATTGATTTATGTATATGCACAGCTCAAGGGCTGAATATCAGCATTAAGATGTGTCTCTGATAAAAAAGCCTAAATGTATTAAATGCTATTATGTTTAAGAAAAAATAAGCTGATATGTTTTCTAATAACTTTTAAAAATTTCTTTCAATTTGCATATCTAGAAATGCTTCTCAAGCCTGTGGATAATTCTTTTAAAATTAGCAGGACAGACTGCATGGATTTAAGGTAGCTTTTGTAACCATTTGAATCTGTGTAACAGCCCATTTGTCTGAATTCAAAGGCCTCTTTTTTTCTTTTTTTTTTTTTTTTTTTTTTTTTTTAAATCAGATATTCATCTGTGTTTCAGATTGTTTCCTAATTACAGATGAATATTTTTGTGCTGCCTGATGTGTTCAGGAGATTCATCCTTCATTCTTTTTATATTTATTTATTAACTCCTCTGACTTCTCAGTCCACAGTGAATCACATTTTCAATAGGTCTCACCTAGATCTGATCAATAAGCTCAAAGATGTATACATGTATCTTCACTGGGAATGCAGTGATTTTTGATGTCCATAAATATGTACACTATCCTGTGCACAGTGAAAAATCAGATGGTTTCTTCCCTCCCACACCACCAAGTGATGTTTGGAAATGCAGTATATTTATCATTATCCTCCTGCCTGAAACATTTGTAGTGGTCATTTTGAGAAGAGAAGTAACAAAAGCTATTCCAGACTTTAATCACAAGCTCCACACTGTCACAATGGGCATTTAAGAAATAACCAAGAGGCTGAAATTAATTTTCATAGGCTCTTCCATGAATAATTTAGACTTGCAAAGGCAAAGTCAATCAATAACTGACTGAAAGAGGAAAGGACTGAATTTCAATTAACTCTGTCAACCAGCATGACTAATTCTACCCATAGTTCAATGGGTGTAGGAAATACTCAAGTTTTGCTCATAAATACTCAGCTCTGTCCCAAGATCTGGCAGGCAACAGTGTTCAAAGATGGTTTTATGTGGGATATTTTTCTAATAAATGGTATTAGATGTGAATTGACCAAGCTAAGCAAAAATGGGGCATGGATTTAATCTTTTCTCCTCCTACTTTGCTTTTTAGAGATTTAAATTCATGTTTAACTGGCTTTAGAGACCTGACCTAGCATCCCTAAATTCCTCCTAGGATTATTGTAGGAAGACATGCTTACTCCAGAAGGTAAGTCAAACAAGTGAATTTCAACTCTATTTCTGACCTATGCCATGGCAAGCCTCTATCCCTCTTCTCTCTTCCCTGTTTCTTCACTTTGGAAGAAATATAGGTAGATTAGCTTCTGGAGTCTCTTTGAATGCACCTTCAAAATCCTTTCCCTGTGTTTTTCTCTGATTAAAGATCAGGTAGACAGCATATTGATAAAACAGCCCTTAGTAAGGTACAAAGAAGGTCTGGGATAAAGCCTCTTTATATGCCTCATTACAGACTTTTTCCAGAGATTCCAACTTCTATAGTGAAAAAAAAAGAAAGCAAACAACAACTCTGAAGCAAAAAAATATCTTAGGGCAAGATATTTAAAAGTTGCATGTAAATATTTAGATGTTTTTGAAAACTTTGATGGAAGGCTGGGTCTGTAAGCACCTAACTTATTTGGAAATTTGAGCTTGGTTTTCATAAAACTGTGTTCTGAATCAAGAAGAAATAAGGTGTATTTTACTAGACACAGCATTTTCTTCAGTACATGTCCTTCAA
The DNA here is from genome assembly GCA_023637945.1 of Phaethornis superciliosus. Lineage (NCBI taxonomy): Eukaryota > Metazoa > Chordata > Aves > Apodiformes > Trochilidae > Phaethornis > Phaethornis superciliosus. The sequence continues at coordinate 171,583,043 of JAJQWJ010000001.1, read as the reverse complement.
AAAAAAGGGCTTCAAATCACAGTAATCTGCCTACTGGAGATGGTAGGGGTACCAGTGTGTCTTAGTTTTACATTTTTTAATCAGGCCACTCTGTTTATTAACCATACTCTAAAAGAAAACTGACTTGCTTCTAAAAAAAGTTCATTGGCAATTGCTGCATATTCTGAGAGCTCTCTAAGGACTGTGAGCTGAATGCATTGTTACAGCTACACTGATCCTGTTCTTATCTTTCTCTGCTTGCAAAAAAAGGGATTCTTTCCAGTATGCTTCATTTTGAAAAATGCCCTAACTTTTGTATTGTTGTTGCAATAATAGTAACAAGAGGAAGCCTGGCTGCCTATTTTGGCTCAGAGAAACAACAGAATTATAAATACAGCTGATAGAGAAAAAGAAGCATTACTCTATTACTGAAATCTCCCAGAACACTGCAGTATTTAAAGAGGAAAAAAAAAAAACAACAACAAATCCACAAATACTTCCCTACTGTAACCATTGCTTAGCAAGGTGTAAGAGCCTTACCATTTGTTTTCACTTATATTCAGTAACTTTCACACAGTTCTAGGGCAAGGGCTAAAGTCCACTGCTGTTAGGTGGACCACCTAATCATTTTTTTTTTCACCTAATTATTACTCTACAGTGATCAAAGAGATCAGGATTTGGCTGTGGGCTACTAAACAACTGCCGACTATGAGATACTGCAGAAGATTTTGATTTTCACCTGGCAATCATATTTAAAGAAAAGATAGTTGTGAAGTTAAATTATGGGTTTGAGATGCTTTTTTCTCTTTGGAGTGTCTCGTTGGTTTGCTCAACTCACACACTACAAGTGTGCTTCATAATTATTGTAAAATCTTTTGACTCCAGAGTTTGAAAATTAATGAGGTATTCAGTGCTTCTTACAAATAACTGCTCATCTATCCTGCAAAGAATATCAAGTTCTTTAGTGGGTATATTTCTATGTGCAGTGAAGGTGAGTATGGATCTTTGGGCATTATTGGCCTCAAATGTTCTTTACCTGATAATCAATCTTGAATTGTACTTCTACAGACTGACATAGCCCAATCTACAAATAGGTAAGAAAAAAGCCTTTCATTTTCAATTGCATCAGAATTTACTCATCTATAAACAGAAAATTAGGGAGGCCTTATTTTAAGAAGCGCCACAGAGATACTCTCCCTGCAGTTTACAAGCCACATGAGCTTTGCTTCTGTAGGGTATAGGTTTTCTAAATGAACAAATGATTTTTCTTATTTTTGGAAGTCTATAGAGTGCTGCTGTGCACCACACCAGAGCTCAGGCATTGTTTATGTGCACTCTGTCAATTTTCTTCAAGATGGTCACTGTTCGTACACTCTTCAGTCAGTTCCTGCTCTAAACTACATATATGCAACCCTCACAGCCACAGGGAGCTGAAAACTTCAGGACTGAAACCTTCCCTGACACTTTCCAAGGGTCTGCTTTTATTCCACACCTTGGAATTTCAAGTGCTTGCACTCTATCCAGCAGTTTTAGAAAAACAGCTCAGCTCAGTTCCACAAAACATCCTCCCTTCAGTGTTTTGGACAACAGGTTACTAGAAGTCACAGAAACAGAGAGCTTAACAAAATCAGCTGATAGTTTCCCAAATTGCACTCCTGTTTGTACTTAAGAAATTAGAACTCCATTACTGTTCTAAATAACAAATCCACCGGGATGTCCTAGGGCTATGCAGAAGAACTAGGAGTTAGAAGAAAGTGGGAGATATTCCTGCATATTGGAGTTCTGTAGGACATAGCCTTCTGTGTCACACAGGTATGCAGCAAACCAGTGACAGAAAAGAAAAGCACAGAGAAATTGTACTTGCAGTTTCTACTTAGAAGGTATAGTGTTTCTTCTTTTGAACTAAACAAAAGTATGCTCAGAAAAAAAATATGCAAAAGCAAGGGCATTGAGTACACATGTAAGAACTGAACATCTCTAATCTCTACAACAATCCTTGTAGAGGATTGTAGAAACATTGTTACTCCATCCTTTCCTTGCCCTCCCCTTTTTCTTGCTCTTACCTGTCTTTCCAAAGAGGCTTTACTGATATTTGCCTTAGGCAAGGTTTAGCAGGAGCAGCAGTATCTTTTTTAAAACTTAACTTACTAGGAAAAAAAGATAAGCTCTTAGGTATGCAAACCCATTCTTGAATATAAGCCCAAAGGTCTGTGTATCCCTGCTAACTGCAGGTTGGTTTTTTTTTTTTGTTGTTAACATATGTTGCTACAGTTTTATAGGGAAAAGATTTGGATCATTGGCAGAAGCAATGGAGATTTTCACGTTTTGGGGCTAATTTACATCTTTGTTGTTACTAAAGATCATGTTTACTACAATCCTGATTTTACTGAAGATCTAATATGTGGGTGTCAGCCTACACTCTGGCAGTGTCCTTGGGGGTATTATTGGCTGGGCTTTTTCCGTGGCTCCTTATAACATAGAATAAGTGTGAATATGCTAATGACAAAAGTTTGGAAAGGCTAAGAGGAACAGTACGTCTGTGGTTGGGTCTTTTACTTGAAGTCTGTGGGGTTTTATAGACCTTAATTGTGGGGTTTTATAGACCTTAACCTTCAATTTTTATTATTAAATAAAAAAATAACTTTGGCTAAGATTTCCCAGAAGAGCCAGAGGACTTCAGCCTTCTCATCAACAGCCAGCCTGCTGTGTCCTCCCACATGATGTCCTAAGGTCACAGTCTCAGGCTGTGTTTCTTCCCAGTCATCTTCATTTATCTTTACAACCAACAGCTACAGCATACTTAAATAAAGTACTGCTTCCTGCTTCAGTGCAAAAAGAGTAGAATTTAACTAAGAGACCATGCAGAATTTATTTTTTTAAAATTAGCACTCAGCCTTAAAACTCTTCTCTCTGCTAATGCACTGAAGGAAATGCTGCTTCTCTATATCATCAGAGACTTAATTAGAAACAAATTAAAAGGCACACTAGTAAATATTCAGCCCCATTTACAGGCTTGTCCTAAGTTCGCTTGTACTGGTTTCAGTGCAATTTAATGGCATTTCACTGCTAACCAGATACTTCAATATTTTGCAGAAGCAAGACCTCAACTTTAGTTGCAGGATCTCCATTTAGTGATGACTAAAACAGATTACTAAATTATAGGATATGTAAACTAGATTTGGATATTCAGTTCTAGCAGTAAAAAAGAAAGGGGACTTGGGGGGGGAGAGGGATGGTCGTGGTCCTGTAGGTGCAGAACAGAATGGAAAAGGTAGCATCCCATGAAATTGAACTGGAATGATGGTTCTAACATCTAAATTAATGAAATTAACAGGAAAAAATATCCTAGTGTGTGTATTTCTAAAGCACTTGAAATGGTGAATTTTAGACTTTGTTTTTTGGAATTTTATCTGTGTCCATCTTCTCATACACTTTCATAAAAGCAATATTTAGCACTGCCATAAAATCTTACACTTTCCTTTCTGCATGCAACCAATTATTGATGTGCATCCATATTGACACAAATTAGGCCCATATGTAGCTTTATCACACACATACAATTTCTTCAGCATTTAATCTCTGTCGTAAATGACAACTTTGGAATTCTCTGCCATTAAATCTGCATTTCTCATTGAATTTAAATGATCTCAAATCTATAAATAACTGCACCAACCCTGAATGTTGCATTCAATTACTCTGAGTTTGCTTCAGTTCACATGGCATTCATGCTGGTCTTTCATGCTGTTTGCATTAGCAACTCTCTTCTTTTTAAAACAAACTCCTGTATTCATGATTAACAGCTCAATTGGAAGTTGAATTTTTTAAGCTTTTTCTCTGACTTTTTTAAAAGGTGCAACTGGTGATCTGTGGCTACAGCTCAACCACTGTTCTTTTAACCAAGATTTCATTTGGAGTCACAATGGTTAGAATGAGGTTTGAATTAAAATAGTTGGTCTCTTTTGCAGAAAGCAAACTGAAATGTAGCATGGAATTGTAGTGAAAATAATAGGTTCTTCTTACAAGCAGACAGTGAGTGACCAATATGAGAGACAGAGGCTGTGAAAAGCTCATTTCAGAGAGCTGCTACTCCCCACAGGTAGCAAAACTGGAGTGACTGCTTGTGCCTACACTGGTGTTCTGGAGTAGCCCTGACCATGGAGTAGAGATTAATTTTGTGTTTTATCTCTGGCTGTAGCAGCAGCCTCAGGGCTGGCTCAGGGGAAACACTGGGAGGAAACCTCCAATGCTGCTCGTGCTGCAGTATCTCACCAGCTTGGACTACATGTTATCATCCTGCTGCTGGACAAGGAGCTTCCATCTAGCCCCTCTAGGCTAACAAAACATTCTGGACTCTTAGGATCCATGATTATGGGGGCAGAGTGCTGCCTAGAAGCTATTTAATGTTAGCAGCTGCAGGAGCAAATGGGGTTTAGTCTTGCAATAAGTTTAGATTGCTCTCAGTCTAAATGTGTAGAGCTTCATCTTCCCTGTGGCCCGTGTTTCAGGTCACTGAGGACAACTGAGTATCTCTCTTGGGAAAAAAAAAAATGCTCCTTGATATGACTATTAGCTTCACACTGCAGATCTTAATAGGTAATGGAAGAAAATAAGAAGAAGGGCAGAAAAACTGAGAGGCTATTGTCTTTTCACATGAGCATGGGCAAGTCTAACAAGGAGCACTGACATACTGGAAAAGACTATGAAGACCTGTCCAGATCTATCTGATAGAGGGCTGCAACATTAATTTAGATCTGACTAACTGTTCTTCAGAGCAGAAAAAAATAAAATAGTGCTATTTCATGTATAGTACTACCATATACCATCCATTTTATACTTCAGACCAAGAGCAGCAGTGGAGCTCAGACCCGCAACTGGCTTTCCTTTATTTCAGTGAAACTCACCTCTGTGCAAAGAAGGGCAAACAAAGCTCAACATAAAAATTATCCTTTTATTCTAAACCAAAACCAAAACAAATAAATGGGCTATGAGGAGAATGTTTCTCAAGGCGCCGTTCCTATAATGATTTGTAAACAACTGTCCAATTTAAGCCAAGTGTGCTATGTGTCTGCTAAAAATATTTAAAATATCCCCTTGCTGTTTCCATAATTAAACAGGCATGAGATGGAAAATAACAAACACACAAAAATAGTCAAGAGTTGACCAAGTTGATTTATAAACATAATAATGAAAGAGTTACATTCAATAAGAAAATAGTGTGGTGACAGTGGGGCAAAACCATAAAATCCACAGAAAGTAATATGCTCTGTTAGAGAGTAACAAAAACTCAAAGGGCAGAAAATAATGATGTATAATACTGAATGAGAAAATTAAACATTGGTGAGCAACAGACTTCAGATGCTCAAGGCTGCATGAACAGTGGAATTATCCACAGTAATTACTGTGTTTTCTTATGAATCTTCATTATGCCAGCAGCATTTTATATCTTTCTAAGACCAGTAGAGAATTACACAGGAAGAGTGATCAGCCAGCTCTTTAGTTGTACTAAATGGGATGTTCTGTAACACTTTCAGATGCTTCCCATGCAGGAATTGCATCATATATATAATTATGCTGTGTGGGAATTTTTCTACAGTATAGCTTATAAGAAATAATAGAAAGGAATTCTAAAAGACTAAAAAATCACATCGTTCCCACAATATCAGTTATATTTTTTTAAGTATAGTTTTCTTTATTTATGAAGTGCTATTTCTTTACTGCTAAATGCAAATTTTGAATAGAAAAAACCAGTAACTACCACTGCCAAATGCAATGTAATTGTTTTCTTTTTCTTCACATGCAGTATTTAAAAATACAGATGTTTTTATAATACAATTTTTTTCTGTGTGTGACTCATGGATCAGCAGGATAAATTTCTGATGAATGAGATACTATTAAATACTGAGCAAATGAAAACCTGCTAAGGTCTCATAGAGTTATCCATTAACAGTAGATACTTGTAAATACTATTTTGTATTTTTCCTATACTGATGGAAAAGTTCTGACACTATGAAAATCTTCAAAATTACAGGGCTATAGGTATTTTTACCTTGGAATGATTTCCTGGTGCTTTGGTATATTTTTGTAGCTTTTCCTTTAACGAGTGTATAAAAGAACTTTTAGTTCAGATAATTAAAGTTAGCAGAGATACAAACAAGTGATTCCCATATTGTTTCACCTTCCCTCCTTGAAGGATACCAACATACCATTTAATTGTTCTTATTCTGGGAACAATATACCTAGATTAGATGTAAACTGTTGTAACATTCTGGGTATCACTAGAACATGGCCATTTACACAATGTAAGAATTTTTTTCCATATTATATCTTTATTTCATTAATTTCACTGGTCTTTGTCTGAATAGATGAATCAGGACCAGGATTCATCCACTCACTGGACACATGAAAAAACCCTGAATCTTATCAGCTTCCAAACTCAGAGTAACCTCTTATTTTTGCCTTCCTCTGTGTGTTTGTACTAATAATAGCAGCACTGTGCTTTGTTTTACCAAAAGTAAAAAAACCTGTCCAGAAACCCTTTTAAAGATTACACAGCAGAAAAGCTATGGAGACTTTGGTTCTGCAGATACTGATGGCACTGACTGCAGGTAGATGTGCCATTGCTGCATTTCACTGTCAATTGAAACAAATCCAAAATTTAACTGGAGTTCATTCCTCTCATCTTCCTCCTGACATCATCTCAAACAAGCTTTGGCATTTGTTTTTGCTTCAGAGAGAGAAAGATATTTTTGGTGTGCTGCTGATTGGAGTACTGTTTGTCCCTCTGTGGGTGACACTGCAGTGGGAGTCACAGCAGTGATGAAGGGGACTCAAGGAGCTAGACTCAACTTACCCAGCTGTCCCAGGCTCTGTAGTTCAATCCCCAACCAAACCCAGGGTTCCTGTGAGAAGGCAGCACTGGTGACCCATGGCATAGCCCAGAGAGGTCCAATCGTGGCAGTGGTCAGAGGAAAGTGAGGAGGCAGCACTGAGAGGAGGCAGCTCTTGAGATGTGAGAACATCAGCAGAAGGTGGTGGTGTCATGGCCTGAGGAAGACATGGCATGGCAGCAGGCTTACCATGGCATACAGGGAGCTCAGGATGGGACTGTCCTGCTTTGGGCCAGGGTAAAGGTAATCTTGCTTTTGGCTAAGTCTCTTGTAAGTAGCTGCACTTGCTGAAATTAGCAGCAAGTTTTTCAGACAGTGTCTGCTTCTGGGACTGATAACACTCGATGTTTATAGTTACTGATGGAGACTGGAGACTATAGTTAGTGCTGGACACTGCACAACTCTGAGGAGCATTTTGCCCTCTGGAAGGAGAAAAGGAGTAAAGAGGTCCCACCTGCAGCCCTTCTTTGGGGAGGAACGGGCAAGACAGATGGCCAAAATTGAGCAAACAGAGTATTCCATCCCATACACATCATACTCAGTATACATTTGAGGGATCACAAGGGTCAAACCCCTTCCTGCTTCTCCTTCTTTGCCTGTCCCTGTTTGCTCCGGCATCCTGAGAGGATTCCATCCGTCCCTCTGCCTGTGTTCCTGATCCATGCCAGCCTGAATCTGTGTGTTCCTGCCTCCAGCTCCCGACTGCTCCTGACTCCAGGATTCCAGCCTGGACTTTCCCAGGGCTGCCTGGGAGCCTTGGTGGTGACATGAGAGTTATTGGGGGGAAGAGGGAAGGAAACTCCCCTTCCAGAAAACTGGAAATTTTCCTGTAGTTGTATATATTTAGTAATTTTTGCTATTTATCATTACTGTTTTATTAAAGCTGTGTGGTTTATTTTCCAGTGCATAAGTCTATTTCCCTTATTCTCTCTCCTTTCTTTCTCAGGGAGAAGATAGATTAATAGAGATTAATAGGATTAATAGAGAGCATCTGTTTTTCAGTTTAATTGCCGGGCCAGTGTTAAACCATGACAGGGACAAAGGAGGAGACTTTGGCAGTGGGTAAAGGAAAGAAGGAGGAGACAGAAGCACTGAGACCTCCCTAACTGTAGCTGGCAACCACTAAAATCAGTTATTCTATATGTCTGATAGTGGAATATAGTAGTGAAAAATCCTCCAAATTCAGGCCGGGTGATTTAGCCTGGAGTCTCTAAGTTCCCATCACAGTGTCCCAGTTGACTAATCTAGTGCAGAATCAGTATTTTTCACTGTGATGGATACATCCCTGGGAATAATTTTATTTTTAACTTTTTTCCACTTCAGGTGTCCCAGACAGCTCCAGTACATGACTGCAAAGCTAGTTTCAGTAAAGAAGTACCATCTGCCCAGGTTTTCCTAGAGCTGGTCACAGCTTGGGAAATGAAAAAATGAAGCTTTAAAAGCTTGTTTGACTAGCCTGGTCCAAATACAGATTTTTGCAAGATATTTTCTCTGTTCCTGTGTCTGAGTTTGATGATGGTGTTACATTACTAGTTCAGCGGAGTTATATAAAATAAAATATAAAAAGAATTTTTAAAAAATTATATTCCAAACAATATTATATGGGCTTAAAACCATAGTATGAATATCTATAGTTTTAGTCCTCTAAATAAATCTTTTTCCATGGTTTGCAAAGCTGGCTTCCCCAAAAGGTTGCTGTCTGAAAGAAAGATAGCAGAATTCCCAGGTCCCATGTCAGAGTGCACATTCAGTGGAAAGAATCCAGTCATGGCAAAATAGGTTGATTCAACAAACTGAAAAAAGTATGGTTCACCAGGACAGATAGCACCCATGAAATATCACAAAGAAACTCTCCAGCTAATTGTATTTTACCAAGCTTTGAAAACAATGCACTTAAATTATCCAGAATATTCTGTGTACATGCTACATGCCTGCTCATTACACATACATGTTTTTATTTGCACTGAGTGAGGAAGTTTGAGAACTTTGAGAAAACTCTTAAAAAACTTGTAGAAAAAAAATGTTTTCAAAAAAAAAAAAACACAATAAAACTTGAAACATTCAGATTTCACTCAAAACTTGCAGAAGTAAAATGCATTAGTCATTGTAATTCATCATCAATTACTGAATTAAAATGACACTCCACTGCTAGTTTATAAGACAAAAGATCTAATAAAATACTTCTGCTTTCAGGCCAGTTCCATAGGAAGACAAAGTCCCTATGTCTGTGCTCTCTGAGGATCAGGACTAGAACAAATCCTCAGTCATTTGACTTGGTTTCTAAGACTAATTAAAATCATACATATATGTAAGCTCTGAGGCTGAGAGCCCAGGGCAGAACTCCAATGTGTTAGGTAGGCTATATTTCCCTGTTCCATATTTAAGTGTATCTTCCATCCATGCTCTTTATACATGCTGCTTTCATGTTCATAATATTAAACAAAACACAAAAGAAGAGCAACTGGCCTAGAAAATAAAAATTGCAAATCCAGTGAAATGGATTGCTAAAGATCATAGCACGAAGGTTGCAGTCAGTGACAATGCAACATATGAAAATAACAGACTGATTTCTGAGTATGTTAAAGAATCAGCTGACAGGCAAGACAGAAACTGAAAGAGTGATAACAAAGAGAAACCTTTGGAAGTCTGAGTTTGTGCTCAGTGCTTCAAAGAGGAAAAAGTTGGAACTAAAGTGGATTTGAGGGGTCTAGAAAGAAGATGGACAAGACAAGGGGCAATGGGCACAAGCAAGACTGATTGAACACAAGAGGACAATTTTTCACTGTAAGGACATTCAGACCTTGGAATGGTCTCCCAGGGGAAGTGGTGGATTCCCCCACTTTGGAAAGTTTTAAGTCTCAGCTCAACGGGGTGCTGAGACATCTCATATAAACAATAATACTAGAAGGGTTGGACCAGATGACCCTTGATGTCCCTTCCAACCTGACATTCTATGATTCTGTGATTCCACTTTACTTTCCAAAGCATGAATTGTGATAAAGACAAAGACTGAGCTGGTACAACAAAATGTATCTCTTCCTAAACCTGGAGGAAAGACGAGAACCACAACAGAGGTCACTGTATTTAAGTGCCCCTGTACCACATCTGCTCTGTAATACACAAGCTGCCCTTAAACTCTCTTAGCCTTGTGAAAATAGATAAAATTGTTAATTTTGACAAGTCTTGCATTTGCTGTGATGTCAACAAAGGTCTGACATTAGGAACTTTTATTGGCTCATTCTTCAAAAGTGAGAATAATTATGTCACTTCATCTCAAGGGTTCTGTAGTGATACATATTTTATTTATGCTGAGGCATTTTAGGTCCAGTCCTATATCTGATGTTTACCCTCAGATCAGGCTGGGGGCTTGTCTGAGTACCTCACTATTTCTGCCAATATGATCATTGATAGTGATTTAAGCAAAACTAGTAGGTAATAAGTTCTACAATACATAAAATGTTACTAAAAATCTCCTTGTTTTGAGCTCTGTACTTCATGTCAAGGGATGATTCTGAAAAAAAAGTTTCTTTTTTCATTTCTTGAGTAATTTAAAAACCCCTTTTCTTTCTGTCTTCCCTTGGATTTTATAGGTATACTACCTATAAGATTAGGTATGGTATGAAAAGTAAAAAGCTTCAGAGTTCTCACTGGGATTAAAAGCAGAAAACTATTAAATTCCATAGAGTATTTTTTCAATGTATTTAAAATGAAAAACTCTACAGTAGTAGAACATTAGAAAAAGAAGAAAAAATTGTTGCTGTCGAAAATTATTCTTATCAAGTGCTGTATTTCTGACTGACTACAGATGCCAATCAACTTCAGCAAAAATTGACCTTGACAGGAGCTGTTCAAAGCAACTTTGCCTGATTACAAAGTGAGTCTCAAAACTGCACCTACGGTATCTAGAGCCTCACACAACAGGTTCTATTACAGACTTCATTTTCACTATTTCCCCCTCCATTTTAAACAAGTTATGTTCTTGCTGAATTGTCCAACAAGTTTCAGCCCAGACTGATGTTTTGCTGCCTTTGCCATCTTCTCTCTGCAACTTCTGACTGACTGCAATATTCTTCTTCCTCTCTCTTGCTTTCATCATTCTTCCCTTTTTTCCAGTGCAGGGTGGTTATTATTGCCCTTTCACTTCTGGAGCAATCCCTCTGGAAGAGTTAGTCAACAGGACTCACTGGGAAAGGGTGTCCTCAGGGGCAAGGGAGCTCCTGATGGAGTGGGTCCAGAGGAGGGCCATAAAAATGATCAGGGGGCTGGCACACCTCTGCTATGAAGACAGTCTGAGGGAGCTGGGGTTGTTCTGCCTGGAGACAACAAGGCTCTGGGGAGTCCCTGGAGATGCTCAAGGTGAGGCTTGATGAGGCTCTGAGAAACTTGATCTGGTTGATGGTGCCCCTGCTCCCTGCAGGGGGGTTGGACTAGATGACCTTTAGAAGTCCCTTCCAACAGAAACCATTCTATGATTCTATTCAATTACAAGCTGAAATGTACTTTTGAAACTTGTGGAAACGGTAATATTTGAGAGTATTCCTGTAATAAAGACCAAGGTTTCAATGCCCATACCAGCACTTCCTAACTTTGGTGTGAAAAATCAATTTCAAAAACTGTACTCACAGTTGTTTCAAACACAAAAGTATCTCTGGTGACTATAATAACTCTCTCCAAAGTGTGTTCATAATATTAACAGAATAACTGTAGAATATGTTTTTTTACATTGTGGTATCTAAGATCCAAATTTATTTTCCTTGCAGGTCAGGTGAGCAGCTTTCAATCAAATGTTTTCAGTTGCTCTTACTAAATTCAGTGGAATCTACCGAGAGAATTTTTCTAGTATTAGGTTAAAATTGCCTGAATATCGTCTTTTTCTAATTTTAGTACTAGTGCTTTTTAATAATAGGCTGATACTTTGTGTTGATGTTCAAGTAATTTGCTTCATTACAGCAGTGCTCTTGAAAAGTATGTTATGCACATTTCTTATGCCACAGTACAGAAAATGCACAAGGTGGTTGAATCAGCTGTATCAACTCAGATAACAAAAGACTGTGTCAGTTCTGCAGAATCAATAGAATTTATCCTGAATGGGCAGTGAAAAAAGAAAAACTTTCCATCTGTTTGGCGTTATCTACGGTTTCCATTAAAGGTTTAAAAAACCTCTTTATTACTTAATTCAAACAACCGTAGCCTCTTGCCCAAGATGAAATGCGTCATGACTGATCCTTGGACATTTGTTTGGGCATATATTATGCATTATATAATCTTACACCAATAAAACCTCTTTCATGCTAAACTGTATTAATATCTCTTATCCATAATCGGTTTTGGCCTATCTGGGTGGTATTTGCTGGGAATGAGCTCTTCCCAGATTTTGCAGCTGCATTCTTCCAGTGCCAGGCTGGAGGCTGGCTGGGTAGTAATCTGATCAGTGCTTCGTCAGCTAAAGGACCAAGGCCAACTAAATTAGAGAAAGGCAAGGCCTTACCTGTCCCTGTCTCATGTTATGCAGTAGCTATCAGGTCTGATGCAGGCTTTTGTACCTTGGAAGAAAAAGTATTACCCTGTCTTTCAGTCTTGTACAGGAAAGAAGTTTATCTTGGCTCTTCCTTCCTGCAATTTTAATCAGGACAAATCAAGCAACGAAATACATAAGTATGCCCTGGTCTCTGCAAGAAACATTCAGTCTGTTCTCTGCTGCCGTGTTCTTACACCTGTTCTGTTTAGTTTGGGTGTAAGAACCCCAGCACATAAAACTATCTTATTTTCTTTTGTACTCTGAGGAAAAACAGCAAAATTTACAGCACTGTAGAGGCTATGAAAAGAGAAGCCAAAAGTTGATATTTTAACCTTTAGGGGAGAAGGTGAAAGCACATACACTCTGGGATAACACTGTGAAAAGCTGCCCATTCTCAGAAAATACCCTAGCAGGCCAGACAAAAAATGGTATGAGATGGAGATCTATGCAGCTTCTGTCACCTACACCTTGGGGATGGCATATTTACCTTTCTCTCACTGTGCTGGGACATCCCGACACAACCACCATCTTCTCACCAATTGGCACCTGACATGAGGACTGCTTACACAAAAGCAAAATAGTCTGAAATTCTCTAAGAGGCAGTCTGTACTTTGTCACACGTGGTGATACTCCAGTGCTACCCACAAAATTAGTGCTTTTGTTGCAGTATTCTCTACAAATGAGTGGACAACCATGACAACCTGTATGGAATATGTATCTATTCGAATTTGATAAAGCCAATGAAATTTTAGTTAAATAAGGCCCTGAAAGCCTTATTTATGGTCCCATATAGGCTGAATCATATTATAATACAAGTACAATCTTCTGGACCAGATTCGTGAAGCTTTTGAAAGAAAAGGTGTTTTCAGTTTGTGTGGAAAGCCATTAAAATAAAACAGTAGGATTTCAATCAGGGAGTCAGTTTTAATAAACAGGAGGAGATTTAGTTACCCTACATATTTTTCTATGTTAAATTAAAAGGTTTCAGAATCAGATTTTCTCTGTAACAGCTTATCCTGATTTGGACCAGGATTAATGTTCTGTCCTCTAATTTTACTTCCAGCTAAATCTCTCGTAAATAGCTGTACTTGCTGAAATCAAGAGGAAGTTTCTCAGTCAGTGTCTGCTTCTAAGGCTGGTAACACTCTGTGTTTATAGTTATGGCTGAAGAATGCTATGCAGAACCAAGACCACTGCTTGTTTCTGAGGAACATCTTATGGTCCAGAAAGAGAACAGGAGTAAAAGGGTCACACCTGCAACCCTCCTTTAGGGAGGAGTGGACAAGACCGGTGACCAAACTACACCAAATGGAGTATTCCATCCCATATGCTTTATACTCAGTATAAATTTAAGGGATCATGAGGGTCAAGCCCCTTCAGGCCTTCTTTGCCTCTTTCTGTTTGTTTCAGCATCCTGGAAGGATTTCATCCTTTCGTCTGCCTGTGGTCCTGATCCCTGCCAGCCTGAATCTGTGTGTTCCTGCCTCCAGTTCCCGACTGCTGCTGACTCCAGGATTCCAGCCTGGACTTTCCCAGGGCTGCCCTGAGTGTTACTGGGGAAAACAGGAGAGGTAACATTTTTCTGTAATTTTTTTTTCTTTTTTATCACTACTGTTCCATTAAAACTGTGTAGCTTAGTTTCCAATGTGTAAGTCTCTCTCTCCCCATGACAAAGATGAATGTTTTAAATCCTAGGAATACAGGATGAATTATTGACCTCAAGAAATGTCTTGTCCCTGACTTTAAAGGAGATTCGACATCATTCACAGACACGGGAAGAACAAAGAATCTTAAGGAAAAAAATGTGCCTTATAGCCTCAATATTTTCCTAGGAGTGTGCTTTCTAATATTGTTATTTATAAAATTAATTTTAAAACCATGAGGTGAAAATACATGTTTACTGTTTTCCTTCAAGATCTGACAAATTTTTCCTATGTTTTAGAAACTATCTTATCTAAATTTTTCTTTTTGCTCTTGGCTGCAGCACTGTGCAAGCAAGATCCTTCCTCTCCTTTTCATGGCTGCACTTCAAGTATTTACCCTGTACTTACTGTTTATTCTAACTACCTGCACTTTATTTTCCCCTTCACTGCCTGAAATCCCAGTGCTTTGTCAATTCTAAGAATGAAAACAGCTGTGCAGACCATCAGTTGACATTAATTAACCTTGATTTCAGGGTAAATATGTTTTTTTATGTTGGAGAATCCTAAGACCTCAGTTTTCACCAAGGGACAAAACTATTAAAAATTTCACTTAAAATTACATTAGGGGAGAGGAACGCTTCAAAGCAAAACTTTACATGGAAATTCTAAGTGCTGCAATACAAAATATTTGAAATGTGTATAATTTGTGATCTCATCACATGTGAAGTTGTGGCTGATCTAGTGGCTCTCTAGATCCTGTTCCTTACCACAGATATGAAAATTTTTTTTCTTTTTTAATAACATGATGCCTTCTTCAATTTAAAACAGTAAAATTATACTCTTGAGTAGAATGTGATAGAATTATACTATTTTTCTTCACAATCCAGAACACATTTAGAAAATCAGTCACTCAGTTTCTCTTGGCAAATATTTAATCTCTTTTGCTTCACATTAGACATTAGATATGATTCCAGTGAAAATCACCATGGGAACACTTCATTATTTATGTCTGTGACAGGCTGGGGGAAGGGGATTAACCAACAAAGTATAACAATATTACTAAATCTTAAGCACTGTAAAATTCTCTTTTATTAAGTTAGAATATAAAGGTCAAATCTGACTTTAAAATGAATGATAAATTTAATCTTTATTATAACTATGGAACTGCATGAGAGAAAGAAAAAATGTGTGGGGAAGACAAGAGAAAGATAACTAAATATGCAAATCAAAGTACTTCTAATGTATAAAAACTATTGGAGTATATTTCATAGCAGTTCCATATATGTATTAAATCTTTATAATAGCATTTAACTTGTTAGACTCCTTTTCTGACAAGATGCTGAAAATCTGTTAACAGCTAAAGTTATGAAATACAATCTAGTATTTATACATTCAGTATATTCTGTTCCATTAAAGTATAAAACACATAATATTCTAAGCTGCTATGGTGATATGAAAACTAAAAACATTATTTCTGTCAGATTCTGACAGATGTACTATCTATCACACATGTGGAGCCAATTTCTACTTTAGCAGTTAACAAAAAAATTCCATGGCTATAGTGAAGTTACAGGAATGTAAAAGTCAACCTGATGCATCAGATATTTTATTTATAAAACAGAATCTAGGCCTGTTTCTCTTCTGTCCTGTAGCTTGAATTGTCATTTACATATGTTCAAAGTAGCTGTAAAATATTAACAAACTGAGATCATTATTTCCAGTTCCACATATGAGGCTGTATGGTTTACATGCAGGTAAATGACAGTGATGAAGCTGGCATACCTATGACCAGCTGTATTCTAACAGGCATTGTTTCCTAATGCTGTCAAGAATCTTTAAACAGACTGGTTTAGCAATACATTTGCTATGTGTCTTAACATTTTTTCTTTACTGTAAATTTTATCTAACTGTGGCTGGAAGAATTTAGAAAATGTTCAAAGAAATGTCTTCACAGGGTACAGGCTCTGGATGCTGACAGATTACATTTGAAAACCAGTTGTGGACACATATGTGTACACATATGCATTGCTCAGTGTTATCTACCTGTGTATCTCTATTAAGAATTCCTTTATGGCCAAAGAAAGGTCATGTGTCTGTTCGTATTTGTAGATTCTTGCTAGTGAATACAAACATTACAATGAAAACCCTAAGGTTTCCAAAACATTACAGAAATTTCTTTCTGAGTCCTTTGATAAGACTCCAGTGTGTGTCTTTCATCATGATTACTGTTAGTTACACAGAACTGTTGACAGATTTTGATCTGCAGTGAATGCAGTCTAAGCAGACTGCTGTGTAAATGTTGTTTACAGCAGATTATTATATTCTAATTCCTCAAAACAGGTTGAATTTAAGACTCCCAAAAGGTGTATCCTTCTGTAGGACAGTGGAGAGCCTGATTCTAATTGGGACCTTTAAGCACTAGAGCAACACAGTGCTACATAATGTGCAGTTTTACTTGTTTTTGTAGCATTACTGGTTGGTTGGTTTTTTTCTTATTGGCTTTTTCATATAATTGTTTGGTGGGGTTTTTTTCCATTTCTCTGAAACAGGTACTTTCAATTTAGACGTGTACCACCTCAAGGTTTTTTTTAATTTATAACCAAAATGTGTGCCTGTGGTACCATGGTCCAAGCATCATGTTCTTCCCATGAGTTCATTAGTTTCTCCGGTCTTGTATGATGTTCTTCTAAAGGCTTTACAACATTAATATTGGTCTTGACCATCTATGCTTCATCTGTTTCCTGTGACAGCACAATTTACAGTCCCAGGAAATGGGACTCTGCCTAACTAAGGGAAAAAAACCTCCCTTTTTTTTTCCCTTCAAGGAACAGAATTAGTGCAAAATGCATGTACTGTAAGGAGATGGGGTCTGAGCACAGGAAATGCTGTTTTATGGATTAAAAAATCCAATGGGCTCTAATATCTAACAGTGTTAAGTAACTGAAGCACTCATCTGTTGACTATTAGATCAGTTTTTCAGAGTGTCCAGCTGTGCATATAAATGGACTTTAATACTGTTATTGATGAGCTTGTGGGCAGAGCAATGCTGCTAAACAAAAGGAAGGCCTTTGAGCATGTCGCTGGTGTCTGAGTTTCTCTGCAGAGAGTAGCAGGATTTAATGTGATTAGAGATTTCTGCCTGGCATTGAGCCTGAACACAAAACCACAGGCATTTTGCTCTAACCCAGCTAACACCAATTCAGAAACTATCAGCACCTGAAAGGACAGAAAATAGGTATCAGGCCTGGGCTGAAGAATTGGATAATGGCAGAGCAAAACTACACAGCTATTTTAGAGCACAGTTTATGCATTACTCAGGCATAGCTTGTTATGGATCAGCTGAAGAATTGTGTTTGTTTACCGAATGCAGAACAGAGTTCCTAAGAATTATTTAAATATGAGTCGTGCTTTTTGTCCTTGTCTGGTGATGTGCAGCTAAGTGTATGCATATCCACCTCCCTCTGGGGACTTTTTCTGGAGGGAGGGAGGTTTCTGCAGGCCCTGGGGACCAGCAGCTGGCATTTTATCTCCTTCTGCCAAATATTTATGGTGGCCAGTGACAAAGAGCTCAGTGTGTCCAAGCTCGCTGCTCTTGCAGTTTGGAGAGGAGGGATGTAGTCTGCCCACCTGTGTGTGGAATCCAACATCTAAAGCTGAAGGAAGGAGCAGGGCCCCAGACTTTATGGCTGCACCTATGATGGTAAATTAATTAATCTGCTTTAGTTAGGGATTACTGAGCACCAGTGCTGCGGATGCTTGTGCCCTTTCTGCAGTAGCCTGGCCATTCCTGCACTACAAATGACTTGGCTTTGGGTCTCCTTTGTGTCCCAGCTGGTGCTCCTCTGCCCCAAAGTTACAGCTATTTATGTACCTGTGTTTTGCATACCAGAGGTGTGCTGTAGCTCACCAAAGTGTCACATTTAGAGCACCAAGGATACGATTTTATGGTGCCTGCCCTGGTGTGTGCCTCCCCAGTTCATGCAGAGGTTTTGGGAGGCTGGGACTCAGGGGGAAGTCTGTACAGACTCTGCTGAGCAAGGAGGGCTTAGCCTGGCTGCAGGGCAAGGTCTGGTGGCCAGGGCAGCCCCTGGGGAACCAGAGGCAGCTACACACACCATGCAGCTCCCTGGGGAGGGGGCCAGGCTGGGGCACACAACCAGGGGCTGGGCCAGCTCTGTGGGGCCCATGGCAGGAAGGGCAGCGGGGAGATGGAGACTCCGCCTGCTGCCTCAGTGGGGCTGAGGTGGGGGTCCTGGGCCATGGGCAGGGAGAGAGGAACCCTGGGCATGGCTGGGAAGGGGTAGGCAGGGCAGGTCGTGCCCTCAGGGACCTGACACCGCTGCAAGCTTATCCACATTGGATCGGGAAGGGGATTTTGGCTGTTCTATGAACCTTTCCCAGCTCTTCCTCTGTGCCAAAGCAGCTGTTGTGGTGAGTGGAGCTGCAAGGGTGAGGCAGCATTCATAGAATCATAGAATCATAGAATCATAGAATCATAGAATCATAGAATCGGCTGGGTCGGAAGGGGCCTCAGAGATCAAGTCCAACCCTTGATCCACTACCGCTGCGGTTACCAGACCATGGCACTGAGTGCCACATCCAGTCTCTTTTTAAATATCTCCAGGGATGGAGAATCCACCACCTCACCGGGCAGCCCATTCCAGTGCCTGATCACTCTCTCTGTAAAGAAATTCTTTCTAATATCTAACCTAAACCTCCCCTGGCACAACTTAAGACCGTGTCCTTTTGTCTTGTTGAAAGTTGTCTGGGAGAAGAGACCAACCCCGCCCTGGCTCCAGCCTCCTTTCAGGGAGTTGTAGAGAGTGATGAGGTCTCCCCTGAGCCTCCTCTTCTCCAGGCTGAACACCCCCAGCTCCCTCAGCCTCTTTTCGTAGGGTCTGTGCTCGAGTCCCTTCACCAGCCTGGTTGCCCTCTTTTGGACCTGCTCCAGGACCTCGATATCTTTCCTAAACTGAGGGGCCCAGAACTGGACACAGGACTCGAGCTGTGATCTCACCAGGGTTGACTACAGGGGCAAAAAATTCCTCACTCCAGGCAGGAGAATTCAGCATCCAGGAGGGCTACAGGTTGTGCTGTCTCACAGTAGCTGTTGATTATTTTTCTGCTTCTGTTAGTCCAGTTTCCTGGGTGTGGCTAGGGTACATTTCATTTACTTTTATCATCTTCTTCTGTAATATTTTTATGCAGTTAAAATGGATGCTGCTCTGCTGTACAGGATGGTTTTTCTCCCTCTCATCAAAGAGACCCATCGGCTGCTGAGGAGCTAGGCTTGTAGGTCTCGGTGCAATTTCATACTTTTTGTGAGTATTCAAACACACTTATAAACTAAGTGTGAGAGATAAGGTGTAACCCAATGGCTGATACAGCAGTGCCAAAAACCTGACACTGGTAGAACAGGATGGTGTCTAGCCAAGATCCTAATGTTGATTTTTCTCAAGGGCTGATAATGAAGAAGCAACCCATACCTGTGTGTGTGATTTTTCAGTATCCTATTAAACTGGTAAGGTACATTTCTTTGTTCATCACCACAAACAGAGACATCTCTCAGTAATCATGCTAGATCTCCAATACTGAATAAAAGTTTGGCCCAGAGTTTTGGCAAGACTGGCTACAAGCCATCTCCTCAAATACTTAACATTGCAAGCAGAGCTACTAATGAGGACAGAAGCAGTAGCTTACGGTATTTATGCATTCTGAGTGCTGGATATTGAAAAAGTGTGAAAAAAAGAGGTGATTTCTCCACCCTTCTTCCCTTCTATTTATGCATACCCACATGTGAATAACTCTGTCACTGGGAAGATATGAGCAACTATGTTGGGAGAGACTGTCATGCATATGCCTCTTCTAATCCATCCTGAACATGATCGTTCAGTGTCTCATAGAAGTCTGTGAGGCTTTGGACTGAAAGGAAGTATTTCTTCTTTTTTTTTTTTTTTCCCACAGAAACAAGGAAGACTTAAAACTAGTTGGGAAACCAGCTGTCATGAAGATTCTGTCCATGAAAGATAGAAGAGCCTGGAACAAATTGCCCACCAATGCCTGATAAATAGTGAGAAGAGTTTTTTGGCAACCGTCCTTTGCCAAAGGGAATGGAAATTAAAATACCTTTTGGATTCTCTCTTGCCTGTACAATTCTTCAGTGCTCAGAGAATTGGATATAATTATTTTTAGCACAATTAGATAAGATACTGTACATTTTATGATTTCCACAGACTTACTGATTACTGATTATTAAGAGTGAGCTTTTAAATTGATAATTACTACCAGTGCAGACTGCCAGTCTCTCTCAGGGAATAATTGTTGCCTTTTGATATATTTTGCATGATCTTACATTTGCTTCCTGCATATTTGCCAACCTGTCTGCAGACCTAATTTCTCTTAGCTCAGTTCCCTTTTCTTTAACCATCAGGGGAAAAATAAGTCCCTCTTGCATTTTTCCACATCTTGTGTCTTTATAGAACCCATCCTTTTTAGCTACAATGTCTTGTATTAATTTTCAGTTTCATGCCATGTTTTTCTATAAAAATCAGAATTAATTTTATACTTTTTGGGCAGTACTAACTCTGGAACATTTTAGTGATAAATGAATTTTATCATCATTTGAAATAAGAATATCACATATACTGCCAGTATTGAATGAAATATTTAAGAGATTATTTTAGTCAAACAAGTGCTATTTTCAGTGTCTTGATTTTGGAAACAATTGTCCCAGATGTCTAAATATGAGTTGTCATTTGTGAGGCCAATGAAAGCAAATGGCCTTGCATTCTCTCTCATCACTGTTATTTCTAATGAAAAACTGGAGAGTTTCATACTAAAAGTGCATTATCTTTTCTTTTTTCCACAGTAAGGCCAGATGAATGTGTCTGACAGGATCTGCTCCTGAAGATAACAGCTGCTTCATAAATCAGACAGGTTTGCCACCTGCATTGCAAAGGGATCTTTGAGGTATAGTTTGTTGCAGTATAAACTGTTATATCTATTATTTTTTATCCATCAGTGACAAATAATTCTAACACACCAACTCACTCCCCTCCTGGTTGTAGAACTAAAGATGCTTCCACATGTAAAAAGCTTTTCACTAATTGAATGTCACTGCTACATTTTTTGGTACATTGTACATAGGTTTGTTGAGTCTGCATAAGCTCAAATACAGAAGTCATAAAGAAGAAAAATGATAAGTGGAGAAATTAAACATCAGACTTCACGAATGTGGCATTTCTCAGCTCCTGTTGTTAGCAAAAGCCACCCAGTAGTGCAACTGTAAAATGCAAATCACAGGAATTTGTGCTTCATGGGGTTTGCTTATTTTTATTTCATCCCTAAATGTGTGCATAGGTACAGGAGACCATTAATTTTCATAGCAATTCATCTCCCATATAGTTTTTAAACCATAGTTCAAAATATGAAATAATTTCCTTATCACCAACAGGAAAAGCCTACATTCCCACAAGTTATAGGCCTTTTGAAGTTACTTTTTTTTAATGTTTTTTGGGTTGTTTTTTGTTGTTTTTTTTTCCCTAACAGAGGCAGTTGCTAAGTGACCTGCTTTTCAAAGACATTTAAAATGAGGCAAATATCAAGACATATCCAACCACTCTTCATTTTAAGCTGTATTAGAAGCCATGCTGACAAGGAATTGAAGGCTCAGAAACTGGGGAATGTGTCCCATCCACTACCCTCTTAAAATCATACTAATACAAGAACAGTGAGGGATTCTCAGATAACGTTTGAGGATGTCTTTCAGTGCTTACAGATTTTAGAGATTTTTTGTAAAGATATTTTTTCTAGTACTGCATCAGACATGTCTTCTGTGATTTATAGCAAGGAATATCTATATTTATTTGATTATAAGTGATGCAGAATGGTGATATTTACAGCAGAAAATTGTTTTTAATGCCTATGGATTCCAAAATTAACCCCACTAGGTGCTAAGTTCTTGCAAGATCTCTAGTCTTTGTACTAGAATATATTTATAAAATCCTGAGTGTAGTTTTTAGGTTTTATAAATGGCTCCGTTTTGCCAAACTGAAATCCAGTAAAATGGCCTGAAGCCTAGGGCAGGGAAGAATGATTGCAACAGTGGAAAAGCAGAGCAAGGTAAAGCAAGCTAATCCTCAGAGCTGACCCTTACATGGCATGTGCACAAGGTGGGTCCCAGAAAGACCTCACCTGTGGGGAGGCAGCACACTTTAACCATATTGCAAGAGAGCATTTCCAGGAGCTTGGTACACAGAACACTTCTGCAGGAACAGTTAGACTTAGGTTTTTTGGGATTGTTTAGGTCAAATAGAATGGATCTGTATGTTTTAGGCAGCACCTGCCACCTGAGGAGATTTTGGGATTAGCAGTTCAGATGTAGGTACCCAAATCCTCTCAAGTGTGGTTTTATTAAAACTGTACTGTATTTGGTACCATGAAGTAGATAGCATTCAGCTAGATAACTAAGTATCATTACAATATTAATAGCAGTAATGACATGACTGCTAATTTAAATCAGTAATTAACTTTATCTATTGACACCCTATTGACAACTGCCAACAGTTAAACTCTTTTGTTTTTTGACTTTGATGGATTTTTCATGCACTTCAGATTCTTCTAAGCCTCTTGCATTTGCAAGGGTTAAGGCACCAAACTTTGAACAAGTGAATTAACTTGATATCCCATGGTGTGCAGTTTGATGGTGTGAGTTATAATTTTACACTAGGCAACTGAATAACAAAGAAAAACCAGATTCTGTGACCTTACCACTACAGCATCCCTCTTCCCTGCTTTGTAACTCTATCTTTCAAATGCCTGTGTCTGCATTTTCCTGTATAAAATATTTCTGGATCCAGGTGTGTGATGCATTGCATTAAAACATGCCATATTTCTCCCTGCACTGAGCAGATCTTTATTTTATGATTTTCAATCAGAGAAGAGATTTCACCATCAGAGTTATGAAGTGTAAACAGAACGGGATTTTCTAATTATGTGAAATAGTTCCAAATTCACCAGAAAAACATTTATTATAGGAAGATTATGCATTTGCACCCAGTTCTTGTGCTGTGTCTCTAGTGCTGAATATTTGCTGTGGTCTTTGGGGATCTATCCCACGTTTACACAAATACAGATTTTTTGATGAAAAAATTTCAATGCAACAACAATTTCTGTGTATCAGAACATCACAGTGTTGATCCAGCAGAAGTTTTTACAAGTGTCCCTCAACAGAAGGATCCATTTCCCAGAATCATAGAATGATTTGAGTTGGAAGGAACCTTAAATATTATCCAGTTCCAACACCCCTGCATGGGCAGGAACACCTCCTACTAGACCTGGTGGCTCAAAGCCCCATCCAATCTGACCTTGAATAATTAATTCTAGGGAGGGGGAACTCACAACTCTTCCAGGAAACACTTTCCAGTGTCTCACCACCCTCACAGTAAATTTTCACAGCTTGTCCTTGCCCCAAGACTCCTACAGTCCTTCCAGCTGCATTCCAGGTTGATTCCCAAAAAATATAGTGCCATGCACAAACTGCCCAGGGGTTTAAGCACCAGTTTCCTTCAGTGCTTTCTCTAACACAGGAAAAGGCTTGGCTGATCCTTGTGCTATTGCTGTTAATTCCCGGCTTTCTGGGTGAATATTTTACTCCCACTGTTCTCATCTAGAATTCCCTCTCTTCCTCCATTTAATTATGTGAGATGATGCTTGTTTCTTCTGCAGTTATTATATGTCATTGTAAAACTTGACAAGGAGTGGAGCTTTTACAGTTGATTATTTTTAAAGACAAAAAGAACATCTTCAGATACAAAATTGTCCTTTAACTATATACAGCTTCTGTTCTCACAGTACATGAGTGCTCTCTGTTGGACTGTTCTGATAACAGCTGTGCACATGGAATGCTCATGTTGTTTATAAGACTCAAAAATTCTGTTCATAAGAAAAATCAAGCCATCGTATTCATCCCAGTTGAGATTAGTCCTTGAATTAAAGGTATAAGTTTAAGTCTTAAAATACTAAATGTACAAATGATATGCAGATTACTATTTGCAGCAAAGACATAAAAAAAAAAAAAAAAAAAAAAAAAAAAAGGACCAGGAATCAGTTTTTTCCAGGAATGAGTTGTTTCCTGTCAAAGTTTCTGTTACTTTCTGTACAATGACAAATAATTTTCACAATAGATTCTTAAAGCTAAGTGAAAAAGAAGATCTGCTACAACAAACATGTCATTTTTCTGGAGAGATGAGACCTGGGGAACTATATATATTACAGAGACAGAGCATTGATCTAATTAATCCTAGTACTTTCTGTATGTTTTCCTGGTAATAGGGAATTTTCAGACACGGTCAGCCAAATGATGAAATCCCAGTTTGTCCTGGTGAATTTAGAAGTGGTGTCAGTGAAGTCATGCCCATCTTTCAAGTTTCACATCATTCCTTTAAATGCTTTTCCAGACTGCTTCTGTGGGACCATTCGGATTTCAGAAAACAGTCCCGCTGGGTTAGCATCTAAAACATTGCAAATGCAAAAGTTTTGCTGAATAATTACAGGATTAATGTTCAACATGTGCTTATACAGAGGGCTTTAGTGGAATGATAGGCAACCAACAAACTCGTACTAAATTAGACACTGATATTGCAATACATGGTTTTGAATGTGCTTTGCACACTGAAATTTCAGGGCCTTTGATGATCATTATGTATATTCCAATCAAGCTTAATACAGTTGGGGAAGATTTTCAAAATCCATTTTTCCTAAGCAATTTAACCTCAGTAATCAGTACAGTTAGAAGCCAGTAATGAGTAGAGATCCGTATTTTCTCCCTAAAATATTTAAATTAGAATTATTTAATTAAGGTCAAATCCAAATATTTTACTAAATTTGAATGCTGTCTTGCATATGATACAGAATTGTCAGACAGAACTGTACCCAATATGATCCAATATAGCCTTGGTGCAATAAAGCTATGCTCATTTGCATCTCTGCTGAAATAATTCATAAACATTTTCTGTGGTAGGGGTTAACTCATATACTTTTGTGGACCTGGAGTGAGAGAAACAAATCCATTCTGTGTGTGCCAGACAGGACATGAATATCACTTGGCTACTCCCTGGTCTTATTACAGCTGGTAATTCACTAGCAGTTCATTTCAAACTGAATTTATTTTCTCCATTTTTATTTGGAGTCTTAAACAATCTTTTATTTCACAAAGTTGGCTGGTCTCCTCCTTATCATAAACAAAGGGCTTCCCCATCTACAAATACTCAATTTTGTCAATCCTACAGAGGATAAAGTTAATGGAGAACTCTGCACTTTGTCAAAAATAAAGTGAATTTTGAGATTTGACTCAGTGTGGGGGATGGCATGAGACCCAGCATCTTGTGTGAGTGCATTGTTTTGCTCTAGTCAGGACATTAGGGAGGAACCAGGCCCCCATTCAGCATCCAAAGTACTTTGTTTTCCAGAAAAGGCAAAAACCTCAGCTGAGACTGTTGAGGGGAAGCACAGAAAACAAACTCAAGGGCATTTTTGTCTTTTATTGCCATAGAAATAGAGGTCAATATGCTTCTCAGAAGCATGTGCACATAGCAGAGGAACATCCCTTTCTTCTCCTTGAGGTTCAGACATGACAGCCTTTTCAGAGGATGGCTCAAAGCTTAAAAAAATATGAAAATATAAAGAAGAGACATAAAAAGGAGATGCAGAACAACACAGTGAAACATGGGATGTCAGAATAGACTGTGATGTACTTTTAGGCTGGAAGACAGTGAAGAGGAACCAGTGCTCAGCACCTTTTATTTTGGTTTTCATCTAGAGATGCTTATTCCAGTTCTAGCAGATGCTCAGTGGGATCATTTACTATGGTCACCACTGCACATTTAAAAGCAAAGTCAATAATTTTAGTACTACTTATATGTTTTAAACCTGCACTGAATTAATTTTAAAACTAGATTGTCCTCTGTCACATATGAACTTCCAACTTCTTTTATAATCCTCCCTCTGAGACAGACCAACTAGAGCTGCCTCTATGAATTATGTCTTGATAGAAACAAACCCATTTCTACAAACATGAATTTTTACAAGATGGAAAATCATTCTTGTGTTCAGGTCTCCCTGCTTTGCTTTTTTTTTTTTTTTTTTTTTTTGAGATTGAGGCTCTTGTTACATGGAGAGGTTGGAAGTTTTGCTACAAGCTCACTATATTTAAATTGTTTGCAGAGTCTGCTCCCCTGTGATGCTGAGTCATAATAAAAAAGATGCCATATGCTGTTGTCTCTATCTCTCTCCCATGGACACTTTTGTTTTCATTACCTTATAATAACAGTAATTTTGCTTGAAAATATATGGCTCTAGTGAAAAACACAGGAAAACTCAGATAACATTCAAAACACGTTGCTTTTATAAAATTCTGCAACCACATGTATTTAAATAAGTATTTGAGATCACTAACAATTATTTTTTCTTCAACCAACACTTTTTATTCAGTTCAGAGATAAATTAATTTTCATCATTTTCACTTGGAATGTACTAGTGTTGTTCAAAGTCATAACATACTGCTTCAGAATTTTTGTTATCTATTTTTTAGGAAAAAATAAATTTTTTCTTCGTTCTTCAGATGGATTTTGTATGCGTATTCATAGTCCTGTTCATTTTTTCCTAAATAGAAAAGAAAGAGAAGGATTAAAATATTTCTTTTGAGAGAAAAATTGTTATGGAAATTACTGTCCATGCTAAATTTGATATCGTAGAAGAGATTTACAACAGTTCAAATTGTTCCTTAAAAGGCACAGAATATGCTCATTCTTCACTCTGTAAATATTTTCAGTACTTCAGTAGGAATTGGACCCAACCCTGAGTGGACAATGAAGAAATCTGGACTGTTAGTGTTTTATGTTCATTTTAATTTTAAATGGGAAATAATAATCACACAGAAATCTTTGTAAGTCACAAATTCATAAAAACAATATTTGAGATGTCAGTCTTTCCTAATTATGCACTTGTCTGCCATAGGCTCACAGAATGTCATTTGACTCTCTGCAGCCAGTTCTGACAGACATCAGTCATTTAAATTGATATTGACAGTAGTGTAATTAATGTTACTGTTAAATTCAGTCAGTTTTAAATTATGTACTTCATTATGAGTGCATTTTCTTTTATTACTCATTACAAAGGAATTATACATATTATTTATTTAATATCCACCCTGCAGGTCGATCTTTCATTCATATATGTTATGTAATAAGGAAGAAATTGGACTCTTCTGTCTTTCTAACCATGGCTGGGTGAATTCTCACTGCTGACAGAAGTAGTGACAAATACAATATTCATGGCTGTACAAAAAAAAAAAAATACTAAAGAAACCTGGCAACATTTTGTGTATTCACCTCAGAGGATGGATTGAAAGCAAATATAGGCTGTCATGGGAAATGAAAAAAAAAGCAATAACTTTCCTTTTCACAGGGACAGGAAGTACTAATAGGCCAGTAAAAATAAAAAGCATTTTTGTCAATACCTGACCTTGATAAATTATCATCAGGAGTCTGTGACTTTCAAAAGACCAAAGGAGCATATATCAGCTCATTTTAAAGTCAGTTGGGTTTCTTTTGCCAAGAGACAAACAATGTCAACCTATGGTGACTCTTCAATGTGTACAGTGGGATTATCAGAAAAATGTGGTGGTTTATTAAAATATAAAAACCCAGCACTCAAAATCAGTGAAGAAAAAATATACACTTATTTAAAAACCTGCTCCTCAAGTTTAGCCTCCCAGATAAGGCAATTTTTGTCAGCTTGTTATCTATATACAGATACCTTGACTTTGTATATAGTAGTGCAGTGCCTTGAAACTTGGCATATGTAAGTAATAATACAGAAAAAGTGCAGTACATTGAAGAAATTGAGGATACTTCAAATAGGAGTAATTTTCACCAGGGAATCTCCCTTCATGTATAATAAAATAATTGAATTTGTCTCACTTAATAGCTAATGGATAAGCATAGGATGGGTCTAAGTGCATCCTTGCATGGAAGGATCAAGACAGACCCTGAATTTTTGTGCTGTCATGAAAACTGACCAGCTGCAAGTAATTTTGACACAAACAGCAACTTCTACAGCAGATAAATGAAATCATCTGCTCAACCCTTGTAAACTAGTTTTCCAGCCCAGAGCTCCCTTACCCCCAGCCTGATTTTATTAGCAGCAGGATGCAGTAGGATGTGTATTTGACATGTTTGTTCTGATGCAGCTATGCATGCTCACCTTTATGCATTGCACTAATTGTGGTTTTGTCCATTTCAAGTAAAGTCAGATGTCTACAACATACATATATGTGTCTGAGGAGGTCATCTATCCACTTCCTCTCAGTGGAGAGAAGTAAGCATCTTCAGAGCTCCGTTCATTTGAACTGTACCTGAACTAGCATCTGTAGCTTATCTCATTCCTTGACTACAAGAGAACTCTGAGATACCTAGTTAGATGTATTTAATTGTCAGTGTCTGAAGCCAGATGACTAAACTGTGTTCTCAACCCTTGAATCAAGAAGGCATTGTATTGGATACCTCAGATGAAGGGAAGTTTGATGTGCTGAGAGGAACTAGCTTCTCTGTGTGAGATCAGAAACATTAACATGTTGAGCAGGCAACTGCCTATAAATAGTCAGCAGGGAACTGATGATGGTTTAAACCTCTATTTTTTTTCGGTGCCTTAAATAAATTTCTCCTTCTTTCTGGGATTCAACCTAGAAACTGAAGCTGACTGCCTTTTCTCACACAAGCAGAGCAGCTCATGACCCTCTTTCAACTACTCACCACTCAAAGGGGAACTCAGTTTAATGTTATCTTCCATTGATACTATTAAAATGTATATCTCCTGTCCTGTGGAAGAGTTCAACCCATCAGGTGGCTCCAGTTTATTTGGAATAGAAATTCAGAATCTTCGGTCTTGATGATTTTATGGGGCCACAGCTGGAGAAAAAAAAAAAAAAAACAAAAAGCCAGCTGGTTAAAAGATGACTCCCAATGCTTAGACCACTGACTGAGGAAAAGGAGTCATAGTTTCTAGATCCAGTTGGAAGGCTTTTTTGAAAGACTTATTGAAAGAATAATTCATCAATATTTTAATAGAGCTGTCTTCAGCTAAGAATGTCTCTTCATCACTTCTGTGGAGCTATATTAAAACTGCACCAGTTCAGGGCCTGGACCCAGAGTCACTTATGTTCCTTCTGAGATGAAAAGTGACATCTCCTTCTTAGATAGAGCTTGACTCTGATCTACAAAAGGGGATTTAATCCTTTTTATAAAAACCAGTTTGAACACTACTTATGATGCCAGAATGTAGGACTAAGTAATACAGGAGATCCTATTTGTTCTTTTTTTACAGACATTTCAAAAATTTTACACAAGCACACAAGCCATTTGGTGGGGCTGAGAGAAGTTCTGTCTGGGTCCTGAGTGCACCAACATCTTTTTCAGCCTCTTCCTTCTTCCCCCTTTGCTTGTGGATAATCTAGACCAGCCCTGCACCCTGTGGCTGTAACCTCGGATGCAGCTGCTGTGAAAGAGCTGTGTGAGAAAGAGCCATGAGAAGCCTTGCTGAGGGCTTTCCCTGAGCTTAGGAGCTACATTCAGGCTCAGATCTGGCCAATGGTTCTTGACTGTGCTGCATTTTAGGGATGCTTGTGCCCAGTCTTGTGCCATGTTGATCTGCTGACTTGCATTCCTACCTTGGCCTGGAGAGAAGTCTCCTGGACATGGCCTTACCTGGCAGCCAGGACCATTGGCTCTTCTTGGTTGCAATCAATTGACCTCCACTCACTTGAGCACCGTGGGACAGAGCCCTTGTCCAGATGCTCCAGGCTGACCTTCCCTTGCAGAGCAGCCCCTCAACTCCAGCTCTCTGACAAGCCCTATAGGGAATTCAGAACTCCTTCTTCACTACTGAGAAACAAATCTCTCTGACAGCTCTCATCATTCACCCACAGTTACAGCTCAGTAATATTTGTGAAGCGTTACGTTCCAAATTAATAAAAAAATAAATTTTTTTTAATAATGTGAATATTCAATACTCAATTCCAAGCCTATTAATTTCAACAGCTTAAACCAGAAGAAAGGGAATTAAAATTTACTTTTAATTTTGACTTGTTTAAAGGCACTTTGACCTGTATGATGGTATCATAGCTCAAACATTTATATTACAATCTGTGTGGAAATGTGCAATTGCTAGTCAATTCTAACATGAAGAGGTGAAAATTAAATCTGATCTCTGATTTCTTTTTATATTCTTCCCAAAGCATAAAAAAACCCAAAGACACAGAGTGGTCTTGATATGCTGTAATGAAGTGTGATAGTATGTGCTAGTTAAATTTGCAAATTCAGTTTCCAGAGCTATTCTTGTAATGTGAAATATTAATTTATTTTAAATACTGCCTTTTCTTGTTTTGGGAGGCCTTTTTGCTTTCATTAACAAAAAAAGTTCCTGAAGCTGAAATTCAAGTAAATTTTTTTAGAGATAGATGTACAAATTTCCACATGGTCTATTTAAAAGAAGTACAAGTAAAGCTACATCTTAGCAAAATGCAGACTTGGACCTTTATCCAAAAGAGTACAAATAGCCTGTAAAGCATTCACCTAAGCTTTTTCAACAGTAAAATATTATTGTCTATGTTAGGAATTGATGTAATATTTAATACTGGAGAGAATATTCCTTCCATTTGCCTCCCAACAAACACTTTTACTGAGATTATAGTCTCCTCTGTTCAAATGTTCTTTTAAAACATGAAACAGTTTCAGTGTATAAAACAAAAGCAATCAAGTCTGACTGCTGGAGTATTCTAATTGCTTTCAGTCAAACAAAGAGACATTTTTCCTTTCTTCTCTCAGAGTTGCAGATTTCTTCAGCACAACAATATCTCAGAATTATTGACTCAGTAGGAGTAGGAACGAACTGAGATGATTTTAGCAACAAGCTTGCAACTCTGGCAGCTAAAATGGTAAATGAACTTACCAGTTCACAGTTAATATTGACAGAGTTCCATTAATTTCAGTTGTGACATGCCACAGAACTTCCTTTTAGATTTGTTCTTCATTTTTTTACATCAGCCAGTAAGAACCACATCGTATAACTCCATAGATCTCAACCTTTTGAAAGAGCTCTGAACCCTTTTCAGACTTCACAGTGCCTCCTGTGTGCACTGCAAAGCAAACAGGTAGATGTTAAAACAAAACAACACAAACAAACGAACAAACAAACAAAATTATGGTTTTCTGTTTCTGGTACTCCTCACATGAAGAGGAGAACGTCTCTGTGTGGATGGGTTTGCTATTTATACTGGAACTGAAGTCACTCCAAAATCCTGTAGGCTACTGCTAACAGTAAGAGGAGGTTGAACAGGAAAGTCCCTCAGCTGGCATTTCTGTGAAAAGGTCTAATCCTGTCAAGGTGTGCTAGGCAGGCTCTGGCCATGTACAATTGATTAGGTCTTCCCAGAGAACTCGTGCTTCTGATATCTCTTTGGTGCAGTCCTCCGGATATGTGAACTGGGTCAACAATCTTCAACTTCAGAGCTAGGGCTTTGTGTCAGGAAATAAGCTTTTGTTAGGTATTAGTGTGTCTGAAAGAAAAATCTTTTTCACTTTTTCTCCATTTAGAACATCATTACCTGGAGCCCTCTCAGTTACATCTATCTTTATATTCATTTCTTGAAAAATGACAGGTATATATAAATATTCTAGTGTTATTCATCAGGCAGCAAATGTTAGTTTGACTGAGATGAGATGAAATTACTCAAAGCGAATTCATAATGAAAAAGAATTTGAATAAGTCTATCTACCTGCATTGTTGCAATCCAGTTTTAACTGGTATCCAGACATACCTCACCTTAAAGATGGTGTTTCAAGTAACTTCTCCATGTTTCTCTAGCTAGTTAATTTGTATAGAGGCTATGGTGTGATTTGTGAAAAGTCTGGTTTTCCGCTTAATTTGCTTATCACTGTGAAGCTGATTTGAATCTACAGGGAGGACCAGAACACATGCATATGCATTGTGTGCTGACATGAGACATAGTAGATAACCCTGTGAAAGAACTGAAATCTGATTTTTGCAGCTCTCTACATTGTGCGAATAGGGTGTTGGTATCTAAATTCTAGTCTGAAGTTGTATAATGACATCACTCAAGGGATGCAACCAAAACTTGTCCTTCCTGGGAAAGATCTGCCAGAATGAATAGGAGTTAATCAGTGGAATAAACAGTGAAAATTTTATTGAGTTGCCAATAGGTTAATATGAGAAACCTCACAGAACTTAACATTCTACAGTTTTTGTACAGAGTTCTAAAGTGCTGATTTGGTTCATTATTGGTGTAAAATTCTTCCAACATTTTAAATTTCTATTAAGGTCTTAACAGGTATAATGTAAAGTCTTACATAGAGTGACATAGAGTGACCTGAACTGTAAGGACTAATTCAAATATTATTTCTATTTAGTGCTTTGTATTTCTTCCTGGGCACTTAAGCTGTACTTTAGGTAAAGTAATTATTCTTCTGAATAGTTTGGAAAGTTAATGTAAGGAGTTTAACTGAAACTAATTTGATAAACTTTACAAGACAAGAGAGAGGTTATTACTGTTTGACAAGAAAGAGAATCCACCTTTTCTGTGCTGTATGATGGCATTTAATTTCTGATCTGTATTCAGTCTGGAGCTTTCGATGAAATTAAAATTACATTAAAATTTTGGGTACTTCTCTGAAAAGCTTAACTTTTTTCCTTTTAATGTTTTACAGATTGCTAGGTCTCAATACAGCTCATGATTAGAAAAGATGCTTAAAAATTTTAGAATAATTTGCTTGGAAGGGACCTCTAAAGGTGATCTAGTCCAACCTCTTATGGTGAGGATTTGTTATATGCAGGGATAGGGGGAAGAAAAGGAGGAATTGAAAGAGATCACTTTTCTATGTTTCTAATGTGCTGAGCCGAGTCTAGTCAGAATTCCATGTCTCCACTGTGACTTCTCTGCAAACAAGTGGAAGATTGCAACTGCATGCAAGTACCTTAAAAATATGAGTAACTCTTTATTATTAAATTTCTAATAAATTCAAGGAATGTTGAAACTATCCAGTCAATTACTAGTAGATGGATTTGATTTTATTTAGATATAGTATCTAGGTTAGCAGTCTTCTGTAAAAGATAGTCTTTTACAAAGATGACAGGAATAGAATTAACAGATGCAGGATTGGGGATTCCTAGGAGATTTGGTTGGGGATAAAGTGAGAGAGAACTAATAGTAACGTGTAGCCACAATTCCTTAATCTATAGCAGTTTTTTCATCTCAAGTTAGCTCCAAACATTATCCTACAACCTTCTTTATCCTGAACTGATCTCTTCTACCTGATCATGTGCTTAAGGGAGAGGGTTTTCTTCAATAGTTAAGGTATCTTGTATCTTAACTTTTCTGATATTAACGGAGGATATCTAAACACCATACAAGAACTACAAGGTAAGCCAACTAGACTAAATATTCATTCTACTTAAGTAGCATTTCAGTAAATAAGTCTTCAAGCCATCTTATTGCTACCTAATGTCATCATATAACAAGTAAATATGAATGATTAAAGGTTTATAAATTGAGATAAATTTATCTCAATATGATTCTGATTATAGAGAGACAAAGATGAGAAATTCTACATTTGTCAATAAACAGAAACCAAGATTGATATACCATTCTCCAAGGAAAAGAAGGAGCCTGGGGTTTTTTGATGGGATTATTTTACAGGATTTGAGTTCATGTACTGAAGCAATCTGTAGGGAAGAAAGCAAAAAAATGGTCTAATAGAACTAGAGTTCAATCTTTTTAGGAACCTGAGAGCTGGTGGTGATCCTGAAAGGAGAGAGAGTTTTTTTAGAAACAGTGGGGATAATACTTTTTTTTTTCTGGATAAAGTATAATGAAACAAAGCCTGAAATATAGGTATAACTCAATAAAACAACGGAACAACTTTGGCAGAACCCCTGGGTGGTATTGCAATAAATGCAAAAGGAATTGAGGTGATAAACAGCTATGCTAGTTTAGAATAGCACTTCAATTTGTGAAGCAGTGATCATAGATTAATAAATCTGGATAGCAGAATGTTGTTGGGACACAGGATTATTTGGATTATCAGTGTCAAACTGGGAATCTCATTCTGTTCTTTTGCCTGAGTATTTCTTCCATCTGTGGACCACAATATAATTTCCTGAAGCATCCTATAAACTCAGTTTCTCTACATAATATTTACCAATAAATGTTCTTGAGTACTTATAAAAATGTAAATCCTTATACCCCATAAAAATTCACAGTCAGCCTAGATAATGAAACCTTTATGAAATAAACTGACAACATGAAAAAAAAAAAATGGATAGATTATGCAGAAATAAAGTGAATTGTAGCTGCTAAACTACCTGATCATCTAAACTCTTCCTATATAAGCAGGACTGCAAATTATTGTACTGACAAAATATGCCAAAATTATACAGTGGTCTGAAATTCTTAAATGGATTCTTGTTTGCAAACACTTTGTCTCACTTCTCTGCTTTCTCTCAGCATGAGAATAACTGCTTTTCAAGAAAGTATCTATATTTAACTGTTGATACAAATACTGATCTAGCTCTTCCTAACATACCTGTGAGGCAATTGCTTACTAAACAGGAGGCCTAAGAAGAAAACTTTAGTGTAGTTTCTCAACAAAAAGTCACAAATATTCCAGTATACAACCTACAAACATATGTTCCTCATAACCTAGTGACATGTCCTAGAAATGATGACTCAGTTTCCCAGGATTTCCCTCAGTACAGTAATTTTGAGCACTCAAAATTATAGCGTGCATTGTTTCCCAGGCAAACTCAATTTCCATCTTATGTTTTCAAATAGGGATGTAAACCAATAAAATTGCTCACTGATATTTGTATGGATCTGAACTATCTGGTGGTGCTGACTACCAGCTAAAGACTTTGGAAGCTATAGCATGGTGCTTGCACTACCTGGCTAAGGCATCCAACCACAAAAGCTGATGCTAGGGAGCCTCCTGACTTACAGAGCCATTGGAGAAAGGTAGTTGCTTCGAGGTACATGGGAACACCTAAAATTAGATGCACAAAGCTGAGTGCTGTGAACATTTACATGAACCATTTAGGGTCAAACAGGGAAGGAGACCCCCTGTTTACCATCAAGGGGACACTGTTTTATAATATAATAACTGGACACTGTTTTATAACATAACCAGCAGGGGGAAGTATCTCTATTTCTTTTGAACTCATGGCCTCTGACCAAGTAGGGATAGCCTGAGCTCATCCCCCTAAAAATAGGTACTGCATGGGTGAACTGAAAGTACTTTCAGAAAACAAACTGAAAGAGCTTTGGAAATGTTTTCCTGTACTCTGCAATGAGGCACTGTGGAGAAAGTACAATGTTTAAATTATTTTATATTACTCTGTACTATCTTTAAATTGTCACAAAATTACACAGTGAAGATACTTTCTAGAGGGAGAAAAAATATATTATAGAGTCAAATAATAAATCTGATGTTTACACTATGTTTTGAGCAACTCATCCAAACAGGTGTATGAGATGAGTGAAAAAAACAAAATGCATCTGGCTTGTGCAACAGTGCATTTCTTTGGACAGGAAAGATGCTGGGAGAGTTACATAGGAGAAATCAAAACTCTTCCCCACTCTGAAGTGATAGATTCATGTGGTAGGGTAATCTCAGCCTTTCCCATGGCATTTGCCTTCCTCAGGAAACACAGGCATGAGCTTCATGTCCTGACTGCGGAGTTAGAGGGAATGAAATCTTTGCTGCAGTTGGGTTCAGAGGTAGAGAATCTCTTCCTCTCGTTTTGGATTGATTGAAGATGAAGACAGCTCCTTGGCATGCAGATGGAGCTCTACAGAACAGTGCTGATGACAGGAGGTGGTGGAGGCAAATCCTCAGCTTGTTCTCAGCATTTACAGGATGATCAGAGCAATAGCAAATTTCAACAACTGAGATAAAGGAGGGCATTGAAGTAGTACTGTAGATATAAAATGCTCCTCACACTGCAAGTTTGTCACACCAGCATTTGTAAGGCATTGAGAAAAATGTATGATGATTTTAATGGGAGCTTTTCTCCAGCTATTCTCCGAGCTTACTGTTCTTGAACCTCAAAACAAAAGTAGAAGTAGCTGTAATCTGCCCAGGGTATTATCTCTAACTTGACAGATGTTTTTCCAAGACCTTTAATTGCTATTTTGAAATGACAGAGTACAAAAAAAAAAAAAACAAAACCCCAAAGCAAAAAAAAAAAAATCTATCAGTTGCAACACCAGTCTTAGCTTTAATAGTAAGTCAGTAGGGATTTTTTTAACAGCCAGGGTTTTTTTTCCTGCTGCAGCTTAGATGGAAACTCACTGTTAAGACCTACCTATGCCTACTCTGGTTTAGTTCTAGCATTGCATGTGATTTTAGGTTAGAAAACATTTAAATGGCTGGAGCTTATGGAGGAAGAGTCCTTGCTTCCATACTTAGAGCAATATCCTATGACTGAAAGGCAGCTGCCCCAAAGCAGGCACTGATCATTGAGAGGGAGTGGTAGAGAGTTAAAGATTCTTCTTACACCTTGACTGACAAATACTAAATAAATCATTTATCTCTTTTGAAGACATAACAAATGTCAGTATTATAGACTTAGAATTTGACACATTTGCCACCTGTAGCCAATCTTCTATTTGGGATAAAAATGCTTACTTCCAGTAAAGATTCCTAAAGTTTACATGGAGCCTGCACGGGTGACCTTATCACAATGTAATTGCAACATTATCTTTCTCTGTGAATCACATACTTCCTTGCATCAAAGGAATGGAGTCTGGTTTTTGTACTTACCTTGAAGGGGAGTAATATTTTAAAGCCTCATCCCTACATGAACAATTAATTAACAGCTTTTAGGATAAGGTGAAGTTATGAGCTGTGTCTTTGGGCCCTGTTCTTCAAAAGGGACTAGCAGCAAACTGAGGCTTAAATTGTCACTCACCAAATAGATAATGACACTTTTTCAGGACTGTGTCATTTGATCACTTATCCTTGTATTAGTTCTGTTAAGTAAGTCTTTGGCCAAGTGTCAGGTACAGTAAACATTGTAATTTAAATCTTCCAAGTAGATTGTATAGGAATGCACACCAACTAATCAGTGCTGAATAAGGAGGAAAAAAACCCTTGGCAGTGTTGGATTTCAGCCACTTACTACTATCACTAACACTGTCTTTGTTCTGTAGAGGAGGCTTATTTACACAGACTGTACCTGAAAACTGGGTTGTGATGGTTTATCACAGCCAGATCTAACAGTTTCAGTTCTTTTGATCAAATGTGTGTTTTCCCAGCTTAAGGGTTGGTTTGCAGCAGTTTCAAATGCTTTGCTACATCTCTGATTTATGGAGAGTTTTACTGGCTCACAAAGGAGGTCATGTCTCAGGGAAAAAGGACCATCAGAGAAGACGAGATTGGAAGATAGGAGATTAATAGATAAGAGCTTCTAAAGTGGTCCTATCTGTGTTTCAGAGAGAAGTCACTGTATCTACCTTGGAGTAACTCACCTCTTCTGTTTGTGATTTAAGCAAGATCTTTTCACAAAGCTCTACTTAAGGTGGGATAACCAACCAGACCTGCAGAGGTATAGCTACTAAGGGAATTACAGCAAAACTAGTGTGTGTATCTGTACAGAGAGGAATGCATTAAATGCCCATAATTCGGGACACTGTAGAAAAAAATACAGACCACTTAAGTAGTTAGGAATAATTGCCAGGAAAGGTATTCTGAGCCATTTGCATTTCTTTGCCTCTATACATGGCAAAAGTCATGGTCCAAAATTTTACTGGCAGTGCAAATAAAAGCATTTTACAAAATGACATCTCCTTGCTGTGTGCCTGCACAGCATTACCTTTGTCACAGACAATTACTTTAATCATCATACCAGTGACTCCAAACACTCTCCTGTGTTCCTGCTCTTACGAAATCTCCTTTATAGGAATTAAAAGTCATCACTTCTGAGTGTTTTGATTATTTTTCCCTGCAAAATTCAGCCAGATAAATTAATATAGCACAGATTTCTCCAATACATATAATTACAATTATTGCGCAATTGAAATACTGTATTTTAAAACTTGCTTAAAGTTCAAGTGACTAATGCAAATCTTTCATTCGTGTTTGAGACTATGCACTGTACATTCTTAATTTTCTAGAAGGAATATTTTCAGTAAAACAGAATACAGGGTGGACAATATCTTTTGTTCATGCAATCCATACAAAACATGAAGCCACAAGTCATATCCCAGCTGGCAGTTGCAGAGGTGAAATGTCAGGATTTTTTTCATGAGAAACTCTGTGACAGAGTGCAGCTGGTGTGGGTGAGCACCAGGAGGCCTAACCTCATGCCAGTGAATTTGTCAGAACAGAAGGGAGAGGAACAACTTTCATCTGAAGCAAATCTCATGCTGGGAAAATATTACCAATTTTGAACACACTGTAGCAAACACGGTATTATTTTGTCTTGAATTATTTTTTAAAAACTTCCCTGCTGTGAGAGTTACCAGGCAATTGCTAGACAGCTCACAGACTTCATCATTAAACATATCCCTGAAATATTGTTCCCCTCTTTTTCAAGTGCTATTTCTACTCCTAAGGTTCATAACTTGTCCTTCATTGAACTATTTTGAAGACACACATTGACCCAAAGTTACATCTCAGTTTTAAACTGGAAGTAGCTGCTTTTTACAAGAGAACTGAGGCATTCATGTACAAGAAGAAGGAAGGGGCTGATCTAGTCTACAGCCCTGGGCATTCTGTTATCCCAGACACAGAAATTTCCACAGCAAGGGAAGAGAGCAGTCTCAGCAGGTTCTGGAAGCTGAATCTGATAGCAGTATCACCAGGGGCAGGCATGGTGTTGCATCCCCAACCACAGTACGTAATAGACTGCTACAAGATGGGTAACTTGATATTTTCTGCATCATACACATTCTGGACAGAAAAAAATTAACAGGAGAGTGAAGGAAGGTATATTTCAGAGCTCTTCCAGGGTCTGAGAATCAGTCAACTTACATGAGCCTTGAAATATGCTCTTTCACATTGTATAACAAGGAGAAAGAACTTCTCTCATATTAGACTTTCACTCGGTGATGAAAAAGTTTTCTATGATCTATGTCTGCTCATCTCTGAAATAAAAGTTACTCTTCGTGCCTTGCTTTTGTTATTCCTTTCATCTCCACTTGTGTCAGAAGGGAATGAGGGGCTTTGCAGGCCTGGATTTAGTTCTACCTTTGCAAACAACTTACTGGCAATGAGATCATAGGGTTTGGCTAGGCCACTGGAAGTAGATACTCTTTTTTTCTATCTCAGTCATGCTGGCAAACTTGTTTCAGTCACAGGCATCTACAGCCAGCAGCATGGAGAAAGTTCATCCGAAGTTAGTTTATGCCATTTCTCTGGCATGTAGCACTCCCCTCTCTGGCATTTTATACATGCATATTCATTGCTACCTTAGTTTTGGATGCTTTTCTAAGACTAGATCTTAGGAACGAAGCCCTGGTGAGTTAGGAAATATCAAACTACTTTAGTTCTTTTGTATGTCTGAAGATGGAAACCATGCTGTTGCTGCAAGAAGCTGTCCTGCCTTACATATCCCTATCAAATATGTGTTAGCATTAGTCATGGTGTTTCCATGTGGTGAGCTGGATCAGATCAGTGATATGGTTAAAAAGGACCTGGAGAGGAAAGTGAAGTGATTCTCTGGCTTTGCATCCAGGCACTGCTACCACTGGGGTGAAGAGGTGCAGAAACTTAAAGCAGAAAGAGGAAAAGGCAACTCTTTCAAGCCGCCTGCAGTCTTTGACTGGCTCACACTGGTCATGAATCTGCATCTTGAGTTTCAACATGTGAGTTTGTAACCCATCTCTGAAGCAAGTTAGTTCTTTCTCTTAAAACTCCTAAAAGACAGGACAAGACAGGATACTTCCAGTAGGTAAAAGATAGGTCTGCTTGTTAAGTGTAGCAGGTAAGAGGTCCATGATAGACCTAGTTGGAAAGAAGATGCTGTAGCACTTTGATGCTTTTTTTACACCAATATGAGGCAAATCCATCCCATTCCTTAGTGTCCATTGCAGGAACAAGAAAAACCTCCAAGACTGCACTTATTTTCATAAATGGCTACTACCCCATAGACTCCTTCTCAGCTCTAAACACCCATTGACTGTGTCCACCTGTGACATGGTGAGAAGAAGTAAAGTCACAGTTTTATTACCAAGTTTACCAAGCTATTGCTGAATAGCTGGGTGCTACAGCTCCTTTTTATCAGGTGTAGGTTCCCTATGCTCAGTCTTCTTCAGGACACAGAGAGAAGCATGGCATTTTTCAAAAGCACCTTGTTTAACTTAGTATGGCAGCACCAGCTTCTCTGAAATTCCTGAGGTGAGATCAGTTCATAGCACTGCAAGGCAGACTAAATAAGTCTTAAAAACAGTTCAGCATAATAGCATGTATTGAATTGCTACTAAAAGTCTCTTACAGCATTTAATGCTTCTCCTTTCATTTACATTCACAAAAATCTTTTTTTAAAAGGTAAAATTACATAAAGATGGACGTGTTAGAGATTTCATTGTAAAATGAACAAAACTAGAAAAAAAAAAAAAAAAGCCTTACAAAAGGTTGTGTCGCTTAGAGTAAATTAATGTCTTGCCAAGGTGCCAAGACTGTATTTTGTTTCAGCCTACACTTATTTCAAGATATACATTATGTTACACTGTATGTGTGACTTTGTTGCAATTACTCATACTTTACATACACTGTGGCGTCCAAACCATTTATTGTTTTACATGTATTGTCAAAATGAGTTACTCTTTGATTACTGCAGTCTCCAGTGCAATTATTCAGTTATCACATTACAGTAATAAAAAAATGTTCCTTATTTGACAGAAAATAGGTGAGATCCATTATCTCTGCTGTAGCTTTCAAGCATTGCCATAACCTTTCCCTGTAACCCATTCTATTTTTGGGCAAAGACTGCTAGGAGAGAGGGACGACAGTTGTAAGTTTTTTACAGTTTTGTAGAACCCATTTTCCATATGTTTAAATACCTTTTATGTCATAGCATATACTGGTTTTTTAAAAAGGTATTTCTTCCTTCAAGGAGAATGTAACTTCTGAGACATCATCATGTATTCCTCAGATTTATTGGATGCAGA
The DNA here is from genome assembly GCA_023637945.1 of Phaethornis superciliosus. Lineage (NCBI taxonomy): Eukaryota > Metazoa > Chordata > Aves > Apodiformes > Trochilidae > Phaethornis > Phaethornis superciliosus. The sequence goes on along the minus strand of JAJQWJ010000001.1, from coordinate 171,541,778 downwards.
GGAATAAGGGATGGAGGTTTTCCATTGTGAGCCCTGGATTTATAGACTGAAATAAGCCTTGGCATGACTCATTGTTACTCTTCTAGTGCTATACTCAGGTACAATGTAAAGTTTGTCTGATCCATGGTTAAACTCAGTTATGAAAGAATTGTTCCTTTGTGATCAAGATTTGTTTCATTTTCCTTACATTCACATTTGGAAAAGGTGGGGACCACTTCTAATTGGGGTCTGAGAATGGGTTAGGGGTTTTAATTTTATTTGCTGATTTACATAACTAATAATTGTTCTTGAGAGTCTATCCCACCCAGTAGTCATGCTTAGGATGTTACTTTTTTTTACTTTACATATCATGGAACCATAGAATGGTTTAGGTTGGAAGGGACCTCAAAGATCATCTCATTTCAACCCCCCTGCATGAACAGGGACACCTCCCACCAGACCAGGTTTCTCAAAGCCCCATCCAACCTGGCCTTAAAAACTTCCAGGCAGTGGGCAGCCACAACTTCTTTGGGCAACCTGTGCCGGAGTCTCACCACGCTCACAGGAAAATATTTCTTCCTAATGTCTAACCTAAATCTCCCCTCTTCAAATTTGAAACTATTTTTCCTTGTTCTCTCACTACATACCTGTGTAAAAAGCCCTACCCCAGATTTCTTGTAGGTCCCCTTCAGAAATTGGAAGGTTGCCATAAGGTCACCTTGGAGCCTCCTTTTCTCCAGGCTGAACGACCCCAACTTCTTTAGCCTATTTTCATAGGGGAGGTGCTCCAACCCTCTGACCATTTTGGTGGCTCTCCTCTGGACACTTTCCAGGAGCTCTGTGTCCTTGTTATGCTGGGGACTTCAGAACTGGATACAGAACATGAGCAACAACACTGCCATCTCTGCACATCTTTTCCCCCAAGAGACTCCCTGCTCCTTTTGTGTCTTCTTTCATCTTCTTGTTCATTCAGCAATGCCTGCCTCACACCCAAGTCAAGTTTCAAAATTTTCTTATTCCTCCCATATCTCACTTCCTCATTTATCTAAACCAAAAGAATTCCTCATCCTGCTATGCTGCACTCCTTCACCCAACTTTCTTCTCTTCTACCTCCACCCTGCCCTTCATTTGAATCTCTCTTTCATTTAAAAGAGCTAGTATTTGAGGTTGTCTACAGAGTTGGGCAGAGAAGGGAGCTTGTCAGCTCTTAGCTGACCAAATAAAATCCAGTTCTCTTCTGAAAGTAATACATCTGGCTGCATTCTGCACTGGAACTGCAGCAGTAACCTCAGCAGCTCTGCCAGCTTCTCTAGATGGGCACAGCTCTGTCTATCCCAAAGCTTTGAGTAAGATAGGGAGAAACAAGTTTTGCTTCCTCAAGAGTAAAAGTCTGGAGCCATTGATGGACAAAACATCATTAAAGGGAAGAAGAAACTTCTGCAGAGGCCAGAAAGTGGAAGATAGCCTGGAGAGACCTAAATTTTCTGCTCCTTGGAAGGCTGAAGAAAATGGCATAGAAATTAGGTCATTACATTTATACTCAAATTTTGGCTCGTGTTTTTTTCCCAGTTATCCTTACTAAACCCTTAATGAAGCTGGTATATTTAGTGCATGTATTTTTTAAGTAAAGAGATACCAAATAAAGTAATTTAAACACATACTTTTAATAATACTTTCACAAATGAGGAATATATATTTCATGGTAGTCCTGACTCAAAAACATAGTAGAAAAATTTAAATAATAAATTTCAGCTAATTAAATTGCCGTGAGATGGAAATAATAATTTCTTATGTGAGATAGCATGGTTTATTTTGCAGTAATATTAAGGTCCTCTTTTAACTGTTAGATTTCTTGATCTCCATTTTATTAGGCTGGATAAGGGTATTATATTTTATCTCTAGATTTTAAAGCCCTAAAATGCTATTGGTTAAAAAGCAATGAAAAAATGACCCTAATGATTTAAATTTCCATTATCACAGCCTGACCTCTCTTCAGCCACATTCAGCCAAGAATTTAGCTTTCTGGAAGTACTCCCCTGCTCTCCCACAGCATGCCTGGGAAATCAAAGGGACTGAGAGCCAGTAAGTGAAACTTTTGGCAATTTGATGTGTAGCTGGTGACTCCCATAGCACTGCATTTTCTTTGGTATTTTGTTATTAAGCAGGTGTTTTTGAAGAAGTACTTAGGATAAACACTGAAATTTTTTTTTTTTTCTAGTCTGATTTCTTGAAATTCCTTCTGCTTCTGAGCTTGATGCTCAGGAATGCTAGGAAATGTATGCCTGGGAAAACACCTTGGAGGAATGTCTCAGGATTCAAAAGGAGAAAAAGAAAAAAAATCAACAAATAGTACTCTGCATGCTCCTGTGTGATGCATAGCACCAAATGATTTGCACATTTCACTTTGTAGATATCAGCTGTACATCTCTGCTTGTCTGCTCTCTAGGACAACCTTTGCAGAGCCTGTTTTTCTGGCCAGCTGGTTCTTGCATTTGGTCTCTAAAAAACTATGTGCATTTGAGAAGCCTTTTACAGTCACTTAGGCTTAGAGTTGGCTTCATAAGGTGAAAAACACACTGGAATTACACCCCTAAGGATATATATTTTCCAGAAAACGTGAGGCATTATTTTGTTCCTTTTGACCAAGTTAGAAAATTACTCATCTAGAGTTATCATGGAGGGGTGGATAAGTAATTAGCTTAAAGTGGGGTAATTATTTAATTATATAGCAGGAGCCAAAATTAAATGTAAAAGTTTTCCTTTCAAGAAGAGAAATGTTTTTATAACTTTTAACTTCAACTTTGTTCTCAAAAAAAAAAAAAAAAAAAGAAAAAAAAAGAAAAAAGGATGTAAAAACCTGCCTTGCTAAAAAAAAATATTAATATAAGCAAATTATTTCAAAATTTTAGGCCACATTCCATTCCTGGTGTTGCAAGAGTGCAATAGCTCACCTCACCCTTGCTTTTCTTGGTCCATAGGCATGTTAATTTACCTCCCTCCGTTCAAAAGCCTGGCATGGAGGCTTCTCTGGACCCCAAAAGAGAAGGCAAAAAAAGTAGTGGAGACCCTGTTCTGCAACTGAAATGGCTTTTCAGACTCTGCCTGTGTTAATGAATTCTCCCCAGCTGTGAAAATTCTCTTGTTGGAACCTAGAGTTGGGTGGGTTTCACTTGTGTCCCAAGAAATGAGTTGAATGGTGGATCTGAGTAGTGAAATAATGAGCTATCTATGCCCTACCTGAAACCCTTATTTCTGACATTCCTTCATTTCCTGAGACATGCCTTATCCCCAAAACCAGTAGGCAGTGGTTTTTATACCTCTCTTCAGGTAAGTGAGGCTCACATGGGCATTCATGGCCACTCACAACCAATTTCTTCCAGCTTAGTGTGTTCAGACATTAAGAATGTCTGGATTTGCAGCTCTTGTTTCTCATGTGGGTATCAGCATCATTGAACATAACCCAAATCATCTAACAATAGCACATACATAAGGTATGATGGCTCTGTGAGGTTGGGTTTTTTGCCTCATGTTGTTGGAAAAAGAGTGCACTATAATAGAGAACAGCATGAACTCTAGACAGCTTTCAAAACCCTCTCCTCTCAAGGGTTAGGCTGTGGCACACAAAAGAGAGAAATTCAGTTTGACAGTCCTGGAAGCAGTATGCAGAAACAAACACAAGGAGGTCTATGTTACATGAAACTTCTTAGTAACATGAGAGGTGTTTTTTAATATGACATGATTGAACATAAAGAAAGGCAATTTAAGCACATTTTCTTTACACATTGCTCTGATGACTTTGGAAAGCACATAGAGCCATATTATTTTCTTCTGAAAAATAAATATTTCATTAGGAAAACAGGGCGAATCAAATAAAATACAGCTTTCAAACATTTGAATTTTGAAAAGTTGAGAGACAAAAGGAACTCCCACATTGTTTACAGAAATACTATTTTATAACTTTTTCATCTCCCCTTCTAGTCCTGTAGTCTAATGACTCCCACAAGCCAAGTCTGGACTAATTTAAGAGTCAGCACATAGCTTCCCCAGAGATACTTTTTCTCCCCCACCTAGATAGTATTTGAGGTTATTTTCTTAGTCTTTCCATCATAGTGGAAAGTCATCCCAGTCAAATTTTCAGTCCAGAGTGGTCAGCCTGAGGTTCTGGACACATCCATGGTTCACAGTAATGTTTGCTCCATGGGGCTGGCAGAGTGGGAACCAAACTATGTATATATTCGAGTGAACTTCAAAATTATCTCTATTTACCATTTCCACCACCCACTCACACCTTTTTCTTACACAAATTAAAAAATACCTTACCTATTTGTTTAACACTTAAGAAGAATATCTTGGTAATGACTGGCAATTTTATGTGTGGCACTGCAGTGGTAATTCCACAGCATCCGAACACATCGGCCCCTGTACTCAGTGCTGGTGAGGCCACAGCTCGAGTCCTGTGTCCAGTTCTGGGCCCCTCAGTTCAGGAAGGAGATTGAGGTCCTGGAGCAGGTCCAAAGGAGGGCAACCAGGCTGGTGAAGGGACTCCAGCACAAGTCCTGTGAGGAGAGGCTGAGGGAGCTGGGGGTGTTCAGCCTGGAGAAGAGGAGGCTCAGAGGAGACCTCATCGCTCTCTACAACTCCCTGAAAGGAGGCTGGAGCCAGGGGGGGGTTGGGCTCTTTTCCCAGGCAACTTTCAACAAGACAAGAGGGCATGGACTTAAGTTGTGCCAGGGGAGGTTTAGGTTGGATATTAGAAAGAATTTCTTTACGGAGAGGGTGATCAGCCATTGGAATGGGCTGCCCAGGGAAGTAGTGGATTCTCCGTCCCTGGAGATATTTAAAAAGAGACTGGATGTGGCACTCAGTGCCATGGTCTGGTAACTGCAGCGGTAGTGGTCAAGGGTTGGACTTGATGATCCCTGAGGTCCCTTCCAACCCAGCCAATTCTGTGATTCTGTGATGCTCTGCCAAGGGCGAGCAGTTCACACGTGACAAAACCAATGGTGTTAGGATCACCCAACACATCCCAGCATCAGCACTGGAGGTTCTGCTTGTACAGAACACAGGAGGACACAGTGATGTGTCAGAGATGGGGGATCATAGACTTATAGAATAATTTGGGTTGGGAGGGACATCAAAAGATCATCCAGTCCAACCCCTCAGTGCTAATAAAAATATTCTGTGTAGAAATCTATCAATTCTAGTAATGAGGGAAGGCAGGAAAACCTCTTGTGGTAAAAAAAGCAGGGGACCTCTCATTGTATTCTAATACTACTTCTTGGCAGTAAAGCTGTAGCAATGTTATTTCCCATTTCTGTGAATGCCTCTCTTCATCTATGTTACTGATGCACTGTACCTGAGCAGAGCTCCTAAAATGAAAGAGAGAAAATGTAAAGATTTTTCATTTCTAAGTTATGAACACAAAATTTCATATGCCAGCAGAACAGTTTAAAATGGCTGATCTACTTCTCATCAGCTGTTACAAATGAAATGTAATCTGTAATTTAAATATAGATGTAAAAATACAAATACAAATTACAAAGTCTATCAGGAATACAAAGGGACTGAGGCTGAAGCAGAGGAAAACAGACATGATGTAAAAATAATAAAATAACAAATAATAAAAATAACAGGAATATGGCTTCATTCTTACTCTGCACACATACATTTTCTCACCACATTTAAGGGAACTTAAAACTCAAATAAGTATGCTAGCCTGTAGCAACAATATTATTTATAATCCTGACATAGTAAGTAAAATGTATTCTCCATGAAAAAATAGATTTCATATAGTTCAAGGCCACAAAGTAAAGAAATCTTTATTTATAAAGAAGTAACATCAGCTCTGAAATGAAAAATGCAATAAATTTCAGCACAGATCCATATCCTCTTCCTCTAGCCATATAAAATCTAGATGCTTACTGTAGGCTTGCTGTACAGGCTCCTGCACCACCTTGTTGACATAAACACATGGGATACCTTGTTGTCTGAACATACATTTTAGAATGAAGTAAACTGCCCTCTGGAGATGTCTATCTAACACTGAACTAGATCAGGCATTCAACTTCAACCAGGTACTTGATTTTAAGATTGTTCAGTTTAGATGAGATAAACTCCACTCCAACTGTACACAAATTCCAGTGAAGTACAAGAATTTTAAAGCTCCTATCTACTTTGTTTTATAGTTCTGTACTATGTTCCTTGGATCCTTATCTCTAAGAAATGGTTATTGTCATTACTGTGTGAGACACGGAGCATTTATTTTGTATTTACACTGTGCATAAAAGGCAATTCTTTAAAACCAGGGAAACAATTAAACATTTTTTTCTTTACATAATATATACTGTAGGGTTATAGAAATGAAGACTGAAGACTCCACATCATTTCTAGGAAATTAAAATATTAGCTTTATGGTTTGTAGAAAGCCCAAGTGAACAACAGTCACAACTTGTGGTTTAGTCTGTCAGGTGTATTTTATAGCAGCCCTCCTCTGGACTCTGGAAGCTCTCTAGTGACTTGCTGGCAGGACAGTCATGATCAACATAAATGCACAGTTTGGTGAATCGAGCCTGGCTTGTCTTGCAAGAGGAACCACAATTGTAGAAAATTCTCCCCATTAGAAAGACAGGTTAGCACTTGATAGATGGGGCACAGCACCACATCCATGCAGCACAGGCAGGGAGCAGCACTCTGCTTCCAACCACACAGAAGCACAGCACAAGTCAGGGCATCAGAATCATGAGACCAGACCAGACAAGTGCTTTAGGCATCTATTACTTCTCTGATCAAGGAAAGTTTAAATTAACAAAACTCACTATTTGTTAGTGCAAAACTGAATACTTTGGCTAGGAACAAAAGATGTGAGTATGTGTGTTGGTGGTTTCTTTTGGGGGGGGGGGGTTGTTTTTCTTTTTTTTTTTCACTAGAAATTAGTATTTTGACATTAAGAAAAAGAAGAGCAATATTATTACTAGAGCTGAACTCATTCATGTAGCAGGAATTTCAAATGTAGCAACTGACCAGTGTCCAGATAGGTGAATTACAGAGTTGTGAGATGCACCTCTATTATGTTCTTCACCACCTTCACATAATGAGTAGCAGTGACTGCCTCTGGCAGTTACAGATTATTAAATACAACATTTCTTAGCCTATGTGTTTAAATATTATCTTCAAAATAAAGTCCATACTAAGCAATCCTTGCTTACATACAGACATCCAAAAAGAGCATAATTATCTGCTTCTTATACCTGTAAAACCTTGTCTGAAAGATCAGCCACAGTTTTTATCATGCAGATGCATTTCAGAGTTTAGATAGCAAAGTTTAAAATCTATATTTTTTTCATTTTAAGTTGACTGCTAAGATTCAAAGTTCTGTTCTTTTTCCTCTCTGATTGTCTATGTTTGCTATGAGAAAAGGACACTTCCTATGCCAGGGACAAGGGATGACCAAAAGAAAGGGAGCAGTTAAAAGTCTACTGCTTCATTGCATTTGCAAAACACATGGAAATTTGCTAAGATTTTCATGTGTATCAGCTTAACACATGTAGTGCAGCTGGTGTGGAGCTATGTATATTTACTAAAACCAGAAGGTGGCATCAAAGACTGTCTAACATTTGTAATAGAATGGTCCGAAAGCACATAGTTGAAAACTTTTGGTTTTGTTAACAGATAAAATAAAGAAAGCAGGAGGAGTCACTGCCCTTCAATTAGTCTTAGGAATTTGGGTTAGGCAGATTTCTGGAAATCTGTCCAGAGATAGGATCTAAAGTATTGTGACTCACTCAACCCAGATAAATTATTTTTTATGAATCATTATGAATAAATCATTTTGTTTAGGATTAGTAAATGTATAATCCTGTCCTAATATCTGTAAATGTATTTATTCAGTTAGCCATCTTGGCAAACAACGTAAAATTTATCTATTCACATTATTTTAACTGGTGCAGTCCATCTTGGCTATCAGTCACCTAACCTGGGCTTTATCACTCACTGGCTGGATTTTCTTCTCTGTGTCACTCCTGGATAGTACTGCAAGGCAAAGTGCCTTCTCTGTAGTAGCTCCTAGTCACCCTAACCTTGGTTATAACAGCTTGTACTAGAAGCAAACTGAATAGATTTGTTTTGTGGAAAGCAACAGTGATCTTCCTTATGCTGCCAAAGTTTAGAGGGTTGTGGAGGAGAAGCACAAGGGGTGCAGAGCACTGGTGGGGTGATTTGTTTGCACATGACACAGAGTGAGGACAGAGGGGAAGGGAGCCAGGTAAAAACTGGTTGATTATGTTTGTAAAGCTAGCAATTTTGCAAGCATACTGCCAGAAAGCATAGTTAAGATAGTTACATATTATAACATGTCTAATAAAGTCCATTAGATGTTCAGATTTCAAAATAACTTTTTGTGTAGAAATTACATCTCCAGAAGTAATGGTCTGCATAATGAACCAAATTATTTTCATTTTTAATAATACAGCAGTGTGCATTTTTAATATTGAGCTGCCTTCTGTATCCATCTGTTTTGTTCATATCACCTAACTACTGAAATAATATTCTTGACTAAAAAACTTTACCTCAGTGTTGGCAAATAATGTTTGATGCTTTGTTCGAAGTATTTATGCTGTCATCTCCCCCAGTCTGGCAGACCAGATGATTTTCTACCAGCCAATAAAAATACTCAGATATGTTCAGCAGGATTAGTTAAACTACTACCGAAGTTCTTCCTCTAAGTTTTCTTTGAGGTACTTGATCCATTTCCTCAGTATTGCTGCTACCAGTCACAAGGAATCCTAATTCTGCCTTTGTGGAAAAAAATTCTTTCTGATCTTTGTCATCTTGCATACACTTGTGTCATCACCTCACTGACCTCAAATATGAAAATTAATTTTAATCTACATCTGATGTATCACCTTAAATAATCCATTGATAGTTCCTTATTTCTCCTCTAATTCTTCTTATAACTATTATACACTTGCAAGCTACCGTGGTTGTTCTTCCTTCTTTGAAAAAATTCAAGATAAAGAAACTAATTCATCTATTATAAGCCTGAAGAATAAACCATCACATTATATTTTCTCTAAACTGAGATATTAATTTCTACCCTCAGATCTATCCCATATCTGCACCCTCTGTTCATCAGCTGCCTGATTTAGTGTCTTCAGTCTTTGGAATTATACTAACACCGCTTCACAAAACTTAAATAGAAATCTGGGTGGGGTATAAAGTGTATAATACTTACTTAAGTTTTGCAGTTTCCAAGTGTATGTTATTTTTCTTCTTAAAGGGTCTTACTAGTTAAAGAATTTACAAATTTAATGCTATTTCTAGGATGTGATTTTCACTCTGTTTTTGTGACTTTTGAAGACCAAAATATCTTCGAGCAAAGTTACTGACAGGAATACTGAAGCTGGCTGCCTATCTGCCTCACTATCTAAATTACCCTTTTACTTTCAGCTAATCTTTATACGATCATACTAATCCTTCTATCTTTTTTTTATATTAGCAATATTTAGATATTTTGAGTTCTTTATCAAGTCCCACTTTTAGTCATTCTTTAGCAAAACTTTTCAGATTTTTCTTAGTGTTCCAACTAATAAACGAGTTATCTCTCTTAATCATTTTTTTAGTGCTCTTCAGATTGATTTTAAACTGTTTGGTAACTTTCTAGCAATGTGGTGTTCTGGAACCAAGCCTGATAATGCTATAATTCTGTAGTATTAAGTGCATAGTTATTCAGAGCAAGTATTTTGCCTGCTCTGTCTCATGTGTGTCCACGGAAAGAGCTGAAATGCAAGGCAAGAGTTGCAGGCTGTCAGGAAGCAGAGAGTCATCTGCATTCCATTCTTCAGCAGGCACATGGAGAAAGCTCGTTCAGGCAAGTACCTGCTTACTCTGCACCAGGCATCACACTTGCATGTCAGTTATTAACTATATCATCAGATAAAAATACATGGTAAAGTGTGCTTTTGCAATTATTTCAGAACAAGCATGAAATGATGAGGTAGTGAAATATAATACTGGCTATGAACTAATGATTTGGAAGCCTTTCAAGAAGACTGAAGGAGTGGTATTGTCAATTTTGGTGTTAAAAGTTTGTGTTTAGTGATGTGCTAAGAAGAAAGACAACCAGTTCACCTCTTTTAAAAAGGGTATCTCTTGGATTATCAGCTTTCTCCAACTAGACTGCAGTTTTCTGAAGTCCCTTGTCAGCAGAAATGCAATCCACTGACCTTACTGGATACTTCTGAATTCTCCTCATATTTCACAGAGAGTTGAGGGTGATGATCAGTAAAGAGCCAATACATTGCTCACTTGCAGAACTACATTTGAGTATCTGAAAGAACAGAGGGCAGTCAAGTACTGGAACAAGGTCCCCAGGGAAGTAACTATGGCACCAAGCCTGCCTGAGTTCAAGAAGAACTTGGATAACATTTTCAGGAACATGGTGTGATTCTTGAGGTGCCCTACACAGAAACAGGAGTTGGACTTGATGGTCTTGATGGGTCCCTTCCAGTTCAGCAGATTCTATGATCCTATGGCTCTAACATTTCTTCTATGCATAGGTGAGGCTGTCACTCGGAGATCAGATACCAATGTGTGGCTACCAAAGATAAAGGGAGGCTCAGTTATGATGGCCACTATCAAGAGAAGAAAGTCAACTCATTTCCTGTGGTGGGAATTGACCTCATTGACCTAGGCTGGCCACCAGGTGAACACCAAGCCACACTGTCACTCCTCCTCCATCAACAGGATGAGGGAGAAAATACAATGGAAAAGCTTATGATTAAAGGTAAGGACAGGGAGATCATTTAACAGTGTCACAGGCAAACCAAACTCAATTCAGCTGGTTAATTTAACTTATTGTTAATTAATTACAGAGAGGGATAGTGAGAAACAAGAACAAACCTAAACCCCACCTTGCTCCCACCCCTTCCTTCTTCCTGTGCTCAGCTGCGCTGCCAGCTCTGCTACCTCTGCCACCCATGCAGTGCAGGGGAATGAGGAATGGGAGTGGTGATTAATTAATTCATCATTTATTATCTCTGCCACTCCTTCCTCCTCACACTCTTCCCCTGCTCCACTGAGGGGTCTTATCCACAGAAAACAGTCTTTCATGAACCTCTCCAACATCAGCCCTTCCCACTGGCTGCAGTTCATCAAGAACTGCTCCACCATGGATCCTTTTCACCCAGTGCAGTCCTTCAGGAACAGACTGCTCCAAGGTGGATTCCCCATGGACTTACAGCTCCTGCCAGAAGCCTGCTCTCTGCCAATGCCTGCTGTCCATAGGGTTACAGCTTCCTCCAGAGCACATCCAACTGCTCTGCTGTCTGGACCTCTATGGGCCCCAATGTGGATCTGCTCCACCATGAGCTGCAGGTGTGACCTGTGTCACCAACCTGAATTATTGCTCCCGTGGAGCACTTCCTCCCTCTCCTAACTCACTGACCTTGATATCTGCAGAGTTATTCCTCTCACATAGTTTCAATCCACTCTCCTGGTTGCTGTTGCATGAGACTTTTTACTCCTTTTTAGCTGTATTATCACAGAGGTGTTACCACCACTGCTGATTGTCTCTGCTTTGGTCAGCAGCAGGTCTGTCTTGCAGCCAGACGGAATTGTCTCTGTCTGACATGGGGGCATCTTCTGGAATCTTCTCAAATAAAACAGCCGTGCCACCAAAAACCTACCAAAACCTTGACATGCAAACCCGATACAGTTTCTAAAAGTTCTTATCTGAAAATACCATGATGACTTTTAATAATGTAGTCAAAGTGTATGGGGGGACGGAGACAGAGAAATGCACAGGGAGAAACTCATATTCTGTTATTTCTCTGAACTGAAATTAGCCATTTAGTCTAAACTACTCGTTAAGTCATCCTCTGCAGCTCACAGAGACTTACATCTCCCTGTATAGAGCCATTTATTGTATCTTAAGATAAATTTCTAAGATTAGTAGGATAATTCTTTGCAGCTGTTCTATCTCTCTGTTGACTTTAGGACAATTAATTTAGACTTGACCTCTAGAAAGACAAATTTAAGTCATTTGAATACTACCTCTAAATATTTAGGTCTTTTTGTTAAAAAGAAAAAATCAAGTATAAAATATCTTTATTGCTAACGTAGAGAACAGTAACAGAGCAAAGGTGGAATCTCTCAAACTGCTGGCACTCTAGGAGGTAATCTCTTCACTTACACATTACTTCAGAAAGATGTCATTACCTTCTTCGAGGTTAATTAACCAATGTGAATAGATTAACTTTATCAGTATTATTGAAACAAGCAGGACCTCCAGTTATGTGATAAAAATTTGTACTGTTGGGATGTGTGCAAAGAAAATTGGAGATCAATGCAAGCAGCCATAAAGCTCAACAGGCAATAAGGGAAGAGAAGGGAAATTAGCAAGGCAAGGGAAAAAAAATTGAAAACAGAAACAAGAAGACAACTGAGAAATTAATGTTGCCTTCTGAACATGACAAAAATATATATCAGATGCAGAAACGGGCCTACATTTAGTTTGTTTGGTTTTGGTTTTTGGTTTGCTTTGGGTTTGGTTTTTTTTTTTTTGGAACAACCACTTTAGACAATGCAGGAACTTTCTGTTAAATGGTTCACTTGAATCCAGTGTTTGTTGATGTCATAATTGCCTCTCCAAAGTAAAGTGGTGATGCAATATTACCAGATGAACTGAGACATCAGAAGCCATGGACAGAGGAGAAAGGTTGAAAAATGGATTATACAGCACTCTAATTATTAGGGTGCAAAAATGTGATAGGGTCTGAAGCGCAAATAATTGATAACAAGACTGTTGACATACATCTACTTTCTTTCTCCCCAGGCACTGAAATTCCTCTCCCTCAAATTTGAGCATCCTGAAGGAAAAGAACATTTTTTCTTGTGACAGTGGGAGTTTTTCAGCCATTCAGGGATGCTGGGCTGAACCTGTTTGGCATTTGTCATTTTTCTGGGTTATATATAAATGTTAGGGTCTAATTCTGTCTAACCAAGTAATGATGAATATCTGATACCATCTGGCAATCTTAAGATAGCTGTGTCAGCAGCTTGGTCTGATGAGATGTACAAAATAATCCCTTATTTTTGGAAAGCACTTTAAATAAAACTCAAAACTCTACAGTAACATCAAATTAATCTTTGCATCGGGCTGACGAATTCACTAGAATTGGTGTGATTATGCCCATTTATCATTTGCCTGAACACTGTAATCCTTACCTTATCTGTCCTTCATGAAAGAAGATTTGAGAAGTGTCATCCACCTCCTAGTCACTTGTAAGCCTGCTCCCTTTAAGCAAACATGCAGGAGGTAACTACTGAAGGTTGAGGAACTTATAAAGAATTATAGTAAAAGTACTTTTCCCTTTAAAAACTGACACTCTTAGGAAATACTTTAAACGCGATTTTGTAATTGTTAGAATAATTTAAGTAGGTATTAATATTTTTCCCCAGCATTCTGCCACGACAGGCATTCTTTTTGTTAAATAATGTCATTCATTTTACACCTTACTGATATGCTTTGGCTATCAAGCTTTTAACAGTTCCTGTATGCACCCACAAGAGGAAGCTGCAGGTACTCATGAGCCCAGAGATTGCTTATCTAGATTTCAAATAAGGGCAAAATTTACACATGGCACATGGGATATTTTTCCCTGGCCAAAAGAAAGGGAGTATCTCATTTCACGTAGGCTCCAGAAATGAGTTTTTTGATTGAAACACCATCATGTTTCCAAGCAGAGTAAGCAAGAAACAATACACATTTCTGAGAGTTTGTGAAAGATTTTATAGCCATATCAACCATGCCATATTCCTCTAGAAACTTGCTAAGACATAAAAAAAAATAACATTATGATATCATTAAATTCCAGATACTATGATGAAAGTGCAAATTAACCAAGCTTGGATTAGAAAATAAAACAAATTATATGCATTTCTGAACTGATGCACTGGTACTCTAATAAATTAATCTTAAATTACACAAAAATTAATTATTTTAATTTCTTTTCAGCAGCTTCCTTCTCTGGGCACCCCAGCAAACGTTAGCTGGTGCTTTGTTTTACAGGCACTCCTTGAACTGCTCTAGCATAAAAATCTTGGATTGCCACACTGAAAAAAAGCCATAAATCCTTATAGTGGCCACAGAAGTTTCCACAACAGAACAAACTTCTTCATTTCTTGAATGCCTGAGACACTGGGGCATACGACACTGCTTCTTCCAACCTACATTCATGGCACAAGTGTCATGTCATGTAGACCAGGCAAACTTTTTCCTAGAGGTCTGAACATTTGTTACTTGATGAAAGAGAGCATCTGAATTTGAGCTTATTGTTTTATGTTGCTCCACCAGAATTAAAAACTGCAGTTTAGGATTAGCCAATAGATATTTAATGTTTTCATTCTGTGGGAAACTCCAAAGCAGACAATGTGACAAAAATTTAAGGTTTTTTATGCTTGTTGTGAAACATTAAACATGAAGTCTTTTTTGAAAATCCATATTAAGTACCAAGGCAGGAGAAATCGGAGAAATAAATTGTCAGAAACTGAAATTCAGAATAGAAGTATGAGAGCTGTTAGGAAATTTCCTTATTTGAAAACAGTGTCATGTTCACCATTGAAAAGCATCACTGCTTCAAGGAACTTAATTCCATGCACTCAGAATATGTTTGCATCATTGCTAAATAAGTTTGATTCTAGTACATGAGCAGCTATTTTTATTATCTAGTACATTAGTACACTTGCAGCTGCAAAGAAAATAAAATTCAGAGAAAAGGCACAGCACAAGGCTGATGGCCTGGGGAAGTGTTGATAAGCAGAATGTGTTAGCAAAAATGGCACCAACTTTATGGGACGACTGGGTTTTGTTGGGTCAGTGGTAGATCAACAAGGATATTCTATGCAATTTTGTTCTCCTTTTCAGTGTGTGGTAACTGTAATTGGCTCAGATATGGTCTCAGTTTAAAAGGATATTTCTATTTCATGTGTATATTCTCTTAATTTCTATGTTAGTTCCTACTATTGCAAGGTAGCAGTAGCCACTGACACACACCAGTAGGACACACACTTGAGCCTTTAAACCAGGGATCCAAAACATTTTATGTCACATGAAATGCCAGTTTGCCTTCCCTTTTGTGATCTAAAAACTGTGACAGTTTTAAATTAGCTAGAATAGATCAGTACAAAGATTAATTCACTTTAATTGAAGATAGGGTTTGTGTATTCACTTGGATATAATACATACATTTATACAGAGTGTTTCCTGCTTCTCTGATGTTTTCTGACTTAGTAATGCTAATCAGTGATTTTACTCTTTCAGAACCTTTCCATCTACTGTTCAAAATCCAAATTAAAATAAAGGTGCTAAACTGTGTAGTTGAGAGAAAATCTTGACAGTGTGAGAGACAAAAACTCTAGAAGCCTTATAACCAGTGAGCAGATAAGCAAATTTAAAATGTTTTAATAAAAATCTGCTGAGTATTGAATGTGTTTTTCTGTTGAGGGCCTCCTCAAAGTGTTTTTTGATAGCTTAGGATTGCCAGTACTGGATGCGGTAGCTCTTAGGTGGGTTATTGCACATTACAAAATGGTTGAAGTCTAATTTCATATAAAATTTTGCCAAAGCCAGGGGATTTTACCATGTGTACTTCAGAAACTGCAGTGTCTGCATAGTCTTGGCTGGACAAAGGAAAATTAATTGTATGAAGGGATTTCTGGAGACCTTGCTGTCTCTCTGTGGAGGATGGAAGAGTAATATTTCTTAAATGTCCTTTTTTTTTTTTAAACACTTTATTTTATGAAGCAGTTTCTGAAATATTTTATTTGAGGAAAAAGAATGCAAAAATCTGGCAACAATTAAATGAATCAGAGAGTCTACTTCAACACATATCTTCTCATTTATTGGATCTACTTTAAACACTCTCTTTTCTTGCAGAGGAATTTTTTCAGGAGAGATTTATCTGTAAACATTGCCCAGATACATGAATTGTGTGATTATAACCACTGATAGGTTTTGTTTGTGACTTGTCTGTGATTCTGTGGAATGTAGGCATTTTCCTGAAAAAGACCAATTGTTATGCTTAGGTGCCAACTCTCTGCGATGCAATGCAAAGCTTTTCAATGGCAAACTGTAACTGAGCTGTCAGATGATAATAAAAACATTAAAGTGCATTGAAGACTGGGGAGGAAAAGCCTTTCCTTTCCCACTTGACATGTTCTGAAATGCGGTTGGCGAAGTCATTCAGGTCTGAGCATTCATGCATGCACACTGAGCTCAGGATTCATGGCTAATTCCACTTTCCACCTCCCCCACAGCCTGGGCTCTCCCTTGTGTTTGTGGAGTTTGACATCAGTTCATAGCCACAATAATGCTCAGTGCCCCCAGGCTGCAGATGCAGCTGCGTGGCAAATATATTTGAGTTACTCAGCAGAAGTGGAGAAGAGGACAGGAGCATCAGTGCTGTGCTGGGGGTGGCAGCTCAGAGGCATTGCTTAGCCTCATCTTCAAAGGAGCCCATCAGTGAAGAGTCTGATGCTTTTCAAAACTGGCACCCAGTCCACAGGCACTAATGATGACCATAAGTGCAGAATGAAGCTGATAGGAAGGTCTTAATGAAAGATCTGTGCCTTTTTCTAGCCAAATCTTGTTTCACAGCCACTCTAAATTATTTATTTTCTCTTTCTTTGTAGAAATCTGGTGCTAATTCCTAGCCAAAATAGGAAATATGGCTAAAGTACCCTGTGTTTTCTTATCCACAGCTGTCCTATTTGTCAGAAAGCATCAACTTGGCATCTGACTCACAGACTGCTCTGATCATTGAGAATCTATAACATACTGAAACACATTCATAAAATCCATACAAAGTTAAAGACAATTGTGGCAAAGATTTTAAATCAATTAAGAGATATAAGGTCTATGGTTATTTTAGCCCTTAGCATTTTTGAGGAGTTCACATTGGCTTCAAATCATAACTTTTTTCAGTAAAAACAGGCTTTCATTCCTATAATAGTAGAGCTTTCCTTAGGACACAAACCATGAAACAGAGGATTGGTATGTGGTTTTCAAAGAAGCCATAACACAGCTTTATTTCCACTCTGATGTGAGAAAAGTGTTAAACAGACTCAGAGTCAAATGCCCAAAGTCAGACCTAAAGTTAATGTAGTTCAACCTCTACCCTACACTACTGAATTTGACCTTCAAGCTGTGCTCAGAAACATCAGCTATAAATGTCCCCACAAATAAACCCCTAGCTTTGTGGAAGATTGAAAAATGCCTGATCAGGTGGGTTACAGACCACACAGCATCTCTTCAGTCATCTATTTAAAAAGGGATATTGTGTCCAGCTCTGGGCCCCTCAGTTCCAGAAGGACAGGGAACTTCTTCAAAGAGTTCAGCACAGAGCCACCAAGGTGATGAAGGGAGTGGAACATCTCCCTTATGAGGAAAGGCTGAGGGAGCTGGGGCTCTGCAGCTTGGAGAAGAGGAGAATGAGGGGTGACCTCATTAATGTTTATAAATATGTCAAGGGCAAGTGCCAGGAGGATGGAGCAAAGCTTTTCTCAGGAGTGATCAATAATAAGACAAAGGGCAATGGTTATAAACTGGAGCATAGGCAGTTCTGTATAAGTATTAGGAAGAATTTTTCCACTGTGAGGGTGACAGAGCACTGGCACAGGCTGCCCAGGGAGGTTGTGGAGTCTCCTTCCCTGGAGACATTCAAACCCCACCTGGACATGTTCCTGTGTGACCTGCTGTAGGTGACCCTGCTCTGGCAGTGGGGTTGGACTCAATGATCTTTCAAGGTCCCTTCCAACCCCTAACATTCTGTGATTCTATGATTCTATGACAGTAGTACTTACTATTCTATGAATTACACTTGAGTGAAAGTATCTCCACTCAAATCCATGAATAAGGAGATGGAAACTTTCTATATTTCTCTCAGTTTGTTTTGATTAGTTCAATGCAAGTATCTGAGATGGGATTTGTGTAATATGACTTTGGCCATCTGCAAGTTAAAGCCTCTGTAGTGGGACTGAGCTCACAGAATAGAATGTGTTGTTTGTCTGCAAGCAACATGTCAAAGCTCCCCTTACAGGCAGAGGAAACCCAGATGTTATCATCAGTGCAACCTGGAGAGTAATTCAGCTGAGCAATAACTACTTTAGAATGAATTTACATGTTCCCAAATCTTCAATGACTGTATTGACTAGGTTGCCCTTTATTCCACTGGAAGCTTAGCCTCTTGGCACGTGTGGATTTGACATATAGACACCAAAATACAGATGTTTTGGCCTGTGGGCTGGTTCCATTTGTAGCCTTATCTGGTCTTCTTGGCTTTTTCTCTAGGAAATAATGATAGATAATTTCCTCTTGAGGTTAACTCACCTTTTCTTAAAACCAGAGGTTTTGAAAGCAAAAGAAAACAAAACAACAACAAAAAAACCAAAACCAAAAAGCAGAGGTGCCATTACATGTTATAAAGGAAACAAAGGCATGGCTTAGCCTAGACAACTGATTTTCAAAAGCTACAGTTAGGTCAATTTATAATCCTAACCTAAAATATTTGTGGAAATTCAGTGCTTGAGAGCATGTAGAACTAAAAAAAAAACCACAGCCCAGTAACTGCACAGGGCTGCTCTGTTACCAGCATAAGATCCACTGTCAGCTGTCAGCTCCTCTGCTGAAATGAAGCCGAGGTTCCTACAGCGCTGTCCCCTCCTTCCAGAGAAGCCACAGGGCAATGCAAAATGCTCTGGCACGGGTCTGGCTGGTGTGCAGGACAGCTGCTGCATTGCCCCACCTCAGAGCCTGGCATGGCACCTCTTTTTTTATCCCTTGGAAAGGGCCAGGACTCCATTGCCTCCCGCTCATCCCTTGCCAGCCGCCTGCCTGGAGCGGCATTGTGTGGACAGCCCAGCAGAGCAAGCACACACCAGCAAGGCTCACCCTGGCAAAGCTGGCAGCCCTTGGCATCCAAAAACCCAGTTAATGGCACACGTGTTTTATTAGGAATTTATCAATTTTCTTTTTCTCTCTCAGAGTCTATGGTGTTTGTCTGAACCCTTTACCATGTCAGAAAGGAACAAAAAAACCCAAACTTTTACTATAATAATGTAGCTTTCTTCGGTTGTGTGCTCTCAAATCATGCATTTCATGCCCAACATTGCTATGCTGTGCTATTTCTGGCACTTTAGGCCAAGTTTGGACAAAGTTACATGTGATCTACAAGCAATAAAGGCAAAAAATAACTTTTGGTCTGTATTTGACTTCATTGGTAAATAATGTATCAAAGATTTCATGGGGATATATAAAAACCATAATAATATTTCTGACAGCAAAGAATTATACGGGGTTTTAAGCACTGTGAAAAGTACAGAAATATCCACCAGGTAAACGTTAGAAATGGGTGTTAATGCTTGCTTTGCTTTGAAAGTCATTTTGAATATTGTGAGAGTAAGTACAAAAGACAGTCCTGATATTCATCTGTTGGATATCCCTGTCATGCCAACACTGTTTAAAACCATTTCACTCAAGTGTGTTCCTTCAGAGTGGTGAAGCTACTGTTGAAGGAGAGAAAAGGATTTTGTCTTGCCCAGTTTCACACATTTTGGAGAGGTCCTCTGTCTCTCGTATCAAAACAAAGATTTACTCATTTCCTTTCATAACTAATATCGAAGGGTATCTGATAACAAATACTGAAGAAAGAGCTTTCCTTTTCATAACATGATAGGACATTACTTTTCACAACTGTATGTGAAAATCATAGTGTTACATCAGTGATGATGAAAAACAAAGACTAAGGAATTAGACTTTCAAATGCCTTTTCAAGTGATTTAAGGAATGCTTCATCTGGTTTCCTCATTAAATGTACCAGTTTTTCTTTTTGTATTCTGGGTCATTCATAACTTTTGCCAGTTATTCATATTTCTTTTGTATGGATCTTGTGAGATGCAGCTTTACTGAACTTTTAAAATGGGACAGCTTTAAAAAATGGCCAAATTCATCCCATTCCCACTTTGTGCAGCCATGTTTTACTCGGATACTTCTGTCTGTTTTGCACTTTTCTTTCATGTCTGCTCCTCCACAGGTGACAGGGACAGTAGGAGGACAAATGTAGGCTGGGCTGCCTCAGAGAAGTCCTATGAGACAGAGCAGGGAATTAAGGGATACTAATGCCTTGTCTGTGGAAATTATTTCCCTGTTGTTGCCATCTATGGAGCCTGACCTCTCCTCTTGGGTCGTCAGTGCTTATACCAAACCCCAGAGCTAGGTAATTATTTACCATTTCTTCCTCTGCCCCAGTAACAAGAATAAAAGTCCTGTGAAACTGGCTTCTGTGGTGTGTAGCCATGCCATGGTGTGCCCAGTGACCCCTCACTCTTTCTAGCCTGAAAAATACCCCTTCTGTCCTTGTGCTTTCAAGAGCACAAGTGTGATCCAACCTGTTCCACCCTGAGTACAGAAAAGCTTGTGAAATACTACTTGGTGTTGAATTCCAGTGGGAGACACTTCAGATGTGAGTGAAGGCTATCTCACTGCTGTGTGAAAAGTGCTCTTCAAGGACTTGCCAGGAATTGGCCTCTTATTGCCAAGTTTTCCTTCACTCTTTTGAGGGGCAATGTGCACATTTCTACCCTTCGCTAGGCAACTTGCAGCTGAGCCATGGGAAGCAGGAATATTTCAATGAACACTTGGATTTTTCTTCAGGTCGTTTAAACGGGATGAAGGTCTGGAGCACAGGAAAAAGCAGCTTTCTATTGATGATGGCAATGATGAGCCAGTTCCACAGATGAGCTCAGCGTGGAGCTGGAGCAAAAGGTCCTGCCTGCTCATCAGGCTGAAGGTGCAAGGCATTAAAGAGGATTAAACCAGCACAGTTTCTGCCAGCCTAATCCACTTGGCACCAATGAGCTGTAGGGAGGCCTGGATGCTTTGTGCTTATGGCATTTATTAGGAGGCTTAAAAAAAAGTAGTCAGTTTAGTTGCCATGGAGGCTTGTGGTGGTAATTGCTTTTTGTGATCCTTCCTTTCCCTCTTCATTTTTTTGTAATTGTTTATTAGAAACTGTTCTCCACTCTGCTTTAATGCTCTCAACACATGGGAAGCCTTTATTGCACAGTGAAAAATCAGAGCTTTAGGGCAGTACAAGGGCTCGTGAATCTGCCTGTGTATGGTCAGAGCAGTGCTGCAGCAGTGTGTTTGCTCTGATTCTGCTAAGGCAGGTCCAGCTTTGTTAGGCTGTTAGGCTTTGTTAGTTTTGTTCACTCCATGAAATTATCTGAGGCTGAGATTGGAACCCCAAACCCTTCTCCAGAAAACAGCAGGATGCTAGAAACTCAGGGAGGAAATTTTCAGTGGTGGTAAATATCTTATACAGAGGAGGGAGCATAAAAAAAAAAAAATCATGTTTTCTACAGCGAATTTTTTCCTGATAGAGACATTGTCTGTCCTGAATGTGGATGATCCATTTCAGATGGCTTCTGATCCCAGTCACATGCTGGAGACAATAATGAAAGGCTGCTTGTGTCTAAAGGAAAAAAAACCAAAACCAAGAACACCATTATCCTATATAATAATCTATGGGTAGAGACAACCTGGAAAAGGTCCAGAGGAGGAGCATAACTCGAGGTGTTCTTATTTACCAGGGGAAGAATTATCCCTGTCCACTGACTGAAACAAGTGCAGAGAATTTACCTTGCAGTCACCAGTAAGGATACACTCAGCAGTGTCTCCAGGGAGAATGTAAAAGTAGGATTTTTTCACCTGCAATTAGCTGTGAAAAGTATGTAGTGGTCTTACTATTGAACAGCAGTTGTCTGCAAGCAAAAGGATTAATTTTTTTTTGAGCACTGAATATTTGGTTGTCATTTCTTTTCTACTTCGGTGCGTAAACCCAAAAAGTGTCTGTCCCAGTTTTCTTTCAGCAAGTGCAGCTACTTACAAGAGACTTAGCTGAAAGCCAAAATACAAGACAGAAAATTATCCTTATCCTGGCCCAAACCAGGAGAGTGTCATAGTTCAAACTGACTCCAGCACATATGACATGTGTATTATTCCTTTAATGAAGCTGTTGCAAAGAACCAAAATTGCAGTGCCAACAAGGACGAGCCTGGAGCTTTTTCAGGTAATTTTGTAAGTTAATGTAATGGTGGTACTTAAGACCGTTCCTCTTTTCATTTTTACTTTTGATCTTCTCTGTCTGAATAGAGTTTTCCAATTAAGTTTTTGAAAGGTGTAACATAAAACCAACACATTACTCCTTTGGAACAATAAAGCTAGTAAAATAAAGCACTGGTTATATTTATTTGTAAGCTGAACAGAAAAGAGAAAGACAACATAAAAAAAAAAACAAAACAAAACAAAACAAAAAACCCAACACTAAACAAGCAAAACCCAGAGGCAGGGTTTTTTTAGAGGTAAAACCATTTGAAAGGCTTTCATTTTTCTTTGCTTTTGGCGTAACCACTGTGGATGTGAAGATAAGAGATCATTAGACATACATCAGGATGTGGCATAAGGGCTGCTCTTCTGTAGCACATCAAGCATGCAATAACCCAACCAAAATTCCCACAGAGGTTAAACAATAGCCTCCTGTTTGTAGCTGCCTCCGGTTCATTTAGTAGAAAATGTATAACCCAAGTTTTATCAGATTCAGCTATAAAGGCAAGGTGCTCAATATTTCCTGTGCTAAGTGGAGTTCTTTGATCCATTATCCTACTAATTACCAACGGGGTTGACCTCTTCCTGGATTTAACTGTTCTTGGCCATTTTTTTCTGGCTCCCTGTATTTGCTTAATTAGACACAGCCCCGAATGCTCCCACGGTTCAAGCCATCTTGAAGCACTTCAGCTTGTTTGTGTGGATCCTGCACCCTCTGAGTAGAGAGAGTCAGACTTGCTCAAGGACTAAATTCAAAGGCTGGGGAAGTCAAGGGGAGGCTTGAACTCAAATGGCCAGACCCTCACACAGTAAACAAAACTCAGCATGAGCCAACGGGGTGTAAATGGAGCCAGGCCAACTTGTACAAACAGGGAATTTGGCCCAAAAGTTTACCTTCTACTCTTCAATCCATACTCACATGTTTGTGCAATGTATGTAAGAAAGACTGGATCCAGTTCTGTGTGAGAACTGTGTGCATGACACACCAAGGACAAAAAAGTTTCACTGGCTTTGAAAAGGTTTCCCTGCATTTGCATGATACATGTCTGAAATTTTCTAAGAGCCCTTCTTTTTCCTTTTCAGAATATTTACTGCTGTTTTAAAATTTTTTTTATACACTTATAGACAGCTGATCTGCAGCCCTAGCCCCAGAGATTATGCCTGTTTCACTTCTGACAGATATTTGTCTACTTTACTTCTAAAACCATGATAGAGACCCTCCTTCTCCTTTACCACTCTATTTCTGTGCTTCCTTATGCTGTTTTAGCCCCCCCGACATGTGTCTGCAATACAGACCCATCAACTGCTATCTTCCCATTGCATACTGAGAATGATTTATTCTTTTTTTTGTGATATCCTGTTACATGTTTGAAAATGCTTACCATGGCTTCTTATATTCTTTGATTCCTAGACTAAACAAACTACTTTAAGTCATCTTTGTTTCTACCTAAACTAGGCGTGTGGAGGACAAATTTTTAGCAGCTCAGTGGAGCAGAGCTTGGGCTGGACTGAGTCACTTCATGGGGAAAACTCTGCAGGCAGTGATCCTTTTAATGCTCACCCACACTGAAGGACCAGAGATAGAATCAGGATGTTTCTTCGATGGAGGATGCATCCATGCAGATCAGTCCTGCCATCAGGAATTGGATAGATTGGGTCATATTTCACCTTAATCTCACAGATGGACTGTGAGAAATTCTTCTCCAATTACATTCTGGAAGAGAAGATTTGAGATAGACCTCTTATGGCTAAATCTAACTTTTACAGGTGTTGGAAAGGGAAGCAGAAGGCAGGGAATGGAAAAGGAGGGGAGAAAAAGAAAATACCTTTTCTGAATTTTATTTTCTATATGGTTATCTCTTTGATCTGTTTAAACATGCTTAAGATGTGTATTTTCCTTTTAGAATGAGGCACAGGCTACATGTCACAGAACATGTTTTTTTCTTTCATTAAAGATAACATTATTTTTCACTAAAGAGTTTCTTGGTGCTTGCAAAATTAGGTGTGAGTATTCAGACCATGTATTTATCCCAGTTTTGTGTGTGAACTTACACTAGAGAAAAACCTTTCTCAAAGCCTGGAATATATCGATGTTGTTTGAGAAAGACACATTGCTGAGGGTTAAAAATGTAGTGTTTTAATATCTTCAAAGTACTCTTCTGGTTAATTGTGTCTCAGCCATATCTCAAACTGGAAGCATGGGAAGTGCATAGTAGGCCTCAGTCAGGTTTCGGATGTTTTTTCCTCTGACTGTGGTGCAGAAATTATTTCAAATGTATTATTCAGTTTTCATTTTTTAGGGAACGTGGTTTTTCATCATGCAGTAGCTATTTCTTTAGAAAACTACACCTCCTTTTGTGAGTTTTGCAATGTCTGTAAAAAATTTCTGGTAAACAAAGATCATATCTAGGATTTTACCCCGTGACTATCAAATGTTCTGAAAGACATTCTAAGGTGTGAGATTCAGGGAGTGTCCCACTCCCACAATAAACTTCTACAGGCACATCTCTTTTCATCCATAGATCTCAGTGTTTATAAACACAAGATATTTCTTTATAGTTCTCTTTGTTCAGGTTTTCTTAACCTCCATTCAGAAATGCAGTATGTGCCATCATCCATGCATTACCAACAGTCAAATAGGCAAATTCCAAAGCCATACGTGCCAATGTAGGTATGGCCTCTGCTCTCCTGTCCCCAGAACCCTTCTTGTCCTGGGGAATTTGAATCTCAGACATTGATAGCCTTCAGAAGATTCCTAGAGTGTAGCCTGTGCTTATCATCAAACCTTTAATTAAGTGTGCTGTGGCTCATGGAACAGCTACAGATGTCTTACTGTGGCTTTGTGGGTCACAGGCACACCCTGAAATCACTGAGCCAGATGGCATTTTCCTCTGCTAGTCATGAGCTGATGAAAACTAGTTGGCTTTACTTCTAAAAGCAAAGAGGGAAAAAAAAAAAAAACACCAACCAACAGTTTTGCACTTTGAAAGCACAGTCCACCCAGAGTGTGTCATTAACACTTCAGCCAGCTTAAGGAAGAGGTGAATCTTTTACTCTTTCATGCATAAGAAAACTAATATATGGAGAGATGAAAAAGCTGGTAACTGGGTCCAGGCTACTCACAGGAGTAGTGGCACTGCCAAACTGGAGCCAGAGTTTCTGCTACTCTATCTCACTGAAACAAATGTAAAGCTGAAAAACATCTGAATACTTTTGTTTTTTACTTGATGGGAATTTCTTTCAAAAATAATAAATCGTAGTTTACTGGTACAAAATTTTCACAGAGAATAATTATAATAGTAACAGACCTTAGGGTCACCTATATTCTTGGCAGTATTTTTGTGTCACTTTCATTTATCTTTTAATTTATTCTGAGTTGTAATTCTCAAAATAGCATAAGAGAAAAAACTCATTAGGTTCTCTACTGAGGTGAAAGCATTTGGGCAGCTGCGTTAATTTTTCTTTTACTGATAGCAGTTTAACTTTTCTATGTAGTTCAGTGGGGGTGAAATAATAAAATACTCATGGTATGAGTTGGTATTCAGATTAAGAATTTAAGTATAGGTGTAACTAATCCTGCCCTAATTAAGGAAATGCCTTGAAACTACTACATTCAGATGTTTCAAAGTGCTGCTCTTACACAGAAAACACTGTTGCTTTACAAAGAGTATACAAGAAAAAAAGTGATTGTATGCTTGAAGGTCTCCACTGCAGAAGGAATCTGTTCAAGATTCAATACGTAACAATTTTTTTGTTTCAGAAGATATGATGAGAGCTTCTAATACTGGAAAAACTATTACAAACGTCCTTTTTAAAAATAAAAATAATGTAAACATAGAATATAAGGTTGGAAGGGACCTTAAGGATCATCTGGTCCTGAAAAATAAAGAAATTGAAATAAAAATAAAATAATAAAAACAGGATTCTCCTTTCCTGCTTGCCAAGGAATCTAGCTGATGAAGAACTGGAGTAGCTATTTTGAAACAGCTTTGAAAAAAAAGTTAATATTGTTAGTAATATTGGAATGTATCAAGTTTTTTCTGTTGATTAGAATGTTGCAGTCAGTGCCCAAGATCAGGTTAGGAAAAGACCCAGTGATTAAAATGTAGGAACAGAGGTAGCACATGTAAGAAGTGGAATTACCTTCCCAGAGGCAAAGATAACTGAGGACCAAGTTACCTCAAGCCTTTACAGGACACAGTTCTAACAAATGCACAGACATCTGTATTTGCATCAAGTGCATGCAAGTCAGAGAGAAGAATAGTCCAATTTACTTTGTTATTGTGAAATTTTTTTTTGTTTATTTTGGATGATTTTTTAGCATCTATCTATCATGGCACTATGAAGGATTTCAAGCAACAAGGAAACTTTTGAAGGTCCTTACACTGCTAATATTAAACCATCTTCAGATTTTTCAAACTATAGAGATTACAGTCTCCTAATTGCAAATTCCTAGAGCTGATAATGGCAAATGCTGAGTGAGAGCTCTTCAGGACAGATAAGGAGGCACTGAGCTAAGAGTCAGCCAGTGAAAGTGAGCACTGCTCAGTTATTTTCATCTGTGAAAACAGTAAAGCTACAATGGTTAACACTACTCAGAGTTAAGAGAGAACATGAACTGAATGAATGAAATGTAGGAGAGAGGGAAAAATGTTTACTTTTATTTGACATCCTAAAAATTAGACTTGGAAAAGTAAGGAAAAAAACGCCAAACAACAAACCAAACTGACCCCCCTCCTCCCAACCAGCTAGCCTCAGGAAGAAAGTGGAACACAGCTTAGAAAGAGAAATGGAAATGCAGAAATGGGGGGAAAGAAAAATTATAGGTATGAACATATATTAGAATCTAGATATTGTGGAAATATGCCAAGAGAAGCAAAACCTTGTAAGTATAAAGAGTTTGTGAATGTACTCATGAACAATAAGAAGACTTTGAATTATTTTTAATTATAAGAGTAGGGTTTAGGGTTTTTTCCTTCAATGGAAAGTGTGACATTATCAGTAAGAGAGAAACAGCAGTTCTGCTTGGAATATGTAAGTTTATGTCATCTAGGTAAAGCAGTCCTGGACAGGCTTGCTCAGAGCTTTCCTTGGCCCTGAGGAGAGAGAGTATTAAAAATGATAGATACTACTTCATCTAACCAGTAGGACTTGCATTAGTTTATCAATTATAACATTTGAAAAGTGATGTTTCAGACATATGTATTATTCTACATGGTAAAAGATCTTATCTACACTTGCATGATCAAAGCATTTAAGGACATAATTATTATTCCCAAATAAAATAGATGCCTACAATTCACACAAAAGTAGTTCAAACAAAGTAGAGGCTGGAAATATGGTAAGGATTTTTTAATTTCTTTACTGATACTAGAATTTTCCATTTCACTCTAAGACTTGCATGAAACAGTGTATTTTTTAAGTTTTTTTTTTTTAATCATGTAGTTAAGAGAAAAGACCTCTCCAGCCTTGATGGCTAATGACTGAGCATTTAAAAGATAGAAAATGAAGGCAATAATGTGATGTAACAACTCCACACCACATAAACTGGGAAATCCTTGCTCTCTAAATTCTTTCTGCAGGACTGCAGAGCTACTTCATTCATCCTATTATTTGCATCACTTTTTCAGTTCAGGCTTGAGTAAAGTGTTGCAATGAAGACTGGACACCTGTGTATGATGCCAAATAGACTCAGCATCACACAGGGAGTATATTATTGTGAAGTAGCTGCATCTAATCTTTGATTTTTTAAGAATTTATAACCATAGAACTATCTAACAACTGTAAATGCAACATTAAAATGAGAAGACGTGTAATTGCATTTGATCTCACAATGTTGTTCATAGAAGCTCTCGAAATTGCTGAATTTTATATTACTTTATTTTAGTAAATAAAAAGTGGTAAAATCACATTTAAAAAAAAAATGGTAAGCTTTAGGTTCATTATTTTTACCTATTATGTTTGGTATGTGAACATATTTGCTAAGAAGTAGTAGGACCAGTAGCTAAGTTGCACTGCTTAAAGAAGAATTTCCCTGAAGCATTGCTCTGGCCTTGGAAACAGGGTTGTTCAGAGGATACCACAGGTATGGCTGCACTTCCCCTCTGAGCATCTCACAGCCTGGAAACAGAGCTGCCACTAGAGGAGCATAGAGCTCAGACGACTGAACCTCCTTTCATCTCCCCCTTAACCAGCTTCTTTCCAGAGAGGGAGGGAAGGTGCTTAATATTGTCTAGATGCTAATTTCTAGACAGCTAAAAATGGACCAGGTGGCCCTGCCTTCTATCTATAGATGCACCTGAACATAGTGGGGAGCTTCCATCCTTCTCTTCCATCAACAATGTGTGCAATTGCACATCCATAAAATCTTGGTTCAGTGATGTCTTTTGAAAGCCCTGGGATATCACTGCTTCTGTGGGACCATGTTTGAGATAACACACATGGCATTAATCTGACTGATTAAGGGTGTCTCTATCTGATGCACTTAAATTCCTAATGTGGTCAGTGGAGACGTAGATATTAAAATGAGGTTCACCTACCCAAATGTAGATTTCTGCTCTAAGAGGAAATTAATCTCGCCTCCATCTTCGTTAATAAACTGAATTTCATCTGACCATCAAAGGAGCTTGCACAACTGGTTTGGATGGGGCTATTTGTGCTGCAGAAGTCCACATCTGAACAGGACTGATCAAACCCTTATGTATTAATGCCTTTACTTTTACTACTTTGCTCATAAGAACATCCACAAGAAGAGGAACGTTTTCTATACCATAAAGCCACTTCATTTCTGAGTGCCAGTTAACTGTTTCCAGATTTCCAGGTAACTGAATAATTTGTTGATGTAAACAGGGAAAAACTTCTGGGACAGGATTATTTCATTTGGAGATTAAATTAAGGAAGTCCAGAAATGTAGCAAGTAAACATAATTTCAAGTTTTATTGAAAGACAAAGATTCAGTTTCTCAAAGTGTTAATTCCCATTCCTGAGATCCTCAGCCTCAGTAGTCTAGACTAAAAGCTACCCACAGTCCAGTTATACCAAACTACTAAATCAAATTTTCTTCAATGGCTTAGAAACTTTGGATAGGAGTGACATTCTCCTGCCTAGGAAATTTGGCCTCCCAATTTATGACTTTGTTAAATATTTAGTAATGAATTAACAACACAAAACACCACACTAAAACATTTCATTTGAGATCAGAGACCAGAAAGTTTATTTGAGCCTGTAGTCCTGTCTGACAAGATTTGTAGCATACATTTATAAAGACAGTTGATATATTCACAAAGATACAAAAAATATTCCCCCTCACACATAGATTAAAATGCATCCCATTCATCTTACGATGCATTTTAAACTCTGCTCTTTTCAGAAATATGCCAAAACATGCTTAACATGACCCACTAGAAAACCAGACATAAAGAAAGTAAAAAAGGAGAAGTTTTGTTTGCCATTCCTTTCAGAAAGTGACTTTGAGGAGTTTGAAGAGTACATTTTAAGTACTGAAACATATGTATCAAAGATGGCAGTAGCAGCTTGGAGTTATTGCATTCAACCAAGGATAAATTTGAAGGAAATGGAAAGAAGAGAAACAGCTGAAACAGAGAGATCGCTCAGGATGTAAACATTTTATTTATTTCCCCTTGTTATCCTGGATGAATTTTGTATTGGCCTGTATGCCAGGATGTTCTGTAGGAGTAAGGGCAGCCTTCAACGTGGACCAGAGAGGGGCTGGCTGCACCTCTGTCCCACTGGTTAGGGGAACAAGTAAGCCATCTTTCCTGGGGTTTTGGGGCAGGTGGCAAGATCAGCAGAGGTTACAGCTCTTCTGCTAAAATAATCTTCATCTTTGGCATTTACTTACTTATGAAAGTTTGACTTTGCAGATTTATTTGTCTATTAAGCTATCAGAAGGAGTAAAGAGAGGAGGGAGGGAATGTTAATGGAAAAACTTGGGATTTTAAAAAAGGAAACTGACTCCCTTCAGGAAATCCATTATGTAGCATTGTAGTGACCCGTATGATTCATCACCAGAGTTTAGCTTTTCGGATCCTTTTGAGTTAATAGTAGCACATTTGTCAACTTCTGCATAAATCAAGAGGAAGGAGGAAAGAGACATTTTGCTAGAAGCATTTAAAGCTGACAGCAGAGGAATCTTGAATCAGTTCCAGACTCCATTTGCTAGAGACCCTTCTGACCACATCCATATTTTGATCCACTATCTCCCTTGGCCAGACAGGATGAAAAATTTCAGTTTTTATTCTATGACCTGCAGGCAATACTTGCTCTCCTCTATACTTGCTTTTTCTACTTCAGTCACTTTGCTGCTTCTTTTCAGCTAAGAACAAAAGAGAGACAGACTTTTCATGACTCTGATGCCACAAGGCCCCTTAGCAGCCAGGGAGTAATTGGTAGAGTAAGCCAGCCTCACAGTCTCTAACAAAATCAATTTCCCCACCCTGCTGCATCCTGTCTCATGTGCAAGTTCAATGCTTCTTCAGACAATCTTCAGAAAAGTTCTCACTCAGCTTCTACCAGGGGCTGAGGGAACCTTAAGGGCTCTTTCTTGCCCTGTCCAATACAGGGGACCTCCAGCACTGGACTCTCTGGCCAGTGCCCCAGGAGATACATTTCCTGAGCCATGTTTTAGGTGTATCTGTCTCTGGTCTTTAACATGGATGAAGCTTGCACCTATGTTATATGTAGCTTGTCTCCCGGATGGCCCCATAATACATATGGCGCAGCTTTTCTCATGGCATTGACGAAGACCAAATCAATGAAGTTAAGATCTGAATTGCTGTTCATACATGATGGTTGCTCAACAGCTCAAAAGACACTGACTCCCTGAACAGGCATGGACAGAAATCACTGCAATGGTGAAGACAGAACCTGCCTTGGCTTACCTATAGGAATTTGTCTGAAAATAAATTGGATTCATTTTTATCAAACTTTAGCATTCTAAAAACTTAAATTTCCCATCTAAGCGAGATTCACAGTTTCCTGTAGAGATAATAAACTACTGATACTTTGGATAAGCAGTCAACCCCAATCTAAGATAAGCATTTTAAAAAGGTGGAAGGAATTGCCCACTGGAGGTATGAATCCTCTGTCATTAAGCAGCAAGAGGTTAGGTTTATTACATTCTTAATTTAATCACCTCAAGTAAATGGCTAACTTTTAGTGGAATAAATCCTGACCAGAGCATGCTGGTGTATAGCAAAGAATAATGTGGACATGCTAGCTTAAATCCACAAGTGTTTTACTCCACCAAGGCAAAATAAAGCTTGCTAACCTGCCTAATAACATTCAGGACAGTGATCATGAAGAGACTGCCTTGGTATATCAGCTCTTCAGTTTGCTTTTCTTGCAAGTAACTCTTCTTCTGCTGCATGCTTTACATAAACCCTAAGAACTCTGATACCCTCCAAACACCTTTGTCGTGCCAGGAATGGGATAAACCAAACTGATGCTGATGCTGTTCTTGAAAGTACAACTCATGTGTGGGTAATGGTGCCACACATCGGAAAGCCTCTGACAGTTCCACTACTCAGCACATGGTGAATTGGATCTCTGATTTCCTTTGGGACACTGGTCCACTACAGTTCTGTGTCAAATGAAATGCATGTAAATTGGATTGCTCCAAGGTTAGAGTTTCTGAATTTTGGGATATAATTAGCATGCAAATACACTCTGACTACAATTAGTTACAAACACTCATGAAAATGAAAGTACTTGATAATATATATATATAATTGATAAAATTAATTTATTAAAAAAATAGGGAGATGATAAAAGTACATATATAAAAAGAAAAATTAAAATACCTGGCAAACTACAAAAGACTAATGTATTTGTTTAAAATGAAAAGCTTTTCAAATGCTGAAGCTATATTTCCTGAGAATAATAAATGAAGTATTTTAGAGATGACAAAAAGCCTTTTGATGTCTTTTTAAGACACACAGGATCACAATTAGATGACCTGTTTGTTCCCTTTCCAAATGGACTGAAAAACTCTGAAAGCCTATCTCAGTTCACAGTTGTCATTATCACTGGATACTTGTGTGTGTGCAGGTGGAAATGTCAACATGTTTAGGGCTGGTTTCAAGCCTTTATGTGTGTGCATAGGAAAAAGAACAGAGCTTCACTCTTCTGTAAAGGCACTGCTAAGGTTATCAGTCCTTCCACTTGTTCTGGTACCTATAAATAGACCATAATTTTTAGTTACTGTACAATCCCAACTATTAAAAGACTTCTGAAGAAGGGAGTTGGGAGTAATAGCATGGGCAGGAACATCCAAACCATTTTGCACTAAAATATGTGTTACTAATGCTTATGCTATCAAATGACATATGAAAATAAAGCTCTGTTATTTTTTTTTGGCCTGCAAATGTGAAAGAAAGTGCAAGCCCTCAGTGACCAACTATAATAGCTGTACTATAATACAATGTTCTATTTAAAACAAAAATTTTCACCCAAACCAGGCACAACAATATACTTTTCACTGTAACTGCTATTCTTGGGCCCTCTGCTGGCAAGAGTCTTTCTAAAATAGATATTTTTAACTTAATACAAAAAAAGTGCAGTAGAAAGAATCTGAGTATGCAAACAGTAATTTAGGATTTAAATAATAATCTCATAGTATCTACACTGCAATCCTTTCCCAGGAAAATACTTACTATCTTTTAGTTTCCTCAGCCATTCCTTGTCACTGTTGTTAGGGTTTTTTTTCCTCTCTCTTTTTCACCTTCTGATGTAAAGAACTTTAAACTTTTCGTAGCCAAGACTAAGGGAAATGTGAGCTGTTAAAGTCTGAGGTGCCAAACCCTCTACCCACTCACCTGCCCTGCTCTTTCTCACTCCATCTCCTCCTCTTTGCTCAGCTCGGGCAGACCTGAGGTTCTTGTTCCTTGAGAGCAGCAGCAGAAGGCAGGACACACACATCCCTACTGGGTAGCCTCTCCTCACCTCATTTTTTCCTTCTTGCAGCTCTGAAGAAATGACTTTCTTTAGACAATGCTCAGACCTGTGTTTTACAATCCTTGTTTGGCAGCCTTCAGAAGCCCCATACACATTTGCTGAGCATGCATCTTGTGTTATTTCTCAAAAGATCATGATCCAGTCAAACCTGAATGAGTTATTTCAACCCTATCCAGCTGTTTCTAATAAAGCGTCAAAAAACTTCAGCCATTCCTATCATTACGAAATCTAAGATCCTTCTGAAATTACTTACAATAATTCTACACTATTTCTCTGATCTTCATAAGGCCCAAGCAGGCTTATCCTAAAAATGAAGAGTGAATTCCACCTTATAGCCTTGGGAGTGCTTGCCATGTGAGAAAGGCTCCTTCATGTCCTGCTGGCATGGAAGCTCAGGCATCTGACCCCACAGATCAGGCTGGAGCTGGACTGAGGGTGGAAATGCCTGTAATGCTCATTTCTCTGCTTCTTTCAGTTGGTAATCTGTGCACCAGTTATTTATTTCACTCTGCTACAGGCATAGCAAAGTAGCTGAAACACACAGTGGTGCAAGAGTAAAGGACAGAAAGAAAGGTAAAAACCTGAGAATAACAAGTACTTGTGGCAAGTCAGACACCAGGAAAAGGAGAAAGAGGCACAGGGCAAGGTAGCAGCTGAGCTATTTCTTTGCTTCAGTGGTGAAGGGGGAGTCCTTAGTGCATTTTTTGTAATAAACTCAGGCAGGAGGGATCAAGTGATAGTAGCAAATGTAGCAGACTCCTGAATCTAATAGTAGTGAAGAAGAGGAGTTTAATCCCTGTCCTGAGCTTTGCTAATGAGCGTTTGCCACCTGAGAAGGTTGGCACGTGTGTGTTTAGGAGGGGCTTGCTAATAGTTCATTTATAAATTGATACAGGAAAGGAGGACCCTTTTGAGTCCCCTTCTCTGGAGATTGGGTGTCTCATGATGTCTCAGATACTGCATGGCACCTAAGATAGTTCTAAATATCTATGCCCAGGCACTTGAATCACTCTAACCAAATAGTCAAGGAGAGAGGGGACATGGAGCCAGAATATGGAGTGCTGAACAGCTTGTTTTCCATCATTTTTACTTTCTTTTTTAAGGTGAACTATTTTTTATACCAACATTTACAGAGAGGTCATATATAACCAGCACAACATGCTACACAAGTACTCTCAACATCTAAGAAACAGATTCACTCCTGAGGGATCACTGAGGGTGGTCTGATCAGCCTCAGGTATTACCATTCACACTGTCTGACTGCTTGTTAGGGCAGAATTTATTGCTTGAAGTAAAAGTAGATCAAATTGGCAGAGTTGGGGATGTTTTTTGTGGTTTTTTTTGTTTGGTCGGTTGGGTTTTTTTCGGCTGGGTTGGAAGGGACCTCAGAGATCATCAAGTCCAACCCTTGACCCACTACCGCTGCGGTTACCAGCCCATGGCACTGAGTGCCACATCCAGTCTCTTTTTAAATATCTCCAGGGATGGAGAATCCACTTCTTCCCTGGGCAGCCCATTCCAATGTCTGACATGTGTGCCTTTGGGTGAAAGGGAAAAGAGGCAAGAATTTAAATCAGTTTTCTCCTGAGCCCTGTAGGCTACTGATCATGCTGGCTACAGCTTACATGATTTTTCTAGCAAGGGGGAATCCCTTTGCTCAAAATCAAGGCAAAAGGAGGAGCTGATTATCACATTAGGGTTCAGCAAAGAAGATACTCTATTTCAGGCATCACTTCTTTCCTGAACACATTCTTTTCTTCAGCTATGGAACCAAGATGAACTGCATCAGCCATCTTCTTCTCTGAGGGCACTAAAATAATCAGCCTTGTGACTTGAGTACATGACTGTTGAGGCGGGTGAGCAACAAGGCAAAAAAGCTCAACACTGAATTTATGACTTTTGGCCATATATTGGGCAAATTTTGGATGCTTTACAGGAAAATCAGGCAGTAAAGCCCTGGAATGATTCTAGGACAGTCTACAACCCCTCGAGGCAAAAAGCAGGATGTCATTGTTTAGTTGGCATGTAATGCAAGAGTTTAGCAAGGTTTGCTAAGATATGCATCTGAGAGATTTAAACAGCATTTCTGCTATAAGCTTGAGCCACATATTTGCACTGAAGCTCAGCAAGATTAGGAAACCTTTGTTTACTTTTCTACTTCAGGTGTTGTTTTTTTTTCAGTGGGAAATACTAATACAGATAAATGTATTTAGAATTTGAAGGAAAAAATAATAATAGCTAGATTCATTGCTTGCTAATGAATCTAACTCCATGTGTGTAGTAGTCCCTGTATAACTACTGCTTATAAAAGTAATGTTCTATATAGAATGGAGTTATTTTTTCTGTACTTTCTTTTTCATCTTTTTGCCATTTTTCTTTTATTTTATTTTCTTTCTCTGCAAAAGCCCTTTATTAATCCAAGGGACCTGCTTAAAGCCACTCACACTTCTGAACAGAGAACCAGATTGCTAATTGTATGGTTAATCCTGCTTAGAAAATAATGAGGTGGTATGAAATATAGCAAATGGGAAAATGTACCAATAACTAGAAACAGCAGGAAAAAAAAACAGCAAAACAGTTTAGCTAGTGGTAACAGATGTATTCTGACTTCTGCAAGGTCCACTTAGAGGCCAACACTGAACTTTCATGCCCACATGCAAGGTCAGAATATTATGGAAGGAGTCGTTCCCAAAGCAGCACATGTTCTATTAACTCTCTTATTTTCAGATGGATTGATGATTTTAAAAGTGAGTGATGGAAAAGAGCATTCTTTTTGTCTTAGCTTTAGGGTTTTTTTGCTTTTTGATTTTTTTTAATTATAATTTGGTTTGTTTGAGGTAAGTTTTTATTTGTTTTGGTTTTTTTTTTGTTTCTGTTTTTGTAAAGAAATGTCCTTTAAAAGTTTATGGTAGAAATACATATATGTTTTAGCAGAGGGAACCTTCTGAATTGCTACAGTCTCTTCTGTGCCATGTCAGGGGGATCTGTTCCCATCAAAGAGAATTTAACTGACATCTCAGCCTTTACACTGTATCATTAAAGATCTTCTGGGATTTAGCTTGTCCTTCCTTGAGTGCACCATGTGTGCATGGTTGCTCGAAGGCAGAGCAAGGGGTTTTGATCTTCACTGTCTCTATTTATGATTGACTAGCAGAGATTGCATGGCCTCCCCAGGCAATCTTCTTTGTTGAATTAGACAAATAGCTATGTGGTCTAGGTTGAGTTAATCCCACCCTGGGGCAGGAAGGTGGACTACTTGACCACCTGACATCCTTTTTAGTCCTGTTTTTTCCTACAGTTTTCTGATTCTTTCCTGATAAGTAGGTTGCAGGGCTCCTCGCAGTGTTAGGTGCTGGAAAAAGATGAGGGCCCAAGACTGAACCTGTAAGGGTATTTTGAAGTTGAAACTTAATTTATTTCTATAGAAACTGAGACCCTAAATACTTCTGATTGCAGACCAAGCCCCCAGACTATCATTTTATCCTAGGTGAAATAAAATACACATAAAAAGACAAAATATAACAATGTCAGGATCCCCTAACTCCCCTAAGACTCATGAGAGATCTTTTTCCTGAAATTGTGAATCCTTTGCCAATTTTATTTATTGCTTAATATCGTACCAGATCCATCAGTATAGTCTTTATGTCACAGCTGATTCACCCTTCACTGGAAATAAAAATTCAGTTATTATTAAAGGATTGATGCTGCCCAAGTTACACAAACCAGCTGTTGCATGTACTTTAAGCCATTGCTAGTACATCTCCTGTCTGGATAGATAGACTAAGTGAAATATTAGTCCCTTAAGCTTAAGCATCATAAATTCTTGCATTAAATATCTGTATCTTTTCTACTTACACCTATTAATTAATCCCTAATATTTAATGGTTTCTCCTTTCTGCAGATTTTGAACCTAAATCATTTCAATAATCCTTTCTACCTACTGGCAAATTATTTCACAGGAAATATTGATCTTTAGGACTTTTTCATTCATGATTTCAAACTATATTTACTTTTATTAAGTAAGCCTTCCTTTTACCTAATAAACTGCTTACAGTCCTCAATGATATTATATTATGTGGTTTAGCCCATGGTCCCAAAAGTTGTCAAGAGATACATAAATAATTTGTTCTTTTAGTACTTTCTGTATTTCATTTCGTATGTCCTATAACCCTACCTCTCGCTATTAGAATTGTCTTTATTTTGTTCTTGTCCTTTTGCCATGATGATGCCGTAACTTGGAAAAGATAGAGAAAAATCAGTTATCTGAGGTAAGATTGCACCACAAATTGTGCAGAGGTAGACAGTCCTTCCTGAATAGTACTTGCAAGATTTTGATGTTTATTTCATGTTCATATTTTTAAGACCTAATTTCTGAATATATTCTCCTGTTAAATATTTATGCAAAATACATGTGCAACAAAGCTTCTCCTTCTTTATTAAAAGTATATGCTTAGGGCTCAAATTTTATCTTTTCTGTAGGAGAATAAAGCAGACACATTTTCAGCACAGTAGTGGCAGTGAAATGAAACTTAAAATAATCTTATAATTATTTTGAGTAAACTAAGAAATGAATGCTTTGGATGGGCTTGAACACAGTTGCCTTTAGGTGTTCACAGTGCAGATACCTACACTCTTAAATTCTCACTGTAATTAATGAAGAAAATTGTGTCTTTTAAATTAAAGCATAATTTGATCTGTTTCAGGTTCAACTTCAGATCTAAATTAAGCAAATTCTATGAACATTTATTGCACTGCCTGTAAAAAGTGACACCAAAGAATCTCTAAAGACGGTCACCCAAACTGACTCTCAAATGTAGACATATTCAGTTAGATTAACTTGTTCTCTAATTCCCATTCTCAGAGTAAATTATCAGTACACACAGGTACAGGAAGAAGAATCAAGTCTAAAAGAGCAGAAAAAAAGGAATTGCTGAATTCAGCAACAGAGATGTTACAGCATGCTCAGCATGCTGGGATCTTAAGGGTAATGAACATGTGTGTATGCAGCATGGTTCTTAAGCCTGGATTTAGGAAGTGATTAACTGGGAAGGAAGAAGTTTGCTTTAGCACAAGATAACAAGTGTGGTATGTTATCATACATCATGATATGTTGTTCTGACTCTGTCCCAGAGCCCTTCCCCTTTGCTGTGTGGGTTGGCATAAACAGATTAAAATAATAATTTTTATCTTATTTTCTTAAAGAAGACCTGGATTTCAAGTTTCATGGAGTTGCAGAATGATAACTTAAGCAGATGAAAATGTTCCCTGGAGGGAATCACTTGCCAGGAAATTTGCCTTTTGAAAACTGTCATAGGATTTCAACAGCAAATGTAGAGTGTGCCATACGTTTGCAATGTCCTTTTAGTATCACTCAGTTCCAGGGAAGAGGCCTCTGAAAGCTGAGGTGATGCTAGAGCAGGAATGAGGAAAAAAAAGGGGCTGAAGAGAGAGAGTGCTAATCTGGAATCATACAAATCCAGTTCAATATGCATGAAACACCAGCTCCCAAATGTCTTGGGAAGCAGTTCTTGTTTCCATTTCATAATGGCAGCATAAGGACAATCCCCTCTGATGCTTCCTTATCCCTCCTACATTTTTCCTCGTAGGTTACTCAGTTCTTGCTGCAGGGAATACACTCAGGCTACTGAAACTCAGTGTGATGCCTTTTCTACAGTTCCTGCTACCTCTAACTGCAATGCTCAGGCTGTCTCTGTTATACATTAAAGTCAATGAGATATCACAGAGATTGCCAAACAGCCCATGGTTCTGGTAGCACTGCAGCTGTAGCAGCAGGGAGAGATTATTATCTCAATTACCCAAGAAGTAGGATAAACCATTTTCTGTCAAGATCCATATTGCTGCACTTTGCAGTGTGTAAACTGATTCCGCTGTGTACAATGCAAACCGCAATGGAGGAACACTCAGAAATATAAAGGAAACCCAAACAAGTGTCAGGATGGAATCTTTAACTAGTTTCAGTCATAATGTAGATAAAAATTAACTGTGACAATTGTACTTATAAGCAAGATTTTTAACATGCATCCTGTTTAAAATGGATAGGTAGACAGGCTTCAGCTCTGGTCTTTCAGTCATTATGCTGTTTCTATTTATTAAGTCCATTTTTTATGGTTTGCTGGATTTCACTTCAGCTTGTTTTTGGTCCAGCAGAGATACTAGTAATCCTCAGATAGTTCCTGCTCCATTTTCTCACAATTGAGCAGGTTTGTTAAGCTATGGGGCTGTGTAAACATCAGAAATCAGACAACAATTAGCCTACCCCGCTTCCCTATAGCTTCTTAGTTTATTTGGGTAAGGTCTAATAAAATGGTATATATGTTCATACATATATCTCAGAAAAGTATCTATGACAACATAGGGTAGACTGTCCCACTCCATATTAAAACAGTTGGGCTTTTGTGGTGTGTAACGGGGAGAATATCAGACAGGTAGCATCTAATTGCAAGTGCTGTAAAAAACAAAAATTAAGAACAATATGAGAGGTACTGTACTTAGCTGTATTTCATCAGATACCCTTCAGAACCATTTTTAATTCTTGTAAGAAATACATACTTAGATTACTGCAATTTCAAGGCAGTTCACAATTTCTAACATATACCTCTTCAAAGATGAAGTGCTATTTTTCCCACTTCATAGCAGAGAGCAGAAAAGATTAAAAACCATAGATATGTAAAAATCAGGCATTTGATCTATGTGATGTTTTCAGGTTCCCCATTGTATATAACTAGGCTCTGAAAGAGGGCAATTCAGCCCTCATGTCTTCAAGGATCCTATATTTAGGATGGAAAGGATGTCCTTCTAGAGGTGTATGTCTATTTTCATTCCTATGTTGCATCTGACATACTCACCCAGGCTTTTCTTGTAGTAAATGGAGACAGAGAGGCTTTCAGAGCATTATTCATCTAATTCTAAAGTAGGTATCTGAGGTAGGTCAGCTGAATTGCAAATTAAAGCAGCTCTTCTTTCTACTGATAACAAAAGGAGCCTGGATTGATGAGTACAGAAGTACTTTCAGTGTAGGCACCTGAAGCTAGGTGAAATTAGATGCTTTCATTTATTTCAGATTCAGCACTATTCTGTGGAAGTTCACTCACTCAAAGAGAATTGATGTTTTCTGTGAACTGAACAGTAAGAAAAACTCCCAAAACTACTTCCATTTTCCTTCTTGTGGCATGTCTAATTTCTAGGGCTGAAGCCAAGGGAGCTGAGTCTTCACTTATTAAATTGGACAATAACAGATTCTTCCTTTCACTTGCTACTCTAGGCAGAATGTGTCTCAAAATTGTTCTGTAGCCTGGCAGTTCAGGTAAAAGGGAGAAACACTAAGCCCTCTTTGTCAAAAGCCTAAAATCCAACTCCAGTGCTTCCTGAGCTGCTCTAACCACTGGTTCATTTGCACCTATCACTGGTTTACCTCTTCCTTAAAACTAACAGACAAAAGAGACTCACCATCTTTATGACATATCACACCATGACTGTTTCTTACACCTTTATATATCAACAGTAACAAAAATGAAGTCACAATGGATGATCTACAAACTGTAAAGTTTTATTTTGTAGAGATCTGTAGGGATTTAGTTATCTTTGTATTTGCTCTGGGAGCTTTTTAACTAGATATCATGCACATGTTATTTTTCTTTGCGTTTTTTTGAATAATTTACTTATGTTCTTGCTTCCACTCCTTTACAATATTCTGCACTGGCTGGTTTCAGATCTGAGAAACAGATTTGCTTCTCAGCTGAAAACTTTAGGAATATGATATGTCAAAGAGACAAAGAAAATTTAACTTCCACAAATCCAAAATATTTAATTAGATGAAATAACGTAGGCTTCCTGGGGCACTTAAATGGGTTCTAAACTAAAAGTGTCTGCTCAGGGCAACATTGTGTTGTGTTCATGACTGACCTCATATCGGTCTATAGTAAAGGGCAGAAAAGCAAATTTAAACCTAGACATGTAAGGGAGTGTAACACATTACAGAGATTAAGTTATATAAACAAATGGCCAGAATACTGAATGCAAAAGCAGTGACTTGCTGCTTAGTTCAAACTTTTTCATAGATGAGAGACCCTAAGGAGGGAGTATACTTCATTGGATATATACAATGTGTTTCCAATTTAATTGGACCCTCAGTGTGGGATTTAATCCATAATGGATCTGAACGGACATTTTAAAAAGTTGTGCAGTTTCTTAAGGCATTCAAGCACATACTGAAGGTTTAAAGAGTAACAAGAAAATCTGCTGTGTTTGGAAATGGTGCAAAGATACAAAGCTGTTTGTTTGGGTCCAAGGTAGTAACAGGCTGTGTTTCAGGCAGCCATCCCCTGTAAGAGACATGGCATGGTTTAGAGAAATTCATTAAGCACAGAAAGCCTGATGGTGAGCCAGCTGAAAAAACCTTTGCACTATGGATCAAGCATGTATGCCTAACACATATACCTCACCTTCTAGCTGAGAGTCTTTCAAATAAAGCTGGTAGTTTTACTTTCCCGAGTATACTGTTGGAAATACCATAAA
The DNA here is from genome assembly GCA_023637945.1 of Phaethornis superciliosus. Taxonomy (NCBI): domain Eukaryota; kingdom Metazoa; phylum Chordata; class Aves; order Apodiformes; family Trochilidae; genus Phaethornis; species Phaethornis superciliosus. Next base: position 171,500,134 of record JAJQWJ010000001.1, on the reverse strand, counting down.
TACTGCAAATACTGAGGTTATCTGCCTGCAAATATTCATCTAAGGCAATTGGTAAAATCTGTCTAGATGCTGTTGTGTGGCCCCTGGTGGAGATCTCAGTTTACCTGCTGAACTGTGGATTTATGTGCTGTAGCAAGAGTAATCTTTATGGTGGGTCAGATACTGGTGGCCTCTGACCCCATCCCTCATTATTTGGTGAGTGTGTGTTTGCTAATTGAGCTGCTAATAGCAAATAGCTCTTTTGAAGGAAAAGAGGCTTTATAGCTAACTGTTTTCAAGAGGGGAGGAAGGCAGCAGTACATGTACATTCTGTCAGTTAGCAGGTCCAGAAACTTACTGCAAAACATTACTTGCTCTATTTTGTGTCCATTTGGCCAAATATATTCCCACTGGAGCATCTTTGGTTTCAGTGGACTTGTCAACAACACGTTTGGCTTTTGAAGTTACAAAATACAGGGACATGACAATGGTGGAACTGATAGTTAGCCTTTTTTTTCCTTCCTTGTAAACAAGCCAGCCAGAAATCCCAAAGGTTGCAGCAGCAGCTTTTGAACATGCTGCAACACCTGTGCTTTGGATCCCAGAGCACTTCAGTGACAACTGCATTTGATGCAAGCCTGAGGATGCTTGAGAAGTGGCTTCTTCAGGAGTATGAGTACATAAGGAATGGCAGAACTTGAAGAAATAGATTTAAAATATTTTTTATTATTATTATTATTTAAAATAGAAACACGGGGGCCAAGAGACATAGGACTTTTTATATTTCTGATAACCTGTAGTGGCATTTACCATTTTTTCTAATGCCAAGTCAGCAGTGAGTGATTCAGACCTCCTCCCACCTTTATCCTACTGCAGTTGATCATTCCTGGTTCAACACACTGTCAATGGAAGACATAATGTGCCAAGTCTGTCAGACACCTAAAATGAACAGCTTGACTACAGCCTTTTTGTGTCTAAACTGGTGATGAATGACAAAAACACTGGTTTCGTGTTGAACATACATTCAAAAGAAATATTTAATGAAATGCCATAAACTCATTTTACTCCAAAATTTGTGTTAAAAAGGGGAACGGACCAAAGGATCTTTCAGCCTAGGCACTGCCTCTGGCACTCACTCATACATATTGAGATGGAAAATCTGAAACTGCCTTGCCCAAGTTTTGGGGTTCTGTTTAAGTTGCCATGTTCAAACTCTGTGGTGACTACATGATGCCTCTGTTCTCAGAGACACCTGTACCCCTGGGGTGCTGCAAATATCTTTCTCTAATTGCAAATCTCAGCTGTTCTCTGACTTCTGGCCCATGCCAATGTCCCTTGAAAGCTGAGTTAGGCATTAAGTACCCTCAAAAATCTTCCTTCTAAAATGAGCTGTAACCTGAAATTGGGACTTTTACTTGTTAACTCATGGGTTTTGTCAGTGATGAAGACTTAAAGATAAAATCAGCTGATCCAGAAGGTTTATAGTTTTTGCTCGCTTGAATGTGAATAAGTCTAGAGTAGTGGGCAAAAAGTGAGCAAAGCTAACATTGGCTAATTTTAAATAAATCTCTATGGAAAAAGGAAACATAGTGAGTGCTTGACATCATTACTTGGATATGAGGAGGGAGGTAGGGTCGTGCTGGTTCTTGTACTCTTCACAATCTCAGAGGCTTAATTCTCATTTACTTTCCAGCCTGTGGTTGTCTAACACAAGGGCCAGTAGTTTACAGTCACAGGAAAATCTGTATTTGGCAGTGATACTGTTTGAATTCTGATAGGATGAAACTGCCTGTGTGGGGTGGTTTTGTTATGACAACTGAAGCTACAAAGATTAGGTAAAATTTCTCTTATAAAGAAGGAGAGAGAAAATTACAGTGAAGGGAATCTTAAATGCTTAAACAACAGTTTCTTCAGCCTTTGATATGCAATTTTAACAGTTTTCCAAGGTCAACACAGAGATGGCAGTATCATCCTTCAAAAGAATTTGGTTTATTTCATGATACATACCATAGTGTCCTGAACCATTAAAAGCAGTCAGTTTGGGGATACCTGAAATCTTGTTTGGCTGAAGTTCCAGACCTAGCTTAGCAGTCTTTTTTGTGGATCATGACTATATATTACATAAAATGGGCAGTATGTCATATTATAGTATAGGTGTGCATAAAAATATTTAGTTAATTGAAAATAGTTCTGTTAATAGACAAAAATCAACATCTTGGTTCAGATAAATTCAAATAATTCTAAATATAATTGTGTCAGCTGCAATGTTACCAATAATTCAGCTTACCCACAGATAAACATACCTCTTTCCACAAGACCTGCAGTCATCCAATACACATAAAAAAAATAGTAACATACATCTAGGTATTGCTGCAATTATTTGGAGAAGAATATTATCAAGCTGATGTTATAAAAACCTCTCGACCAGTGAGATCACTCAAATGGATTTGCTCTTTGAATGTGCCACCTTCATATGATGTAAGCACTTGGTTAAAGAATCTTTCCCCACCACTGATCATACAGCCAAACACAAAGCATATGCAAAAAATTATTAAACATTGTAACCCATGATGGAGGAAGATCATCCTCTGAATGAAATTTCAGCATGCATGTTTTCATTTTACAGGAACTGCCCGACTTTTTTTTCAAGTTACTTCGTAGACTTATCGTAAGAGAATAAATCTGGGGCAAATATTCTTAATTCTTTGTTTCTATGACAGGCCAGGAGATAAGTTAGGTTTATGTGGCCTCAGTAATTTCTATTAAATGTAATAAAAGATATTACCTTTATGTATAACTCTTCCTTTGCTTACTTAAGGGGGTAGCACTTAAATCATAAGAGCCAGAACATTTTCACTACCAAAGACACCATAGAAAGGAATGGACAACCCCAAAAAGTTTCATCACAGACACCTTTTTTGACAGTAAAAAAATGTGCTAGAAAGAAATTAATTTGAACTCCCCCTTTTTAAAAGTCACAGCTCTTAATAAAGAAATCAAACAGGTGAACTCATAAACAACTTTTTTCATGAAAACTAGATGTTGATTCTCTGTCACTTACTATACAGTTGAAAACATTGCACCATCAGCTGAATAACCTCAACTCTACCAAGTGATCCCTGTTCTTTCCCTCATGCTACACCAGTAACATGCCTGCACTGCAAAGGTCAAAATGCATACAAGCTACAGCACAGCATAAGTTTACTGAAAAGCCATTACTCAACCTTTCTGAAAGCATATGCACAGAGATAGCAGAAGAGAAATAAACCTGTTTTGCAGTCTTTTATAACAGCAGCAATGTGATACCAGAAAAAAAAAAACCCACAGTGTTTCGTATGTCCTAATAAGAAAATACATATTTTTAGAACATTTGTGGGATAGGAGGAATTAAATAATTTAGGCTGGATTTGATCTCCTACTCACTAAGTAGCTTCTGCTCTGTCTTCTTTTTGAAATTAAAAAAAACATATAAATCTTATAAAGCTTATAAAACATTTAAGCACTTGACTGTACTGGAATTTTAGTGAGCTGTAATTAAAACATGGCATTATAAATTAGATAACCAGTTCAGACACAATTTCAAGTTTAAGCAAGAGGAACTAAAATTAAAAAACTCGGCACTTCAGATAAAGGTATAAACATGTAGTTATTCTGGACTGCACGTTGAGATTAACTTGTCATTGTCATTGGTGACAGCATTTGGCCAGTTCCTACCAAGAACATTTCCAACCCCTTACCAATTTGATCCAGGGGAAATCTAAGGCAGGATTCAAAAACTCTAGGTCTTTAAACTGTTATTAAAACCAGCTATATTGCAGTGTCTATATTGCTGCCTTCATTACACATCAAAGCAGGTGTGTGTGTCAGTGTACATTTAAAAGTAACATAAATTCCACAGTCACTGTAAAGCAACTTGAAAAGACCAAACACAAGATGTAAGCCATAGGTAAGAAAACTTGATGGAACTGCTTATTTACCCTAGTAAATTACAAAGTCTTTTCTCATTGTTAATAGCAGATCAAGAAGTTTTATTTTGGCTTTGAAATTAAAAGAGCAATCAAAAGGCAGAGAATATGAAAAGGAAAACATATTGCTTCTGATGAGATCTAAAGTGGGAAGGAAATTGAAGAAGGTTGACTTGAAAAGTAGGTTTTCAAAGAGCCAAGGCAGAAGTGAAAACAGTGCTAGGTACATGGAGGGTGGGCAGGGAGCAGTGTGAGGCAGATGAAAATTCCTGGGAAAGCAGCAGAACTATGAGGTACAAAAGCAGAAATCTAAGAAGAGCTTTAGAAACATGAAGGGTGATTTTGAACTGGGTTTTGGAGTGAATGCTGGCTGGGTCATGTGGTCACATTTACTGTAGGTGCATGGAATGTAGAGACCAGCATTATACTCATCCCTGAATCAACAGCAAACAATTTTGAGGACAGACTGTATGAGTTTCACTGGTCAAGGAAAGAAACCTTATCCTGACAGAAGCCAGTGAAGTTTCTTAAGGTTAAGATTTACCTGAGGCAAAGGGAAATACAACTATGGATGCAAGATACAGTGGCTTTAGGCTTTTGAAGAACACCTCTGCTGCAGGGCAAAATATTTTTGAACTTAAAGAGAAGTAATGAAAGAAATGGCGAATAGGTTCAAGACAAGGCCACATTTACACACTCTGATGGCAAAGAAGAAATCTCAGGGAGAGGATTCTTGAGTCAGCTGTCTGCTTCTTGAGATAATGGAAGAGAAATGATGACTGAAAGTTACAGTTTAGCAATACTTTTGCATATACCCATGTGAAAAAAAAATCATGTCCTATATCTGTGTAATAATTCATTATTGACATAAGAGAAGAAAAAGGGAGTATGAAAGCAACAGGAAGCTTGTTTAAGTACAGCTGTACAAAGGCTGTAAATGCCTTATCTGGATGATTTAATGTTTTAAAATTTGGACTCTGCTTCAGCAGACCATTTACATAGGGTTGTTCTTTGGTCTTTGTACACCAAAAGATACTCACTTATCATATTGTGAAAGATGAAAATTTTCTCTGTGTCACAGTAGGTACTGTATACCTTGCTTTTTATATGGCCCTCAGGACTGAACTGTAATAGTAAAATTAATTATACCAGCAAAAAGTATCCAAATATTCCCATGAATCTCATTGGCTCTTTCCCTCCATTCCCTCTACTTTTGCAATTTCCTTGTCAAGACAGTTATAAGTTTCTGAGGGATGGTCCTTTTTTTTGCATTTGTAACTTATAAAATGCTCATGCTATCTATGGAGAATGTCCAAATCCCCCTGATATTCATCTGTCATATTTAGTCTCCTTTCCCAGAACTTAACACCCAAAATTTTTACTCATTTATTTGAAGAACATCTCTGGAATTAATTCTTTCTGTCATTAAGTACAAAACTCCAATGAAAAGTACTGTAATAACAAAAATGTGGCTTTCCAACTGTTAAGATTATACAATATCAACAGAGGGCAGTCTTTGATAACTATAAATGTATGTGTCAGCTCGATGAACAGTAAACTTCTGTGAGTTATGTAGATTTCAATAAAGAATGTAAATCCCTGATCCATCATCCAAAGCTGAAGCCAGATGCCCTCAGAGAGGGCTGCATTTAAAATAAGAATAGATTTGCATTAATTTTTAATAAATAAATGTCTTAAAATACAAGACATTTAAGATTTAACCTGTTGGGCTTCATGGGTAAGAAAGAGTCATCACTAGATTTACATGAGCACTTGTTGGTTTTTTTTTTAATTAATGCTTTGCTAAATGAGCAGGTCATCTCTGCCTTTAACATTTCTGTTTCATCCCCAAAATACAGTGTAGTAGTATAGTACAGCTGCAAGCTTATGTAGACTATTTTTCCCCCTAGTCAAACATCACTTTATTAACAAAAAACTTATTTGAAAAGATCAATGGAATTGCTATTGTGCCCCATTCTGCTTTGATACACTGGCTTGAGAAACAGTCAGAAAATGCTTTTTATAGTTACATCTGTGCCACTAGACCAGAATTTAGCCAAGAACAATTTTCTTCAAGTAGAATTTGAACATGAGTGTTGGCCCAAGCCTGCCAGTGAGCAGGACAACCAAAATTCTTTCCAAATTCTTACCAATTCTATCATGTGGAGCACTTTGTTTTATATTGTGTTGTGAAAAGAAAAAAACAAACAACCCCCGAAAACCCCCATGTCTTGCACTTTGTACATGGACTGTGGTACAAAAGCTCAATGACTTGTATGTCAAGACAGTAAATGCTAAAAATAAAAAGGATTTCTGCTGTTTGCACATGGAGACTTACTACCTGATGATGGAGACAACAGACATCAAAGAACTGGGACCCACTGAAACGGTGACACTTCTGTATCAGAGGTGGATCAATGCCATCCCTTCCCTATTTTCTTCACTATTTTTTTTTCTAATTAAAAAGCTAAATCTCTCAAAAATTATTTGTCAGAATGCCCTTCTCCATTCACTTTCAATAGAAGCATTTCAAAAGCTATTCCTTCATCTGTCAGATTTCTCTACCGATTGAAAAAAGATATTCCAGATATGATCACTCACCAAAACCACTGATTTTAACAGAGAAAAGTTTGCTCTGTTATAAACATGGTTCATAACACATCATCATTGAAAGGAAAATATTTTAAAGGTACATGCTTAACTACTATTCCTAGCAGTCTAAGAATATTAAAAACTGAAAAAAATAGTGCACTTGTAATTAGATATCTTATTTTTTCCTCTGCTAGAACAACTAAAAGCAAGATGCTATTTGTGTTCTACTATCATTTTCCACTGTCTCACAACATCCACACATACATGGACACCCACAACTGCTTCAAGTGTCAAACTCTGCAAAAGGGAGTTTATTTTGAAAAAATGAAAATCTTTCTCCCTTGGAGTAAATAACTGTGAAGATTTCTATCACACATTTGTCCTGTAACACTTTATTCCAATACAGCCTAAATTTGGAAACAAAGTTAGATGGTACATATTTCTTTATAAGCTATTCATGTCTATGAAGGCAGAAAGGCCTTCAGATTATCCTGATCAAATCTGTGTACTGGATCATCATTGTTTTGGTGTTTGGCTGGGGTTTTTTGTTTGGTTGGGTTGGGTTTTTTGGTGTGTTTTTTTTTTTTGTTTTGTTTTTTGGTTGCTTGGGAGTTTTTTGTGTGTATGTGGTTTTATTAAAATGTATTTTTGTTTTAAAAGAGAAGCCAGGACTTGACACTAGACTATTAGATCTAAGTAATTCTAATCATTCCATCCTGAATATTGTCATCTCTGACCAGAAGAGATACTAACACTATGTTTGTGAAAATACAGGAGATCCTTGGTCCTAAAACTCAACTTTTTTTTACTGTTTTGAGGCTTAGAAATAAAACATTAACCTGCTATAATCCAGGATTAATACCTCTTAAAGGTAGCAAAATGCTATTAGTGTTGCTTAATTTTTGTCTACTAAAAAGTTACTACCTACTGCAGCAGCATTCAAGTCCATAATTCAGTACACATTTGTCTAACAAAATAACATTCTACAGCTTTCCACAGGTATGTCAATAACAGGAAGATTTCTCTCAAATTACAGTAGTCCAGTGTTGGCAGAACAGATGTCGACTCATGTGCCTCTACTCCAAACCAGGCTGCATTTTAAGTTGTAATGAATATTTTGTGTAAATGTGACTGATGACTGATTGTACCCACACTTGAAATTCCAAATTCAAGTTTTCCCTACAAAAAAAACCAAACAACAACAAAAACAGCACCAAGATCACATACCATACAGTTGCTCTACCACTGAAGGATAACTTTGAAGATTATTTTAAAAGGTGGCATCACAAATTGACACAGCCATTTGGGTCGTCACTGAATCTGCCCCTCCTTAATGTTCTTTTTGCTTTTCTAATGTTAGCATCCTTCTTTAAAACCGCCTGTGGATCACATGTCATTAACGGGGAAGAATTCTAGCAGCTGTGAGAGAAGATGAATAAAAAGTCACGAGTCTGCCATTAGGAATTTTAAAAGGCAAGTCACTCCCTCAAGCTCAGGATTTTAGGAATACGCTTTTAACGGCAGACACAAGATGGCAGAAATACTGCGAGGCTTTTCTGCACCCACTGCTGTGACTAGTCAACCCCCAAGGAATGAAAAATCGATATTAATTGAAGTGGTTTTGCCCCGGAGATATTTATCCCTCCCTCCTCTTTCTGGCGCGAAGCAAGGAGGTGCGGGCAGGCAGGACCCCAACCTCCGCCCCAACGGCGGACTCGGGGCTCTTCCCCTCCCTTCTCCGTCCCCCCCACTCGAAAACTTCTTCCCCCGTCCCCCCCAGGGCACCTTCTCTCCCCCCGTCCCCGTTAACCCCGGTCCCCGCTCCCGCTGCCTGCGGGGAAGGGAAACCCCGAGCCCATCCCCGACAGCCCCGCTCCAGCTCTGCCTCAAGGAGCCAGGTTTAAGGCGAGGGGATCAGGGGGGACAAGCAGCACCGCCCTCCTCCCGACACGGGGAAGCCGAGCGGCCCGCGGCGACTTTCCCGATCCAGGCCGGCATCGGGTCACCCGATCCAGTGTGACCCCAGCCCCCCGCCTCCCCCGCACCGCCAGGGCTCAGTCCGCCGCTTCCTCGGCGCCTCCTCAGCAACCTGTTGAGGGGCCGGGGAGAGGGAGGTGGGGAGGGACGGGAGGAGGCTGCCCCCTCCCCTACCTTTGCAAGATTGGCAGCCCGCTCTGTCCAATCGCGTCGCGCAGCCTCGCCCCTCTCGGGCGCCTATTGGTCGCTGGCAGGCGGTGGGCGGGGCTCTGCTGCTCGCGGGGCTCCCCTCCGACGCGGGGCGCGCTCCCCTCAGAGCTCAGCCTGTGCCGTGGGGCGTGCGGGTCCGACACGGGCCGCGCCGGCGGCAGGAGCGGGGCCGCGACTCAGCCCCTGCGGAACGCAGACGCCATTGCCGGGAGCTCCCGGCCCTTCGTTCCTCCGGCAAGGACGATGCAGGTTCTCCCCGCCGCGCCGCGGCGGCTGCTGGCCACTTTGCTGCTGCTGACCGGCTGCGTTGGGGTGGGCGCGCCGGAGCCGCCGCCAGGCAGCGCCGCGATCTCCTCGCCGTGGGAGCCGGAGGCGGCCCCCGTCGTGGTGGCCAACCGCGGGCTGCAGGTGCCTCTGGGCCGCTCCGCCTGGCTGGACCCCGTGCGGGACCTGGTGCTGCAGGTGCAGCCGGGAGACCGGTGCCACCTCACGGTGCTGGACGAGGACCCGCTGTGGCAGCGTCCGGGCCGCCTGAGCCCCCGGCGCTTCCCCTGCGACTTCGGGGCCGGCGAGGTGCAGTACACCCACCTGGGCGGCCGCAGCCCCGCTCGGGACCGCGTCCGCCTGCAGCTGCGCTACGACTCTCCGAGCCGCTCCCTGGTGCTGCCCCTGGTGCTGGAGGTGGAGGTGCTCTTCACCCAGCTGGAGATCGTCACCCGCAACCTGCCCCTCACCGTCGAGCGCCTGCGGGGAACCAGTAACGTGCTGGATTCCCGCAGCCTGGAGTTCTCCTTCGAGCCGGGACGGCAGCGCTGCCGGGTGGGCCTGCTGCCGCCGCTGGCCGGGCTGCCTCGATACGGAGAGATCCTCAACTACCCCCCGGCGGCGGCGGCGGCGGCGGCGGCGGGTGGGGAAGTGGCGGGGGGCGGCCCGATGCCCGCCTCGATGTGGGAGTGCGAGGAGTTCCTGCGCCTGGGGCTGCGCTACCGGCACACGGCAGCCGGCGGATCCCCCAACCGTGACCTGGTGCCGCTGGTGGCGGAGCTGCGGGAGGCGAAGGGCGGTGGGGCACTTCTGAAGCGTGAGTACTTCCAGGTGCTGGTGCGGATCCGGGCTGGGACTGAGAACGTGGCCCCCAAACCCAGCTTCTTGGCCATGCTGATGATGGAGGTGGACCAGTTTGTCCTTACAGCCCTGACTCCGGACATGCTTTCGGCCGAGGATGCCGAGTCACCGCCGGACCTGCTGGTCTTCAACATCACCTCACCCTTCGGCCCAGGCCAGGGGCACATGGTCAGCACAGATGATCGGAGCTTGTCCGTCTCCTCCTTCAGCCAGCGGGACGTGAGGGAGCTGCGCATCGCCTACCAGCCACCTACAGAGGACTCGGATCGGGAACGGCTCTTTGAACTTGAGCTGGAAGTGTTGGATCCTGAAGGTGCTGCCTCAGAGCCCTTTGCCTTCGTGATTGTGGTGAAGCCCATGAACACCTTGGCCCCTGTGGTGACCCGCAACACCGGCCTCGTGCTTTACGAGGGGCAGTCACGGCCTCTCTCAGGCCCTGGTCCCAGCCCCAACCTGGTGATCAGTGATGAGGATGATCTTGAGCAGGTGCGTGTGAGTGTGGTGGCGGGGCTGAGGCATGGCCACCTTACTCTGCTGGAGGACACCCCAGCACCTCCTGCCCCTCGTAAACACTTCACGGTGGCTGAGCTGGCAGCGGGCCGGGTCGTTTACCAACACGATGGCAGTGAGTCTCCACTCAGTGACAACCTGGTACTGCGGCTGGAAGATGGTGGCTCCCGCCACCGTGTTGAGTTCCTTTTCCCCATCACCCTGGTGCCCACTGATGACCAACCACCCCTACTCAATGCTAACACAGGGCTGGCCATGGCTGAGGGTGAAACAGTGCCCATCACCACCCGTGCTCTTAGTGCCACTGACATTGACTCGCAGGACGCTATCCTGCTTTTCACGGTGGAGTCTGGCCCCACTGCTGGGCAGCTTCTCCTCCGTCAAGCACAGCCGCCTCCTGGCTGGGAAGAGGAGGAGGAAGATGAGGGCTTTTCTTGGAGGAAGGTGCCAGGTTTAGCTGGGAGCTCTTTAATCTATGAAAAGCCAGTGAGGGAGTGGCTGCAGCAGGACATCGTGGAAGGGCGTCTCTATTACCACCACTTTGGGCCTCACAGCCCTGGCCCCGGGGTTGTGCTGGACCAGTTTGTCTTTAGAGTCCAGGATGACAATGACCCACCCAACCGCTCCGGACCACAGACTTTTGTGATCCGCATACATCCTGTAGACAGATTAGCCCCAGAGCTCCACAGTAGCAGCAGCCTGCACTTAATTGTGTCAGAGCAGCAGGTGACCCCGCTGCGGAGGAAGCATTTGTGTTACACAGACCAGGATTCGGGGGACCGTGAGCTCCGTTACACAGTAACTCAGCCCCCCACTGACACTGACCCTAACCACCCTCCTGAGGTGTATGGACCCCGCCTTGGGTCCCTTGTCCTGACTGAGGATCACTCTGTGGAAGTCACCCACTTCACCCAAGCCCAGATCAATCATCACAAGATATCCTACCGTCCCCCACAGGACGAACTGGGTGTGGCTCCTCATTTGATTCAATTTCAGTATCAAGTGCGAGATGCAGCGGGCAATGTAGCTGAAGGGACTTTCACTATCTACCTACAGCCTGTAGATAACCAGCCTCCTGAAATCACTAATACTGGTTTCACTTTGCCTGAGGGAGGCAGCCATGTTCTTAGTTCAGCTGAGCTGGATGCCAGTGACACCGACACCGAGCTCTCCCGTCTCAGATTTATCCTGACCCAGGCTCCTCGGTATGGGCAGCTGCAACTTTCTGGGTACACTTTGATTCCAGGAGGTGTCTTTGGCCTGGAGGATATCAGAAAAGGCAGGGTGGTATATGTGCACAGTGGAGCTGAGGCTAACAGTGATACCTGCAGGCTCGATGTGAGTGATGGAGTTCATTTTGTGCCCATCACACTGAAAATCAATGTGCACCCAGTTGATGATGAGGTTCCTATGCTACGGTTGCCCCCAGGTACTCTTGGTTCCTATCTGGATGTACTGGAGAATGGTGCTGCTGAAATCACAGCTAATGTCATTCAGGGCACAGATGAGGATACAGATGACTTAATGCTGACCTTCATTGTAGAGGACCCTCCTCAGCATGGGAACATCCTGGTCCATGGGGTACCTGCAGAGAAGTTTTCCCAGAGAGATCTGCTGGATGGTGCTGTGGTATATGCTCACACTAGTGGTGAAATAGGCCTTCTGCCTAAAGAAGATACTTTCAACCTTACCTTGTCTGATCTGTCTGAGAAATGGAGTGTCAGGGGCAATGTTGTACAAGGACTTTCAGTCCTGGTGACCATTCTTCCAGTTGACAGTCAAGCACCAGAGATTTTTGTGGGGGAGCAGTTGATGGTAGCAGAAGGTGACAAGCAGGTCATTACTCCTGCTCACCTCAGGGCCGAAGATGTTGATACTCCTAATGATGATATACTCTGCACCATTGTTGCTCAGCCCACATCTGGGTATGTAGAGAACATCTCTCCAGCTCCAGGATCTGAAAAATCCAGAGCAGGTGTAGCTGTGAGTGCTTTCACTTTGAAAGACGTCCGTCAAGGGCATATTTTTTATGTCCAAAGTATACATAAGGGTGTAGAGCCTGTTGAAGACAGATTTGCTTTCCGTTGTTCTGACGGCGTTAACTTTTCCCCGAGGCAGTTTTTCCCCATTGTCATTAGGCCGATCAATGACGAAGAGCCTGAAATCTTTACGCGGGAGTTCGTTGTGATGGAAGGCATGAGCCTTGTTATTGATACCCCTATCCTCAATGCAGCTGATGCTGATGTCCCCGCTGATGAGTTGATGTTCACAATCACCAGGCTTCCCAGGCATGGCCACGTTGTGAACCAGCTGGCCAATGGAACTGCCCTAGTGGAGAGCTTCACTTTGGATCAGATAACGGAGAGCTCCAACATACTCTACGAGCATGATGACTCTGAAACAAAGGAGGACAGTTTTGAGGTGAAACTCACAGATGGTAAACATACTGTTAGGAAAACTGTATCCATCATGGTTATTCCTGTAGATGATGAGACACCCAGAATGGCCATCAATGATGGCTTGGAGATTGAAATAGGGGAAACAAGAACTATTAATAACAGAATATTGAAGGCTACCGACCTAGATTCTGAAGACAGAGCCTTGACATACATTGTAAGGTATGGGCCAGGACAAGGCCTCTTGCAGAGGGGAAAGCCTTCAGGTGGAGTTGAGAATATTACCCTGGGGATGAACTTCACCCAAGATGAAGTGGATAGAAACTTTATTCAATATATGCATCTTGGCCGAGGAGGAATTCGTGATCTTATCAAGTTTGATGTGACAGATGGGATAAATCCTCTCATTGACCGCTACTTCTATGTAACAATAGGTAGCACTGATATTGTCTTCCCAGATGTAATCAGCAAAGGAGTTTCTTTGAAGGAAGGAGGGAAGGTAACACTTACTACTGATTTGCTTAGCACTAGTGACCTGAATAGCCCGGATGAAAAGTTAGTTTTCACTATTACAAGACCGCCTGTTCGTGGTCATCTTGAATGCACAGATCAGCCTGGAGTACCCATCTCCACTTTTACTCAGCTCCTCTTGGCAGGCAATAAAATCTATTATATACATACTTCAGAAGACGAGGTGAAAATGGACAGTTTTGAGTTTGAGGTGACTGATGGCTATAACCCTGTATTTCGTACTTTCAGAATTTCAATCAGTGATGTGGACAATAAGAAACCTGTTGTCACAATCCATAACCTGGTGGTGAGTGAAAACGAGTACAAACTGATAACCCCATTTGAACTGACTGCAGAAGACAGAGATACACCTGACACATCACTAAAATTTGTCCTGACTCAAATACCAGTTCATGGACAGATACTGTTCAATAACTCCAAACCAGTCACCACCTTCACTAAACAAGATCTAAATGAAAATCTAATCAGCTACAAACATGATGGCACAGAATCAGTAGAGGATAGCTTCTCTTTCACTGTTACAGATGGCACTCATACTGATTTCTATGTCTTCCCTAACACTGTGTTTGAAACAAGGAAACCTCAAACGATGAAGATTCGGATAATGGCTGTGGACAACAGTGTACCTCAGATTGTAATAAATAAGGGTGCTCAGACTCTCCGTGTTCTGGCCACAGGTCACATTGGGTTTCTGTTTACCAACAAGGTGCTCAAAGTGGAAGACAGGGACAGTTTACATGTAACTCTCAAGATCAGGATCACAGAGGGTCCACGCCATGGCTTCCTGATGAACCTGGGGAAGGGCAACCATAGCATCAACCAGTTCACCCAAGGTATTATTCTACTCTGTGCTTTCTTTAGATCACTGCAAATGTTCTTGTACTTGCAAAAATCTGTAATAATTGATGGCAGAAGTCTTCCAACATCAAGTTTATAATGGCTTTATGATTTTTTATTTCTGTTTATTATTTATGACATCTGTGAGAGCTTTAAACAGGAAATAGAGTCTAATGGATAAAAACTGAATGATGAACATCTTTGCTTTGAAAGCTTACAGTCCAAATAACTATGATTTTTACTTTCTATCAGTGATAGAAGTTTGGGTAGCAGAAATGGGCTGCCCGTAGTTCCAGGTCTTCAGAGGCTGCGTGCCTTCTTTTAACAGTTTTATTTAGAAATGCTATGGGAGTGGCAAACCTATTATTAACTAATGGTCATACCATGGCAAGGGTATCAGTTGCTATACAGTCTGAGCACAAAACTCTAAAGGCAAAATCATTTTCCCAAACATGGGGAAATAATATTTTATGAGTGCATTTGTTACCCTAATTGCACAAATCTTAACCACGTAGTGTTTGTGGTAAATTTAAAGGCAATGTAAATGTTTTAAAATTATGTCAGTGGTACTTCCTTTGTGCTAAGGTACTTTACTAAAATACTAGATGGTCTAAATGGGATGCAAACCACATGTGTCATGTGTTCTGAAATAAAGCCTCAACACAAGTCTATGAAGTAATTTCAATTGAAGGGGGAGCATTAGCCACTCTCCAGAGAATTTTCTATGTTTGTTTTCCCTGAATTAATATCTGGTTAATTAAAAATGAAATAAGATTTCTTGGAGCCTCCTGCAGGGGTGGAGTAAACAGACAGCCCAGTTGCATGGAGACACAAAATTAAATCAGTTCAGACAAGCTGCACTGTGTAGGTGGCAAGGCTAGAGATGAACACTTGTGGTTACCTGTATTTTATTTCACAAAGCTTGTACTGGCATGTATCCCATGTTACACTGTTAGTTTTAGTGGTGTGCTTGTCAAATGTAGACAGGCCTGATGAACTTTTGAGTGGCTGGGGTCCCCTAAGTTTTGCATTGTTGCTGCAAAAAAGGAGGGTGAGGAGGGGTGAAGCCACATCTAATCTTTGGGAGACACTCCATCTCATTAGACTTCAGTAATGAACTGCAAATAGCACTGGGTATTTTTGTCTATTTAAGTGAGAAACAGAAGAGAGTGGGAGTGAGCAAATAAACAGATTATTCCTTTTTTTTTTTTTTTTTTTTTTTTTAAGTGGGTTTTCTCTTATATTGGATAATGTAGAATTACTAAGTGGGTATTCCCTAAAAGAAAGCAGATCACTACACAGGACATTGGTACCTCTTTTTTTTTTTTTTTCAGAAGGGTGACAGCATAGTTACATTCTTCATTCTCTTTCATTCCATATGTTCAGGTACATTTGTTTAGATGACCAAAATGCAGTTGCTGCCTGGCTTTCAGTTGGCAGTCTGACCACATGGTATGCTCACTGGTCTTCACACAGGCTTTCTTTTTCCTGGGGTTGCCTGAGTTGGGTGAGAAGCATGCAAGCCTTAGGAAAAATTGGTTTTAAGGCTAGCAGGGATCCCCAGACAATGATGTAAGTTCATGGGTTTCCTGACAGTACTCTACAAGCACTCTAATTTCTTTTAAGTTGAACAGGTTTTTTTAAGAAACATTTCTTCAAGAATTTTCTTATTTGGTCTCCTAAGCATTTGTGTTATGAATGTCTCTTCTCATCTTCCTAAATGCTCTTTATAATGTTTATAATTATAAAATATAAGTATTTTATGAAGCAAACACATAAAAATGTGTCACAAATGCATGGCTAAGCACCTGAGGTAGGTGTCGAGAAATGTTGCATGAAAAGCAGATGCTCACACAGGAGTAATAAATCAGCTGAGGACAGGGAAAGAGAACTCTCTGGAAGTCACAAAATTACATAGGAGTTAGTGTCATGGTGTCATTCTTTTTCCTCAAATGCCATCTTGTCTGCAGCTGCTTTGGGTGTGTGAGAGGCTGTGTGTGGCAGGGAGACAAAAATTGTTGGCCGAACCTAGAAGGCTGCAGTTTTTAGAAGTAATGCAAGATGCTGAGGCCTTGTGTGAACTTCATACATACATCTTGTGTAGATGCACACTCAAAACTCTGTGTGTAGTTCACTGTTGTCCCTCACTTAGTGGCCCACTGTCATCATTATGCAAAACCACTGCCAAATCCAGAATAGTGAACTTATGCATCTTTAATGCTTACACTTCTGCCTAATACCTAGACAAATAATTATCTAATATTCAGTGCAGGAATAAACAACACCCTATTTTGTCATGTTCTTAGAGTTCCTAAAGTGCAGATTTTGCACTGGGATGTTCATGTATTGACTGTTGGATCTGCTGTTAAAAACTTTCTTTTTATATTTTGATCTGCCCCCCTTTTAGAGGTCCTAACCTGCCACGTGGGGCAAGCTCTTAGAAAATACTGAATAGTTTGTTTCATTAACATGTGTGGGTCCTGGTGGGACTTATAAAACATCATTAGAGTCTTCCAATTTATGTTGGAAGGGACCTCTGGAGGTCATTTGGTCCAACCCCTACTCAAAACTGGGCCAACTTTGAAGTCAGATGAGGCTGTTCAGGGTCACATGCAGATGAGTTTTGAAAGCTGCTCAATAGTTTGTGAAGTCCATCCTAATAGTCTGTCACCTCACACTCACATTCCTGACTGCTTTGAGTGAGGTAACATTGATGAAATGAGATTCACTGTGTGCAAGCAGCTGGAGCAGTCCTGTTTTTCAGATTTCCTGTAATTGAAAGAGAGGGCACAGCAACTGTTTAGCAAACTTCTTTCTGCCTTAGTCTTGAGATTGCTTTTCATTATCTTTCCACAGACAAGTGGTAGAAAGGAAATCAGCTTAGTTTGCAAGCTGTGTTAAAAGCCTCCAGTCAAAATGTAGATGAGAAGAATATAATATGTCCAATAGATTTGCTGTGTATTGTGTTCAGGAACAATCAGTTGTGGGGCTTTCTAATTAGTATACATCAAATTCTTCTGCCACTAGTAGGTAAGCTTTTACTCATGAGGCAATTGTGATTGCTCAGAGGGGTTATTACAGTGTGAAAGAATTAACTTCTTGATAAAAGGCCTCTAAATTCTGCAAATATTTGGTGCTTTTTTTTCTTTTCAATCTGATTGTTGAAGTAATCTGAATATGTGAGAGAGATATGGGCAAGTTACAGTAACAAAAGAAAATATTCTTAAAATACATTAAGCAGTTCCTGATTTAATTCAAGTACTTCAACTGTGTGTTATGACTGAAAGCAGCCCTTCTAATTCATTAATATTTCTTTGTGCTTTATATTTACAATTCAGTGATAGTAAAAGAACAGAAATCCTAAAGAAAGAACACTTCCCACATGGCAATTTATAGTCTAGTGCAAAAATACATACAAAAGATATTGTGTATGTACAATTGTACCAGCCTCCTCTCTGCAAGTCAGAGGAATTTTCTTATAGCAGATACTCATTATGATTAGATAATTGGTTCAAAAGTGAAAACAATCTATTAAGGAACTGCCATTTCTTGCATGTACAAAGGAATTTAGTGGTATATAACAAGTAGGTAGCTGATGTTTGGATAGTGCTCTGAATGTAGAACGTGTGATGGACTGTGGAGTGCTATTTTGAGAGTCTCCAGTCCTGCAAGGGCAAGTTTGTTAGCAAAGGCCAGGTCACATCCTAGAGTTCTCTAGGTGTGGTGTGGAGGCAGGAAGAAAGGGAAGGAAGAGTGGAAATTAAGGATCTACCTCAGCAATAATATAGTTTGGTTGGTATCGCAGCACTCCATATAGCCTCCAGAGGCCAAAGGTATCTCATAGCTACTGCAGCCAAATGTGCAGCACTTTGCAAGCAATTATTTTATTCAGCACTCATCCCGGTAATGTTTTTTGTCTTCTTTTTCAGGCAAAAATTTTCAAAGAGACAAGTGAATTGTGCTATAAAGAACTGTGTTATATATATTAGTATATGGTCTGTTTCTTACAAAATACATATTGATAGTTGTTACCTTTAATAACCACATCAGTTTTGCAATTCTTGTGCAATTCTTTTAAGAAAATTTAGATGTCTGGATGACAAGTGGCATTTTTTTTATGAGTTTGTCTTAGTCCTGCCAATGCTGGCTCAAGTGCTTATCTTTATACAGATTGGAACCATGGATTTTGATAAGGCTACCTACACGGGCAGAGCTGAGTACTTGTGTAAGTGTTTGCAAGGTGAAAGATTTATTTGCTCCACTGGCAGGAAGAAGTATTTGTTTGCATCCTCTTTACAACCCCATGAGTTTTTGATCTTTAGCTTTCAAATGTTTATGCAAGAGATTTCTCAGTGACTTATATTTTCTTAACTTGTTTGCCCTGAAATATGCAACTGAGGATTTTGAGGAGCTCTAACAAAAGTGGTTTTGACTTCTTTTCAGTAATGCATATGTACTAATATGAGAGAAGAACTTGGGTGATACTTGAACTCTACTTTAATGCAATTAATTTCTAACAATTTTTTTTTCCAAAAGTTATCAGATGTGGATTTGTACAAACATCAGTCTTTCAAAGAAAGTCACAAAAATTAGTTTTTATGTATTATATGTTTCTCATCTCTGTTCAAGGAAACCAGAAAACACAATATCACTAAACATTTGTTTACCTGTTACATACTTTATTTATTGTAACTGATAATTCAAAATTATGTTTGTTTTTTTTTCTTAATAAAGTCTGTCTACTTTAATTGCATTTGTTTGGCTTCTTAAAATGCTGTAAGTATTTGAGCACTATTTATGACAGTTCATATAGATTATATGTCATAACCTTTAACAATAAGCTGATACAAAGGTCTGAGAGGGCATTTTTGCCAGGCACTAAAGAGAGTGAGATCTCTCTATTGCAGGGTGTGTAGCAGATGAGAAGCCAGAAGTAATCTGTTCTAGAGGTGGAGAGGATGGATCATATGGACTTATTTCCCTTGCCTCTGGAATGGAGGGTAGAACTTATACCCCTCTGTATTGCTTCTGTTTTATCCCCAGATTTTCTGTGACCGCCACAATCCTTCTCAGGATGAAGAATGACAAGCAGTATAGTGGTAGAGGTGCACCTCAGTTTAAGATAATGCACCACTAAAAATATGAAATAGTTCTGACTGTTGAGCCCATGTTTTCACATTTTTCCAAGTTCTTTTTGCAAATACATCTTAAAGAGGCCACTGGGAAGGAGGAAGTAAAGGGAGGGAGAATGAATGGATTCTGTAAAACTTCAGTGCTGTTAATACTGAAATTCCTGACCTTCACTGGAGAACCTTGACCTCTCCCTCTGTTGAAGCTAAACTATGTCAAGTTTTTATAGAAGAAGTTTCTTACCTTCAGCATTTATAATAAAATCAATTTTTCCTGCCTCTTTGCAGCTGATATTGATGATATGAAGATATGCTATGTTTTACGAGGGGGTGACAATGCCACCAGTGACATTTTTCGTTTCATGGTTGAAGATGGTGGTGAGTACTCATAAGATCTGTGCTTTTGTTGTTCATGAAAGAGTTTAATTATATTTTGGGAGTTTAAGGATATTGGATTTAATTGAGGGAAGTCCATGTTACCTTCTGTTTATATGGTTTTTGTTATGACTTTCCTAGAGTGGGGACTATTTCTGGTGATTATAAAGAGGGGTATGGATAAACTGGTAATTGCATCTAATGAAAAAAAGCTCAACCTACTTTAGCAACAAAGTGAAATTCTTTAAGTGAACTCAGATACTGAGGCTTTCTGTTGTTTTATTTTTTTAATGCCATGTCTAGGCTCTTTTCTTTTCTTGAGAAACTGCCAAATTTTGATTTACTCTTGTGGTTGCCTACCTCTTTAAAGGTTCTAGCTGTAAGATTATTCATATAGATGCATTGTCTCTGATGAACATGATGTGAAGAGTTCAAGTTCTGATTCCACCTGCTTAATAGAACAGAATACTCATGGTTTGTCAAAGATTTTTGTTAGTTTACTGATAAGAATTCTCCTGAATAATAATATTTTGTAAGATTGTGGATGATGCAAAATGAGAGAATAAAAGCAAATTGAAAACACTGGCATGTAATCATTAAGAAAAAAAAGGGGGATTTTTTTGTTTTTAAAGGACAAGAACAGTATATAGGGTTATCAAAACACAGTAACAGGTCTTTTTTATTCATCCAAACTCTGCACTTATTGTGGATATTACTAAATGTAGATATTCCTCTGTGTGGTAACAGGTGGCTAGATTATGTTATTTAAATATCTTTTTTAATATGTGATATATAGCTGTATGAGTAATTGGCAACAAATTTTATTAGTTGTTTTAATAATGTACTACTCTGAAAAAAATGGTTCAAGTTAGCTCATTTTCAGCTCATGTGTACTCAGCTTGTGTCACTTTTTCACAAGACTTCTTAACAGTATTAAAATCAGCAAACAGGGATTCATCCTTTCTGGTACAGATTGTACAGTTTTGTCACCATCTGTCATTTATAGGAATGGGATAATAAAGCCTATTTTTCTCTTCATTGGGCTAGGCAAACACAGAAGAGACAATACCTGTAGAGAATGTTGAAAATGTTTTGCAAGTCTTTGCTACAACAGAACAAAAAGTAGTGAAAAAGTAGTCCTTGAATGTTTAGAAGTAGTCCTTGGATGTTTTCTTTTAATTGAGATACAGGTTAGATAAATTTAAGGCTAAGTAA
This sequence comes from Phaethornis superciliosus, assembly GCA_023637945.1. NCBI lineage: Eukaryota > Metazoa > Chordata > Aves > Apodiformes > Trochilidae > Phaethornis > Phaethornis superciliosus. Next base: position 171,479,293 of record JAJQWJ010000001.1, on the reverse strand, counting down.
ATGTAATGGAGCACAGAGTGTCATATTTCATAGTAATCCCACCATTTTCTCATGACAGGAATCATCACATGGTGACATTGCTCATGAATTTCAAAGTGGTTTTCTAGTGGGTGAATAAATACTCAGTCTTGGGATGTGTCAAGATTTCATGTGATGAGAAGTAAAACTGAAAAAATTTGCTCTCAGCAAACTGATTAATATCAGTTCTTAAAACTGAGTTCCTCTTTGAGAACTCAACATTTTTCAGACTTCTTTCCATGTTCTTTGAACCACTTTCTAATGGTAGATGTGTAGTCACAGCAAATTACATTTAATATATTCTGACTCTATACCAAGAATTTTTCTTTCATTGGAAAGCTTACCTGCCACATCTGCTTCTACTTGGCAGAGTTGTAACAGTCTGTCAATTGTAACAGCATGCTATTTTTCATAATACAAAGAATCATTAGGATATAACAAGGTAGTTGCTGGTTTTTTCAGAGCCTTTGGAAATGTGACAAGGTTATCATCTTGCAGACTACTTAGCTAGATTCTAAGATGGTCTTTGCTTTTCTGAGGCTCTTGGTTGACACAGTGAAAAATGATCTGTGATGCATTTCTGATTTTTTGCTTGACTGAAGATGGCAAAACTGCTTTTACAAGGACCAAAAGTGTGATCACAACAGCAATGTTGATTTGTCTGAAATAACTAAGAATTATTATCAGCGTCTTTAGAATTTGTAATGGGAGAAAAATCCAGCAATTTAATCTAGCTCTATTTCTTCCCTCTTCAGAAAGGCATCAAAGCCAGAGCTTTTCAGCTCAGGTAAATTTTGGCAGCATTTCAGTCGTAACAAAACTATTGTTTTAGTATTTTTTATTTAAAGACAGATCATTCTAGGAGACTAAACACAAGATATGAATGAAAGATGCATCACAGACTACCAGCATCCCCAGTAGAATGGCAAGATTCAGACTTCTGTCTCCTACAGCATGTGAGGAATTTTGCAGTACTGACAAGTTGATGGTGGCTACCACACAGTGCCTGATGCTGTAAATGAAATAAGTAGGGCTTCACTTAAGCTGAATTGTGCCATTGTTTCAGTGATCTAAGTATTTGTTCATATTCAGATGATGTTGTTTTGAATAAGTGAGAAAAAAAAAGGGCACACTTGCAACCCAAGTATTTTCTATCTTCCCGTTCTCTCCTCCATCAGTGAGGGGAATTTGCACCACCAATCCCCACTATCTTCAAATAACATGAATTAGAAAGTTCATTAGAATGTCTACTGCTGCCTGTAAAATACCCTGCTATGTGTCTTGCAGTATTTGCTCATGGTCTCTTAATTGGAAATCGGAGCTGAAAATGGTAACTTTCTATGGCTTCATCTTTTGCTGGTTGATCAGTCCCACTCATTATAGCATGACTTAAAAGAACAAATGCAGAAAATCACTTGTTGATCTCTTAAATGACAGTAGTCTGATTGGGGCCCAAGTCTGTTATCTCAGGCAATTGCATGGAAGCCAAGTACAAGGAGTGATCAAAGTGCTCCACTGTGAATTTTGTTGTGGGTCTGGAATTTATTTTATCCTCTTACATGAGGCTAGCATTTGTGGTAGGCAAGTTAGGGCAACAGCAGAGTAGGTGGGCAGGTGAAGGGAAAAGCACCAAATCATCGCTCTTCCAGCTCTTGGCCCCTTGCCTGCTCAGTTTCTCACAGCTGGAGTAAGGTGAGTACCATTCTGTGTACCAAATCATGAGTTAGGGGCTGAAAACATGAAATATGGTACTGGGACAAAGTTGTTTTCTTACTGGCCAAGGAAACCTGCAGCCTAGAAAAATAGAGAATTGGTCAGGAATTATCACTGCCTCATGATTTTCTGCCTAGAGGGGAAAAAAAAAAAAAAAAAAGAGAGCTCAATAGGAAAAGAAAGGAAGACCATTTAAAAAGAAAAGGAAAGAAAGCCCTTAGGACTGTAATTTACAATCAAGAGCATAGGCCTGCTCTATTCAAATCAAAATTAGAGGTTTCACTAGAAAGAATTGCTTGTTTGAGGTTTTAAGCTCTGAAAGAGCCTTATTGTCAGCATCAATTACCTGCATATATATGGCTGCAGAGCTTTCTGGCTTTAAACAGTGTTTTTCATAAGAATAATTTAGAAGTGAATAAAATTTAACACAATTTGGCTGTTCTATCAGCACTAATATTTTTAAAGGTAGAAAAGGTTTTAATTCTATATGCTTAGGGATTTAGCCTCAAGGTGATCTTTTATAAAGTGGGTGAGACCTTGCATTTCTGTTATATTTACACAAGAATACATTGTAGGATATTAGATGCTGCTGAGTTAGCTGTGTGGTGTTTTGAAAGAAACTACCATAGCTGACATTAAAAATTTGCTTTCTGCTTCATACTGAATTTTGATTTTAACATGATCATGTGGAGACCTGGTCATACTGAAAATGTTATGAGTCCACTTTAGCAAACCTTGAAGAAAGTGTGAAATTTTGGATTTCACAAAGTTTGAAAAATAGTCTCAGTTGAATTCCTTTCCTCAGTAGTGGCCCCCACATTTCATTAGTAAGGTGGAGAAAAGTGTCTCTGCAAGTGAAAGCATGTGACAGTGGTGAATCCTAATGTTTTATCATAGAATTCTTAATTCCATGATTAATAAAGCACCAATACTACCAGAAGACAGGGAAAATGGGACTTTTTATCCTGCGGGGAGGTAAAAATAGTGGAAATCCAGACTGATAGTTGAAGTCCTGGGTATACTTTTGGATTGTAAACTTGCACACTATTGGGAGACTCACTAGATTGAAGAAAATGATCCAGCTGAAAACATTTGAGCCTTTTAACTAGCAAAAAACCAGACTCACAGTAACTTAATTCTGATAGGCATAGTGAGAAAATACAGTGTCTGCAGCAACTTCATGTCACTGAAAGCTCAGGGAAACTGGTTATGTATGGCACTGCCAAATATATGCATAAAGTTAGTACTTCAGCTATGCAAAGTGGCACTAATCCTTATGGAATGAAAGTTAACACAGAAATTAGCTGCTGTGTGTTGAGCTCTTGTGCCTGTTGCAGAAACTGCACACTACAGTTTCACACTATATCCCTTATGACTTCCTTATCTGAGGCATTTTGACACTGTAGATGAGAAGCTAGCACTGAGAATGCACAGTTCAAGTCTGTTGTCTACCTTCAATTCATGCCTTTCTTACCTGGTTTTCTGATGTCACTGCAGTAAGTCATAATAATTGAACAAGAATATGGATCTAAATGCTCATCTTTCCAATCTGTAGAAGACATTTTCTCATTAACTGTGCAGCTTCAAATCATGGGAAACTGGTTGAACTGGTTAAGGCAAATTTTTGGCGAGATCCTGCTGATTGTGTATAATAAAATAAACATACCCCAAAGCTGGCACTGAATTCAAACACCAGCTCAGACTCCATACATCCAAAGGCAGTGTCAGCCAAATACATTCCTTTGCCCAGCAATGGGTATTGGGACTGGAGTAGCAGTACTAAAACAAGAATGCTGAATGCCAGCTGAAGGGCAGAGCTTCTCTCTCACGGACACTTGTCTTCATTTTTCACTTCATGTAAGCAATATTCTTGACTCTTGTTAAGAGTTGTGGATAACTTAAATGTTCAAGTTCAGACCACGTGAAGTCAGTGAAGAAATGTTCATCTCTTCTAACTAGTGCTCTGCCCCTAAATATTTTTATTGCTTGTCTGGTGCTCAGATAACAATTTTCTGTGTTTGCTGCTCCTTCTTTTCCTACCTTTTCTGACTGCTGAAGCTTATGGAACTGTCAACAAAGATTCAGCACCCAGGGAAGAAATTCATGTTATGTGACTCAGTATTTTTGTTATAAGAGCCAGGTGCCATACTAGCAAGAGTTTGCATTACAAAATTCAATTAAATTTACCTGTTGTGAGGAAAACAATGAGATAATGCTGAGCTGGGCCTGGAGTGTTGTTTAAAACAAAACAATTGGGTAAGGGGGAAGTTTATTTCCTGTTCAACCTTAATTTGAACCATAATCTGCCCCTCCCTCACATAACTCCCTTCTCAGCTCAGTTCTTAAGTGAAGTCCTCCAAAATGCTTCTTTAGGGCTGGTGTTACCTTGCAGTACAGTGCCTCAAGGGTAGAATGGTTTCAAAGGGTAAGTAATGACAGATTCTTATGGCTGGTTTAGGAATGTGAGGATCACTAGGGAAGGAAAGAAACAAGTTTTGTATTTTTTTTCATTTAATTTCAGTCTCTTTGGCAATTTTTCTGTCTGAAAGCCAAAGTATTGCAAAGCCAAGGCTCACTGATTATGGTGATTTACATCATTATCTAAATCTTATTTAAACTTTTCATTACAGATCCCTGACTGCCTAAACACAGCACTGCATTTCCCAGTACTGAAATTTGGTTAAATCCCTATCGAAGCAAGAATCTTTCTGAAACAATTCCCTGAAGTTAGTCCTTAAACCCAATTTCTAGGAAAATCTCATAGACTTTTCCCAGATCCGTGCATGAAAAAATTATATTAACCGAAGAAACACTGTTCTACTGCTTAGAGAAAACTTCCATTAAGTTTGTGAAACATGATTATTTAATCTGTCATCTTAATTTTACTAAAGAAAAAATGTATTTTTAGGAATTTCTGTGTTCTGCTAGGCTTTATTAATTTGTGAGAGAATCCAGAATTCCTGAGTATATTTATTGAACTAAAACAGTTGTCAGTGCTGCTTTTCAAAGCAGCAACACTGGGTGAGCTATTATAACTGTGTAGGAACAGACATTCTGGACTCAATATCTGAGTTCTTAAAGAAACTGACTGGTAGAATATCCTTGGGAATCAATCATTTGCAGCATCCTTGCTTGACCTCACATGTGGCATCTGGGCACAGTGTTGGCAAGATACATCAGCTACGTTTAACTTTGGCTTAAAAATGAGGGCATCACATGTTGGCGGGATGTTTGCCATCATCTGTCAAGGGCTGTATTGTGTTCTGATCTGTTGCCAGGCTTGTTGCTGCTGTTTTGATAGGCTCTAACTTGGTGCCAAAACAATTTTTGCACATGTCACACATCTTACTGTAAGTATTACCAAGGGATTTAAATAGTAGTCTGACGCTACAGTTTGTAAAAAAATCCAACCCAAATAAAACAAACGAGCAAACAAACCCCCTCCCTCAACCCTTAAAATAATCCTTTCTGTAAATAAAAAAATAATTAATAGAGGTGTTTTCATGAATGCAGCTGCAAGGTGAGAGTAAAATTAATGTGTGAAAGTATGCAGGACTACCTATGTGTTTTGTGTAGAAATGATTATATGGAGAATATAGAAAGTCTAGTACAGGCCTTAGTAAACTCCGTGGAAAGATTTTCATTGTCTTCTGAACCAGTTATATCAGTTTCTTTTTATTGATGTTTTATACTGACTCCTGGAAATGATTGGAGTTTCGCTTTTGGACTTGAACATCACCTTATCATCCAAATGTATACATAGAAAAAAAGGTTGGCTTTATCCAGATAAAATTAATTTTGGAGAGAAAAAGATGGAAGTTGCTTGGTTCAGCAACAGAAATTTTGTTTGGATTTAATTATGTTGGTTCAAATGGTGATTTTAATTAAAAGGAAAGCTTTCCTCTGTTCCCCATCCTGGATTATTCATCTTTTTTAACAAAAGCAAAGCAGTATATTTGAAAAGGTGGGGTTAGGTGCTGTTTTGGATTAAGAAAGGAGAGGCAATTGTGTTTTGAATTGGCTTTTTATACAGAACTTAGGGTCAGTTTATTTCAGAGACTTTGAACCCATGCTCCTCATAATGTGCTCTCAGTCAGATTCTGGTCAGTTATTTATTAATATTAAATACTTTTTTGAACATAGTGTAGACTCTGATGCTCCACTCTCCAAAAAAAGCAGTGTCATGATGGGGCCAAGAAATTCTTAGATTTTGTGTGTACTCCTCCACTCTGTTTTCTCTTTATGTTTCTCCTTTTCTGCTAATGGCTGCTGTGTTCCACAGAGTGCAATGTCTTGAGCAAACCAATTAGGAGCGGTGCATCCCAGAATAACCTTTGGGCTGGTGGCTTAAGATCAAGGTGAGGAGACTTTGCTTCCAGTTCTCATTGTAGCCAGGGCCATGTCCAATGAGCATCCTAGCTGTTGGGTAGGTGGGATAGAAGGGAAATCTCTCCACATCATCACCTGCTGATGGATATTTCTAGTTTTAAGCTGAGATCTCTTGCTGACTAATCACACTTCTAAAGAACAATATATTTGCAACAGAACTGACCAGATCAGCTCTTGGAGCTGAATTTTTTGTGCTTCACTGAGCTGAATAGTGCCATTGATTTAATTTGCCCTGATCCAGTGAGAGGCAAGGAAGATAATGCTCAAGATAGCACAGTGAAGCACTTAGCAGGCTTTCTCCTTAAAAACAGTCCACAATTTAGCTTTTATATTCCTATGATATATAATAAAGCCCAGCTAGCAGCAAAAGAAGCATGGCAATGAACAGTAAAACTAGGTCAAAATGAAGGAATTAAAGGGATTAAGGAGACACACTAGGCTGAAGTGGAATAATTGAGAACTCTCAGGAGTAACACTGATTGCCAGTGACGTGAGAACCTGCAGAAAGACACTAATTCCTAAAAGTGAGCTATAATAAGCCTGTGAAATGATAATGGTTGTTGGTAGCAAATATTTTTGAATTGGACAGACTTAAGAAGTCTAGAGAAGAATGAAATGAGAGAAGGGACACTGGCTGCTGTCGAGGAACCTTACTCATAGCAGCTCAGCTTGTTTGATCTCCCAGCCTGTTTTCACTGAGCAATTCTAAATAGCCCTCAGGATGAGTTTAGCATTTTTCACTCCACTTTCTGATTAACGGTGTAGAGTCCCCAGAGCTGCCATAAAGGTTCACTTGATCAGTAGGTAGAATGTTTCTGGGAAGTTTCTTTATTTCTTAAAAAATTAGATTCCTATTTATACAAGAAAGACCTGAAACAAACTGCAGATATGTGACAGTTTTCCACCATGAAAAGTTAATGAGTCTTAAACCATGGAAATTGGTTCACTAAGAATCAAGCTAAATTAAAACTGGAGAAAAGGTAATTAAGGCAAACATAGTCATCAAATGTTTGCAATTTGTGCAGCTTAATTTACAACATTCTGGCTGTTGCAAAAGACACAATATAACCATGTATCAGCAAACACGTGGTAGATTTCATTGTTCAGGAACTTAAATAAAAAGTTTAATTGTATTATTTTGTGTAATTAACTTACATTTGCAACACTGTTTCTGTGGTTTGGTAGGCATTGGGAATGTGCCAAACTGAAACTTTATATAACCATCCAGTGATGAAGAACCCAACATGTGTATGTAGCCTTTTAAATCCTGAATGTGATGCAGAACAGCCATAGAAAGGAGTTTAGGTATGTGCTGGTTTAGCATCAGCCCAGCAACACAGGAGAGCTAGTTCAAGGCAATGAACTTTCTTTGGAGTTTTCCTGGTGAAGTTAAAATTCTCTTATTCTTAGTGGACTTTTTCTGTACTCAGAGATATCTCTTCTGACCTATTCTTCCAAAAAAAAGTAACACTTTTAAGACTGTGCAGGCAAAAAGCAAGTCTGGTGGAAAATTGAGTTAAAAGAATTGGTGTATTAATTTATTATGTTTGCATTGCTAAATCTTAAAATGTAAGTACCATTCTCACCTTATCAGCCTCTTTGTGTGCTTTCTGGGAACAGGAAGACATGAGTTTTATTTTGTAAACCCAAACTGCATTTGGATGATGTTCAAATTTTCTGTGAAGTTATATGACCTGTTCTTTATAATTGGCATTGAAGAATTTAAGAAAAGAAAGTTAAAAGCCAGGAATAATACAACCAGAGTGAAAATACTGTTACAGTAAATTAATGAATTACTGTGACCTGTGTTGATTTTTGTCTGTGTTTGGCCAAGAAAATGTCTTAAGTCAGTATTGTGGCTTGTTTTTTCAGGGTTTTCTTCAGTTAATCTTTCTGTTACAGATTTAGCTAATTAGTTTTTTGGTATTAATAGTAGAAAGAACTTCATTTAGCAATAGGCACTCAGGAAGCTCTTTGAAAAGACAGAATTTTTCTTTTCTCCCCTTTCTGAAGAAGGATTTTAGCTTGCTTAAGTTCCAGTCATTAGTAAAACATTAATTCATTCAGCTTGATACAGCATTGCCCTGAATGTTTGCCAGGATTCCAGTCTCAGTAACTTTTAACTTAAGTACTAGCATAGCACTTATGTCACTCTGCTTTATAATGTGCATTTTCTTCAAGACTGTAAGAATGCTGTTACCACACACCTTGCTGCCTCTTTAAAGCTTTGTAGTTAGGGTGGAACATGATCATTAGAGAGGGAATTTTAAGGATACCTTTAAAGAAACATTTGAAGCCTGATTCATAGTCCAGTGCCTCTAGTGAGACTCTTTGTGCATTAATGAAAACTGTGGGAATATTTTTTTCACTTACTACTGTGGTGTTCAAGAGCAGGTCATAGAAGAGGAGATTCTCATAATAAATTGCATGCTATTATTTGCTGTTTCTAAAACTAATTTAGTTTAAAAGCTTTTATTTTAGGGTCCTGGAAGTATTGGAAATATTATTCTGATGTCTCCTCTTTAGGCAGAACTTGTGATTTCAGGAGCCTGAGATACAGAAAACACTTCAAAAACCCCACTGGCATACTTTGCATATACTTTCCTGGGCTTTGTGATGAATTGGCACACTCTCTACACTATTTAATCTTAGTAATACCCTTTAAGCTGGTTCATCATTACAGCAGAAGATTTATAGCATTATGTACTCAAAAACATTCTTCCTGAGAGAACTTTTGCGAGAGTCTTTTGGATAGACATACAAGATCCCAATGATGAGAAATTAGTCTTTACCTACTATATTTTTTCTGGCAGATGCACAAGTGTATCTTAGCTTCTTCCTCAGGGATAGGTGATGCAGTGTTGTATTTTTAAGATCAAAATGGCAGAACTTCTCTAGTGAGCACTTTGAGTGGGATTTTGTCCTGGATTCATCCTACTGAAGTGGAACTCCTTAAAGTACTATATTTTAGCCATAATAAATTTAGGTTGCCTCCATAACCAGTAACAGAATGAGAAACAATTTGAATCTGAACAGGTTTGCATGTGGCAAAGTAGCAGTTGCTCTGAAGCCTAATCCACTTTAGCCCTTATTTCCCTTTTATGTGTACTCAGAATTGCATAAATCAGTGTATTAAGCAGGGCAGCTTTCATCACTAAGAAGATTTATAGGGCATTGGTGAAGTGGACATTATCAGTCTTGCTGGCTGGTTTGGGCATGGCACTAAACATACGAATGGATGTGAGATTGCCAGGGTCTTGCTTTTAGTAGGTTACTGCATATCTGTTCATCAAAGAAACATGAGACCTGTGCTCAGTTTTCTCTGCTGCCTGAAGAAGCTTAAATAGGTATTGCATACACAGCTGCTGTAGCCTTTAGGCTATAGGAAATAAGAGGTGATTCCCTGTCATTGAAGTGGAGTGGTTTTGTGTGGAATGAGAAACTGTTCAATGTCGAACAGAGATCAGGCTTCCTCTCCTACTGCATCAAAACCAGGCCTGGTTGTACCAAGAATCAGAGAGCTAATCAGATGGTTCTGAGATTACTAAATCTGCTAGGGACAGAGGGATGCCCTTTCCTAACTGGGATTTGGGAAGTTACCTTGAAGGGTCTTATTGTTTGAACACCAGGGGCAAGTCAGAATGAGACAAAGCAAAGCATTACTTTTGGCACAGGTTTGCCACCAGTGAAAAAAGTTGGGGGTGGGGGGAAAAGAATGAACTATGCTTGGCCTTCCTGAGTATATTTTGAGGGGAAGAATCCTTCACCTTGCAGAGTAGCTGGAATAGGCAAACCTCAGGCATTAAATTGAAGTTATGGACTGCAGTGGTAGAAGGGGATGAAAAACGAGAGATTGTAATTCTTACTATTGGGACAACTTTGAGTCCATATGTATTTCCATGTAGCTCTCAATTTTTTCCCCATATTTTTTCAGTAGCATGTCATACAGGTATTGTAGCAATAGAACCACAGAATCACAGAATGTTCAGGTTGGAAGAAACCTCCAAGGTCATCCAGTCCAACCTTTGACCAACACCATAGCATGGCAGAATCCTGTGTTTTTTTAAGGTGCACAGTTACTACATACTTAGTGCTTATTTTCAAATATGCTGCTTCAGATCTGAAGACGGATCATAATGGAGTTAGATTCAAATAAGCAGGACAATTTTCACCAGCAGTGGTTCTAACCTATATTAGTTATATAGTGCATAATTATTGGATTTAAGCTTATGAAAAATGGACAAACAGAGCAAAACAGAAAGCATTATTTATTTATTTATTTACAGGAAAAATAACTCATTTCAGAAAAAAAAAATCCAAACCAAAAAACACCTTCTATCTCTGAAGTGTATTATCATGTGGGGTACCTGTTCCCTGTTCAGCACATGCACTCATCAGCCCATTATCTCAGCATCAAGGTAGTGATCTTGCACTGATGCCTGTGCCACAACTCTATCACCCTGAATTACGTTGCAACTGTAACTTCTTTTCTGAACTGTGGTTTCATACTACCAGTAAATTTAAGATTATATGATTTATTTTGATCAGCTCATGCAAATATATCTGCATCATATTGCCAGTCAATGAGCAACAAATGTTTACTTTAGAAAAAAGGATGAGAAAGGGAGAGAAATACTTTATTTTTACTTCTGTGGGATCAGTCTGATTTTTCTTCATTATTCAGTCTTCCCACTACATCCCTTGAAACAGCCTAGATTTAACTAAGGCCCCTTTTTTGTCATCCAAGAGAGCTATTTATGAGGAAAAGCTCTTTGCTACTCTCAGAGTGCTTGCAAATTGAGAGAGGCCTCAAAAGGATGTTGGGAAATACACATCCATTAATTGAAAATGTCTTAAAGTTGTAGCAATTTCAACATATTCAGTAATAAAGAAATGCAGTCTTAGTCTATTAGTTTCCATGTAGTTACTGCTGTTATTTATAGCACTTTGATAATAATCACTCATAGGAATTCTGCTTGAAATCATATGATAAAGTTATCTCCTTGTCCTGATTACCATGATCACTATTAAAGCAAACAATTCTAAATATATAACATCTAATTTTCCATGGATCTTTACACTTCCCATAATTGAACACGTAAATGAGATCTGGTTAATTGTTTTGAAGGCCCACATTCATCCAGACACCTGAGGTGTGTAAGTTATTAGCCCCTTCCCTGGAACAATTTCTCATTACTGGATTGTTACAATCTGAAGTGGCTTCATTACCTTCTAGAGCTGCTGCTTATGAGGAAACCTCACTCAACTCAAGCACTCCAGAGAAAGAACAGTTGCTTTTATGTGCAAAAAATCTGTTCTTTGTTTATCTGATATAATTTTATTGCAGTCTTCCTTTGGTTTCCAGAACTGAAACAGAGTAACTTGACCTAAATTTTTAATAAGAGTGTGTGCAAAGCTATTAGCTCTTTGGGACAGAGCTGTATGTCCTAGCTGGGACATACTTTTGCAAATACCAGCGTAACCTAATTTGGCCACAAAAGCCCTTGTTTGATTATTCTCTCACCAGTAGGCAATGTATTATTTTGATCAAAAAATAGCTTCTATGCTATACTTTTCCTTCAGTACTTCTAATTTGTTCTTTGTATGAAATAGGTGCATGTTGGTTAAAAAATATATTGTAGGCCACCTATAGATTACTTGGTTAAATCCCATCTTTTCATACCTTTTGAATACTACTGAAAAATAACTATTTTAGTCTAGGTTTTTTTCACAGTATTCATTTTGCTTGGTGCAGTTTCTGTAGGATGCTGTAGATTAGTTCTTCAGACTCAACCACTGAAATGAGCGGCAAAAAATTAGAAGCTTAAGTCCACTTATCTTTTTGTTGTTTGGTTTTTTTTTTCCACTCCTGTTGGATGACTCCAAAATAAGTGTATGGTGGGATTGAAAATGCTTTCACTGAATTTGATGTAGCAATGCAGGACAAAATTATTTTAATGTGTAGCCAATGCTAAGTTTCACAAAAGGACAGTTTTGACACGTAAAAATGTGGGGTTTTTTTAAGGATCATGGATCTTACCTATTTTCATGAAAGATGGGAAGGTGTAGTTTCCTGAGAGGTTGTGTTTCATGAAACTTAACAGTAATGGTAATTTTGCTTAGCAAAAAGTCTAAGCTGCTTCTAGTCTGCTGTCAGTTTTTGAATGCTTGTTTTTTATATTTCACGTGTGGTAGGAAATGTCATAATATGGGTCATCAGTTTTTAAGAGTGAACACTCTTAACTGTTTGCAGGTATTCAAGGCAAATATTGAATTCTCCTGATACCTTCAATAACAGATATCTTACTGAAAAAGAAAAAAAAAACCAGCACCACAACAAAACAAACAAACAAACAAACAAAAAAACCCAAAACCCCATCAAACTACATCCTGCAGAAAGTTTACTGGATGGAATTTTTGTTCTCTTAATACCGAAGTTCAAGCTGAATAATTATAAAGGCTTCCTTTGGTCTTGAAATCTTTGGACCAGGAATTTATAGAAACTCAACTATTACTGATTTTGTATGCAGCTAGAGTCAGCAGCAAAGCTCACCTGGAGTTCAGTGAGGAAAATTGGAAAGAAAACACATAATTTGCAGGACAGTCTTGTCAGTGCCATTCTTCCAAATTGTACATTTATGAAACAATCTTTACTCTTCTGTGATCCCTCTCTAGTCTTTGAGGAAATAAAGAAATGCTGCTGTAAAATTGATAGAAGGATCTTTAAAGCCTGGAGCTGAGAAGTCAAGAATTTAAAGAAGGTAGAAGGAAAGCTGAATGGTACAGCTCTAAAAATCTGTGGATTATTATGTCTTTTCATATAGTCAGTAGTAACATTTATAGTCAGTAGTAACATTATTTGCTTAGGATTTCAACATACAATCCTCTCCCTCTCCCACCCACACACATTCTTGTAAAGTATATCTTGTTAATCTTAATGTTATTTTAACATTTTTTACCCCAGGGAAGTTTTAACAATAAAGAAAGCAACACTTAAAAATACAATCAAAAAGAACACCCAAACCTAAAAAAAAATACAAGTCTTATTGAATTTTAAAACAACTTTTTGCATTTAACAATGAAATCACACTGCTGATTTCTCAATGGACATGCTGTCACATGATGCTGAATGGGGAGATATGAATGACTTTCACCTATGATTAGTTCATGTAAATACTCACTTCTATAGCTCTTCAGTCTACCATGAATAGTTAATTTTTTGCTTAACTATGATGCCTGGAACTGATGGTCTGTAAGCTGATGTTTTTTAGTCTCCTGTAAAAGGACTATATATGTGTGTGTGCATATATATACATACAGATAAATATATGTAATATAGTCCTTAAGCCAGCTAGTCTTGATAAGTTTGTGCAGCAAGTATCTATTCCAATGGGATATCTTTCTTTCCTGCTTCACTCCCATATTAGGCTGAGGTTGATGTGGTGAGTTGCCTGGTTGACAGTTAAGTCTTGAACTTCGAATTCTTGGCATGCCTGAACTGGCTTTGTATCTGAAGAAAAGCAAGTATTCCTCTTCCAGTGCTTAGCTTTGCATAAACAGGTCTTTACCCTGACCTTTGCTTATAGATCCTGTTAACCAGGCAGCTAGCTACATGGAAGCAGAGAACAAACTTTCAAGCAGCAGCTTTAAAATGTATTAAAAAATGCACATTTCTTCTCTATAGAAAAGACTCCAACTTTGATGAAAAATAATTATTTGGGAGCACAAAAGACAGTCAGGAGATATTTTCACACTTCTACAGAATGCTTTTTAAGTCAGCCTGTAGCTTTTAGTATTCATATTACCTGAAACTATAGCTCACAGGCCCTACACACCTTTCCACTGTAGAATTGATAAGATCAAGAAGCTGATAAACACAAGCTTAGGGATTAAAAGAAAAATGAAATATTTGGAGTGCAAAGTGATTTCCACAAGCAAATTCAGAATTTATTGTTTGTTTCTCCTTAAGTAGCTCTTTCTCTGTGCTTCTTTTAAAATCCTCTCATACTTACATTTGAGCATTCCTTGCCTTACTCCTTGGTAAGTTAAAAAAAAAAAAATCACTTATTTTTCCCTCTGTAAATACATTCCCTCTGTGAATTACACTTTGAGAAGTGTTGTTCAGCTCCATGCCAAAATACAAGGCTGTGTGCTAAATAGCATTGAATAAGATACACAGGAGGAACAAAGGTATGATTAATTATATTTGCTAAGATATTTGTTTTACTTCAAACTAGCTGCATAGCTTAGAGTAGAAGCAGAAGCCACAGCATGAATTCTAGAATTTGTTAATCCAAGCAAAAATGCTGTATATGGTCTGGGTATACATGCTAAATAAATTACAGGCATTGCTAAAAGCCACTTTACAGTCCCTGAATTGCCATTTTTTGGGTGCTGGCTAGATCAAGCCAGCACAGGTCATGTACAGGTGACCATGTACTTCTTCTAGTATATCTTAATCTTACTTTGTAGACATGCCTTTTATTTATAAGATTTGTCCAAGTTTGGAGTGGGCTTGTAGCATTCTCCCTTGGGCAAGTTTTTTGTAAAAATGGAAGGAAGTAGACTTTAGTAGTCTGCTCATTTATTACATCATAAGAAAAAAATTATTTTTCTTACTCTAAAGCCAAACTTATCAAATTCAGGCGAAAGATAAAAGGATGGGGGTCATTTGTTTTAGCATAGATATCCAAAATATATGGCTGCAAATCTAATGGTAAATTTTGGATCCTTTTATAGTTAATGGAGTTGTTAATCTCATTAAGTAAGGGTGCTTCATCTCAGTCTGAGAGAAGAGTGACTACATTAGTTGAATTCTGTCCTGGAGTTCTCATTTTTTTATTTCTGATAAGAGGAACATGATACAACTGAGAAAAAAAAAATGGCACCTAAAGATGAAAATGATATATCTCATAGAATCATAGAATCATAGAATAGGCTGGGTTGGAAGGGACCTCAGAGATCATCGAGTCCAACCCTTGATCAATTACCACCACAGTCACTAGACCACGGCACTGAGTGCCATATCGAGTCTCTTTTTAAATATATCCAGGGACGAAGAGTCCACCACCTCCCCAGGCAGCCCGTTCCAATGTCTGATCACCCTTTCTGTGAAAAAATTCTTTCTAATATCCAGTCTGAACTTACCCCGGCACAATTTAAGACCATGCCCTCTTGTCTTACTGAGAGTTGCCTGGGAAAAGAGACCAACCCCCGCCTGGCTCCATCCTCCTTTCAGGTAGTTGTAGAGGGCAATGAGGTCTCCCCTGAGCCTCCTCTTCTCCAGGCTGAACAGCCCCAGCTCCCTCAGCCTCTCCTCGTAGGATCTGTGTTCGAGTCCCTTCACCAGCTTGGTTGCCCTCCTCTGGACCTGTTCGAGGACCTCAATATCCTTCTTGAACTGAGGGGCCCAGAACTGAACACAGTACTCGAGGTGTGGCCTCACCAGGGCTGAGTACAGGGGCAGAATCACCTCCTTGGACCTGCTGGTGACACTGTTTCTGATCCAGGCCAGGATGCCATTGGCCTTCTTGGCCGCCTGGGCACACTGCTGGCTCCTGTTCAGCTTCCTGTCAATCCAGACTCCCAGGTCCCTCTCTGCCTGGCTGCTCTCCAACCACTCTGTCCCCAGTCTGTAGCGCTGCATGGGGTTGCTGTGGCCAAAGTGCAGGACCCGGCACTTGGCCTTGTTGAAGCTCATCCCATTGGAGTCAGCCCATCTCTCCAGTCTGTCTAGGTCTCTCTGCAGAATCCTCCTGCCTTCCAGCTGATCAACACTTCTCCCCAGCTTGGTGTCATCAGCAAACTTGCTGATGATAGACTCACGCCTCTTCATTTTTATTTGTGGGTGCAGGCTGTAACAAATAACATTTAAAAGCAGGTTCCAAATTGGGATTAAAATATCATAGAAGGATAAGATATTTAATTGTTTTTGAACTGAATAATATATATAGTTGGAAGCACCTTTTTAAAAAATATTTTGAGTGCTTGCTCAAACCAAGATAAGTTCTCTTGGAGTGTAATATAGTAAGGAGAATGTCCTTAGTAGTTTTCCTTTACCAAATACTTGTGACTGTGCCTTTTAAGTGTCTGATTACATTGATATAAGTTCCTGAAGTATCCTGGTTAGCATAACAGTACTTGTCAGCTGCCTTACTAATGTATTAATGATCGATCAGTCAGTGCTCTTGGTCATGGACATTGTGAAAAGCTGCCCTTGTAATTCTGTAGTATAAATATTCAGTGTCCTTGGGATGTTCTAGCTTGTCCTATTTCATTGCATGTTGCATGAATTAACTCATCATCTTTCCCTTGCAGTGATTTAAGGTCTAGGTCCATGCACTCATTTTTCTTTATTGAAGTGACTAAATGACCCAGATCCTACATTCCTTCTGACAAGAATCTGACTGATTTTGCATGTACAGTTCCTTGTTTAGCTGTTTGGAGATCTAGATGCTAGCCTTCAGTTAAATTCTTGTTTAGAGTGAGAAACTCTGAAGTGTTAAAATGAACATATAGAAGGCAAAGGTGAAAGTGAAGCACAGCCTGTGTGATTTTAGATTAGATAAAGGGAACGTCATACTATAGAAAGATCAACCTGTAGCAAGAGAAATAGGGGAAAAAAAGTCATCACTGAAGAATCAAGTCTGATGAATTGTATTGTGAAATTAAAATTGATTTAAAACAAAAATAGAAATTAAGTAAAAAAGTTTCTGAGCTTCCCTGGAATGTAGGCACTTATATCATCAGAAAGCAGCCCAGAGTTTGCTAAAAGTTAAAACTATCTTTGGTTGCAGGATCGTATATTTCTGTTTTTTTGTATTCTCCTGGGAGGAAAATGACTGGTAAAGCTTTCTGTAACATGTATTGTGGTTAAAAACAGATTGTTTAAAATATTGAATGTTTTTATACTGTGTTAAAAAGCAGCAGACATTCCTTGATCCACTAGGTTACTCCTGATGTAAGAAAAGAGGTATAGCAAAATTAATTTTCCTGAAACCCCTTTGCAATCAGTTGTTACAGTAGGCAAATAGTCATTGTGCATCAGTGAGATCAGATGTTGTGCTTTAGGGGTGGGTTAGGCAACAGTAAAGGTTAGTAGAGATTCACATTTAATTAACTGCTGTTAATAAGACTTCAGTAATGAGGATGATGTGAGACTGAGACCATGTTGAGCTTCATAGAGAGGAACCTACAGGTATCAGGGTGCAGCTTGTTCTGAGTGGGTGCTTGATCAAGTCCCCTGTGGAATAAGTGTACAGGATGTCTTCATGTGCAATGGAGTTGCTCACCAGAGCTGCTGAGTTCCTGAAAAAAAAATAAAAAAAAATATTTATATATATATATCTCCTGAACACTGCTGTGAACTGTCATTGAGACATTTGTTTTGCAAAAGAGACAACAAAAGAGTATGGTGGTGGCTGTAAAGAACAGTGATTGCTGAGATGGTTTACTAGGCATCCTCACACACTGGTTTTCTTTATGCAAGGAGAGAATTTTTTTTAAAAAATACTAATTTATGAGAACAACATTTTGCACGTATTACAGTGAAGTCATTAAATATTTTTTAAAGGCCATAGTTTATAAGGAATTTAATCTAAAACTAATGGTCTGAGATATTTTTATAGTGGTATTAATAAAAAAGATGTAAACTAAGGAACCCTCCATGATGGCATGGTATATCTTGAGCATTGGTGGAAGTTAAAAAAAAGTTGCTTCTTTGCACACAGTTCTGTAACTCGCAAACCATGTTTCCTTTGCTGAAATTAATGTTGTGGAAAAATTAGAGTGTGACTATCATAAAACCCCCTTAAGGATTGAGTCTAATAATTGAAATACTATTTTAAAAGAAGAATATAATTAAATTGAGCTAAAGGTAGATGTGCAGGCTTGTCTGATACTTGACACTGGATACATAAAAATTGCACATTCTAGGGTTTCTGCAAAATTCTGCAGTCATTCCCTAGAAAGTTTTCTCTAAGAAGACTCTGCAGTTCTTTTCACCTTCATTTTGTTTTTATCATAGTGTGCTCTGAATTTCAGAGCATATCAGAAATGTCTGTTTATCAAAGTTTATAAAAGGCTGAGGACCATACAATTAACATGATCTATCTTCTGAAATACCCCTACCCATTCTGTTTGCACAGTAATTTCAGGGCATTTGTTTACAGTTTTAGATATATGATACTCATAAAATTGAAATTTAATTTCTGTATTTCAGCTTTCCTGGTACTTGGAGGTGGCCATAGTTCTGCTTTATTTCTCTATAAAGTTAATTACTGGAACATATGCAGGAAATTTGCAGAACAGTTTTAATGGGTTGATTGAAATAATAGAAGTGAGATGGTGTTATCTTTTCCTTCACTGTAAATTTGGCATACAACTTTCATTTCCAGTGGCCATTCCTTTTATCTAAATAGTTGAGAAAGAATATGGAGATAATTTTGATGGAATGAAATATCAAGAAGTTGTGATTCAGATAAAATAAAATGCTCAGAGATGCAAGTAATCTAGATAAAAAAAATTATCTATGATATGTAATCCTTTAATACACCAAGTGATTAGAAAAATTAGGGAGTTGAGCACTGATTACAAAACTGCAGATGCAGATGCTTCTTTAAAAATGTTTTGTTTCATTTTTCTAAATACTTGTCTGAGTACACAGTGGCCTGATGATATATGATTAAGTGCATGTGCATACAAGAAATGCAATGAAACTATTAGCAGTGGAGTTAAAGAAGACATTATGCTTGAATGACATGTTCTGAATAAAAATAATAATCTGAGTACAAGTAAATGCAGACTTTCTTTGTCTTCAAGTGAAGCAAGGATGGCTTTGAAATGAAGTTGTTAAAGTGGATTTTATTCCTAATTCTTCACATTTTGTAAATGACTTCACGGAAGCCATAGAATCACAGAATAACGTTGGTTTGAAGGCACGTTGGGTGATTGTGTGGTGCAATACCCCTCCACAGAGCAGCATCAACTAAAGCAGGCTGGGCAGGAATGAACACAGTCAAGTTTTGAGTATCTCCAAGGATGGAGACTCCACAACCTCTCTGGGCAATGTGATCCAATGTTACAACATCTTTTCAGTAAGATGCAGTAAAGATCATAGAATCATAGAATTGGCTGGGTTGGAAGGGACCTCAGAGATCATCAGGTCCAACCCTTTATCCACTACTGCTGCGGTTACCAGCCCATGGCACTGAGTGCCACATCCAGTCTCTTTTTAAATATCTCCAGGGACTGAGAATCCACTACTTCCCTGGGCAGCCCATTCCAATGTCTGATGTATCTTGTAATTCAGTTTATCCACACTGTTTCTTGCCCTGTCACTGGCCACTCCTGAGAAGGGATTGACTCCTTCTCATTACACCCACCCACCCTCCTACAGACATTGGGAAGTTTGCCACCTTAACATTCTCTTCTTCAGGCTGAGCAAGTCCATCTCTCTCAGCCTTTCCTTATACTCAAATGCTCCAGTTTCTTTGCTGTATTTGTGACCCTTTGGTAGACTTGCTGCGTTTGTCTGTGTTTTTCTTGTACTAGGGACCTTGTAGCAGTTGGCATTCTGGGCTGCAAGTGCATATTGCCATCTCAAGTCCAGCTTCCCAGCCAACAGTACCCTCAAGTCCTACTCCACAGAGCTGCTCTCAATCCCTTCATCCTCCTGCCTGTGTTGATACTGGGGTTGCCTTGTCCGAGGTGCAGGACCTTGCACTTGGTCTTGTTGAACCTCATCGGGTTTGCACAGGCCCATTTCTTGAGCTTGTTGTGGAACTTCTTTGTGGTATCCCTGTTGATTGTCTCCATCATCTGTTTATGGAGTTTAGAGCAGTTGGGTTTCTCTCTAAAAATGTGGTTCAATGTTACAGTCAAATTGACTTGATGACTTGTGGCTGCCAAAAGAGAGTCCTACTTCTCTCATCCTTTCCTACTTTGTTTTACACCAGTTTATAGCATGCCAAATTGATTCAACTGTCTTGGTAGAAAACCATCAACTTTTTAGGCTGAGTGGAGTGGCTTTGAATTGGTTTACAAGGCAAGAAATTATAAGAAATTATAAGAAATTACAAGGCAGCAGGGAGACCATGCAGCTAGAACAGGGCAACAGAGGAGGTGAGAGACAAATGAGGTTTCTTGAGTTGAGGGCTTTGAGTAGTTGGATTAATTCAGCTCAGCTCTCTAGCTGTGGTGCCTCATGCTCAGTGCAGAGGGGATTCACAGGCTGCTTGAGGCAACCTGAAACTCTGTACCTGTCTGTAGCTGTTCTGTCTGTGCTGGCACTAGTGATGGTGCAGCCACACACAAAGTCATGGATTTCCCCTATCCACAGCATCCTGGAATTAATCCAGGGAAGAGGCATCCCCAACCTCTCTAGGCAACGTAATGCTAATTTTAAGGGAACAGAATAAATTTTATGTCTCCTGATTTGTAATATTCTATTCACTTTTATTAAATTTTTTAATAACTTTAATTGTTCAATAAAGGAAATATTTTATTTGCAATGTTGTATCAATGTTGCTGATGGATCTAGCTTGGAATGATGAACAAGTGATGAAAACATAACCTAATTGCTCTTGTGGAAGGAATATTGTTTTACAAGTTGATTATCACTAGACCAGTAGTGGATTAAACATCTGAATTACATTACACGAGATGATGGTTTGTATGTTGTAGGAGACATACAGTTTGATTATTGAAATGATGGATCCTGCAGCTATATGTTTTTACTTTGTAATCCTATAAATTTGTGCAATAGAAAGATCCAGCCTGTGTCCTGCCTCAATAAATGGCATCTCTTATATCAATTATTTGATTAAGAGGTTGAATGTGGCACCCATTGAGTGAACAGATCTTTGAAACAGTATCTCCCTTTGAGATGTCAAAACATGTAAGGAGTGATGAACCAAGTCATCAGGCAAATGCTTCAGTTTTTGATTGAGTAAACCCTAATGGAGAAGTGCCACAGCATTTTTCAAAAGATGGTTCATTGGTTTTGTTCTTTTAAAAAGAAAGAAAAAAAGGAAAGATGCATCATCTTTGTTTTAAGAGAAAAGATCTTGTAATTCCAGATTGTGTACACGTTCTCTATTGCTTTGGAAACAGTGTGTAAGTAAGTATTAGTATTGAGCATGTCAAGACAAAGTAATTTTCTGTCTAGTATGGAGCCAGTGGCTTTCTATTGATGGGCATAAGATCAGGAGTCCATGCTGGTAGGCCTGTGCCCAGGAAAGAGGGGCTTCTTCAGAAATACTCAGCTACTCAGAATACTCAGCTGCTGCCCTGCCTTCGCTCTGAAGAGGACTTTCTCTCCTTGCATGGGCTTCAAGGGAAGGTAGATGTGTCTCCAAACTGCCCAAGTTAGGCTGTTCAAACAGCCCCACAGGTAGGGGTCTTTATGCATGGCTTACTCCTGTCCCAGAGATCCAGGTAAAATGAATTAAGGGAATTTTTTTTTTTAAGTGAAGAATTCAGTGAGCAAGAAAACCAGTAGATACAGAATCTCTGAACAGTCTCATTTTGCCCAAAGTGTGTGACCTCCTTTTGAGCCAGTAATTGTCCACTGTTATCTCTGGCAGCTCTGGGAAAAATTTAGAGATGCAACTATAATGAAGCACTTGCAGGTTGCTTGCTCAGACACGCACTGTCTGTAGAGATGCCAACTTACTCTGATACTTTACTCTCCCCTTTGCGTAACAAAGAAAATGTTGCCTCCAGAGATTTCTTTCTGAAGATGTCTCTCTTTACAGACAGTGCTTGCAGGTGCATGCCAAATTTCCTCTTTGTGTTTGCACATGGTGTTGCAATTTTTTAAATCTAACATAATCTCATATGGTATGGCAAGTCACTAAACTTTACATTTTCATACGCAATAGGGACAAGCTGTTTCTAATTTCCCAAATATTGTAGAAGTTAGCTATCTTATGGCTTAATATACACGATTTTGAGTATTTGAAAACTTTATGTCAGTGTTGCAGTTAACCTGGTTATTTTTGCATGGAAACAAGAAGTAATGTATTTGCACTTATAGGTAAGGTGATAATTCTATAACTGTTTTGAACACTTACGGTTGTGGCATCAAAGATACCTAAAGCCTCTACTGATGATGGATGATATGTGTAAATCACAGCAGGTTAATTGTAAGGCAGAATAATGACTGTAGAGAGGCATCTTAATTGACTTTACCAACTGGACCAATAACACTGTAGCTGTGACATCTTGGATTCAGCTTGGGTTTCAGTAGTGGATCATCTTCATGGAACCCTCAGCACAGGAAGGACATGGATCTGTCAGAGCAGGTCCAGAGAAAGACCACAACAATAATCAGAGGAAGGGAGCACCTCCCCTATGAAGAAAGGCTGAGGGTTGGGGTTTTTCTGCCTGGAAAAGATAAAGGATCCAGGGAAACCTTATTGCAGCCTTTCAGTACTTAAATAGGGTCTTATAAGAACGACAGGGCCAAACTTTTTAGCAGAGCCTGTTGCCAGGTCAAGGGGTAATGGATTTAAACTGAAAAAAGGTAGATTTAGACTAGATATAGGGCAGAAATATTTTGCAATGTGGGTGGTGAACTACTGGACAGGGAGGTGGTGGATACCCCATCCCTGGAAACATCCAAGGTCAGGTTGGATGGGGCTTTGAGCAACTTTGTCTAGTTGAAAATGCTCATTGGAGGAGGGGGGGCACTAGATGACCCTTAAAGGTCCCTTTCAGCCCAAACCATTCTATGGTTATGTGGCTCTGTGATATTTGGGCTGATCTGAAGAAGCAGTCTAGAGTATTACAAGCAACTCTTCCTGCTGAGTTCTGCATTGTCACTGCCATACATTTTAAACTAACTAGTTAACCAGTTTAGAGCTGGGTGCAATTCATATGTATTTGCTGCAATGGCTTATTTGGACTGCAGTGCACAATGTCAGTGCATAATACCCAAAGCTGAGAACTGTAGATGGGTAGGGCCAACCTCACTTTCTCTGTACTCAGGGCAGAGTATGATGTAGAAATTTGTGTTCCTCTGCAGCATGAGAGTGTTCTGCTCCACTGAACTGCCTGGGTCATGAGCAAGGTAAAGAAACGTTTGTGAGGGTAAGGATCCAGAGATTATATTTGGGGGCTAGCCTCTTTTCAGGTTAAGAGCTAACATTTTTGCCTTTAATCAAATATACCTAAGCTTGCTGACACAACTTGTCACAAGCTTCATCACTGTCTTCTTAAAGATAGTAGGGGGACTGCTGGCATAATGACTACATATGCAAAAAAAAAAGCCTGTTCCTTTTTTTCTTTTTTTTGTTATTTACTGAGGAAATAGGTGTGGTGGTTTAATATGTTACTAAATCCCCCTTTGCCAGAGGTAGCTCCCTTTTTACAAACTCAGCAGAGTGGTGTGAGATAGGTGAGTAACTCCAGTGTTAGTCCAGCTCTGGAGCAGGGTGAGCTAAGATGCTGAACTATGAGTAGATGTTTTAGGAGCAAGGACACAGACTCTGCTTCAATAATGCTGCTAGAGATCTGGCAGTCATGTAGGAATGGGGTAGAGAGCTGTGGGGGGTAGCGTCTTAAAGCTGCTGTGGCAAGATTTCTTGCTGTGAGATCTGGTCATGAGGTCAAGATTTGTATCAGAATGTGCAGTATCATGCAATTCATTAATACCTTTATTTAACACTCACTTGAAGTATATGTTGGCGTGTCTGGCATGTCCCTGTTAGTACCTGCTGCCTAGAAAGCTATCCTGATTGCACACAGATTTAAAATGCCACATAAACAGTCTCGTTGTCACTGAATCCTCCACCTCCTTTATTGCACTGTTCATGTATATTTCATTGTGATTTAGACATTTGCAGGTTAGTACAATGTAGATAAAAAATAATGTTATGGAAAGCAAGCCTGTGTTTTTTAATAAGCACACACAGAAAAAACAAATTTTTATAACTGGATTTAAAATATCTATAGTTGTAACAAAATAAAATGAGTTCAGGTTCATCTTTGAATGGATTGTTCTGAAATCTGCTTTTTTTTGGTTTCTTGGCTTGATGTAGGTGCAGTCAGAATTTTTTACTTGAAAGAAATATTGCTTTAGTGGATAATATCACAAACATTACAGTGCTAGAAATCCCTTTTCTCACAGAAATATTTGTATTACTTATATCAGTAATCCCAAATAAAGAATATATGAAAATGTATTTATATGTCACACGCTAATATGTAAGCAATCACGGAATGTTTTCTTGAGAGATAATTGAAATTTAAATATAGTGAGTGCCATGTGAAATTGTGAAGGTGAAGAGGAATACAAGAGAGAGTAACATGCATAAAATAGGAAACTGAGAGCTAGTGGTTTGGAGAAAATGGGAAGATGTGTCAGTGCAGATGCAACTGTATGCATGAAGAGCCTGACTTTAAGTTTTGAACAGTTTTAGAGATAGAAGAAAGACTTAGAAGGATGCTAATAGAAGTGAGACTGAAAGGAAGGTACCATACATCCAGAAAAAAATGAGAAAAAAATGGGGGAGTTAAATTGTTGTGAAATTCCTTTAAGTAATAGGGATTTTCCCTGGAGCAACATGAACTTGAAGTGCTTTCTGTGGCACTGCAGAAGAAAAAGGGTAATGATTTAGGAAGTCTACAGAATTACAGTAATCAAAATGGGAAGTTAATTTGCTGTGAGGATTTCTATGTAATTTGCCATTTTATGCTGCTCTTTTTTTGTCATCTGAGCTTTAATTTATATATACACACATCTCATTGTGTGCAAAACTGGGCATTCTCTTTAATAGTAGGGCACTAGTATGAAATATCAGGGTGGAATGTCACTCTTAATGGATTGGTTACTTTTTAATTATGTCTTTTGTTTCTCCTTCTGTGTTTTAATGAGAAATCTCTGAGTTCAGGCAGAAATACTTTCTTGACAGTTCACTTTAAATGAAAAAATTACTTTCTGTGAGGTCTTTGAAGCAAATCTATATGACCTGTAACTGAGAATATTCTTTTCCTTCTGCTTTCATCATCACAAGTGTGTCACACATTGTAAGCATCTAGGACAACCTAAATCCTTCCTATTATGCTTTGTTTGGTGTCTCAAGAAGTCCTTTATTAGATTAAACTGGTGGGGTTCCTGTGAAGTTGATTGGAAAATTTGCCTGAGTGCAGACTGGCCGTGAGAAGCCCCTGAAGGTCCATTAGCACTGGGTCCAAGAGCTGACCTGATCAGGTCCAGGTCTGCTTGTGAGCCTTTCTATGTATGGGGTCTTATGCCCTCACTGAACTGAGCTGCTCCAGGATCTATTTTCTTCCAAGCTGTGAGAGTGTCTGAACTGTAGAGCAGCCAGACAGAGAGGGACCTGGGAGTCTGGATTGACAGGAAGCTGAACAGGAGCCAGCAGTGTGCCCAGGTGGCCAAGAAGGCCAATGGCATCCTGGCCTGGATCAGGAACAGCGTGGCCAGCAGGTCCAGGGAAGTGATTCTGCCCCTGTACTCAGCCCTGGTGAGGCCACAGCTCGAGTCCTGTGTCCAGTTCTGGGCCCCTCAGTTCAGGAAGGAGATTGAGGTCCTGGAGCAGGTCCAAAGGAGGGCAACCAGGCTGGTGAAGGGACTCCAGCACAAGTCCTGTGAGGAGAGGCTGAGGGAGCTGGGGGTGTTCAGCCTGGAGAAGAGGAGGCTCAGGGGAGACCTCATCGCTCTCTACAACTCCCTGAAAGGAGGCTGGAGCCAGGGGGGGGTTGGGCTCTTTTCCCAGGCAACTTTCAACAAGACAAGAGGGCATGGACTTAAGTTGTGCCAGGGGAAGTTTAGGTTGGATATTAGAAAGAATTTCTTCACGGAGAGGGTGATCAGACATTGGAATGGGCTGCCCAGGGAAGCAGTGGATTCTCCATCCCTGGAGATATTTAAAAAGAGACTGGATGTGGCACTCAGTGCCATGGGCTGGTAACTGCAACAGTAGTGGTCAAGGGTTGGACTTGATGATCTCTGAGGTCCCTTCCAACCCAGACGATTCTATGATTCTATGATTCTATGATTCTATGATTCTATGAAGTGGTGTTCTTGGGTTACACAGGTGTGTGCTACTCTACATTCCAGTTGTCCAAGGCCCAACACACTCCAGTGACTGCTTTCTGCTTCTGGCCATCCTCTTACTGCAGCCAGAAAGACATGGAAGCATAGTTACACAGGAGCCTTAGGAGGTGGAATAAGTATTGGCAAGATGATCATATCTTTTTTGGTTTGGGTGCAGATGCAGCAAAGAGGAGAGAGATCCTACATGAAGTATCACCTACAGGTTCTCTACATGCAGAGCTGAGCTTCTAATGCAGACTGTAATACCAATATTCTGATCAGTCTCATATTGCCTCTGTTCTTGACTATTCCTGCTCAGCCACATACCTCATTCTGAAGAGATTTAAGTTTTGCACATATTAATATGGATGGCTGCTTAACCAGATCAGTTCCCCAGACTGTCCCTTTGTTTGTGCTCTACCAGGTGATTATATTAGGCATCACTGTAACAAATATACCATGATAATTAGAAATTGTACATAAGGGAGTAGATCTAACTGGAGCTTTTTGAGAATCTGCCATGAATGCTAGTTTGTACTAGTCTGACAAGAGCTGTGGCTAATCAGATTGGTATCACCAAGTAAAACATAGGTGTTCTGTATGGATCTGGGGGCTTGGGAAGTGTTTGCTCTTTTGGGTGCTGGTTTCTTTGGTACATGCTAGTGTAAGACCTAAAGCTACTGTTATGCAATTGCAAGGGCACTGTTAATTTTGATAGCCATTAGAGAGGGTTAGGAAAGTACTTTTGTCATCACTTGGGAAAATTCCAAGCAAGCAAGGAAAATACAGAATGCTTTGTGCTTCCACATCTCTGTATGGCAGAAGTAAGAGAAGATGCTAGGTTGGAGATATGTGATGCTGTTAAATACTTGAAAATTTAGGTGCTTTGGGTTTTGTGGAATTAGAATAAATTGTGATAATTCATGAAGATTCAGAATACAGTTCTCTTGTGTTTTTTCCCATATTATGAATATATAATGAAGAACTTAAGGAAAAAAACCCAAAAGCCTAACAAGTTTTGCTAGCAAATAAAATGTAGAAATTAAAATTTATCTGATGAAATTCTGAAATCAGGCTGAGGAAAAAATATGAAAGCAGACATAAATCCTGGGAATATTGCTTGCAGGACAGGTAAAGTTCTTCATTGTCCTAGAAAGTTAAATTACTTTTTTGCCTTCATGCCACTTTAGTTCTGACAGTGAAGCAGTCATCTCTGTTGGGTTTGACACCTCTGTGCCTTGTGGAGTGTAGCTGACACCTTGCTATATAACTGGAGATCTCAATACTTTTCTCCTAGTCTCTTTGTACTGGAGATGCAAGTGAAATTTCACCAAAAAGCAATGGCTGATGTTTTTGAAAAAAATTATCTGGTAAGGGAGAACTTCAGAGAGGAATTCAAGATTAATTATATAAGCAAACTCACAGTTACTTCAGGGCTGAACTAATTGCTTCCACCCTGTGCTAAACTTGACCTGATGCCCTATAGAACTGCTTGCCTATCTGCACATCATCCTCCCCAGCATGTCTCATAGTTCCCTTGTTATTATTTTTCCATTTTCTGGGTTTTTCCCAGGCCCCTTAACCCTAACACTGGATAATACAGAATTAAAGGCCCCATAACCTTAACACTGGATAATACAGAGTTAAGTGCAAATCTGTATTGCTAGAACTGGACTTCAATATTTACAAGAGAGAATACAATGCTTGTTATAGCCAGTCCTAAGTCTTAAAACTTTAAGCCATCTGATTTTTCTTCTAGTGGGAGAAATGTCAGCAGGTTGGTTTTTTGTCACAAGAGTGTATACATTTACATGTGTCCTTAGTAGAACAGGATTTTTTTAGTGACTTGATTAAGGAGGTGTTTAAAAATGCATTTCATTTTTCATTTTAATATAAGACTGATACTATTTAAAGAAATTAAAACCAAAATACCTTATCCTGAAAAATTATTTTCTTCTCAAGGCCCTGAAATGGAGTCACAGAGACACATATAAAAATTTTTTTAAAACCTCCCTTCTCATCTCTCTTTCTTCAGAAGATCTTTATCTGCTGTGCTTGAGGAGGAAATAAGGGGTTGGAGTGAAGCATTAGGCTAGGCTGAGATTGAAATCTCTCTTCAGTTTTTCAATCATGTCTCATCTGGAAGGTAATCTTAAGTATAACCCTCAGTCTCTCCATCACAGTTCATACTGGTAGGAAATGAACCCTGAGTCTCATTTTCATTGTCCTTATTTTAGCCTGCAACATCTTTAAACTGTCTTTCAAGGAGGGGCTTTATTTTATCAAACTTAAAACTTAGATTTATTTTAGATATTTATTTTGGGATGAGATGAATCCTATCCTTTCTTGTTGTTGACTCAAGACAGACCTTTAAGGAACTGAAACCTAAAGTTTATACTGCAGATTTCTGTCCTTGTTCTCACCCTTAATATAGAACATCCTGGTTGTAAATTACCAAAATTACTATGGTTTTAGAATGTGGCTAATAAATACATCACAAATAAAGACTGATCGCATGCATGCAAACCACATTTACATGGATAAAAGATTTGCCTTTTGAGATTTTCTTGGACTTGATGGGTGTGTGGGATTGATTATTCAGTGTAATACAATGAAGGAAAAAACCCACCCTAGGTAATGATTGTAAAAGTTAGCCTAATATTCTTCAGGCTGCTTGCAGTGCCATGCCTTAAATTCTGACTAGTCTGCTATACAATGTCTTCAGTGTTTTGGACTTGCATTGCAAATTTTTAAACATAAAAAATATGGAGTTGCCAATACTCGTGTGGGCTATAAAAATAAAAACGGATGAGAACTGGTTTGCTGGGCTGCAGGTTGGGAGATGGTGATTCATTAGCTAGCAAGGGAATTAGAGGTGGCTTTGGTAAACTGACACATAGTTTTTCAGAAAAGGCAACCAATATGGGGTGAGCTGTGTGTAGGAGATGTGCAGGACTGTGCTTTGCTGAGTCTGGAGGGGAATGCACATGGATGGCACTGAGCCAGGGGAACCTCACCTTTGTACTCCTGCCCAGGGCTGCCCCAGGAACTGAGTCAGGAACAGGAGGTGTTTGGTTTGCTTAGTGGGACTCTGAAGAGCTGTGATGAACACATTCGTCCTGTTTATTACTGGCAGGCCTTGCAAAGGAATTCTCATTTCTTTGAAATCCAGGAGTGGTTTGGGGAACTGGTAGAGGATTAATACCTGCAAAGCTCCAAGGTATGTAAAGCACTCACGGTGCCTGCTCGCAGCCTAACACACTCCTTGCCAGTGGGCTGTGTAATGTCACTCGATGGGACATGCCAAGTCCTGTGATACAAGTTGGGCTGTGACACTAAGCTGTTGCTGGAGAACATGCAGTTTAGCAGGGCTCTGTCGATCGTGGCTCACTTGCAGGTTGTATCCTTGTGGCTGTGTAACACAACAACCTAATGCTTGCTGTGACAAAGAAACCCAAATTCAGGCCTTGATTGCAGCTCACCCCCGGGACACGGTGCTGTGAAGCAGAAAAAGGCAGAGCAGAGTACTGCAGGTGTTCACAGCAGAGGCTTAGCCATGGTGATTGTGGAATGGGATTTACCTGTATTTGTTTTCTGCTCACTTTACAGAGTCGATGCTAATAAACCAACACCTCTCTAATAAGCTAGGAAGCTCCCAGCATCCTCCTAAAGTAAAGGCTGCTGAATAAGACATGGTTTTTGGTTTTGCACCATATCTGGCAAATCAGCAATATCCTGTCCTCATATTTTGTTTTATTTGGTGGCCATTGGAGAAGGAAACTTTAAACTCAGCACTGTGCTGTGTACTGACTTTAGTATGGGATGTTTAGTGAATTCTGGACAAAATTTTAGGTAGCTAGGTAAAATGAAGGAGATAACTTGACTTTTAAAAACCTGAGCGTTGCTACCTTTTATTTTCTCAGTGTGAAATGGATATTGGGAAACACTGAAACAGAGATAACATGAAAGCTTTATCATAAAAATTTGTAATAAAAATTATACTCTAAAATCCTCTTAGGGACTACGTTGACATTCACACTATTTTATACTAGGTGGTGGCATTAGCATAAAAATCAAAAGTATTTGTTGGCAAACTGACAGATATTTTGTCATCACTACTATTTCACACATTTATTGTGGTGTTTGTAAGTTAAACATACAACAAGCAGTGATTTTAATTCAGTCTTTTCTCCCTGCCCTTCCTGGCATGAAGTACATAAACCTTGAAAGATAATTTTTAACCCAGGAGTTACCCATTCATTAGCAAAGTTGAAAGCAGGATACATGAAGTAGTTTTTTCCTGACCTCAGAGGGAGCTGCCTGTGTGCTTTCAGATCTGTGTCCAATAATTGGTTCTACCTTGAGGGAGGAAAATAATGCAGTCACACAAAGGGACTGAATGACCACTGAAGGGTGATTCCAGAGGAGTAGTTGGCTTCTAGCAATGTTTCTCTTCATGTGATACAGTTTTATGTTACCCAGAGATGTCTCTTACCTTAAGCATTTAAAAGTTCATTGCTGAAAAGCAGGAGTATCAGTTAAGTGGGTTGAATCTTCAATTTTAGTGTTCCTGTTGTGATAAAATGTGTTACAGAACTGTGAATCAATGAAAATATGTGTGGAAGAAATGTAATTTTCTGAACTTTATCATTTTTATTTATTACCAAACTTCTAATACCAAATTCTGCCCTTCAGTTATATTACTTTATAAATTTTCCTGCAATTTAGGGCTCTACAGTTGTCTTGTGTCTTGCCTATTTACAAATTTACTAAACCCAGAAGGTTAGTGCTTTTACCTTTAGCTGGCTGCCTTGGCAAAGGAGTCCATTCCAACTCCATATGGTGCAACTCCTCAGCTACTAACACAATGCCTTTGTGCTGGGGAGTCATTCTACAGCACCTTTGGTCTTGTTAATTTTTACTTAGCTTAAAGTGACTTAAAAGGGGTGAATTCAATTATAATAGCAACTCCATGTGTAGGAAGAAAACTTTACAATGTTAAGGAGCTATGGTGTTGGAAGGTTTAGTTTGTGTATTTTTGAAAGGATGTTTGATTGATCCTTTGAATGATGTTATTTTGCTCTTCTGAAGTTAATAGACTCCAAGATAAGCAGAATCGAGGGCATTTGAAAAATCTCAACTTTTTTCCTTTATGTAATTTTGTTTGTATTTTATGCTTTGCATAGCTTGACTGGCAAACCCAGACTTGTTTTGGTTTTTTCTGCATCCTATCTTTATAACCCTTTTCACTTCTTTACTCTCCATGGTATTATTTCTCATTTTCTTCTGCTGTAGTGAAAAGGCTGGGATGAAGGCTAAGAACAGCATCTTTAGCTCATGCTACAGATAGTGAAATTAAAGCAAAGTATTGAGAATTTGCATTCCACCTCATTTGCCAGTTTCTCATCCCTGCTGAGTTGACAGAGAACAGGAATTAAAAGGCCTGATATAGGCCTTTGAATAGATCCCATAGGCCCATCGCTCACAGTGGTAGGAGCTGGGTGCTTGGAAACACCTCCTGGGAAGGAAGATTAAAAGTTTGGAAGTGAGCTAGGGGGACCACTGGCTAGACTCTGAAAGGCATGTCTAAATATTTGAACAGATGAGGACTTAGAAGAAAAAGAAACATAAACATATTTTTCTAAAACTGTAAGATGACAGTTTAGCTTGTATTCATTTGGCAGATTAGAGATGGAAGTTAATAAGAAAGCATTTATGGAGCTGGACAACCACAGACACTATAGAAGGGCTTCATGCATATAGAAGAAGGTAGGACTAAAAGAAAAAAAAGCTGGAAAACTACAGTAGAGAAATCTTTATGTGCAGTATGTCCCAAATAAAGCTCAGCATGAGCATCTATTTGCATTTTCTTTTCTATGGAGATACATAGTCAGAATAGGCACCAGTAGCAAAGGCAGAGTTTCTCAATGGGCCCTTTTTTCCATTGCTGCTTTAACCTCCTCTTTCCAAGGCTAGATGCATCATGTACCTAAAATGTTGGGGAACAGAAAATGTTGGAATGAGCTTCCATACAGGTGGGTTAGTGCCTTTCTGGTTAGCCAGTAGATGTCATCACAAGACTGAGCCTCTTCGTCCAGGAGCTATGCAACACCTTTCCCTAATCCTGCACACTCTTGCCAGCTCATGACTGGCAGAAACTACATTGCAGCACTTGTGTGTATATTTTCTGGCTGGCAGAACATGTAGGCTAACAAAGTGGTTCAAAGTAGAAGTCATCGTAGAGAGGAAATGTTACTTGCTGAGACATCTTTCTGATGAAAAACTGGTTCTGCTTGAGCTCTGCTGTCAGTGCACAAGTGTTTGAAAGACTGTTTTCAGCAGAGGAAGGTAACAACAATGCCTCTGAGAGTTAGAAAATAGTAATGGCAGTATACTCAGTAACCTAAATGTTCACTAGTGTCTTGTAAGCAATGGTCCACATGTTCTGTACACTCATAACTGCAGAATCCAGCCTGTATATTGTGTTCCAGAATGGAAGGGTGCAATTTGCAAAATCATCCAGTACTAACCTAATTTTGTCCTTGATGAATAGCCACGGGAAATTTAACACTGAGCTCATCAGAAAATAAAAAGAATTTAAAGAAAAAAAATCTTTCCTGAATTTGTAATTTTAAAAAAGTGTTCCCAGTCCTTATTATCAACAAAAGGGTTTTAAAAGCAAGTTGCCTAGATGTAAATGTATTGCAATAGTTCAAGTAGGGCAGAACCAGGAGACAGCCTTCTGGTTTCTAGCTGCCCCTTTGTAACACTGGACGTTTTCCTTAGGTCCCAAGTCATACTTGCCAGCCTGCAGTGACATCTGGTTTCCATAACCATCTTAAATTGCACTGCATGCCAGTACTGAGGCATCTGAATCACATCAGTGTGGTATTTTTTTCTTCTGGAATCTGTAAGCATACTTTGTCAGCATATGTATGACCTTCCCTGTGTGTCCATCTCAGTAAGTTAACACTAAGGTCCTATGAGACAAACATCACAGAAGCAGCTGTGGTGGTTTAAGATATTATTGTCCTTCAGCTGTTAATTACTAAACCTCTGCTAAAGTCTGCAACTTCATGGAAGAGACAACAAAACTCTATCTTACTCTGCTTCAGCATAATGCCACCTGAATTACCTTAACTTGATGATGAAGAGGGTTAAACTAAGCTAGTTAATTTGTGCTGGAGTAGATGAGAGAGGCTCGAGAGACCTATTTATTCACATTGCTAGAGGGATGAAAGCCTGTAGCAGAGGAGCCAGAAACAAGCAGAAAAGGTATGTTAGCTTCTAGTGCCACCTGATTAATTTCTTTAGTGAATGGCTGCAGCCTGAAACTCAATATAACTGAAATAGATGTGGTGATATAGCTGATCTCCTTCATATGCTCACTCCAGTCTTTTACAGTAGTGGCCCTATCCAAAATCTCTGACTTGCCATTTGGTCATGTCTCAACATTCCCAGCTGCCCCTGTCTAATAAATATGTGTGTAGTGGAGTGATATTTTAGTACCCTGAAATAAAAAATTCCGAGGCAACATTACATACTCTGGGTTATTCATCACAGCCTTAATAAAACAGGAATTGTATTGAATCTTACCAGAGTTTACCTGAACTCAAGAACCACTTCTGACTTTTGACATGTAACTCTGTATGCTTTGGAAGTTCCACCTGTCTGTAGTAATTTGGGACCAACCAGCAGCATCTGAGTTCAGTTTCCCTTGGAGTGGGCAGTGTTTTGCTTACTGACATTTGTCCATGACAAGTCCCATGGAAAGCAGCAGGGCCCATGGAGAGCTGCCAGATAGATTCTGGCTCAGAGAAAGAGAGAAACCCTTCCGATTGCTTTCTGGCATGAATGCTTCTCTGCCCCACTTGGCCAGCTCTGGGGACGGCTGGCAGGAATCACCTCCTGTCCCTGTTCATTTTGTACTCATCTGCTCTGTTGTCTTCCCCTTCACAAGAGGTCAAGGGCATAAAGAGCATCTACTCCCCAATAGTGAGATAACTGCTTGTATAATGATTTTGTTGTCTGAGGCAATCTGAGAATGGACCAAGACTGGTGTTGCACTAAGGAAAGCATAGCAAGAGGAGGGAAAGTATCCTGGTAGCAGGAAAGTACCAGCTGTAAAGAAAAACAGTAAATTGCTTTCTTGTTGCTCCTTCTTGAAGATCTATTAGGCTACTTGATAATAACCTACTGGTGATAAGTCTCATGTATAGAAAGAAATATTTTGTGTCATAATACCTCTAATTTTTTGTGGGGACCTAATTTTTATTATTAGAGACCATTCTGGAAGTCATTGCAAAGTCCACATTGATTTCTGTGCCTAACTTGGTTATTTGATAAAGGCTTTGGTCATAAATGTACAAATATCAATAACAAATCTCTTTCAAGTACTTGCTGCTGACTTGCTGTCATTTTGAGAAATGTGATGAGATTACAAGGTCAATCATGGCAGATGCTTTGTTAACTGAAAACATATGTGACACAGTAAAGAAACCAGCATAAAGTTTTATTGTCAGTTTGTTCAATGTGTAGAACTGCCCCATGACCATTTTGCAAGACACACAGTATTTGCACACTGTATTTAGTTTCACTCAAAAATCAGTATAAAGTCAACTGGTCTTTTCGCTTTTTTTATGCCTGCAGCTGGATAAGGAGTACACAGATGTTGCTTGTGGTAAAATCGTGCAACTGTCAACAGAAGGCAAGTTAGAGTGGAGAATGAAGACTGCATTTTAGGATCAGTTTTCTGGCTGAGGATTAATGTAATAATCTGCTATTAAATAGGGATGGGTATCTGAAAGTTTTACAGATTACATGACTTTGAAAACCCATCAAGAGCATTAAAGGGATTTACATCTGAACAGATGTCCTATATAGAGTTCTGCTGACTTGAATTTAGAATGGAGAAAATTATAAACCTGCAGAAATGCATTCTGGGCTAGAAAGGAGAGCTTGAAAACCTCAGATGCTTATGGAAATTGTGAAATTTTGTTTTTAAGACTGAGTTTACTGATAGCTCTCTGTGCTGTCAGTATTATTTCACATTAAGTTTTCTTATTTATTAAGAATCAAATCTAACATTTTGTTTGTTGTAATGTTATTAGGTTTAGAAATCTGACATGATGGATAAGCTCTCAACTTTGTTTACTTAAGATGTGATCTTGTGGAAGTGGCAAAGAGGAGTGAGTTCCAGATAAAGCACAGAGGAGTGCAGTGGGGCAGGGAAGCAGCCCTACAGAACATGCCAGGGCATGAGTGGTGATGAGGCCATTCTCTTCTGTGTAGCTTATTGCAGCATTTCCCCCATCCCCTTCCTATAATATCCAAACACCTTTCACTAGTACATGAACAAACAGGATTAGCATCTGTCACAGTATGTTCTTTCTTTCATCCTCTCCTTGGGGCAGAATTATGCGTGCAGTGCTTTTTTTGCCTTTTTTTGTTTTTGTTTTTGTTTAAATGTGTATACGTCTGTTAAAGAGAAATCAAAGGTGTGTACTCTGATTCAAATCAGAGGAAGATTTGTGATGGTTCTTCATTACCACGGGAGTTCATTTCACAGACTCAGACCAGCTCCCAAACAAGCTGAGTTTCCTGCACAGGCAGGCTTCAAAAAGCCTGGAAAAAGAGAAAAAAAAAAATCTCTTATGCCTGAGGGCTACTGAATAGGCAGTTGAACTGGAGTTTTAAACAGTGCTTGGGCCAGCATAATGAGCCCCTTGAAGGTAAGGAATATTTTTGTCATTTAAACTTAAGCCAAAGTTCAATGGGAACTCATCAAAACAATGTTTAACATAGAGACGGGATGGACCCTTCAAAGTTTGTGTTGGTCAGATGGATGGGAGTCTTTGCTACCATTTGGCATGCTCTCTGGGCTGGAGGCCACAAGTTGAAGATGAATCACATCACTGTGACCCTGACAGAAGTGATAAAAAAAAGTAAAACCATTCCTTTGGCAGTTACTGATAAAAGCAATGTCTTGCTCAATGACATAATCTTTCCTTTTGCCTTTAAAAAGAGAATAGTGGAATGATAGAGGCATTTAGGTTGGAGAAGACCAGCTGCTGAGTCCAACCATTAAGCTAACCTAAACTCATGCTGGGCCTGACCCCCTGTATGGGTTATCCCATATGTGGTGCATGATGATACTCAAGGTGATCTGCTCCATAACCTTCCTTGCCCTGAGGTCAGGCTGACAGACCTGGCTATCCAATTTGTTTCTGAAGAAATCTATTATTGATACACAGTTTCTAACCAAAGTTGGGCCCTGTATACCTAATTTACCATCTTCATAATCAGAAGTAAGCTGAATACACATTCATTTTTCAAAGCTAATATATTAGACATGATGAAATTTAAAGTCAGTGCTGGCCAACCATAAAACCTGATTTAAAGTTTGCAGTCACATTACAGCTTTTGTAGTTAAAATACTTGCTCTGAAGTGTTCAACACAACACGTGCTTCCTTCCACTTCCATTAAAGATGCCACCTCTCACATAATGACATTTACAAGTAGTGTTTCCTGCCATCTGCTTCTTCATAAGATTTTCCTCTGCCATTCCTTCAGCAACTATCACCTGATTAAGAGGAATTTTTAAGATATGTATGTTGTATGATACTAGAAATACCTATCTTCAAAGAGAAGCTGTGAGGAGATTCCCATTTATGGTTTCACAGTCATACGGTGAACTTTGATTTATCATTGCAAAGGGACAGATTTTCAGGGTTGACTTCTGTTTGTAGAGTTTGTAAAGGCTCATAAAATTCAGAAGGATGACATAAGATTACTTCTTTCTCATTGAACATGTGGGGATTTCTATTTTGTACATGCACTCTGTTCTTAAAAAGCACATATTGGGGAACATAAAACAGATTTGAAGATACAGTCAAGAATATTCCAGCTACAAAACTTCTCACTTCTATTAGGTAATTGCAGTTTTGAGAAAAATCTAATGCACTGTGCATAGGTAGAATCTGCTTTAGTGGTGACAGGGAATCTCTGCAGAAAAAAAAGGAAAAAAGTTTTTTTCTTTTGTCCTCAAAATCTTCTCTCAACAAGGGTGTTGCTAGAGAGAAAGTATCCTAAGTGTGAAAGAACAAATGTTTTGGCTACTTGCTCAGTGATTTAAAAAAAAAAAAAAAAAAAAAAAGTGCTATTTTGCATTTGCTTACTTGACTGGATTATATCAGCCATAGTTAATCCTTTTCCCCTCATTTTTTAGAAGAACACTTTCTACTACTGTTTGGAACTATAAATTTGTTATGAATACTTTTCTCCCCAGTGGTAATGAAAGTGTTTTTGACCTTCTAAATACTTAGAATAGTAGCTGAGAAATACATTTCCATTATTCTTATTAAGACTGAAATAAAGACGAGACAGTAATTCTGTTCCTTAATGAAAACTAAAACTACTTACATATAAATATATATATATATATATGTACCATTCCAAACTATACCAGTCTCTTGAATTTATTCTCAATACAAATGTATGGGTCAAACACCTAGTGGCTGTGTTACCTTATGCTTTAAAATCTTACTGGAAAAGGAAGACAGTTGTTTCGTTTTTGTAATGGGATGATGCATCCATGAAAAGAAGTTTAATGGCAAATTGTAAAGCCTCTCTTCATTTGACCACATCTATTTAACATGTTACTCGGTCATTTCTATTGCATTCAGCAGTGAGACATTAAAATCTTTAACTTTCTCATATTTAGTTAGGGTTAAAGTGAAGACAGTGTGTCCCCTCTTTGTTATGGATTTCAAAGATTTGATTCATTACAATTGTATTAAGTTTCTAAAAATCATAGACTGGTATATAACCTTGTTAGCTAATTGTATTTTGTGTTTAATATTTGGATTTTTTACTATAAATCAGAAAGCATTTCACAATGGTAGGTTTTGGTGGGGTTTTTTGCTGTTTAAAACTGCAAACTAGTTCATTTCAGTATGCATGAAATAAACCAAAAGCAAAAAGTAGTACTGAAAGCTACTATGTAAGTTTTATAAAATTTGTCTCTAATTAATAAATAGAGATACTGATAAATACCTAATAAAGTTCTTGTACCAAAACCAGCCAGTGAGATGGTAAAATAAGAAAGTCTATTAGTGTAGGTGTTGATTACTATGTTTCTTATAGTGAGGAACTAAAATGACATTCTAGGAGCCTTTCTGTAGTGCATGAGTAAATATTCAGGTTTTATGGCTATTTTTCTTATTCATAGGCATATTTGTCTATGTGTCCAGAATGATTACATCACCTTTTCTGTGTAGACTGTACATGTTTTAAAGATGGATTTTTATGTTCTCCCATTATTCTCTAAACAGGAAGAAAGTCTTGCTTTATTTTAGACTCAATTATTAAAAAAAAATTGTGAAGTTGTGTCAGATCTCAAGTTATTTCCATACCTTTCATGACCTTCATGCAAGAGAATATGGTTATTGTCTTGCATGCACAGTCATGTATTATTAAAACATCACTGCATTTAAAACAAACTTGACCAAACGTGGAATGCTGAGATGGCTTAGTTGGTGCCAGAGGTTAATGTGAAGTTTGTTTCGTGTGTGTGTTGTAGTTAAATTTACTGTAACATGACAGAGAGGAACAAAGAAAACTAAAAAACGTGCATCTGACTCAGAATGCATTCTTCAGTGTTTCTCACACAGTCAGACAGACAAGTTTTTTCTCTAATATGTAAGTAAACAATGAAAAAAGGATTTTCAATGAAATATCTGTTGCTGGCTCAATCACATCTTTACCTATACGAATAGCTTTAATATCCATGAGTACTGGGCTGGAAAAAGTCACTTGTGTGAGTGTTTACATAGCTTGTATGCCTGGAAGGGCCACTCACTTGAGGCACTGCAGAAAGGGCCTGCTATTACACAGATCTTGATTTTCAGGTGAGAACCATGTTCTTCATCTTTTACTCCTCTGTGAGCTCAAGATATGAGT
Source organism: Phaethornis superciliosus (assembly GCA_023637945.1). Taxonomy (NCBI): domain Eukaryota; kingdom Metazoa; phylum Chordata; class Aves; order Apodiformes; family Trochilidae; genus Phaethornis; species Phaethornis superciliosus. The sequence continues at coordinate 171,440,153 of JAJQWJ010000001.1, read as the reverse complement.
TTAGTTAATAGAATGCAATTAAGCCTGTGCTCAGAGCTGACTCCACTAACACATTTCTCAGTCTAATGACTAACAGAAAAGTGTATTTATTTCCTGATCCTTATCTAGATTTTCATATTTAGCACATTGTTACAAGTGATAAACTATTAATCAGCAAATTTTTTTTTTTTGTCTTCTGCAAAGCAAATTAACCAGGCTTCTGTTCACTTAATTTCTTTTTCTACATCATACATTCACTTTTGAATTTGTTCTTGTGAGTGCTCTGCATGCTACATATGTTTGTGTTGTAAGTGCATACCTGTGGCTGTGTGTCTAAAGGACATCAATTTTTAAAGTGTTAATTTTTTTGTGTGTGTGCTTTTTCTGTTTGTACATCAAATCTCTGTTTTGTGGATTGATTTCTTACCTTTACAGTGGGTAGCTGTCAGGCTAAGGCTGGAACCTTTGTGGCCTCTTTAACTGGTTACAGTATACTTTTCTACAGGGAACAGTATTCTTTTTCACTACAGGGCAGTGAGCTCAGTCTTGATTTAGTGGCAAAATGGGAAGTTTTAATGATGTGTCTTGGGAAGTTCTATAAAGTGATTTCTCTTGTGGAAGCTGTGGGAGTCTGCTACAGTCCTGGGTAACTACAGTTCATGGGGAATCACTCTTGGAATCACTCCTTGTAGGGATTGTAATGGAAGTCCACTAGAATGGAACTCTTAATACTTAAAATATGACTCTCAATCTGCAATCTATTTCACTTTGCATCATTGTTACTATTATTATTGTTCTTGATTTATTTCAGACAGCTAAAGGTAATTAGTCCTCAGCCTGTAACATAGGTTCTCCCATCACTAAATAAAGACTTGAATTTTCAGTAAGATTAAAATTAATCCTGATGCATAATGTGAGCATTTTAAAAATTATAAATTTCTGTAGGTGTGGTACTTTGAGCATATTTTTCACATATATGGTGCTGATATGAAGTGTGTCTCACTGCTGAGCATCTGATCTAGGTATACATGGTGTTCTGTGGTGACAGAACAGCATAAAAATATGGACCAGGTGTTCTTAATCTATTTGCTTCAGCTAAAATGCAGAAGGAGACTGAGTTTAAAAATGCAGTGAGTGCCATATATGTAATTAACTGTTTAACCAAGTGCTCAGGCCCTGTGCATTCCTACATAAGTCTGTCTATGTGTGTGTATCTATAGGGACTAACAGATACATATGTAATTCTCTTGCTTAAGATACATGCACACAGAGAAAGAGACTTCTAGTGAAGAAATTTATTTATGTCCTGTATTTGTCATATCTCATATTAAATAAAATCAAATAAATAAATTAAAATTTTCTTTACAAACCTAATGATGTACAAAGAATGCTAGCATAAGTTAATCGGGTGAAATGCATGTGGCTGAAGGAGAATAAAATAAAACTTAAAAAAAAAACCAAAACAAAACTGAAGGAGAATAGGTTTAGACTGGATATTAGGAAAATGTTATTCAGTACAAAGGTTCTGAGACTCTGGAACATAATGGCCAGGGAAGTTGTGGATGCCCCATCCCTGGAAATGTTCAAGGCCAGGCTGGATGACCCTTTGAGCAACCTGGTCTAGATGAGAGGTGTCCCTGCCCATAGAATGGGGTAGATGACTCTAAGGTTGCTTCCAACCAAAGTCATTCTATGATATGATATGATTCCTAAAAATACTGGATACATAGCTGTTGGGAAGAAATTGAGATTCTTCCCAAAACCTACATGAAAAATCAAAATCTGCATGGTCAAAAAATCTGTGTCAGTCTTTTGTACATATCAAGTGTAAAATTCTTTAGCATTAACAATATCCTCCATGTTCCACATAAATCATCCTTAATGCATCGATGTTAACATCATACAGCATTGTTTGCTGTCCCACTCCACACTGCCTATAGGGCAGAGTCAAACTGTAAAAATGAATTATGAACTTGAGTTCACTGTTGGTGTTTAAAATATTCTTCTGTATAGCTAGGAATGGAGGCAATTGCAGATATATTCTATAAAACATAAATGTTTACAATTTTTCATTTCTGTTAATAGTAATAGCCTGGCAAAGGTCAAGGCATATAAATATTAGATTTACCACAGTCAAAAGATTTATACCTTGCTGAGTATGTGTCTAAAAGAATGAAGTACTGTAAGCTTTTTGCTTGACACACCATTTAGATTTCATAAGAAGATAAAGTTTTCACATACTGTTCTCTTATTGACCTGTATACTCAAAATTTTTTCACTGTTAAGTGTCAAAATGTTTTCTGTATTGACTCAAGTATGACTTTCCCAAACATTTCTGAGATTAAATTCTGCAGCAAGTAGGAAAATACTCAAGCAAATCCCCTGACACTGTGTCTCCTGCAGCCTCTCACTCATGTTGGGTCTTTATGGTAGAAAGAGGGATTGAATGGGCATAGCTCCTAGGAAATTCAAAAGGATGCAAAATGTTTTTCCCATTATAAGAAGCTGATCATTTTGTCATGCTAAATTCGGTATATTTAACACATAGAATTTGCTATCTAGAATTCAAATTTTGCAGTGTTTCACTGGAAGATTCCCACTTTATGGGAGGACATGATAAAAAATAATATGTGAACTTGAAGCTGTAAAACAGAATAATAATAAACATTACGCTCGTTGGTCATAGGTTTTGTTCTTGGTGATGTATGATGGTTGCTTAAAATTACTTATTTAGTTTTTGATTCAGAGACTTTATATTGCTGGGAAAATTGATAGTAACATTTTTTTTAAAATATGCATAAATTTTTATTTCATAAATTGTCTTTGGATGATAATGACATAGAATTCAAAACATTGTTAAAGTTTATTTGCTTTTATCTAACCATCATCTCAAACTTAATTCTCTTTCCATCATGCTATATTATTATTCCTTCTTCAGAATTTGTTTTACAAAATTTCCACAGGATGCTGATTTACTTTATAGATGATTATGAGGGTTCCCTTGTGTGCCAGACATAGACAAAAAAATCTGATCCAAAATATTAAATACTAGATTGTATTGACCATTTCAGAATTCATAGGAATAATTTAGAGAAACTTTTGCACTGTTTTGGTTTTTAAAAATTCTGTTTTGCAAACAGTGGTTTTGCTAGAACAGTGAGTTTGCCCCTAAGTGAAGGGGACTATTTTATGATCAAATTTGATTTGGTGGAAGCAGAAATTTAAGTTTGTCAGAGGTGTACCAGTTACTCCTTCTTTTCATTTTCTATTCATGCTTACTGTGCTTTTTCAAATGGTTTTAGTTTCATCCCAAACACTTCTTTCCTATGTCACGTTTTATTGTGATTTACTGCTCTGGAAAAATGATCTTCTGGAATACTGTGGGAAGCTACTGAGGAGGCTTCATTGTAAATCAAGTCCAAAACAATTCTATCAGATCAACATCAAGACAGAATTATGGAGAAAAGTAAAATCTAGAGTCAGTCTGAAAGACAGTCAAATGTGTAAAGCATAAGAGTTCTAGAGAGAGTATTAAAACTGTTAGCATGGTACAGTATGTGAACAAAAGAGGCAAATGGTCTTAATTGCAGGGTAGTTGTTTGTGATTGAAAAGTGGCAGGTAGGACCTTCAGTGAGATGAAATTATTCTCGGTGGAAACTATGCCATCTTTGGGAAGCATATGGAAGAGAAAACATGTATTAGAGGATCTCATTCGATCTGAAATGTACAGTGCTTTTCCTTTGCTAAAATGAAGTCAACCTTCCTTCTTGCCAGTTTATGAATATCAAATAGCTACCTAGTTAAAACATGAACAAATTTATTTCAGAACTCATGAAAAATTCTGGGTATAATAAATCAGTATTATTCATGAAAATTCTTAATTATTTGGTCACTGATCCCTGATTTCACTGCAGCTTCTTTTCACCATCTCTTTTTGCATAAAAGATGACACAAATGGCAGAATCACTTAAGGTGAAAGGAGTTCTCTGCTGATATACTCCAGTCTGGCTGCTCATGGACTTGCCCAAGCCAAGTCTGGCTCCATCTGCTATTTCTGCACGATACTCTTCTCTAGATACTCCAGGCTTTTTCTCAATGAGGCTTTTGCAGTTGATGTATTAGTACTCAGAGAGTGGAAAGCTGATGTTAGAAAGCCAGCCTGTCATCACTGTAGGATTGAAGAAAAGGCCACGTTTGTTTTAATGTTGAAATATATTACAGCTATAAATGGATGTGCTTAAACTTTGAATGTTATTCTGGAATACTTCCAGCATCTGAGAGTAATGCTTGTGTGTAGTGCAAATCAATATTTTGTTAAGAGGAACTTCCATGCACTTCTACATAACATTTGTTTAATTCAGATCTTGTTGCATACTTGATAAGAGCAAAAAATTAACCTAAGAGGTTATATCTTTTCCACACTGCATACTGTCCCAGTCTTGGTCTCCAGCATCTTTTGAATGGCTCTACTCCAAGCTTTCTTGGGAAGAAAAACTTGAACCATAATATGAACAGAACTGCAGGCCCACTGTAATGCCATGAGGTTTTCCACCTTGTTCTCCAATACTTTTAAATAACTGATGTTCTTCTGTTTATCAAAATGTGATTCAGAGAAAACTACCCTGTGGGGACGCCGGTGTGAAAACTGGCTGTGACATTTATCTGACACATATTGCTGGCACCCCTCCTTGTCTCTAGCTGTTGAATAACATTAGAAGAAAACTTCAAAATAAATGCTGGAAGACTTGGCCTGTATTATCTCTCTGCATAAGCAATTACTTTATTTATCACAAGAAAGGTGTATGATGGTAGACCATAGAGAAATAGTTTCTATGGCCACATGTGAGTAGGAAAGAGAGAGAGACAAGTGTATCCAGCAACCTTGGGGAGTGCATTATGGAAAAATACTGAGAGAGCCCAAGATAAAATCTACCCTCCTCCTTTATTTCCTGATGGCCAAAAATAAATCTTTTCCATCCACAGAGCAATACAGTCCCTTACTGATCTCCTTAAGACAGAGGTTAATGAACTGTCTCAGGAATAAGCAATTAGCAGGGCTGAGCAGGCTAAGCAGAGAATCCCACTGGTGGAGCTTTGATTCTGGCAGGTTTGAGCCCTCTGGTGTTTCCCTTGCTTCACCAAGATGTACCAGCTCAATTGGATCCCTAACTGGCTGGACATACTGTGTTCGTGTGCCAAGGTACCTTGATGATTGTAGTCTGAAATACCTGTCAATAAAAGAACAGGGAGACTACAATATAGGCCTCTATTGTAAACACAGAATTGAGTAAATACATCTGCATTGAACAGGTAGTTTTTGAGGCAGTACCCTCTCAAGTTTAATTTCACTCTTCCCTACCATGTTTTCTAACATAAGGACTTCTATTAAAGTTACCCTGAAAGTTGCTCATTAACTAGAAAGTGAAAAGAAAATGCTTTCTCATGGTTATGTTAGACTGCATTAGGCTCACTGTCCTTCCAAGAAACTATTCAATGAGTATGTGAAGAACAAAGCTGTCGCTTATATTTCAGCAGCTAAGGAGCCTATAACATATGTGAATTTGATAGCATGAGATCTGAACAATGTCCAAAGGATTAGAAATATATTCAGAAAAGACTTGTCAAGATCAGAACATGTTTAAGCATTTTAGCTTAAGCATTTCAAGAGAACAAGTCTTACTGTGAGACCTCTTCTGGACTGCAGCAAACAGTTTTAGTCAACTGTTTTTGATGGGCTCCACCATATGAGGTGAAGAGAAGGGCAGGAAGCCTCTGCTTTTTAGATGGAGATTAATGAGTTCTTGACATAGAATAGTGATGAAGCTTTCCATTGCAATAGGGAACAGGAGGCAGCAATCTGAAAGGTCCTTTTCAGCCATATTTCCACAGAGTTAAACAGAAGAGACCTCCCAGATTATGCCTGATGTGAAACTTGCTGGAGAAGACTAGGTGAGTTTGCACTTGAAAATCTTAAAATCAGAGTGAGAGATAGTAAGGTTATTATACTGCTTCTTTCTCCTCTCCTAATATGAAAGATACCTAAAGAATAATTGGAACTATTAAAAGATAAATAATTATGCTAGAATAGGTAGAAAAACTCCTGTTAGTAACCTGAAAAGATAAACACATTCAGCTGATAAAACTGTACTTGTTAGCATGGAGCAGAGAGAGGGGTGGAATTGCAGTTTAAAAATAAAGGCCAGGTTATTTGTTATTTATTCCATTTTTAACTTGGACTTTATCTGTTTATTCCATGTTCATCTTTTGGACTTTACAAACAATATTTGTAATATTTTCTGTCTTTATAAGACAGGAAACTGAAGCCTAGATAGACAAGTGAATTTCTTAAATAGGTAACATAACATAGTAGGTACTTCTTAAAGCTTAAAGCTGCAGTCCAGCCTTCTGACTGGCAAGGTAAGACTGACCAGTAGACCCAGGTAAAAACAGGAAAGTTCCTCTAGCACAGGGAAGCTGAGAGCAGGTAGGAAGACAAGGACCTTATTTAGCAAGGGTGTGGGCCTTTGTATGACTGAAAATACTTGTGCAAATATTAGACTGATTGAAACTATTCTGTATCACATAACTTTTCAGATTTATCTCTAAACAGATAAGAAATCACTGCCCTATTTTTCTTTAATATCTGTTCATTTATGCAGCATACATTGTTTTGCACAAGAGTATCAGCAGTGGATGACTTTCAGCCTAAGGTAGCTGGTCACTCAGTTTTCCTATGTTGGCTCAAATGTACATCTTTACAGAGATGTGAAACAGTGGCCCAGTAATCAATGATATTTTATATACTTCATAGTTATCAGTGTTAACATTAACACTTCTGTCATACCATCTTCTGCTATTAAATCAATTGACATCCACACCTATTTATTCCTGTAGAACAGAGAAAAAAAAAATCTAGTCAGTGTCATTTCACAGTCTCTTCTCCATAGTAGTAAGTGATGGGATGAGAGAAAATGGCTTGAAGTTGTGGCAGGGAAGGTTTAGATTAGATATTTGAAGAAAATTCTTCACAGAAGGGGTTATTGAAAACTGGAACAGGCTGCCCAGGGAAGTGATTGAATCACCATCCCTGGAGGTGTTTAAAAGACATGTAGATGAGCTGCTTAGGGACATGGTTTAAGCACTTGACTTGGTAGAGTTACATTCAATGGTTGGTAGAGTTAGGTTATATTTGGAGTTGATGATCTTAAAGGTCTTTTCCAACCAAGATGATTCTGTAATCCTTTCATTTATGTATCTAACTCTTTATGCACATTTTGTTATTCAGTCCTGCTAAGTCCTTCATTTTCTTTTACAATTAAGGTAAAGAGGCAAAGAAGTATCCTCATGAGACATTAAGGGCAGAAATCAACTTCCAAGATGATGAGGCTTTCACAGATAGCTCGATGGCAGTCATTAGCTAGAAGGATTTCAGCAGCCAGAAGTCTGCCCAGCCTGATCCAGTCTGGGATATCCTATCAGTCTCACTGAGCAAATGATGAACTTTGTCATATTGTTTGTTGCCTCTGCCTTGAGGCTCCCACCTTTGCTGCATCCACTGCTCATTATGATCCCTGGGGCTTCTCTGCTATTCTCAGCAGAATGAGCTTCCCAAAGCCCTTGGGCCTCCACCTCCAGCATGTCACTGCACACTGCGAGTGGGGATCCTAACAGGTAGCAAGGGCACTGTCAAATTTAGCGAGGGAAAGAAAATAAATATTTTGAGCTGCCATGAAATCAGTTGAATGTAACAAGTTTAACACCCGCAGCCAAAAGGAGGAGGAAGGTGATGACAGCTCAGCACTGTGTCATCAACATGGTGCAGATTGCTGCAGGCTGAGGTGAGAGGATTTCTCCCAGCAGCTTCCAAACCCCCCCCCAGTTGTGCTGCAGCCTGGGGAACCACTCTGGTTTCTGTGGCAGTGATGTTATCAGCTGCAGGAGGCTGAGGTCGTGTCCCAACAGGTGAGTGCTATGCAGTTCCCTTTCAAAAAAAAAAAAAAAAAAAAAAAAAAGGTGGGAGACACCTCCCTTTAAAATTGGGAAACGTTTATGCTATCTGGCATTTTAAAACTGCAGTGATTACACCTTCACGCATTTCTGCACAACATCTAAGGCGAAAAATGAAAACTTGAGACCATGGATACCTGGGCCTTCACCTGCCTGTGTGCACCTGCCAACAGGTTCAGTGGGAGCTGGACTCAAAATATTGCCTCCCTGATCCTTAGGTAAAAGCTGAAGGATTTTAATTTCTGCATACCTGTGGGACAAAGGATGTGGAAATCTTGACCAGCAACTTTCCTAAAAGCATGACTGATGCCAAATAAACTTCAGCTTGGTATTTCAAAAAACACCCTGTGATATTTGAGGACCAATATGTAGTTTTCGAAAAAATTCTTGCCAAACCTATTACAAATAAAGGGATTTTTATTTAATTATTTCTCCTCATATACCAAGACATTACAGTATTCTGCTAGTACATTAAGACAATGATTAATATCTAAAACAGTAATCTCTTTTCAAACAGTAAACATTAACCGTGCATAAATAAATTAGTTCTTGAAATCTGTTGTATGCTAAAAACATAGATTGAATTTTAAGGGGTGTGATTTTTCTATTGATAATTTTCACTGCCACAGGAGTATTCAGTTATGTTCCACAGGACAGGCCTCAAGTTACACTAAAAAACTCATTATATAAAAAAATTAATGCATGAATGCAAAAATATTTCTTTTTCCTGAGCAGAACTAATGTCTTTGAGAAGCTCTTTACAAGGTTTGTCTCAAAGCAAAATCTCAGTGATTTGAAAAGGAACTCTTTTTTTTTTGTCCTTGTCCATATCAATACTTTTGTGTGTTTCCAGTTTTTTTACTCTGCCCTTGCTGAGAAAGACTGAATCACCTACAAAAGGTTATAGCTTTGGCATAGCTTGAAAAGGATCAAAGGCACCACACAGGAGTTTCTCTGGTCAAATAATATGAAAAGTTAAGTATTTGAGATTACCTGCTGCAATTACTCTGAAATTAATTAAAAGTAAATGTTAAGTGAACCTGCCTTACATTTGTTCTCTTTCAGTCAGTCGGGTATTTTATTTGTTGCATTGCCAGAAAAGAAAAGAAAGCAAAACTCAAGTCTGTGGAAGTGAATTCTTAATAAAGAACAGTTCAATCACTTTGACATGGATTTAAAGGAATAGTTTTTCCTATAGGTGTTCAGTGATTACAGCAAGAAATACAGCTGATGAAATGGAAATTCTGTTTCCTTTTTTTAGAATAGGTTTTACAAATACCAACAGCCTGTTTAATTCCTCTTGCTTACATTTTCTTAAGGTTGTAAAATTTGAGATTTATGAGTCTAAAATGTAGAGGAATTCTCTGCAAAGACAGTGTTCAACAGAGTTAAACAGTTCAAATGCTTCTTCAAGGGAAACTTGCAAATTTACAGGACTACCAATTCATTATCAAAAGTAAGAGGCTTCAGCTTCCCATGGCACTCCCTCATGTACCACAGGTTTAAGCATGAGAATGTTGTTGAAGCATTGAAATATAAGGCACATACAAAGGAGTTTGCAATAGCAGGGTCTAAATTAAAATGTGATTTAGAGAATGAGAAATTGGTATATTATTTTCCCAGAAGGAAAAAAAAAAAAAAAAAAAAAAAAGAATTTCTTAAAATAGTACAATGTGAAGTGAAATAATATTTTGATTAAGTATATTTCTCCTGGCTCCTATTTTATTGAAAGGTTTTTACTTCTCAATGCTTTCAAGTGTGAGACTGAGAATACCCCATGATCCTCAAATTTAGCTCTTTGTCTGATCAGGTTTTAAATGTTTTCCTACCAGCCAATATGTGTGTAGCATTGCTTTCAAGGTATAAAGCAGAAGAAATTCCCATATGGGACAGTGACTAAAGCAGCAGGTAAGCCCGTTATTCTTTGAGACAAGGAAATGAACCTCGCTTCAATCCAGCTGGAGCCTGGTTTTGGGGAGAAGTTGTCTGGCGCCACAAAAGAAATTAGTAAGCAGAGTCCTGAAGACTATTAAGTTTATTTTAAGAATGTGTTGCCAGAGATCTAATAAATTTACTTACTGCTGCAGGCCACGCATGCATGAAGCCTTACTAATCCAGGTGGTTGTTTTGTTTTGTTTTTTCAGAGGGATGTGCAGGGTGTGGTTCTTTAGGAAAAAAGGTATTCTGCTTTAGGTAATATGGGCATTTTTTAATGACAGGCATGACTGAGTGAGTGGTGTGTTTGGGTTTTCTTTGTTTCTACTCACAGGGAAGCTTAAATTATTTTTCTGATGCTAATTTTGTGACTACACAAAGTTGTAATTACTTTATAATAACACAGAAATAACTATTTAATAAGAGTATAATTCTTCTAAACCAAATACAATTTTTGTTTTTGTTTTTAAATATTCCTATGATTACTTTTTAAAAGTCTTTGAATTTGCAAATTTACCGTATGGCAGTTTAGGACTCGTGTCTTTGAGTTTTCTCAAGACTCCTTTGTGCACACATGAAAATCACATCATCAGTTGTTAGGTGTCTAAAAGCTGACTATCTAGACTGGTGGGTGGAACACTATCCCTTTATATTCTGTGCAGTGAGAGACAAATCTTTCCAGGGGATAATGCAGCTGATCATATCAGATGTACCTGTAGTTCCTAAAGATGCCTTTCTTCCCATTCATTGTGCTTAGACAGCTGGCTTAGATTAAACCTGTGTCTTTTAAGTGATAAAATTATCTTACATGAATCCTGCCCATTAGTGTGAGGTCTCTTATCTTTACCTTCTGTGGAAGAGGAGCCAGTTGATTATGCTCCTCTACATTGAGGCCTGAGAAAAAAAAATGCTGTGTTTTTCCAGTAGTGGTTATGTACTGTAACTTGAATTTGTCTGATTGTTTTTCTTTTTTCTGCTGAGGAGCAGTGATCTTTATTTCTCCAATATGTAATAAAATAAAGCATAATTTGAAACTAAGGACTTATCCCTACAATAAGAGCAAAGACTTCTGAGAACAGAGTGCTGCTAACAGAGCAGTCTATGGACTCCCCTACCTCCTGATACCCTCTGGTTTCTGGGTCTACTGGGACATTATGTTCAGTAGCTGTCACCTGTTCCATTTCAAATGCTTCCTCTCATATCCATCCTGTTGGTTTTGTCTTGTTTCTCTTGAATCTGTTTGAATGAGTTAGTTGTCAGGAAGGAAGGATAAACTCCCAAACATTTCACTATTTCACTCTCTTGTGTCTTACTGCTTTTAAGTAAAGACTATTGGCAGTGGTTGCTACCAGCTGATTAATTTAAAATAATCACAGGCGAGTGCCCAGCAAATAAGCCAAGAGACAGTGTCAGGGCCAAATAAAGTCTTTCCTCTGTTTCATTTTCTGACATCCTGCAAATTCAGTATTACAAGTCTGACATGTCTGCTGCAAACAGATTTTCTTAGAGGTCTGCCTTCCAAACATTAGCCTGTTGGTGACTGCTTGACCACAAATACTGGTTAAAATCAGGTGCATTCAGCATAGCTTCAGCTTACTATTTGTCATGTATCCCTCCCCCTGAAAATGCTCACTGCCATAATTTTTATATGTCAGTCTCTTGGGGTTTTTTCAGTGTTGCATGCAGACTAAGGCTAGAAAGAGTTGGAGTCCCTCTCTTCACTGACTTTCAATGAGAGGATGTATTTCTGGAAACAAAACATTGTCAGTTCTGATTTGTATTGAGAACACCCTGTACTAATTAGAAAATATACTTTCTAAGGAACAGATACTTGTGGCACTTCAGTATCTAAAGAAATTTTTCCATATAAACTGGTTGATGATGATGCGGTGTTTTGATGGGATTTAGATCAGATCTTTAGGTCGTTGTTATCATATAAATCTGTCTGGCTGTACTGTGATTATCACAAGATTTTGAAGTTCCATAATACTGTATATTTGGTATTTGTGTAGTATATGGTATTTAGTATTTGGTATTAATATATTATATATCCCTTACTTTGTGAGTATATTAATCTATAAATATGTCTGATTGATATATATATGGTTTTGTGTTTAATGAACTGTCATTGTTTTACTTGTGTCTACCCTTACTTTCATTTAAACTTCTTGGTCTCAGAGAAGAATTGACATATTTTTAATATCTACTTTAAAATTAGATTAGTCAAATTCTAGACTGTGACTGCCAGGAGCAAGTATTAGCTAAAGTGATTTGGTGAATCCTGTTTTGTATTTGTTCTCCATCAGTAAATACTGAACCATTGATAAGACTCTGAGCGGAGCGAAAAAACAATTTCTTACCACGTGGAAATGTTTTAAGATATTTATTTTTAATCAGGATAAAAAAAATCTTACAAAGTTTTGCAGAATAATTGAGCATAAACTTAAACAAATGTACAGTTTACAATTTTTAGCATTTACATTAAAATTAGTTTAAATTTGCCATGATATTAACATTAAAGTTATACATAAAGATTTAAGGCAGACAATAGAAAAAGATGAAAATTCAACATATATTCTCTACCAATGGTTTCAGTAAAGAGATTAATCAGTCAGTCCTTATGTGAACAACTTTTAGGGATTGGTATTTTGTGGAAGAGGAATTATTTGAATAATTTTTACACAGTTGTTCTTTGTTCAGCCTGCTTTAGAAATTTTACAGTAGTTCATGTTTTTCACCTCTGCTTTGAACAATGATTCAGCAGCATATCTAAGGTATGTGCTTACCCACTTCAATAAGTGGGATTTCAGTAGCATCCTGAGTCCATGAAAATAGCTACAGCTTCACCATTGGAGCTGCAGAACTGGGAGGCATTCAGAGTCCTGCAGAGCTAGTCCCTTACTTAACAGCACAAAATCCCAAAACAGCAAGTGGATCTTTTTGATTCCCTCTAGATGAGTTACAAAGCTAATCACTTGAGAAGGCACACTGTTCTCCATCTTTTTTTTTTTTTTTCTTTTTTTTTTTTTTTTTTTTTTTTTTTATTCAGGCTGCTTTTTTCTATCTGCTTGGCTTTTTTTTTCCTGTTTGAAAGTCTGAAAGCTTGTGGTATAGCTGATGCGTGAAGGTGCCTTGGCTCTTAGTGAGCTAATTTACACGGCGCTGAATGAAACCAAAATTACCTTAAAGCTGTGAAATGCTGTGACTGAAAAGCCAAAGCATGTTTACTTCCACAGTTTCTGTAAATGAAAATCTGGTTAATCTCTTAATCATAATCTGGTTAATCTCCTGCACAGGAACTGGGCATAGACTTGCATTGGGAATTCCTTAAATTAACCCAGCGTGAGTCTCCAGACTGTGCTTGGAGACATCCTTAGTTACGCATAGTTGAATTTTGCTAGGATCAAAATTTAGTAAGCACTAGCAAGCCTTTCTCTCACTTCCCCTTCCCTTTTTGTAACAAAGCATCTATACAGTATTCTTCAGATATTTTTTTTTTTTTTTTTTGCTACGTGACTTCAAGTATTTGCTTAGTCTGAGCCCTGGCAAATGCCATTGCAAATTGTTTCTGGGGGTAGACTTAAAACAGAAGCAAAAAAGTTTCAGAAACTACTGAAAGACGGAAACTGTCTGCAGTTCATTGGATACCAGCAATTACACTCCAGGCAAGCCAAGTCCCTAATGCTGGGAAGTGTGTGTTTTCTCATGAGAAGTCAGAGAAAGCATTGTTTTAGTCCCTAATCACTAGGGGCTAGTTTAGGGGGTTGCTTTTGGTTGTTCTGCAAATATATTGAGTTACAGTGGCAGAGAGAGTGCAGAAAGGTGCAGAGTTCAGAAAGTTATTTTGGTGATTGGAGTGTGTTAGAGTACATTTGAAAAATAATTATAAAGGCAAAGCACTGTAATAGATTTCTAATTGGAATTAGAATTATGAGGTTAGTTTTGCATTGTTGAAGTCAATTTCAAACATTCTAATGGCTTCTTTTAAGTGCTGGATTTACGTAGGTGTTTCACTTCTGCAAATAGTTTTTCTGTATGAGTAAAAGGCAGTTTTGGAGGATATGTCTTTTCTGATGATCACAGAGGACAGAACAACACGTGATGTACTGACCCAATGTCCTGAGTGAAGAACATTTGTTATCTCTTTTGTAGTGTGTTTTTTGTAACAGTTTGGCAGAAAAAAAATTGAAATCTTTACCTTTTTCACCTGGAGCTAGGGTGTTCTAGGACACAGTATGGGAAATGAGAATTTTTGAAACTATGTATGTTGAGCTGAACATATAATAGCTTCTCTATATTTATTCTGAGCAGCAGAATCACCTAAGATTACATGTTGGTTCTTTAATCAGGCAAAAACAGAAAAGAAAAAAAAAAAAACATTTTTATACAGTCATGAATAATGAGTAAGCAAATAGTGTAAGGATCAAAAAATGTAGAGAGTGTTAAGGTTGACAGGGAGATTCATGGCTAAATAGGGAATCATGATGTTGGGGACTAAGATTTCTGCATTTCTTATCAGATTTAACTTCTAATAAAACTGTTGAGGTAACTTTATCCTTGTATGTATTAACTAAGTTGGCTTGGCACAGGAGGAGGCTAATCAGAGGATATAAAAATGAAAGTTGTCTAAAGGTGGACAATTCCCTTTTCTTGCCTGCCTCCATGTCTTTGTTTTCCCTGCAGGTTGATTTCAAGTTCAGGAGAGGGTTTCCTTTTTCAGTGGCTTCATGTACCTGCTGCAGTTTGGAGATCCATAGCAAGGAGAAGGGTAGAGTACTTCTGGCTTCAGTAATTCTGCTTGAATGAGGCACCCAGTTGGGTCAACTATTTTGAACCAAAGAGGAAAGACTGAAGCTCTTGTGGACATGCAAACAAATCAGCAAACAGTATTAGAACCTGGAAAGATCCGGAGAAAGGGGAAATGGGATTTGTTAAGATAATTATATAAACTATTGCTTAACGTTGCTATGGCTTTAATTGTGCCATCCAATGATTCTGTAACTATAGGCAACTGTTACTATTTTACAGCTACTCTGATCCTCCTTTTTAAGATCATTTTGCAGTCTGATTAGGGAAGCAAAATAAGAAAAGAGAAAAGACCAAGTGTTTAAAAAAAAAAAAAATACAAAGAAACAGTTCTTTTTTGGTGCTTTATTTACCTTTTTTTTTTCTTTTCTAACTTTCTTTTGTTTGATTTATGTTGTTTGCCCTAGAAGAATTTCTAGATTGCAGGTTTTTTTTCCATTAAGCTCATCTAATGACTAAAGGAACAGATATGTTGAACCATAAAGCTCTACCACTACCAGGCAGCTATGTTTGTATAGACTTCTATCTTGTGGACACAATCTGTCTGTGTAGCTATGGTTATATAGGTTAGGTACTTTTTACTGTCTCATCTCTGACTGATTATGCCATGGATACTGTGTAGGGAAACCTATGTCAGTACAAAGATACATCAATTTTTGTTGTGTCAATAGCTAAACACTGTGGTGTAGTTGTATGCCATCATTTATGAATTGGGGTTCTGGTAGCTCCAAGGGACAGCAAATCTACAATCAGATGTTCTTTATGGAACAGCCTTCAGGTTGCCAGTTCTCGAAAGGCACAGTTTAATGACAGAGATATATTTTATACTGCTTTCATATATCCAGTCATCTGTGGAGAGAACTGTAACCGATTCTTTCCTCCTCTGAGCTCTTTGCAACATGACAAAGTTCTGACAATCTAATCTGTTTCCCATTGAGGCTTTATATCTTTTTTTTTTTAAGATAGCTGAGTGATATGGCTAGAAAGAAAAATGCTTTCACTGGTTTACTGACTGAGTCTTCTCCATCCTCTTTTTTTCATGTTGAGTAAATGAAACTGGACTTTCCTGAAGCCTTGATGTGCTTAGGAATTTCTGGTTTGCTGTCCTATGCAAAAATAACACATCACTGTTATCTGACAGGTGACTAATTTGCTGATGGGTCTTCTATAAAAAACAATTCTAGGTGACATCCATCTTCAACTTGTCATATTCAGGTAAACCTTTTCAGACAGTATTGCCCTCAGCAGCCTCAGTCAGTGCTGAAGTCACTTTGTGACCCACCTTGCTCTAGGTCCTTAACTTCATCTCCTTACAAAGGTTTTGACTGTTTCACCACTCTTGTAATTTCCATCCTCATGAATGTCTCACTGTGTCACATCCTGCCTTATATCTTCTAGAAGTCTGACATTGCTGCACTCTGTTATCTGGCAAAATGCAAGAAATGGGTTTTCAGGCATCACTAAATCAAATTCGTGCCAGATACATCTCACTCATATATGCAAAATTACTTGGATTTACTTAAGGTTGTTTAGTTTTAAAAGCACTGAAATGTAATGGCTTCCCTCTCCAAAATTCTGATGTATTTGTCTTACAAGCACTTCTCTGGGAGAGGAATAGAAGCAGAACTATCATTGAGGTATATACCTTAATTATTTGCCTACCAGCTAAATGTTTGACTAAGCCCAAGGGAAGTGCTAGTAAGGAATGCCAAATTCATTTGCCTGTAGAAATATTTTAAGACAGCTAATTAATTTAGTAGGGAACCAAATTCAGATTTCATGTGCAATTTTATTTCTGATGCTTGATAACTTCTGAAAGCTATAATCTTAATATTCTTTACAGACCTTATATTTGTGTGGTCCCTGGCTAAAATATCTTAGAAACTTTTCTCCCTTAGTCAAATTATGGTTGAATTGGGCAGTGTGTTCAAGGGTGACAGACAAATGGCTTTTCTCTCTAGATTAAAGAACAAGACATATTCTTCGCCCTCCATTTGTTTACACAGTACCATTGTCTTTATATTAGATTACACAAATATGGTGGGTTTTTTCAAGTAGGCAGGTCAATATTAAATATTGAGGCTTTTTTTTTTTTTTGAAGCAGAATGCAAACAAAAGGAAGGGCTGAATAATTTTTCAAGGAACTGAATGGAAGAAACTAGAAGGGGAAACCCATCCTCTGTTTGATTCTTCCAGTAGTAAAGCCATGTGTGAACTACTGAAATACTCAGATATGTTTCTTTGCTGTTTAGAGGAATTACTTTATTCCCTGGCTACAGAAGTGTTAATTTCTAGAGGGAATTCCTTTCACTTCTCAGTGTTTACCTGAGCAAACCTTGTTCTGTAGCAGCACCTCGTGGGAAGGGAATCAGACTACAGCCTGCACTACAAACCAGTGTTCCCAGAAGACAGTTGCTGAGCAAGCATATGCTTTCAGTGATCTGAAAAGGTTATTTTATGTTTGCTAAGGAAATCAGAGGATTCTTCTGAGTAATAACAAACACACCCAACAGGATAATATACAGAACTTGATTTGTCATGCCCTTTAATCTGTGGCATCCAGAACCCCTACACTGACAAAAAATGCATTTTAGCTGTGGAAAATCAGTGAACAGATGTAGGTAAACTGTACATGAGGAAGTAATGCTATGCTATATTTATCAGAACTGTGTTAATCTAATGTGCAATATTCAATCTGTTGTCCAAATACTTAGTTTATTGTCAGTGAAATGGGTGCTAGTGCTTTTCTGCTATTATCTTTCCAACTGAAAAAAAGGAAGCATTTTTAGCCCAACCTTACAGTACCAAATGTTTGCATTTGTCATTTCTGGATTGCTTTTTCAGACTAAGAACAACTCTGTGAAGCCTGCCATTTCAATAAAGACTTCCCGCTGTTTTACAGTCGTACAAATCCCATTAATTGTAGACACAAGAGTTTCCTCTCTGCTGGGAGTGAGAGATTAGCCTGAGACACTCTCAGATTTTAGGATAGTGCTTAATGTTTTGCAGCTGGAATTCAGTGGCTTCCATATCATCCTCTACAAAACTCTGAAGGATGTTTCCTGTATTCCTGCACTGCCTGACTCCACAAAAATGGAGCCTTCTTCTGATGTTAAATATGGAGGCATTTTTGTTTAAGAACTGTGAAGTTTCTTCCAATTATTGTAGAAGAAAACACAGTTTTCAAATTAAGGACAGTGCTATCAACACTTGCCAGACAGAGATGTTGACTTGGCCCATTTTAACCAATCAGTCTCCATTTCTCAGTGTACTTCTTGCTGTCCTGAGCTTTCAGTTTCCAATGTTTGCCCAGAAACCACCCATGTTGAGTGAGACTCCAGGGAAGCTGGTTTGCTACTGCTATGATAGAGACCTTGAACAGGATCCCTGAAGTCAGCTTTCTTCCCCAGGAGGATGTTGCTACAGTTGTGCTGGTGTAAAAAGAACTGTGAGGACATCTTTTGGTTTATTGAAAACTGATTTTCAAAATACATCTCAGCACCTTACTCAGCTGGGGGCATTTGACATATTGTGAAGATAGGTCGATGCAAAACAGTTTAAGGGAATTCCAATAAGCATTTGTACCTCTCTAAATCTCTTTAGGTGATACAGGCAATTATACTTAACCCAACAGCCAGAAGCATGTAAGCTTTGGAGGGCATCAGTCTATCTATAAACCATGGTGTGTACCAGGGATAATAAATTTTGTGGAATCCATTTCCTGGTCAGATGTGAAAACGGTTCCTAAAATCACACAATGTTGATGCATAAATTCCAAACCAATAGAAGCAGAAACTATTAGATTTAGTGAACAAAATACTGAGTTTTAGAAGCAGGCTACATGGGTAAATGGAGCCTAAAATATGGTCGATGTCATCCCCAGTCTCTCAGGATAATAAGGATCTCCTGTTCCTGTGGCAGTCGGGTTGTATCCGGGAAGTTTTGTGTGATGTCCGACATTGTCTGTTAATGGCACATATCAGTACAGTTCTGCAGAAACTTGGATCATCCACAATTTTTGTAATATCTAATGAAGGCATCCCAAATAAGTTTTTATTAATCCTTGTGCTTTCTTCTATGTCAAGGAAGAAAATTAGCAAACCCAGGAATCAGCGCAAATAGTTTGTAAGCCTCTAAGATAAAATTTACTCCTGGATGTACCAAATGTATTATGGTTGAGTTCTTGTTATTTTTTCCTTTAAAATCTTTAAAACGTTAGAATTGTAATGTTTGACTAAGATACATATCTTATTTCAGATACAGTTTACATTTACCTTACAAAACACAAAGCAATATTCAACAAAAAAGAAAAATTAATAAAAATATCTTCACCGTTTTGTTTTGCAGGAGGTAATAAGCTGAAGAATCAACATTTTCGCCTAAATTGGGCATGGATCTCTTTAGAAAAGGAATATTACTTAGTAAATGAAGACTCTAAATATCTTGATGTTATTCTTAAACGGAGAGGTTACCTGGGAGAAACCTCTTTTATAAGTAAGTTCAATTTTAGCTTTAACAACTTATTCTATAAATTACTGGCAAGCTGGTTGATAAAATGTATAAAGATAGCTATATTTTTTATTTGTGTTTGATACTAAGCAATCTAAATTCAAAGTGGTGCATTTCTTTATTAAACCAAGTATCTTTTATTGTGCCTAGTATATGATTTCTGTTGTTAAATTTTATTAAATTTGATTAAATTGGCACTTTTTTTTTAATTTTTTTTTTTTTTTTTTTTTTTTTGTGTTCTGCTTTTTGATTAAACTGATTTGATTTTCAAAGTAACAACTCAAGACCCAGTCATTCTTTCTTTGATTTGACTTGTAGCAGTTGGAATGGCAACAGTAAACATATATAATTTTTCAGGAAAGCTGTCATGAGCTGTTCTGATTACAGCTCACAATCACTTCCTTCAGTCAGTGTTGCCAGTCAACTGAGGCTGATGCAGGAGGTGTTGAAATCTGTTTGCAGTGTATGGGGAGTGAAAAGGTAAAGAAAAGGTTGTGTTATCACATTCTGCAACCTCACATATCTCTAGCTTCTGGATCTGTTCCCATTCTCTTCCTGGTGCTGTATTTGGACCAGGGAGCAATATACTTGTACAGTTTGATGTTGAAACCTATGTGAACTGCTTAGAGAAGGCAATTTAAAGCTGGTTTTGCAAAGAGACATAAGCATTTGCTTGGCATAGAACAGAAACTCATGTTTAGAAATCAGTCTCTTTCTGAATAAGAATCTGAATTTCAGGTACTGAGATGTAGTTAGGACACCTATTTTGGCATGAGATTTAAGGGGTACAGGCACTAACTAACTGCATCTAACTTTAAAGGCTGTGTTTTAAATAGTGAGATAATTTTGATAACATATTTCTTTATAGAAAGGAAAAGAGTAGACGAATTATCTCCAAAGTTAAGGATGCATGGATTAAATTAATTACTGGAGTGGAAAAAATCTGTTGACCCTTTTGGGCATCCATAGTTGAATTATGGGAAATAGAAACTTGACCATAACCTCTGAGAATGTAGAGTTTTTAGAGTAGCAGTTAGTTTTGCTTTGGCTTATAACATGCAAAATGGCTTTCATAATGTTAATTACTGTGCTTCCATCTCTATGTGTGACACCCATGCAAAACTAATAAAGAGTAACAGAGCTGTCTTGAATACTCTCAAGTTGTAAGAGTTTATTTTTCTAAAACTTCTTTTTTTTTTAAAGGTAACATAATGAGAGAAAAGTTAAAAGTGATGTTTTAATGACCTGAATTTCTAATCTTGGCAGGTATTAGCACCAAAGATGGTACTGCCAAGAAAGATAAAGACTTCAGAGGAAAAGCCCAGAAACAGGTGCAGTTTAATCCTGGCCAAACCTTAGCTTCATGGCGAGTACGGATTTTGGGTGATGGTGAACATGAACAGTCTGAATCTTTTCAAATTGTTCTTTCTGAGCCTGTCATGGCAGTTCTGGAATTTCCTGCTGCATCCACAGTGGAAATTATTGACCCAGGAGATGGTAAGAACCTTTCCAGAAATATTACTGTCAATTTGTGCTTATACCAAAAGACGAACTGGAGGGCAAATGCTATAAGTAAGAGTGGGTTCTTGTGTCAAGAACAAATAAAGTTATCATTAAACATAAATGAAGAAAAAGATGATTAAAAAGAAAAAAAAGAAAACAGAGTGTGCTCTGGTTGTTCTGCTTTTCATCTATACCTAGACACTTGAACCCATGGCCCCCACAAAACTATCCCTAAGGAATCTTTCAAATATTGGATGACTGTAACAGTTTTTTTAATATAGTCTTCCCTAATTAACATTTGAAGAGGCCTGGGCAGGCAGGAAAACTGTTAGAGAGTTCTTAGTTTCTAATAAAAAATAGATGTTAAGATGGAGGTTACCTGGGATGCATTTTTAGTCACTGAGAAAAACAGTGCTTAACTTGAAAAATGGTATGTGTAGGGCAGAGAAGTTACTTGAAAATGTGTTAAATCCTTATTTTCTTTGGTTAGTGAGGCAGAACAATTCAAGGAAATCATCTGACTCCTCTTAATGTCAATGATGCTTCTTTCTGCTTCTTATATTAAAAGAAAAAAAAATTACAATCCCAGAGAATCTGTAGCAATTACACATAAAGTGGAGTTGCACAGGAGAAAACCAAATGTACAACTACAAATCAAGGAATATCTACAAGAAAAAAATATGGACACTCTGGAGGGAAAGGGCTGTGTTTCCTAATAATCATTTAAAGTGCAGGGTATAGCAAATTTAGATGCTAAGTGAAAGGGAAACATCAAAACTTCTATTCTGCTTTCAGTAAAAATGATTTGAAAATTTGTTGGTTTGAATGGTGTAGTCTTAGCATGAAAATAGTGAGCTTCTTTGGAGAGCTACACCAACTCCTTAGTGTATGGAATGTCAGATAATTTTTTATTCAAAAAAGAAATTGCATGAAGATGTTTTCTTACAGTGGCTGAGATAATGGTTAATATAGAACATTCTCCTCTGAGCTTTTCTGTTGTTCATGTGTTCTGTTAAACTTTTTTACTGTCATTATGAGAGACACAGAAAACAGAACAAATCAGATTCCTGCATTTTTGAAGGACAGTTTTGGATTTTGTCAACTTAATTCTAAAGGGAGAAATGAAATTATTTATTTTACTTTATTTTTATTTTAATTGTGCTACTTTCTGGTTTATTTTAAAAGAAAAAGGTGAGGATTTGATAGGGTTTTTGGCATGGAATTTTTGACTTGCTGGAATAGTGAAAGTGTCTAGATCTTATCAAACCTGAATTACAGCATTTTTTGAGGCAGGCTTTTGACCTGAAGTCATGCTAGTAGTATTTTCCAGTTGGAGAAGTAAAACCTGGAACATGTTTTCAAAGAAGCCACGTGACAAACTTCAGAACATTTTTTGCTAAAGTACTCTGAAATACTATAACTTTACTTTGTTCAGTCAGCTAGTACCACTTAATATTATAAAGAATTGTTTTCTGTTTGGGTTGCAGTTATGTTAATGAAACTGTAGAGATGCTGTATAACTGTATGCATATAATCACCTTTTGGTTTGGAGTTATTCAGAGAACAAGAAAAAAATGTTGCTGAATCCCAGTAACAGCATAACACTCTGTCATCTGTTCACATGATTATAAAATAATTAAGGGGTTTAAAATGAATATTGATATGTTTTTTTCCTCTGAGATTCTTTGGTCTGATACATTTTAGGGTGAGGGTGCTTTCCAGACTCCACTGATTGTGTTGAGTAAAACAGGAGTGCAGACATGCAGCAGCCAGCTCAAAACAAATCTCTAAGTCAGAGTCAGATAGCAAGAGCTCAGTTTTGTGTCCTCAGTGCCAAATTATTTTCATGGTTATCTTGACATAGTGAGTTAAAGAATGGCCTTGCAGAACTGCACTGCCCGTGTGAGAGCTATGCTATTGATATTTCTGTGTGTTACAGTTAAGAATGAAATACTGTGGAAAAAATAAAAATACATACCTCCTGGACAAATTTACCAAACACTTTCTCACACCATTAACACTTGATAAGTAAATTAGTCACATTAGAGACTACTTGTGAAGGACTTGTGAATTAAGACCCTAATTCTGTTTCCTATTTCTGAAAGAATAAGAAACTCTGTTCTCTCACCCTCCAAATTTTCCTTTAAATTTAGCACCATATCTGATAAATATGGTATATTTTTTGCACTTTGGAATATGGTAAAATGTTCCTAGCCAATTTACAGGTGACTTTATGAGGCCATAAACATACATAAACAAATGTGTCTGGTTTTTTTCAGAATCAACTGTCTTTATTCCTCAGTCAGCCTATACTATTGAAGAAGATGTTGGTGAACTATTTATTCCAGTCAAAAGAACTGGAGATGTGAGCCAGGAACTGATGGTTATCTGCTACACACAACAAGGTAACAGGATCTACTATAGAAAAAAAAAAAAGGCAGAAATGGAAAAGAGACAGAAAAGCATATCTATTGCATAATAAAATTGTTTATAACTCTGTTAATTACTTTTTCATCTAAATATCTCAGCTGGAAATTTTTTCATCTTTGCAATCTGTCTTGAATACTATAGAAAAATTACCATGTTCCAAATTTCTGCTGGAGAGGATCTGTGTTCTTTATCTTTATGCAATATTTTTATATGTAACCCATTATATCAAAGTGCTCAGAACTGAAAGCACTGCACTGATTGCCCAGGATATTCTTTATTTTTTCTGTATCCTATTGTATAAAATAAATTATCATATAAAAAAATATTGCTTAATTGTCATCCTACTCCCTCTGTCAGTTTCCTACTGATTATATTTACAGGGAGTATATGATCTCCACACCACCTGTTCTTTTATTGTTCTGTTTCTTTTTTTCATCTGGAGAAATAATAAGCAATAATTTTGTTGAGATGATCTGGAATAGATATCATTTGTTTTCATCAAATTCTATCTCTTTATAGTTAATTTCTGATATCTTCAACTCGTAAAATATACTGAAGAGTTAATTTGTAGTCCTTTGTTAACCTGTGTCTCTTGTGATAAGCTACAATATTCCTTCTAACTGAAGAACTTCAAAGGAATTTGAGGAGCCATGTGCTTCCACTGCATCATCTAGGAAGAGAAGTTTGTCCAGGGCCCTCAGAAATGTAGTCTGGTCAGATGTTTCAACCCATTTTATTACCTAAAAGTAAATAGAAATTAAAAGATAATGAAAATAAAATTCAGTGTCTCTAAGGGGTTCATTAGAACCATGATATGTATGGTGACTGTTTTCCTTTTATGCCATAGGAACAGCATCTGGGACTGCCCCAACCTCTGTACTTTCTTACTCTGACTACATCTCCAGGCCTGAGGATCACAACAGCATTCTACGGTTTGACAAAGATGAACAAGAAAAAATGTGTCGGATTGTCATCATAGATGATTCCTTGTATGAAGAGGCTGAGACCTTTGATGTTGTGCTGAGCATGCCAATGGGTGGAAGAATTGGTGCAGAATTCCCGAGCACTCGAATTACTATTGCACCTGACAAGGATGATGGTAAGACATTATTTAATAAAGCAATATTCCTAGTCCAGGACAGAAAGCAAAGGTAGCATCACACTGAAATCAGCATGTAGAGGTTGGATTTTTCCTCCTGGTGATTGAAACACGTGCTTCTTCCATCTTGAGATATGAAAATACTATTAGAAAGATAAGTGTTTGTTTGGGTTTTTTAAGAGTTTAATATTAGTATTTTATGGTTTGAGAGAATCATGCAACCAAATTAGGAGTGAGGAGAGGCACCTTTTCATTCTATCACAGTAACAGAGGCAAGCTAGATTCCTTTGGATTTGATGCTACATTTAAATTTCTGTCTGGAAGTGTCCACATATGCTTTCTGTCTCTTTAATAAAGCACATAATCAAAATACAGTAGTGATGCTTTAGAAATTCCCCTTTTAAGGAATTAATAACAGAATAATGTTCTTTTTTCAAGTGGTCAATAGCTTTGATATATTGCATTGAAAGAAACATTTCTGGTGATGATTAGAGAGAGGTCTATCACTGAGGAAGAGTAGCATCAACACCATGTCACCAGCTGCTTTGAAAACTACACAGAGTCATAGAATCATAGAATGTCAGGTTGTAAGGAACCTCAAGGATCATCTGGTCCAACCCTTCTAATATTACTGTTTATATGAGATGTCTCAGCACCCCACTGAGCTGAGACTTAAAACTTTCCAAAATGTGGGAATCCAACACTTCTCCTGGAAGACCATTCTAATGTCTGACTGTCCTCATGGTGAAAAATTTTCCTCTTGTGTTCAATTGGAATCTCCCCAGGAACAACTTGTACCATTGCCCCTCATCTTGTCCAGGTGACACCTTGTAAATAGGGAGTCTCCATCTTCTTTGTAGCACCCCTTTGAGTAGTGGAACACCAAAATAAGGTCTCCTTTAAGCCTTCTTTTCTCAAGGCTAAAAAAAACCAGTTTTTTCAGCCTTTCCTTGTATGGCAGGTACTCTGTGGCTCTTTGGACCCTCTCCAGCCTGTCCACATCCTTTTTGTACAGCAGGGACCAAAACTGAACACAGTACTCCAGGTGTGGTCTGCCAAGTGCTGAGTAGAGTGGGATGATGATGTCTCTGCTGGTGATGCCCTTGTTGGTGTAGACCAGCATCCTGTTGGCTTTCTTTGCTGCTGCAGCACACTGCTTGCTCATATCATGGCAGTTCCCATTCCACAAGGCTGCTCTCTAGCCAAATGGATCCCAGTCTGAGCTGTACTCCTGGGTTCTGTGTTCCCAGGTGCAAGACCTTGCACTTCTCTGCATTGAACTTCTTGTTAGGCCACTTCTCCAGTCTTTCTAAGTCATCCTGGAGGGGTGGCTCTCCCTTTTGGAGTGACAACCTCACCACTCATCTTGGTGTCATCAGTGAGCTTGATCAGGGTGCTCTTGATGCCAACATCCAGGTCACTTATGAAGGTGTTAAACAGCATCAGGCCCAGTATTGATCCCTGAGGAACTCCACTTGTAACCTGTTACCATTTGGAGGAGGAACTATTTACTATCAGCCTCTGGGTACCATCTGTCAGCCAGTCCCCCGCCCACCACACTGACCACTTGTCAAGAAGTATTAGTGCAACCACAAGCTTCTCTTTCAGTGTCCCTAGCATTGATATGGCAATGCTCTCCCTAGGAGTGGTAGCTAAAAGGTTTCCCAGTACAATTGTCTTCATTTATAAGTGGAGCTTGGAGGCTGACACCTCAACTGCAAATTCTATGGAAGGAATACAGATAAGGTGCTTTAGTCCTCTCTGTGGGGCCATAAATCTATCGTGAAGCTGTGATATTTCCTGAAGATTAATGTGAGGAATGATAGAGTACAGCACACTTTGAAAATCTGATGCCAAAATAGACTGTTATTATCAGCACAGCCATTTCTCCCTACTTAAGGATATGAAAGGCAGCTCTTAAAAGCAGGAAGTTGACACCCGCTTAATTGGATCGTAAATAATCAGTCTTGCTGAAATTTCTTGTGGATAATTCTGTGACAGAGGTGACTTTGTTTTCTCTATGAAGCATTTGAATAATTATCTGACATCAGTGAATATGGCAGGTTTTTGTAAGAGATCATATACCCAATGTGAGCTGAAATAAAAATGTGTTTATCTGACATTGCTGTGATAGCAAACATGAGTTTATGTCTGTAGGTTTTTTAAGATATTTTGAATTTTTTTAATTAATTTGATGAATTCATGAACTTTAGTGTTTTTTAGATAGCAGAGCACAGAC
This sequence comes from Phaethornis superciliosus, assembly GCA_023637945.1. Taxonomy (NCBI): domain Eukaryota; kingdom Metazoa; phylum Chordata; class Aves; order Apodiformes; family Trochilidae; genus Phaethornis; species Phaethornis superciliosus. Next base: position 171,413,645 of record JAJQWJ010000001.1, on the reverse strand, counting down.
TATTGGGAGAGTAGCTATTAAAAAAAAAAGGATCCATAAATAGGCTGGATAGCCAGCTTTGAAGATGCTCTGACTGATAAAAATGTACACTGAAATTTTGGAGTGAGGAGAATTTTTATCCAAGAGGTTATGAAAAGTAGAGGTGAGCTGGTGTTAGGGAACCTCAGTGCCTGGGAGAGAACACTGTTATATACTTTCTTTAACATTTAAAGTAAAATACTGTCATTTATAGGCTTATGCAGTCATTTTAACAGTAACCTAGACTGAATTTAAATAAGAAATTATGGAACTTTAATAAAGCACAACATAATATAGAACTTAACAGTTTATGAAACTCTCACAAGGTGTGATGGAAGTTAAAAGGAATGTCCTTTAGCAGTGCAATTAGAAAACATAGGTAATTTAGTTTATACACTACAATTCAGTTTTCAGTCTAATAGTTCCTGCATTTATGTGCACCACTTGCCTCAAAACTATGAACTTTTAAGAAGGTATTATGTGACAAATAATAATCTTTATTTATTCAGAAAACACAGGTCAAACCAGGAAAGCACACATGACTGAGTGTTTGGCACATTAGAATATTGCTGTCCTTATTTAACATCTGAAACATCTACATTTGTTGCTAAGTGTAAACACTATTTTGAACACTGAAATGTAAGGTTTAGGTAATTTTTTACAAACATTCACTTGTCTTATTGCACCCAAAATTGTGTGTATGTCATATTTGGAACAGTGTGACAGAACATCCTTTTTTGCTTTCTCTATTCCATAAAAAATCCCACACATACTCCCACAAAAAATTCCAGATCATACAAAAACTTGCTGACAGTTCACTTACCAGAAAGGTATTCAACCACTTTTTAATTTGCACAAAAACATAATGTATGGTAACAGAAAAGCCTACATGTGGTTTGTTTCATCTGAGATCTGTTATGCTGCCTGTTCTATACAAAGCAGAGTACAGAGTAGAAAAATTAGAAATTCCTATAGAAATTGTACCTTATGTATGTATTCACACATACATATGTAGAAATATGCTTATTTCAGATTGTGCATGTACATACCTATTTGTATAACATGTGAGCAATAAAAAAACTTAATATTCCCTACTGAAAATCTGCATAAATAAGCAATGGATTTTTAAGAAGTGTTGGTAAATATTGTTTTCAGTGCATAGAATAATTTCAGTAAGTTAAAACAGTCTGCTATCTAAAAGAAGCGGTTTTTTACCTCTCAAGAATAAAACTCAATTTAGAAAATGCCTAGGGTAAAGATGGATAAAAGTTTTGGCACTTACTGTAATAAGTGTATGAGCTATAGTAATGCTATAATACTAAATTTTGTGGTCCACTTCAGTCTCTTTACTTCACATCTACTGATACAATTTTTTCATTGTTTGTTTAAAATAATCTTCTGCTTAACAAAGTTTCGTTGGACAAATGTCACAATTGTGATTTCTCCAAGTGCTGTGACTGAATTAACATTATGTAATGAATTCTTCAGGTCAAAAGAGACAAGCAGCAAAGGTCAAAGATTAATAATACTACATGAGATCTTTCCTATGGAAGTCAAGTCAGCACTAGCAACATTACCTTATCTCCTCAGGCATTCAATGAAAGTTAATTAGGAATCATTCACCATCAGTACCTATAATCAAAGTCTTTTCTTCTTTTATTTCTAGAGAAGGCCCCTAGGCTCTAACTAAAATAGCTGAGTTGCTACACAGTCATGACAATAAATAAAAAGGAGAAGAGGTGTGGTCAGTTTTCTAGTGAACTAGAAAATTTTTCCAGTATGTTAAAGAAATTCCTGGCAACTGAATACTTGGGGATTATACAGCTGTGCAGTGCTGCCAAAGCAAAATCTGGGGGGTAAAAAAGTCATGGTATATAGAACATGCACATCTCTCTCTCTATATATTGAGAAAGGTGATTTTTAAAACTGATGCTGCTATTGGGTCATTTTTTACTTTGGATGGGACTTTTATTGTTAGATCCTGAAGTTGGAGATGGAAAGAAAAGAAGAAAATGATTGAGTTAATGGAATACACAACGTCGTTGTGCATGGTAATCTGGGATTCAAAGTTACATGTGCCACTACAGTGCTAAAGAATAAAATCATGGATCTGTCTGACTCAGAGGGGATAGTTACTAACCATGACCACAGGAAGAAAAGCCTGCAAGGAAAATACCTCTTCAAATCAACCACTTTTGGACTGGCAAATATCTCATTTGGTGTTAGCTATTTATGCATTTAGACATTTAACCTCATTCATGCAGCTCATGCCTCTTTTTGTAGTTAATGAAAGAACAGATGCATTCCCAGGAACCATCCCATCCTAGGAGAAGTATGTCAACTGTTGAGATCAACCACCACGTGAATTCTGTGCATCTGAATGCTTTGATTGGTCACAGTAGATATAAATTCTACCCTTAGAAATCTGATTTGCTGTTTTTCCCAAAGCATTACTGGTAGTGAAGGAAGGAATTCTTTCCCATTTTGTGTTAAAGTGGCTCCTACTATGAAAGGCCATTAAACAACTATGAAATGCCATTAAACAAAAATCAAAAATAATCTGGCTGAAATCTAAAAAAACCAACCAACCAAACAAACACACAAAAACCAAAAAAACACCAAACAGGAACAGTAGAGTATTTCAATAGGCATTTACATGTTCAAGACAAAAACAAACAACAAAAAAAATCAAACTGTTTTCCATTAAAATGTGAACTTGTGTTACCAAATCATGCCATCTTGCCAGAATTGATGCCCTGAGCTACTTGTCTTCATGCATCTCAAGAAACCAGGGGTGACCAGAAATCCCTGAAGAATCTGAGGTCAGTTGATTGTCTCAGGATGTACATGTTCTGCATGCAGAGCTCAAGAGTTCAGTACAAGGCTCATTTCTAGGAGGCACTTTACATAATAGATTAATATTACGTATTTAGAAAAAGGGAGATAAGGTTGCTGTGCACTTTTTATCCACCTTGGAGGGAGGAGTCCTTGAGTTTCATCTAGGACCTTGAAAATACCCATCCCCCAGTCTTCCCTGGAAATGCCATAGTCCCCAGGCACTTAGCAACTATGCAAGATCAGCCTGGAAGTGCTCTCTGGTTTTGCAGCTGAAGTTGTGACTCTGAAATCATTTCACACATACAGAGAAAAAATGGGATCAGCCTTTTGATAGTGTTGAGCTAGTAATGAGGAGCCTGCAATTTGATCCCAGCAGTAACAGAGGAACCTGTAATTTGATTCTAACAGTAACAGATTGCCTTGCTGGTGTGCAACAACTGTGATACAAAATGCTTAATCCTCGCAACAAGGTTTGCAGTCAAAGTTGTGTTCTCCAGAGTGAAATGTTTTGATTGCGGGGCTACTGGTTTGGACACTTTCTTACTCTGTTTTCTATTGTGAGTAAATTTTAAACCCTCCGTTTGTAATCATTGGGAAACCAGGATAGAAGAGGTGTGATGCATGCAGAGCTGGAAGTTTGCAGCTAAGTGGAGAATGGTTACAATTGTTTGGTTTTTTTTCTTCAAGTTTTTTGTCAGCACTACCTTTTGTGGTGATTTTAATTCCATGCTACTGTATTTAGTGTTGCCATGAGAGCACACAGCCTTACAGCCAGTCTGACAAACAGTAGTCTTGCCTTAGTGGAATTGTTGAAGCCTCATGCTGTTCACAGCAGGAAGTACATTAAATACATTTGTTCCACTTCATTCACCTTAGATGGGCCAGTAGCCATTCAGACTTCTTCTTGACATTTCTACATTGAGGCTGGAAAAGCAATGGACTCAGATTTATGTCAGAAGTTTTGCTAACCATTTTCTTTATACCTTCTCAATAGAATTGATCTCTTATACTATCCACATGATAGAGGATAGCACTGTCTGGGGATATTTGACAGCTGAGTACAGTTGATCATATGATTACAGTATGGTAATGCAGAAAGCCATTGCTAGAGGTCAAACAGAACATTAATTCTTTAGTCTTCTGGAGATTTCTCTAAAACACTTGCTGCCACTTCCCCTACAGTTATTTAAACATTGCAAATCCTTAGACCATGTTCTGGAAGTCAGTAGCCACAAGCACTTGTCCAGCTTGCTTGGAGTAGTGAAGTCCATATTCACATTTCCTATCAATAACCTAAGAAGAGTCAGAAAGTCTTCTCTGCAGTGCTGCACAGTAAATATATGCTTTGCATTGTCTCCCAGTGGGCATACAGTATCAGCTAAGTTTCACCATCTGTACTGAGCCAAATTTCCAGCTGATGATAGTTAAATATTCTGTTAGTAACTTGTTTGTTTAGAAGAACATCTTTATTTCATAAGACTATTGGAATCTCATTATTTCCACTGTCATCTGCATCAGGCAACCCAGTATATCTTTTTCTTTTTGCCAGTAGGTATGCCATAACTTTAAACTGAAGGAGTGAGTGGTTAATCTTGATAGTTAATATCTGCCAGTTTGTCAAGTTTTACTTACAGTCTGAATGCTGTAGGTAGAGTATGCCCAGGGTTATATCATGGACTGGAGTCATGATTTGGCCGGGTATCCTTCACCACCCTTTGGAGATGGATAAAATAACAAACTAGTCATTCTTTTTTCCTCTGTACAGCTATCTTTGACTACTTTCTCCTTTTCCTGTTTTCACATTGCCTATTGGTGCAGCTTTTAACTTTTTTTGCCCTCTTATTAGGTAAAATCTCTATTAGACCCCTCCCCTTTTTCCACTCTGTGTCAGATGGCCAGATTGGAAACTAATCAAGGGAAGAAGTCAAATCCAGCCTATTTATGACACATGTTCTATTCCCATGTCTACACCACATGTTCTTACTTGTAGTTTCTTATTATCTCCAGTTCAAAAGAGTGAAAAATGGCCAATGTATGATGATAGCCTTAAATATTTTGGAAAGTCTCTGTTTGCTGTCTATCACAGAAATAAAGTAATGTCATATATTACAGTAGGACATTCTCTAAAAGCAACCATGCACATTTATGATTTGTTTTTCTCGCATTATCTGTTACTGACATACTGACAGTTTATTTACTGTATGTGTGTGTATACAGGTAGACACTATATATATACATATATATATATGAACTACTATGTTGCATTAATCATATTTTCACTTAGCAGCTTAATAACTAGGAGTATAGTTTAACCTTATTATCTAAGCTTCTTGAACAGGTAAGGACATCTATCCATGACCTCCAGACAATACTTTGTCACATCTATTTCAGATGGCTCCTTTACCAGAGAGGATTTAGCTGATGGAGCAGCATTCTATAGTTTCACTACTGCAGATTTTTAAATATTAAGCTTACTGATACATTTTTTCAGATCTATGTGAATTATAATAGTATTTCTAGGACAGTGTGGAAATATAGAAAATGGGTTTTGCATTTTATACACAATGAACATAAAATAGTTGATTAGCAAAAGGTACAGAATCATACAAACTGTAGAAAATGGTTTTTAGAGAAAATAGTATTTTTAGACAAAATACTTTCTGTTAAATCTAGAATGAGTTAAATGAGATTGTTCTTATATGTCTGATACTGTTTTCCAGAGCCTAATGGATCATTGTTTTATGACAGTTCACTCAAGAGTACATTGAAAATCTTTCTCTCTCTTCTCTTCCTGTAGCATGTTATATTTTTAATGTTTTAGTCTTTGTACTACAGATGTTGTATTTATTCTAGACTGTTTGAAAATCTAATTAATTTCTAGGAAACCGTTTGTTCTTGATTGCTGGCAATTGTGGGGAGTAAATTTAGTATCCTAGTGAGTGGTTTTTGTGTTTAAGATTTGGATAATGAAGTTGCATAGGCAGCTGGCTGCATTCAGTTTTCCTAAGGTTTCTTCAAATCATCTTTCTTCTGTAGTGCCTTAGGCTTTACCATTTTGCTCACAAGTATTCAAAGATCCAAGGGGTACTGAACAACTGAGGAACTGGAGTACTCCATTAGGCTTTAATGACATTGATTCTCATTTTGAACATGTAAATCATCAAAGGGTTAATTCAGTTTGCTTAATTAACATTACTGTCTTTGAGGCAACTCTCCTCTTTCCTCCCACATGGATGGAGTCAGAGATCCAAAGGAGAGAACTTTTTACCAGGGCTTGTAGTGACAGGACAAGAGAAAACACTTTCAAATTTAGATTGCACATAAGGCAGAAACTTTTTATGATGAAGGTGGTAAGACAATAGGAAGAGTTGCCCAGAGATGTTGTGGATTCCCCATCACTAGAAGTGTTCAATATCAGGTTGGCTGGGGCTTTGTGTAACCTGATCCAGTGAGAGATGTCTTTGCCTATTGGCAGGGGTGTGGAGTAGATGGTGGTGAATCCACAACTCCTCTGTGCAATTCAGTGGAAACTGCAGCTGGGGAGAAAACATAATTTTTTATCACTATGACTTTCGGCTTTAAAATCCTAGAGATCAGGGTCATGATTTAAGTGGATGATGTTACAGATATGATAAAGAAAACATTCACAGAATGATCTATTGCAATTTTGTGGTTATATTTCTTTATATGAGTGATGTGAGAAACACAGTTTGGCAGAGAAACATTGAAAATATTCTTCAGAGAAAACCTGTGTTTTTGCAAATATGCTTATTACACTCTGATAGACTGATTTTTTTGCAAGACCTCGTAGTAAACTAATTACTCAATTAAAATGTGGGAAACATCCTGATTTCTAAATGCTGCTCAGCTGCTCCTACCATTTGTGTTTGTAGGAGTCTCATTTGGTATCTCACCTATGAATCACTGACTGTGAGCTCCTTCATGCTTGGTCTCCCTGTGAGGTACCTCATGTGTGGTATATATAAATACTACTGCCAAACCTTCCCATTTATCTGCGTGCCGCTGTTCCATCAGTTTGTTGAGAATTTGTTGCTGGTGCCATTTCCTGGGCCTCTTACATGAAAATAATTTCACTCTTTTTAAAAACAGAACACGTAGGAGATTCTGAGTTGGTTTCATGCTCTGTGGTAGGTCGAGCCAGTAGGAAAACAATTTGAGAAAGTCAGGTGGTTGCTACAGGCAATACCATCATGTTTGGCTGTGTCCCCAAATTCTGAAGTGTTTGTTTTTTCAGCTATTAGTCTTTATATTTTTATTTACATTAGTAAAGGAGGCAATTATCTGCATTATGGAACAGTTTGAGCAAGTAATTGGAGCTTGATGTAATAGGAAAAATCTTTTGCCTCTGTCTTCTTAACCTGAACATAGGAAAAGCTTCTCTGACACCTGTGATAGTTTCAGCGATATCAGTTTCTGTAGGTTATATCCTATGAGTTCATCCAATGATCCTAAGAATACTACTTCATCTAGTAAATATTTTTATGTATATTTTAGTTCATTTATGCATGAAGCCAGTATTTTGGGAAGATTACAATGTTTATCAGCAAATCAACAAGGGTAAATAAATTGCTTCGAAGAGGTCACATGGAATAGTCAACCTCCCACACTAGCCTCTCTCCTGAAATGCTAGTTAAAGCTGAAGACTTCATTACCATTGATACACAACAGTTAAGTAATTGTTGAAAAATTAATCTTTTTAAAGGTACACATGTTGAGTCAGTTGAGTGCAGCATGGCTTCATGCCCTCACATGTCTCTACTCTGTGATTAAGCCATACACTGTAGCTCATCTAGTTATTACTGAACATTCATAAACTGCAACCTGATATTTATCAAAATCAGAATTAGCTCAGTTCTTTGGACTGCAAAGTAAGCTGCATGCTGTTCTTGGAGCAGGGATGATTCCGACAAGAGAAGGAAAGAGTAGGTGAGCAGAGATGGGTTACCCCTTACTGCCACCCTCAGTATTGCAAGTAGGGCTGTACTCCCTTTACTGTACCACTTTGCCCACATTTGATTTATTTTATTATCATGAAGCAGAGATGTGCATCCCAGGCCTGCCAGGCAAATGCTGCTTGGGATGGTGCTGTGTAGACTAATGCATGAATGCACTTTAGCATAAAAGGCAAGTCGAAATGTAAAGGTCTATACTGAATTAGTATGTACCACTAATCAGTTAAAAGTGAATAATATATGGTGTTGTCCATCACAGGTATTGATCTTGATTCTCAACGTGTGACTCTACTGAAATTACTAGGTTAAGTTGCCTAAAATAAAAATAATTTTATGATGAATCAGTCTGGTCAATGTATATCATTGCCTTTGTAAATTAAAAAAACAAGTAAAATAGTTGAATTTGCTACATTTTTCAGTAGCTGATGTCTGTCCTTTTACCTGCTGTAAAATTTGCAGTATCTTTTAAAGAATCATTATAAATTGCTAGACAGAAATGTGCTGTTGAAACAAATGGAAATGCAGACATTATTTGCTTGAGATAATCTGTGTGGCAGTTTGGCTGCAACTTGTAATTTTGATTCTGAGGGGAATTTACTCTTTGATTGCAAAAGTTATGACAACAGTGCTAAGAAAATGAAAGCTGTTCAGATTACAACATATGAATTTGAAAAGTAATCTGTTTTGACCACATCAAATAAAAAGCTATTGGCATTTGCACAATAGGTACCTGCTCCAGAACTGAGCTCTGACTGTAGTCTTGACCCCTGCTTCTACAGCATTCAGCAAAAATAAATGACTTGGCAAATTAAATTCATTGTGCTAAATGCAAGCTCAGTTGCTTGCATAGCTTCAAGTATGTGTAAATATCTGTAGAATGGTGCTACCTAGTTTCACATGTTAAAGTCTGCTTTGAGAATATAATACAAACTTTATTTTAATGAGACAGTTTTTCTGAGGTTTTCTTTTGCTGCCATTAACACGTATATATGAGAGAGGGGATAGAAGTTGACTTTTGTTGCTATTAAAATGTAAATACCCTTTCCTTCTCAAATCTAATGGAACTCTGGTTCTTAACTGCTCAGCTCACCCACTTCATGTTCAGAGAGATGAAGTCTCTTGTGTTTAATGTGGATTCACCATCTCAGTCATTTAACGCCAGCTGTGACACTGAAATAGAAGTAAAATAGAAGTAAGCATTTTGCAGGGACATAAACGTTGTCTGCACATGAGTCTGATGAGGTCCAGAGGAAATGTTTATTTACAAGAACATGCTGGTTCAAAACACTGGTACAAAACACTTCTTTGTACATTCCACATTGCCATGACAGATATCTGCTTGCTCTGGTAACTCATAATATTCACATCATAGACTTGTTTATGCTGTGCATGGAAAGAAGGAAAGCAAAAGCTTTTAGGGATGAACAGTTTAACACTACTAGAAAAGATGTAGCATGAGTTCAGTTGTAATCACTGTGTCTCCTCCTTGCAATATATAAATATGTCAGTGTCAGGTCCTGTTTTCTTGCATTCTCCCTGGAAGTGTTCAAGGCCAGGCTGCATGGGGCTTCGAGAAACCTGGTCTAGGGGAGGGTGTCCCTGCCCATGGCAGAGGGGTTGGAATTAGGTGATCTTTAAGGTCCCTTCCAAACCAAACCATTCTGTCATCCTATTATGTCTCTCCTCCTGAGAATATGTACATATATATATATGAATCTCTCAGTGGAAGCACATATTACTGAAATCACTTTCATGGTAAGGCTTATGGAGGTGTCAGAACAGAAGGGTCTCTTGCATTTGCCCTAGCTGTCCTGCCTTACTATTTGCTCTGACAGGCAAAGACACCTATGGTACCTTGAGTGTCTTGCAACTAAGCCATTCTCTTGCTGTGTCTCTCTAAAGCAGATTGTGAGAATATCTTAAAAAAACAAACAACAAAAAAAAAACCTCCCTGGAAATATTTTTGTAATATGTTATTGATTTTTTGATATACATTCATAGACCTATTTCTAACAGCATAAGAAGTGTGTTTGTTTTCCTGTTTGATGACTGACTAGTTGTGTAGTTGATACATGCTCCTGACTATTTAAAAGATAGACAAAGTTTTCATTTTTATGCCAAGAAACCTAGAACTAAAGCTCCTAACCTTTCTCCTCAGATTATTGTAACTTCACACCAGTGAAATCTGTGGGTCTGAACAAAAAAGAAAAAAACCTCTTAAAAACTCCTTTCTCTTATTTCTGCAAGAGGAACCATTAAATTTACAGTGGTCTCTCTCCAGAGTGATTACTAGATTAAAGACCTGCTGTAAGTGAGCCTGCAGTCATTGAGCAGAGTGTTTTCCAGCCATGACCTGAGAAAAACAATGCTTTCCCTGTTAGTACCTTGGCTTTGCTGCTTCCCCTGGGGAGCTACTAACACAGCTTACAGGAAATGAACTTACAAAACATTTGTAAGGATTTGTTTCCTAGGATGGGTAACCATGCAGAATGTGTTTTTCATCGAAGATACATGCCTCAAAAGTGTGAAAAACTCACTCTGGAGTACAAGGCTGTCTAACTGAGGAGTTAGGTATTTTTATGTTTGGCTGTGACTACAGGAAGAAACAAGGCAGGAGAACTCTGCTTCAGCAGTAAAGCAAGCATTATGCTTCAAAAAAACCCCCATAACAACAACATAATTTTCTTTAATATTTTCTATCAAGTTAAAGTTCTCTGTATAGTCAGAGTATAAGGGAGTGCTTCCAGATGTCCTCAGATTTTATTCACTGCAGTGAGTGAACAATTCTTTCTGTATGCTCATTATGCTTGGAAACTGACTGGAATTGCCTGTCCTTGTCCTTGAAAACAGTTAGAGAGCAGACTATGAATGTGACTGTCTTTCACTTTAAATTCGTACAGTGAGGTGGGGACAAGTCCAGATCTAACTTTGGAACTACCAGGACATCAGTACAGAGAGAATGGGATAATAAAACAGATTAGACAGTATAGAGCTAAACCTAAAAAATGCTTGTTAAAGACATTATATGTATTACATTTTATACTATTTTAACTACTTTGATTTAACTGTTGGCACATTAATAATCATTTGGTCTTAGTAGATATTCTGCATTTTTAAACCCTAGAAGCTGAATGAGCCTTTGTCGTTCTCGAGAATTTTAGATCATTGTATGTCTGAAAAGGCACATTTCATTACACATTTAATATCCAGTTCTCGAATATCCCTGTAAGTAGAATCCTCATGAAAGTCAGTAGTATTTATACAAGGAGGTCCAGGAAGTGTCTCCTATTTGCAGGAGTTTTTTGCAGGAGAGTTATCTCTCCTTATTCACAGTCACAACTATAAGTGTAACTACTGAAAACCCACTCTCTTACAGGCAAATAATGTAACATTGATGTGTGTCTATCTGTGCACACAAACAGACACACAGTAAAATACACATAATGTTGAATAATTTTTTTTAAAAATGGAACTAAAAACCTTTTCATCTACCAAAGCTAGACATTTGCCAAATTTATCTTGCATTCTGATGATGCTAAAATAGGTCTATGAATCTGCGCTACTATTTGGTAAATATATTCAGTTCCATCCATTATTTTAGTTTTAGCAGAAAAGTAAAGAGGCAGCTGAGATTTTAATATTTCATCTGTGGAATCTTAGGGGTTCTGCTTGTTTGCTTCATTCTGATAATTTATTTTGTCAGTTGTGAAACACAAGAAAAGTCTTCAAAACAGAAGAAAAAAGACTTTTATATAAAACTTCTAATTTATACAATTTATGTATGCAATTCCAGAATTCTTAGGAACTACAGCATTCTCAGATAAAATTTTGGCTTGGTAATAACCAAGTAACTTTTTTATTACTTATGGATATTTATAATTAAAATCCTATTTGAAATTGTTCAGCTTTTTGTAAAATTAAGTGAACCATCTACAAGAGACAACATCTTTGCCATTTTCTGTGTAGTCAGTCAGATTGTCCTCAAGTACTTCAGGAAAAGGTTTGGTATTTTGTCTCTGTGGTCATCCTACAGGCCTCTCCAAAACCCTCATATGACAAGGTCTTCACAATATTTGGCTTTATTGAACTCAGCTGTAGTCAAAAGCAGATTCTTCGATTCCAAAATATTTTTCCCACTGTAACAGCCAAAGGTTTTGCAATGTTGGCATAAGAAAATTTGGCCAAATAGTGGAAGTGATTGGCCCATCTTCCACTTACCATTAGAATAAGTTTAGGTTTCCTCCTCTGGGTTAGTTGTAACTTTTCTGTATGCTAGGCATAGCTCTGTAGAACCATACATTTTTCCAGTAATTTCCTTTGAATTTTTTTCTATGTTTTCAGTGCTTTATGAAGGGGAAGTATTTGTAATGCCACTGATAAAGCACTGGTTAGTTTCTATGATCTTTGTCAACCTCATTTGAGTTGGCCATATGGTATTTTCAAGTACATTTGTGATATTGTAACCTCATGATGATAATAAATTCTCAGTAGGCAACATAAGAAAATTGTAGTGAAATAGAATCTGTGTAGGTCTTCAAGTTCTATCTCAAGCACTGGTGAAGGTAGGTATGATTTCTGCTGTGCAATGGGAGAACTGAGGCACTGGCTCTTTGTGCTCACTCTTACGTGTTTGAAAGAGGAATGGAAGGAATAACAAAGAGCTTTTATACATCCAAGATTAATCTGGGCTATGTCCTTAAGTCTGTTTGTTTTATGAAACTGCTGTGCGTAGAAAAACTGAAAAAGGGATGGGAAAAACGAGGATAAAAATTGTATCTGTTAAGGGGGATTACACTTAGCCTCCTTTACTTTTGGTCTTCTTTCTTAGAAATTTTGGAACTTAAGATAAAAGACTTGTCACACTTCAGTTTACGTAAAATAAGATGGGTTTTGCTTTAAATGCTAGATGTGAAGGAAATAAAATTAAGTATTTGCCCCTTTGGTTACTTGGAAAACATATGCAAAAGTATCTCCAGTTATATATTATGTTCCGGTCTGGTTTTAGCAGCAGGAATCTGAGAATATTCAAGTTAAGGTTTCATTATCTCTATTCACCTTTCTTTGTAACAAAGTGAAAAATGCAAGGAATTTTCTGGCTTGTTCACAGGACCCCTCTCAAAAAAATTAAATGAGATAACACATTTGTTTTTGCACACAGATTCATATCTGCCGATAGACAAAGGTGAAAATGTAGGAGTGAATAAAGAGCAAAGTGTTGATGTAACATTTGGTGTCCCAAAACAGGCAAACCAATGCTTGAGAGGAAGCAAAACACCCCTAGGAAAAAAATTCTAAACCTTAAAAAAAAGCTTTATTTTACTTACTGAGAAGAGTGAAATGCTCTCCATTGTCCAATGCGGGTTTTATTCTCTTTTGTTGCCTTCCATATAATGTCAAGAAACTTTTATGACATTATGGACATTAATCCTCTTTCACCAGAACCAGCATTCTACTTTGGCAATGATGAATACTATGTTGATGAGAGTGCTGGCTATGTTGAGGTACGTGTCTGGAGGACTGGAACTGATCTCTCTAAAGCTGCTTCTGTTACAGTGAGGTCTCGCAAATGTGAACCAATGACTGCAGAGGGTAAGTTATTGTTTTGCTCTAGTTTCATAATACATCTCAACAACAAATGCTAGCACACTTGGGCTTGATATAGATTCAGCTACATAAGATGAAATTTATGTGTATTTTGCTTGTAGCAGATCTTTCTTCTAAGGATAGATTAGTTATAGAATGTCTCTTAAAGAAACAGGGGTAGGAGCACTGTGAAGTTCAGTGCTAAGATAAATGCCTTCAGATATTCATTTAAAACACTAGCCCACAAAGGCAGATGGTTACTCCCTCAACAGCATACTCTGGGCATAGATTTATAATTGCTGGCAGTGTGCAGAGTTTGCTCCTCTGATGTTTACAGTAGACACTGAAAAATTATTATCTAGTATCCTGTTCAGCAAGAGGATTGCTATAGCTGTGTGGTTCAGTGAAGCTTTGAAGACCTTTGTCTGCAGAATCAAGTGTTGGTGTACTCTTTTTCTATTTTTTCCACAAGCCACAATGTTTAGAACTATGACATCCATATAAACACAGCATGAGTATTGTATTAGATGCTTATCCTGAGTGTAACAAGACAGTAGTTTTATCTTCTCAAAAGATTTGCAGTGACACAAAGCTGTGTCACTTTTATCATACACACATTTATCATACATACTCTGTAAGCATCATATTTCGGCTGCTTATTTTTCCCCCCGAATCAGCATTTAAACTTAGTCCTTAACTAAAGTCCTAGATGCTTTTTCTGCTTTGGTTTGAAGATACAGTGCCATGTTTCAGTCACTAAGTATCTTGTTTCATTTGCTTCATTCTCATCGGTTTGTTATGGCTTGTCTTGCTTTGCTTAAAACAAAATATAATGTGGAAACATGCCAAACAGAGAGTAGTCTGGCTTTAATACCAAGGTGCCAGACCCCACCTTACATGATCTGAGCTAAATTTGGTTAATTTAGTTTCCACTCACGCCATTTTGCACAGCTTCTCTGAACAGCAGAGTTTCCTTACAGTGATCTCACCAGCCTTTTCTCCTTCCCTTATTAGTAATAGTTTCAGAACATCCAACTTTGTTAGGGATTAATATGAAGTTTCTTGCCAGAAGATTTTATTTCATCTCCTGAGTCTCTCTCAAAGCATTATGCTTCGTTTCATTTCTCACAACAAATGTTATGACTTTTAATGGAATAACTGTTGGTTTATAATAGAACACAATCAGCCCTGTTTTGTGGCTTGTATCATTAAACAAAAAGTGACAATATCAACTTGTCTTCGTATTGCCAAAATACAACTGCTAAAATATAGCAAATTTTAAAATTATATTAAGGAAATAGACTTACCTAAAATTAACTTCCTAATGGTGTTTATTTTTTTTTAATTGCTTGTTATTCTGTTTATGAATTTGATTTTTTTTTAATCTCCTTTCAATTGGTAGCTGGAGTAGATTATGTAGGTATCAGTCGCAATTTGGATTTTTCCCCTGGAGTCAATATGCAGACATTTCGTGTGGTAATTCTGGATGACCTTGGACAACCAGTGTTAGAAGGAACTGAGAAGTTTGAGCTTGTGCTAAGGATGCCCATGAATGCTGCCCTTGGAGAACCCAGCAAGGCCACCATCTTCATTAATGACTCAGTCTCTGATTGTGAGTAAGAATTTTTTGTACCTTTTCAGATTTATGCATGAGATGGATGTCTGCAATAAATTGGAAATAGTGGAAAGAAAATACGGTAACTTTTGTGATTATACTTTATACATGCTTTTTATGTTTTTCTGCCCAGTGCCTAAGATGCAGTTTAAAGAATCTGTGTATGTAGGCAATGAAAATGATGGACAGATTTCTGCCATGATATACAGGAGTGGGGATATCCGATATACATCCACTGTGAGATGCTATACAAGGCAAGGTTCAGCTCAGGTAATGATGGACTTTGAAGAGCGTCCTAATACTGACAGTTCCATCATCACATTCCTTCCTGGTAAGCTCTTGATCTTATTTTAGAAGCCTTTAGTCTACTATGTTTTGGTTTGCTTTGCCAAAATGAGTGCTCTGAAAAACCAAACACAAGGGATAGCATGGATGCAGATGATGTCTGGTTTTGCTTCACTTCTCATCTAAAGGGATAATCATTATCAACTTCTTCACCTATCTTCACATAGATGCATCCTGAGTCCCAGTCTTTTTGATGAATGGTAGCAAAAGCAGGCTCAGAGTAACACAATAACAGGCACACTGTCAGAAAGGAACCTTCAAAAGCTCTGCTCTTTGTTAGGCTGTTTTTGGGTAAATACATTTTACTTGCTCCAAAATGAATAATAGGCCTTTCAACAGATGTATTAACTCCAATTTATCTTTGGGTGTTTTATCCAGGGAGGCTTTCCTAAGGTAGTTCACCAGTATCATGTGCTTAATATCTCATATCAGAGATGAAACACAAATAAATTGGAAGTTACTGCCTTGAAAGAACATTGCCTGATTCCCTCTGTTTGTGCAGAAGATATTTTAATCTTTCAGACTTTCATGTTTGCACACACATAATATTTTTTACAAGCCCTAAACAAGTTCTGTCATCAGTATGAAATCCTTGGTATGCCCTTATCACAGAAATTGCAAGCTTCATATTTCTATAGGCATGTAAAGTGAGTTGTTCAGTCTGCCTTTATTTAGGCCTGGCCTCAAGTTTTAGCACTGTCAGGTACTGCCTTTGCCAATTTTTCTGTGCAAGCATGAAAGAGAGTCCAATTTGTTGGGATTAATGGATCTGGGCCCCTTAGGAAGTGATTTTCCTCTTTTTTTTTTTTTTTTTTTAAGTGTCACTCTGCCATTTATTTCTCCGTGAAGAAAAGTAGCAAAGAGGTCTTCTTGAGTCATATCTTGTTTCCGTAAGATTCCTAGGCCTTAAGATTAAGTAGCTTCAGTTTTTACATTTCCCATGTAGCGAATGAGAATACTGAGAAAAGTGAATACTTTTCTCCCTGAAAATGGAGAAGGAAATTTTTTCTCCTTCTAAATGGGCAGTTTGTTCTCGATAGCAGGAAAAGATATCTCAGGAAATGAACACAGTCTGCATCATGATCTGGTTCTTCTTGAAGAACCTTGATCATTTCTTGCATGCATAATGATGCAAAATTATTGTAAATTGACATAATCTCTTAAATCTTGTGCTGTTTCCTTTGTAAGAGATGTAGGAGTCATGATGGTGATCCCACTGAATCTGACACTGGGAGCCAGACACTCGGAACACCACTTATAACTCTTGCTGCTCTTCTAGAAGGCCAAAGACAAGGCCCTTTTCAGAGTCTCAGAACATCTATTCAGTCAAGGCACACTGATTTGTGAGTGCTCAAACTCAGCATTTTGCAACACTAAAGCATTCTAAGGCAATATTCATTGTCATTTGGAACCACTGAAAGTTTAAAAGGAATTTAAATCAAATAAAATAAGTGCAGGTCCACACAGTTGGAGAGAGTCTCAGAAAGGCTTGAAGTTCTTGAAATAAAAAACTACAGGACAAAATTGTTATTGGTGTTAGTTCAGGTTTCTATTACTCTGCTTCTTTATGAAAGTATTTTTAAAATACATACTGTGGTATAGGTCATGGAAAAGCATTACTTACCCTCAGCAATTTTGCTGACAACACTAAGTTGTGTGGTGAAATAAACGTGCTGGAGAGAAGGGATGCCATCCAGAAGGACCTTGACAGGCCCAAGAAGTGGACTCATGCAAAATGCATGAAATGCAACAAGCTGCCAATGTGTGCTTGCAGCCCAGAAAGACAACTGAGTCCTGGGCTGCATCAAAAGAAGCACAGACAGCCAGTCCAGGGAGGTGATTCTCCCCCTCTGCTCTGCTCTTGTGAGACCCCACCTGGAGTGCTGTGTCCAGTTCTGGATTCCCAAGCATAAGAAGGACATAGAGCTCCTTGAGCATGTCCAGTGTAGAGCCACTAAAATGATCAGAGGGCTGGAGCACCTCCCCTTTGAAGACAGGCTGAGGAACATGGAGACTGAGGTGACTTTATAGTGACTTTCCAATATCAGAAGGGAGCCTACAAGAAAGCTGAGATAGAGCTTTTACACAGGTGTGTAGTGAGAGGACAAGGAGCAATGTTTTCAAACTTTAGGAGGAGAGATTTAGGTTAGACATTAGGAAAATATTCTTTCCTGTGAGGGTGGTGAGAAACTGGCACAGGTTGCCCAGGGAGTGTTGTGGCTGCTTCCTCCCTGGAAGTGTGCAAGGCCAGGTTGGACAGGGCCTTGAGCAACCTGATGGAGCAGGAGGTGTCTGTGCCCATGCAAGGGGGTTGGACCTAGATCATCTTCAAGGTCCTTTCCAACATTATCCATTCTATTGTATGATTCTAAGATAAAACAAATGAAATTATACATGTGAAGTGGCTATACCAAATAGAAACTTGTCTTCTTAGAGAAGTCCCAAAATGGGATATTTCACCTAAGCAGTGAGCTACCATAAAAAGGTAATGATTAGTACTTCTGCTTCCACTATTGTCATGACTCATTAACTCATAGATTGTGAAGGTGGAGGCCTTGGCCAGCAGAAGCAGCCTGTGATTCTTTGAGCTTGGGAGCACTGCTTTAATAGAGAAACACCTAAGTTCTGCATGATATTACCTTCAGAATGATTGCAGGTGAAACTGAGAAGCCTTGCAAACTGGTGCTTGTGGATGATACTTTCCATGAAGAAGAGGAAGAACTACGTCTTGTTCTTGGCACTCCAAGAAGTGATTCTTCCTTTGGTGCTTCTATTGGTGAACAAAATGAGACCCTGATAAAGATTCGGGATGACGCAGACAGTAAGAAATTATTTTTTTGTTACTGGCTTTTGAAAGCTTGTTTGTGTGATCTAAAAACATTTTTCTTCTAATTATAGAGTCTATTATTAAGTTTGGTGAGACCAAATTTAGTGTGAGTGAGCCAAAGAACACAAAGCAAGTAGCTGTTGTAAAAATCCCAGTGCTTCGTCTGGGAGACACTTCCAGGGTTTCTGTCGTGAGAGTTCATACAAAGGATGGATCTGCTACTTCTGGAGAAGACTATCACCCTATATCAGAAGGTGAGATCAGTCAGATGATTATCATATCCTTCTCTTTATGTTTATTCATGACAGTAGGATAATGTTTGAAAAAAATCAAATAACTTTATGAATAAAGTAGTTCGCAACCACATCCATAAATACATTTTGCTATTAAAAATCAGTATGAACATGATCCCATGGGGTATGCAGCAGCCATATTGCTTTTCAATTGCTAGATATCAGTGAAGACATTTACAGAAGAATTGTTACTCCTTTGAAAACATCTGTAGCTCAAGTAACTGTTGAAGAAATGTGTGAGTGCCACCTTCATAACATTTGCAAAGTGTACTAACATTACTCTGCAGAAGCATCTACTCCCCGGATATGGTTGTGTAAGATTCTCAAGCAACTCATGAAGTTAATGGCTTTTGGTCTGTGTAGGAAAGAATGTCTATTTCTATTTACTTTTGTAGTTTCATAATAATTAATTGTTCTTTCTATATCTCTGCAATTCACTTCCCACTGCTCCTCAGTAGTAATGAATGAGGATAGAAGTTGTGCAACAGAATGAGAAATTTCTTAGCTGATAAACTTCTTTCTATTGATAGCCCACCCATGTGGTTGAGCGAATTACTAACAGAGTTTGTATCACTATGGAATTTTTTTTCTTCTGAAGTTTATGACAATACATGATATTAATCTCTGTATTAAGGTTAGTCATTCACTGTTGGAGTGTTCACAGTTTACAGTTTTGGATAAACTACTTTGGTTTCTAGTCCAGCTGAAAGATAAGACTTATGTGTTAACATCCAGCAACAACATTGAGCCATCTCCAAATTCTGTAGAAAAAGAGGCATTTCCCACAAGTGATACTTGAAGAGAAACATTTTGAACAATATGAATATTATCATGCCAGAGCTTGCTAATTCCAGTTAATTTAACATTCTTGAAAAAATAAATGTAGTAGAAATGCACCTAGTATTTTAATATCACTCTCATGCATTCCATATACAAATGTTCAATAGTTTCTCTACTCTCACTTCCTTTAATAGTTAACACATGCAAGAATCACAGAACTCTTCTGTGTCTGATAAGACTGAGCTTACAACAATCACCTCAGAAGATTTTTCAAAATACAATGCCATTTTGCATAACTCTACCTTTCTGCCTTACTTTTGATATAGTATCTTTGTTTTAAAATTCATTTTGTCTGAGCAATCACTGACAATACTTTTTACCTAGAGTCTTAGTCAATCACATATGTTATCAGCACTTCTGTAGTAATTAATCCCAGGTTGTTTTCAAAATATTAAGTTCAATTAGGCTAAATCCTGGTGTTTAAAAATCTCTTTTGATTATGATAATCTCTCATTTTCAGTGATTTCTGCATGTCCACTGCTACTCATTATTTTTATCATCAAATAAGTTTAAGTAAATGTATGAACATCTGTAATTGGAAAAGTGTATGTTAACTGCCATCTTGCATGGCTGGGCTTAGAATTACAGTTTTTTTGAAAAGCAGATTTATTTTTGAGTGTAATGATTTTAGAAATTTATGATTTTAGAAATTGAGTTTAAGGTGGGTGAAAAACAGCATTTTGTGGAGATTGAAGTTCTTTTTGACGAAGTAAGGGAGATGAGAGAAGCCTTCACTGTTCACCTGAAGCCTGATGAGAACATGGTCGCAGAAATACAGGTAAGAAACTCATGCAAAGTCCTCAAGAACAAAATCTGAAAAACAAACCTTCTTGCTTTCTGTCTCTTATTTTAACCTTTATATGCACCATCTTGGACAAAGTGCATCATCACATCTTACACAGTATCACCTACCCAAAACTGTTTGAAGAGGTTCTTGGGATCTAAGAGACATGGAACACTTACATAGAACTAAAATCTTCAAGGTATCATTTCAGACACATGCTCTTCATAGAATCAGTCCTAAAAACTGATGTTCCATGAAAACTATGTTCTCTTGGAAACACTGGCTGGCACTACAATATAATCTCTAAGCTGTAAAAAGAGTTGACAGGTGAAATACAACTGCTGGCAAAACCATGTGTCACAGTTTAACATGATTGCTGGAAATATTATTTTTGTTGTGTGAATTGTAGTAGCTACACGTTCTTGTTATTTAGTATTGTATCATACATACTTTTAATATAAACATTATATTCCTCTGATTCTTCATAAAATGTTCTTCAAACTCTTTGGCCCCTTCATCAGTATTACACCATATATACTGTGACTTCAGGTAGCCTGACAGCCAAAACACATCCTTTGCTGATGACAAATGACCCATTTCCATCAGACATTAAGGCATACTCTGCACTCTAGAGTTCTACCAGAATACTGAAGTGCTTCAAGAAAGCTGAGACAGGAAAAGTTTAAAGGATATGGGCTCTTCAGTGTTCTGAAAAGAAAAAGTGCATTTTAGCCCTTACTTTTGTAGTCTGCAATATACTTCCCAGTGTCTTAACATTTCCTCAATAACACGTCCAGCTGTGGTTTTAGAAATTATTTTGGGATATTATTTCCAAAGCTAGACATCTTCTGTTCCAGGTCCAGCTTGAATCTTCATGTTTATTTAAATGTTCACAGAGAACTTTTTTGCCTTTTCATTGTCAGACAGCCAAGGCCATTGTTTACATTGAGGAAATTAACAGCATGGCAGATGTCACCTTTCCCTCTGTCCCTCAAGTTGCATCCCTTTTGATATATGATGATACTTCTAGAGCCAAAGACAGAACCAGTCCCATAGCTGGCTATCCTGTTATCTGTATCACAGTGAGTATCTCTGTGGAAGGATGAAACAAAATCAGTATAAGAATGTTGTTCAAAGAAGCAATTGGATTTTAGTCACTTAATATTCAGTCCACATAGGTGTGAGTCACACATCATTTTAAGCTAGAATTCTCCTAAGAGGTTATCTAATTTGTCTGGATAGTAAATCAGTTTTCAGGAGGGCATAAAGTGTAGAAATATATTTCACTTGTTCATCACTAAGACCAGTTTAACACTCACACAGTATCTATGATTGCATGACCTTACTATTTCCTGCATTGTCTTGCCTTAATTTGCAGAATAAAAATCACTGGAGACAGCAGATAAGCCATTGTTTTCAATGAGTGTTGTAGACTTTTTTGAAGTACTGCCACTATTCATTATGCACAGGAATGAATCATGTATTGAATGGTTCTTCTAAATACAAAACAAAAGAAATCTTGAAATAGAAAGCATATTTGCAGAATTATATCAAAAGATGAAATACCAACTAAAGTAGCATGTGAAAGTGTAGTTTGTGCCTTCATAATTATGTTCAGTTTTCACCCATAAACCATAATTTAAAATATTATTTTTATTTCAGTAAGTATAATTGGACCCTCCTTTTATATCTACCACAGCAATGCTAAAAGCATCGCTGTCAAAATAAGATAATTTCTTAAGAGATGTACTGGGGTCATCAGTTCCACATTGCTGAACTTTGTGACTCTTGATAAATTAAAATTCCTTTGGCATGAAGCAAATTTTTAACATATCTGCTTTGTTCTGCAGGCTTGCAATCCTAAATATGAAGACTTTGAAAAGACTGGCTCGATATGTGCCAGTGAGAACATCAATAACACTCTAACACAATACCGCTGGCTCGTGAGTGCACCCACTGGTCCTGATGGGGTGACTAGCCCCATGAAAGAGGTTGACTTTGATACCTTCTTCACTTCCTCCAAGATGATTACACTTGATTCCATTTACTTTCAAGCTGGTTCTCGTGTCCAGTGTGCAGCTCGTGCTGTGAATTCAGATGGGAATGAAGGTCTTGAGCTTATGAGCCCCATTGTAATTATAAGCATGTCAGAAGGTAAGATAGTAAGGTATCATCATTTACTGCAAAACCCCCAGACCTCTTCTGGATCCCTATTTCCATCCTAACAAATTCTGATGACATTATCACATGTTTTAACATTACAGTCTCTGTTTTATTTCTGCTGTTCATAGAATCGGTGCTAACACTCTTTGTGTAATGAAAATTATTTTCATCTTTGCTAGTTCTCCACATCTTTAGATAATTTTCATCATAGCAAACTTTAATGTTCAGAACAGTATATGATGTGCATTGGAAATAGCAAAACATACTTTATGCTGACCTCTGTTGAATTCAACTGTCGTAGTGTTGCAGTACAATCTCAGCTCCTATTAGACATTGGAGAATTCACCTGGGAGTGCTATTATGCTATGCCCATCCAGAAGAAAGTCTTCATTTGGCACTTAAGCCTTACTGTACACCTGAAAAGAAGTTTCTTCCTTCACTAAGGACTAAAACAACAGCTGCCTGATAACAAGGCATTGACAATTTTTTTTATGGTTGAGATACTCAGAATATTCATTCTTCTTCTATCCCTGATACTCTGTCTTTCTCTGGTTCTCTGAACCCAATCAGTATTAAACTGGTGCTGCATTCTCTCAGCCAGCAGAGTTACTGTAGTTCATCTCCTTTGCCCAGCCACCTCTTTTCATAAAACTCATACTGAATTATGCTAGGAAGCAGAAGTAGAGAACTGGTATGCACACAAATACAGTCTGATAGCATATGCTGTTGTCTTGTAGCAAACACAGATATTTTTTTGTATATATGGAGAATGAGTAATTATTAGCAAGCAAAGTAGATTACAAAACACTGGATTTTATTTTGCATTCTTTGTTTCAGGTTTGATAACACACAAAACTAATTGCTGCTTTTGTTGCTACATTAACTTTTTTTCTGACAAGTTAGAACAGAAAATTACATGACTGTCCGTTTGCAATATAATTTTCATTTCCTTGTCCTTTCCAGATAAATATTGAAATTTTAAAAATTTATATTTGATGTCCCTACCCATGCAGGTGGTTGGAATTGGATGAAATTTAAGGTCCCTTCCAATTCTAACCATTCCATGATCCTATTCTATATTCTGCTAAGTAAGGGCTTTAAGGAGCTTGGTAAATGGAATATCTTTTTATCTGTGTCCTTTATTCCACATTTGGACTATAGACTCAAGTCACTTTTGGTGTGCTAACAGGAATTGTACATTGTAAAGAGCCTTCTGTTAAGGGTATTGGCTACTTGGTGCAGTGTAGTGCTTGTTAAAAGCAGACAATCTTGTGCTAGGTGAGCTAGTTTTATTATGTGAAGCAGAATGGCTATTTTAGTGTTAGAGTGCATCATTTGGAATGTACTTGCCAAATTAGGAGGGTTAATTAGCTGATGCTTAGGATTGAATTGTCATGCATATATTACTTCCAGTACCCAAGCTAACTTGTGATGTGGGAGCCAACAAAGTTGGGTGTCATGCACAGCATAAGGGAAATTGTTCAATGCTAGTTTGAAAGAAGTGCAGTGATCAAAGGAACCTGCCAAAATCCTTAGTATTTTCAGCTTTGAGGCTATTTGAGCTCCAGTATGTAGAACAATTTTCAAAAGTAAGTCAGATTGTGCAAAAAATTTATGTAGCCTCTTTAGCACATCTTACTTGCAACTGAGAAAAAGATGACAAAACTATCATGTGCAGAAGTGAATTTTTTTCCTCATTCCAGAAGATTCCAACTTGTAGCCATTGAACCCGATGAGGCCCACCAGAACCAGTGGGTTCTCCAAGATGAGAGCCCTGCTTCCTCATTTCTTGTAATCTCTCAGAAATTATCAAAGAGCAGAACATGGACAAAGGGAATAGTTCTGATTTGCCACTTCTGATGGTTTCTTTCTTAGAGGACGTTGTGATCCTGTGTCCATTCCATAACAATGTGCCCTGGTTCTTGTGGCCAGAGTGGAGACACTTCTGATTGAACCATGCAAGTGGAAGTTGCATATATCTCAGATTATGTGATTACACACCTAATTTTCTGATTTTACAAACGAGGACTAATACTGGAACAGGTTGACCTAATGCTGAATGGGTTGTCAAAAGAAGTTATAGATTCTCCATCCCTGGATAAATGCAAAGCTTAACCTAAAAAGTCCATGAGCAACCTGCTAGAAGTTTGAAGCTGACTCTGCTTTAAGCATGGCATTTCTAGAGAACCTTTCCAACTAAAATTTGTTTATGGCATGATTGTTCTAATTACATTTTGATTGCTAATGGAACAGGAGGTTCCTAGAGTTCTATGAAGGCATATATAGGTCCATAACCAAATCCAGTGCCAAAACCAACTGGTATCCTCTGTAAATCTATTGAAGTGTTTAAAGGGGTGTGTGGAATTAAAGTGTATACCTCTGAGGGCTTTCATAAGAAAGCATGTCACTTCACACCTAACTCTGCAACTGTGGCTGACACATGCAACTGTAAAGGTAAAGGTGCAGTATTGTCACCTGGCTTTGAAAACATGACCCAGCTGATCAAATAATAATTTCTATTTGAATTCTCTTTTGCATAAATTCCTGTTCAAACCTCCGGTTAATGCTGCCCAAAGCACTTATCTGTCATTCAAAAAAATTCTCCTTGTCTTGGAAGCTTATATAGTGGAAGAATATATGTCTAAAAATAATGCACAGGGAAGTATAGATAATTTACTGTGGAAATAAAGTTGCTTTCTGTTTTTTTCCACTAGGTCTTTGTCAGCCTCGTATGTCAGGAGTAGTTGGAGCAGAACCATTCTCTGCCAAATTGCGCTACACTGGCCCAGAAGATCCTGATTATACCAGTCTCATCAAACTGACAGTCACAATGCCACATATTGATGGTAGGATAAAAACAGCTGTGGAGATGAGATAATTCATACAAAGAGCTGTTATTTGAGCTGTTGTATTGGTCATGTTGTTTTAAATAGCAAGTTTGTTGTATAATCTTTTAATCTGTGGGACCAGTGAGAAATGTGATGAATATACAAGTGCAGTTTGCAAACAGGTGCACCAGATACTGTATTGCTACATAGACCTTGATGAAAAATTTAAATATTTCCACATTAATTGCATAGCTGACATAAATTGGGCTAGACCTGCACTTCATAATACTCCTTGGAAGTCCATAAAGATATACCAAGGAAGAATATATTTATTAAAAAGTATAAAGCCATTTAATTATCATCTGCTTCAGAAAAAAAAATTTAAATCCTGTTTGAAAAATATGTTGTAAATTTAGAAATATTTTATTTGGCATTTTTTAGTGTAGAGGCATACTTATTGTGGATAGCATTCTCATACACACTTAGCATATCATCTCTCTATAAAAAATATAGAAGCAGTGCATAACATGCTTAGTTTTATTGAAACTTCAGCTAAATTAAGTGGCTTTGAGCACTGAAATTTAGTGATAATGATAGAAATCTATGCTTTTCAGGCATGCTGCCTGTTATTTCTACAAGAGAGCTCTCCAACTTTGAGCTGACACTAAGCCCTGATGGAACGAGAGTTGGAAACCACAAATGCTCCAACCTGTTGGATTACACAGAAGTGAAGACCCACCATGGTTTCTTGACTGATGCTACCAAAAATCCAGATGTGATTGGAGAGACCATTCCCTACCAGTACAGCCCAACCATTAGAGGCTTCAACACCCTACGCTTCTACCGCAACCTGAACCTGGAAGCGTGTCTGTGGGAGTTTGTTAGCTATTATGACATGTCTGAGCTCCTCACAGATTGTGGAGGCACCATTGGGACAGATGGACAGGTACAAAACTGTATCTGATTTTGCATTGTGTACTTAAGCTGAAGGATTTACCTTCAGCTATGCTAGAAATAAGTGGTTTTAGAATTAATTTACTTGAAAAGTGTTGGGTTTTGTATTGAAAAAAATAGGCTTCCCTGAAGGCTTGCTTATTTCTTAAAGCTGTCAATGTCCATTAAGTACTAAAAGGCTGTGTCAGGACATCTTGTCAAGTTGAAATTAAGAAAATAGTTTGGTTTGCATTGAAATTACTTCAGTTTTCTCCCAGTTCAGTTTTGAAGTATTTCAGGACAAACTAATCCCACTTCTACTCTTTATTTAACGGCCTTAGTCTTTTCTTAGAATGAAAGTCTTCTAAAGGATTGCTCTTAGCACATTGATAGTACAGTGTAATTGTGGTGTATCTTAAAATAGGCTTTAAAGAAATTGTGAAGAGCCTTCCTGATGACAGCCTGGGACTGCACTGTCCTACCAGCTGCTTGGCTCTGCTGTTGTCTTGCTCACTGCTTAACAAGGAGTTCAGAGAGCATCATGGTCTCTTGTTACCCAGAAGAAAATTCTTTGGTCAAGAAACAAAGAGAAGCTGCCAATATGAGATGGCTGAAGAACAAAGCTGTGAAAGTGGTTGAGGGGGTGTGTTAAAACAAAGAGATTGGAAATAGCTTTGTTTGTTCTTTGGAAAAGTATTAATAGAAATCCATAATGATGTGGAAGTAGAAAGGTGCAGTATTTCTACTGGAGTAATGACAGCAGAGTTAATCCCTGGTTCTTCCCTGTGTAATTACTAGATAAGCCTGTCTGATCCCACTCAGGCTCTGATGTACAAAATATGTGGGTATGAAGATCAAACCTTTATGAATCCAAAAGTCTGGTTGGGGCATAATCCTATAGACTGGAAGAAAGGATGGGAATGCAGTACCTCATTTCAGAGAAGTTCACCCACAGCGTGACAACCATGTGTGGTAAAGCTAACTCACATTCTTGGCTTTTTAGCTTCACCTGTTGAGCTGCTGTGGAAAGGATGAGGTCAATTTGTAAAATGGCTATAATTGTTTTGCTTTTTAACAGGTGTTCATTTTGCAAGGGACTCATATGCTTATCAGACCTCAGATGTCTTTTATGCACAAATTCTTACTTTGTCAATCCCAAATTATAGGAGGCCTTTAGCAGATGAGAAAAAAGTGTGTCATTGTCCAGAGAAATCTACAGGCATGAGCTGTTTTACTACTAAAAGCAATGGACATACAGCTACCTAATCAGATAAGCTGTTTTTTAATTATTTATTTTTAATACTTGCATACATAAAGTCCACTTTAATCTGTGGGTGGTTGCAGGTGATCATAGAGTCAATTTCCTGAACAGGAAATTGCACTGGGCTCTCTTTAGCTGCTGGTTTACTTCCTAACATTCTACCCATTTTAACTAGGGATTATAGACTCTGTAAAGTGTAAGACCAGAACAAACTGGAGCTTCTGCCCTTCTTAGATACTAGGACCTTGATGGATATGTCATCTCAGTGTTCTGTCGTCTGTGCTGATTCCTCATCTGGTACAGAGACAATTCAAAGTCTCTGCCTTGATGTTGGAATCTCACTGTCAGTGCATTTGCTTGAGGGTGCCCCTCTGATACAGGCAGATCCTCCTACCAGTACATTCCATTGGAACCATGAACCTGTCAGAGGGAAGAGGAAAGTATGTGAGTGTGGGATGTAAACCTTACATATTCCCACATGATAAAAATGGCAGTAGTCTGCACTGTTCTTAGAATGATTTCATTTCTTCAACTCATCATTCCTTTGACTATCTCCTTATTCCCATAAAGCATGCTACCATATATTATTTCTGACACAACGTGACCATAAGCACCCAAGCATACACAGCTGCCAAGCAGCTGTCCTCCAGTCCTGTGACCTATGCAAGCCACTTCTCACAGTGAAGGTGAAGAAAGTGCTGGCTTGAATCCTTTCCATTTGAAATACTTTTATGCCCTTTAGAGAAAAGGCATATAGTCCATACAATATGGACATAAACAGAGGAGAAAATAAGCAGCTTTTCTGTATTTTAGTAAATGAAAACAACCTGTACATTCATTTTTGGAGGACATGCATAAATGGAATATGAGCAAGGAAGAGACTTGTACTTGCTTTAAGCTGTGGAAGCCTTACATTAGGTGAGATCCCTCATTTAAAAGCAGCAAGGGATGAACACGAGCTATGAAAGCCATGAAACTGCAGCAGAAGTTATCCTCTAGTGAATTGGAGGTTGTGGCTAAAAGGTTACAATGTGTTAAGTGAAATATCAAGCTGAATTACTTCTAGCAGTGAAGCATTGCCCCACAGCCAGTATGCGCTTCACTGCCCTCCCTCTTTCCCCCACCTCCATTTAATTCTTCTCCAAGTTTGGTCTTTATCTTCACATGACCCCCTCCAGCTGGGAGGGGAGGCAGTCAGTGCCCTATCTCTGTAGTTGCCACCATTGTTGTTTTCTTCTCCTTCAGTGGACAATTAATAATCCTCCTCTGTGAGAGGAAAGCTGGCAGCTATGATTTTCACCATGTTTTCTTAGCACACAAAGCAATCCTAAGTTTTATTGCAAAGGCAGAGCAGATAAATAACAAAAACACTTTTACCACATCCTGCTACTGCTGCAGGTTTAATTGCTTAAATTTACTTGGCATTTTGGTTAGGTCTTTAAGCTCCATATTCTGTATCTCTCCAGTATTTGTATGGTCAAACAAAGATAATGCTGTTGATTCAGACAAAAAGATTTCACAAAGGCATATGGCAGTATCTTGTGTGATGTGGACCTTCACTTTATGGGCTCTCCTCCAAGAATGGGTGAAGAGGGTGAGTTTCAGTCAGCAAGAAGTGAGGTGGGAGACCTGCAGCTGGTGTAGTTCCTCTGGCAGTGCTCCTAGTGTTGGCTGCAGGCTGCAGCTGTCTTAGGCAGTTCCCATGAACTCATGAACTGTCATAATACATACAGAGAAGGTCTTAGTTTTCTTTTTTTTTTTTTTTTTTCCCCCCTTTGAGGCCTTTTGCTTGTGACCCATTCTCTTTCTCAATTATTCTGTGCATGAGCAAACCCTGTGTGAGCTGGATGCAGCACTCCTTTCAGTATACAGCTTGACACATTACTCCTGGGGTCTGCCCATATTCATCACATCTGAAAAATCAGCCATTTATGTACCTAAATATCAATTTAGATGTGCAGCTTAAGGAAGTTTTATTTATAAATAAAGCCCTATTCCTCTTTAATTTGACCTATTTCATTTGGAATTTTGCTCTGTTCTGGTTAAAGTTAAGGTCAGCTTCGATGATTAGCAGCAACAGTTTTCTTCTGGACAACCTGGAGTCACAGCCTTTGAATATGTATAGGCCTTAAGAAGGTGGAACTCACCTAGCTGAGGGCTGTTTTCCTGGTTTTTTTCAGCAATTAATAAAGGTTTCTCTTTACTTCAAGGGGATGTTGTGGGAGTTGAGTACTACAGACATCTCACATTCTCAAGACATCGGTGCTAGAAAAATGACAAATATTGTTGAAAGGAAGTTAAGAAGGGCAACAGTGGAAAAAAAAAAGCAACCAACTATCACTTAGTAAAGTACATATTGAAGTGTTGGCCTAGACTTATTTGACAGAGTATGAAGTATCATTTGATCTCATTTCCTACTATTATAACTTTTTCTGTAGCCAGACAATTTGGCATCTGAAAGATTCTGGGTGGTTCTGGCCAAGTATTTATGTGTGAATGTTGCTTTCCCTAGTTCCAGTTTATTGGCAGACTTGGCATAGGGAAATAAGGAAATTACCATTCAAATAAATTTTATTAACAACTGTTTAAGCAAGTCTTTAAGAGAAACATGAAGATGAAGAACATATATTAAAATATTTGAATGTACAGATTGATACCTGGAAGCTAGTATAATTGAGTACAGGTGAACAGTTTGTTCTGTTCTTTGTTATTTCTGGACAAAATTGGAAATGTTTTCTTCCAATATGTTCAGTTCACATTTACGCTACACACGTTATGACACTGAGGTGTTTGGAGATCCCATCTGAAAACAGATTTTAAAATCTTTGGTTCATTGCCTCAGCTTATGCAAGACAGCTTGCAGAGGTTTCTTATTACACTGAAACCATATATTTCCAGCTTTACTGGTTCTAGTTTTACCCCAAATCATATTTGAAGGGCAAAAGTCAGCTTTCCTTAATTCCTTACATTGCAAATAGAAAGAAATTACTGTTTTCAGATTTTTTAATTGAATTCAGCTGCCAAATTGAGTTTAAGAAAATCCTGCAATTTGTAGTCCTTTGACACGAAAGCTCACTAACAAACTTCTTTTCTACAGCTGCAAACATGTGCATTTAGTAGGTTCTATGAAGAAAATACTCTGTTATAAGGTTAATGCACCAGCTGGGTAACAAAATCAGTGGTTAAACATTTCAAAGAGGTGGCATTCCAAGTCTGTATTGCATTCTCCTCTCCATTCAGACTTCTTTAAACAAACCTGCTTTGCATTTCACCTGTGACCTACCTGGCTGTGTGCCTTCTTGGGGCCAAATCTCAGTGTTACCATATTCTTATATAAATAGTTAATTGATAACATTGTTAAATTCAGTTGATTCAAATTCATGGACACAGCACGTAGATGCAATAGAAAATTATGCTTAGGGTAATTTGGAGGGCTACAGTTTTCATGAAAAGTTTTCATTGGGAGATACAGTATAAAACATGAACTTGTGTTATTTCTAAATCTGATTTTATCAGTGCTAACAGTGTACATGCAGATTGCCAAGTTATGCTCTCTGGAAATATAAGCCAGATAAATAAAATACAATGTACATGCTGAACAGAATCCATGCCCCAAAGCCTTAGCTGAAAATATTTCTTGTTGTAAGTATTGTCACTTTTCATGTGACAGACTCTCAAACTAATTTTTTTTTTTTTTTTTTACTTAATGAAGTTTGACAGTTTGCGTCCTAAAGGGGAACAAAAGGTGAACACCTTTAGAAATTCCCATTAATATTTCACAAGTCTTAAGTGGGAACTGTCAGTGCTCAAAAATAGACTTTATGCTCTGTGATAATTTATCTTGCAAAGAAAATGTAGGAAACTCTACTTCTTATATCAATGTCCAGTATAAATCATATTCGTCCCTCACACATGTGAATTTTGATATGCACTATTTGAATGATTTGTGATCTACATTTTCTCAGACACTAAGAATATATTCCCTGTTTAGAATGGTTTTTTTTTGTCTTCTTTCTTCTCAGGTCTTCCAGACCTGGGATTGTCACTGAGTATTACACACAATTTCCCCAATTCAGCTCATGTTTGCCTGTAGTTGGTATTTCTTTCCTGGTATCACAAGGCTAAAAGTCACACCCAGTTATTCTTGTTTAATGTTTATAATGTTGTCACTACAACTGCTAAAATCTGTTGTGCATAGGATGCATGATGCACCTGTTCTGTCTCTCCACAGCAGCTAAACTGAGCCTACCCTTACAACAGCTCTAAGTTACCATTTTGGTTTCATCAGTGTCACATTGAAATAATATATGAACAGCTGGCTACTTTCAATAGGCTTTGCAAGCAGTGCTGGGAAATAAAGATAACTCAGTGGAAAGAATGTTTTCTCATGTTCACTTAAACAGCATTATTGAGTGCTAGAGAAGTAAGACCCCTCCATCTGTGTAACACATTCCATCAATACATTTGTTGGGGAGTTCTGCTTATTTACTCTGACATAGTTTTTCTTTGCAGTTAATTTCCTCTTATTTTAATTTTATTATATCTAAAGATCCTCTGTATTTCTCATTTCTCTGTATTTCTCAGTCTTGACGTTTTTCTTTCCTGCATACTGAAGGGTAGTTTTCCCCTTGTAGCATTTTCCTTTTCAGCAAGAAATGAGAGGACGTTGCAAATTTTAATTTACTGTTAGGAGAGAGAAATATATATTCGTTAATTCTCTGGCTACCAGCATGGTAGCCTTTCCTCCATATCTGCAAATCCAAGTGCCTGAAGAAGGGTTTTTATGCATTAAAAAAGTAATGTGTACATTGCATATAAACACGTATAAAAACATTCATATGTGCACTTATAAATTCCCAGGGTGGCACAAGCAGCCCTGCTGCCCAAGCATCTCTTACAGGTTTTACCAAAAAAGAAGAGCCTTTTAAATTCTAGGATTCTAGAAATGGAGATGATTCTTTGGCACCATGGTTTCAGATATGCCTTCAGAGCAGTGGTAATGAATGGACAAGAAGCAATGTTTCAAGCAGACTTTCCCTGCAAGGCATCCTACTTACAGAGTTCCACCAGTACAAATGCATCAAGCCCCCACTAACAGTACAATCACTGAATCATAGAATTGTTTGGATTGGAAGAGACCTGAAAGATCATCACTGCCATGGCCAGAGACACCTCCCACTAACCAGGTTGCTCAAATCCCCATCCAGCCTGGACATGAACAGTTCCAGGGAGGGGCCATTCAGAGCTTCTTGGGGAAACCTGTTCCATTGTCTCACCACCCTCACTCTAAAGAATTTCTTCCTAATGTCTTTCTGTCTGTTCTAAATCTACCCTTTTGCAGCTTGAAACTGTAAAAAGTCCCCCCCTACCTTTTTTGTAGGCCCTCTTTAGGTACTGATAGGTTCCTATAAGATCTCCCTGGAGCCTTCTCTTCTTGAGGCTGAATAACCCCAACTCCCTCAGGCTGTCTTCATCAGTAAGGTGTCCCAGCCCTCTGAGTGGAGTCAAGAAAACCTTAAATTGTGGTTTATAAACCCCATTAAAATTTTGCTCTATGCACAGTATATATGTATAGTTGATGATACCTGGTACTTGAAAGTGAAAGAAATCTTTGAAAGAATTTGAGGTGGCATGAGTTACTGAACCTAGAAAGTGTTTTATGGATTGCTTAATACAGTCCATTGCCTTAACTCCCTTTATAATGTGGTTCTAACACAAGTAAAGTTAATCTAGAAACTAATAGGATTTCATGTCCTCAGTATTCTTGTTGAATGCCACTACACTGAGTGCTAGAAATTCATCTGACTTCTAGGTTGCATTTGTCATGACCATCTTACGCCCATTTATTCCCCTGTCAACACCATCATCATCAGTGGCCCTTCTCTGCTGTTCATCTCCTGACATGTATAGGCAGCATTCTTATTCCCTCTCAGCCTTTGTTGTACTACTCTAAACAACCCTGCTATTTTAGTCTCCTCATCAGATAGTTTTGCCATTCCTGTGATTATGCTGATTTCCTTTTCTACAGCCTACAATGCAAATTAGGTTTTTTCAAGCATGGATGATCAAAGCTGTTCCAGATAAGCTCTCAGTAGTGCTCTGTGGTTCTAATTTCCACTCCACTCCTCAGTTTATCTTAGGATCATATCACATGAGAGGGTAGGAAGGTCATAGTTGTGATGTGATCAACTCACATACCAAAATTGTTTTTTCCCCTCTATTGTTTCTAACCAATGCCTTTCATTTCTACCAGAAATCCCTGTCACTATTTTCTATTACATTATACTTCATGCACCTCACTTCTTTATTCTAGTCCTCAAGGTCATTAAATTCCCCCTGCTATTGCAGTCCTCTACATTATCATTAAGCATTTTATGTGCTTCTTTTCGAGATGATAGTGAACATACATTAAGTCTTCTTCCACATATCTTTGTCTCTTCCTCATAAGCAACCTACATTTCAGATCTTTGCTTTAGTGCCAAATTTTTTAATGTACAACGTGGAGAAGTAGAAGAAAAACACAAAAAGAAAAGCCAACATTGTCTAGGTTGATTTACCAATAGTAACACATTTGTTGTGCTGCCAAATATATTCAGTTCTTGATATTGTTCAAGGAAATGACAGATATTCAAGGTTACTCCTGAATCAAATGCAAAACATCATGCACTGTAGGGTTGTATCATAGCTATATTAAAAAAAAAAAAAATAGAAGTGAGAGTTCTTTGTTGTTATTTGGAACATTGTAATAAATCCGTATCTGAAGTAATTACTCAGATATCATGCTGGTATCCCAAAGAACTAAATGTAAATAGGACTGAAAAATTATCTTTGTTACCTTCAATTTGTCATCTGCTGCCTATAGGGAACAAAACCCTTTTTTTGTGCCAAGTAGAATGTCTTGACTTTGTTAAGCAACAAAGAAGCATTAATGTAAAATAACCTGTAACTGTAGCATCTCGTATTATCTACCAGACTTCAAAGGTTTTTGGGAGCATAGTATGTAGATTAAGAAGTGTTAGACATGGAAGTGAGTTGTGGTGCTCTGAACATTTGCCATAATTAACTCCCTAATTAGTTGAGAATATTTAGTCAGTGCAGGCAGTAAATTTGTGGTTTCATAATATTACTAAAAGTTTTGTTTGGTATTTGGAAATGTAAAGCAGCTGTAAGGTAATGGACATACAGCCCCCTGACATGCCACGAGGTGAAAGCAGAAACTGTTTGGTTTTTACACAGCTTGTAAAGTTCTTCGAATGTTGGGGATTTTTTACTAGCTCAAAGCACTC
Organism: Phaethornis superciliosus; assembly: GCA_023637945.1. Taxonomy (NCBI): domain Eukaryota; kingdom Metazoa; phylum Chordata; class Aves; order Apodiformes; family Trochilidae; genus Phaethornis; species Phaethornis superciliosus. The sequence continues at coordinate 171,379,058 of JAJQWJ010000001.1, read as the reverse complement.
TTTAAAGCTTGTAAGGTAATCACTCCAGGGAAATGTTCATATGTACGAATTTACAACTTCTATTGGAAGAGGGAGTTCAACACCATTTATGCCTTTGAAAATTTTCCCACTGGGAGATGATCTCAGTGCCTTTCCTTTGCATCTTCCTAAGAAAATCCAGAATGTTCTAAGAGGGACTGGACTTCACATTTCTATTTGGAGAAATGTAAATGAAAAAGTATTTGTAACAAAGCATAAATGCAAAGTCTCTCCAGAAAAGTTTGGATCCATGTATCTTCTAAGATCGATCTTAAGAGGTGACAGTTTACTAACACTGCTCTTCTTGCCTTCACAATATAGAGAGAAAATATGTAACTCCCTGACTGGTAATAGTTACAGTGCTATTGTTTTGTAAAATATATGCATAAACGGTCTATTTTTCAATCTATATCAACTTGCATGTTATTTTTAGTTCTTCCAGAAAGTGATAAATAGCATGCTTTGACAAAATAGTTCCAGAGACTGTCCAAGGACTCAGTCTTCCAATGGCATCTGAGCAAATTCAGGTTCTACCAGAAGTGTTTCTTACAGGATAGTAACGTAAGAATGTACAGTTGATTAAGATGTAAGAAGAGAGCAAATACAAAATTATATTTGAAAAAATTCCAAAGCCTTCATTTGTAGCATCACTGTTTATGTACTTAAGAAACCTAAAGAAAAATTATGAAACGTTTATGTTTTACCAGAACTCATCTTCAGTTTGAAGTACAGAAAGAGAGCTGAAAGGGATCTAAGCCCAGCTGAAATCCATTGAAATGCTGTGTTCTGCACTTAATCTGTAATTTACAAAATGACAGAATTTGATTCAGTCACAACACTTCTGTCTCCTCATCTGCCTGCATTAGGATTAACTCTGCAGTGCTGCCTTTCGTCACCGCTAACCTAAATATATAATTTTCTTTTTCCTAGGTTCTCAACCTAGTACAGTCCTATGTCACGCTGAGAGTCCCCTTGTACGTCTCGTATGTTTTCCACTCCCCAGTGGGTGTAGGAGGCTGGCAGCATTTCGACCTCAAGTCAGAGCTCCGGCTGACTTTTGTGTATGACACTGCCATCCTGTGGAAGGATGGGATCGGGAGCCCACCTGAAGCAGAGCTCCAAGGTGAGTGTTGAATTTCTTTGCATCAAAGTCATGTTCTGTTGCTAAGAGTACAATTCGCACAGAGTAAGATGATTTTTCAATCGTTCTAATATTGAAATAATACGAGTATGTCATGGGGTGTTTATGAAATCCATGTAAAATTGACATCAGTTCTTTTATTGTAAAGAAAGTTGATTGTCTAGTTATGTTTGAAGCATAGGTGCAAAAAACCAGCACATTCATTTCTACTAAAAACCTCAAGGTTCACTATATATTCATATTCTGTTACCACACGAGATGTTTTCAGTTCAATGAAAAAAAAAAAAAGAAAGAAACTTTTCTGCTTTGTTTTTTTCTTCAGACATGAATGTAAAGTTTCAGAAACATTTGATATTTTGAAAGCATTAATTGTGAATCATTCAAAAGATACAGAAACATATAGTGGGTATAATAGCCTGTCCCATGTGTTATAGTAGCAAACTGTAAAACTTCTTTAAATGTGACAGTTGTTGCCAATAAATGTTTCTGAATATAATTTGTCAGCAAATCAAACTCTGTCATTACAGAATTTACCTTTCCAAGAATTTAATTTATTTTTCAAAATAGTGAGGCACTGATACCTGTGAAAGATTAGAATATATAGTTACATCTATATGCTCCTCTGCTCTATTTATGCAAATTTACTTCATATCTCCCAGCATGAAGTTGTTCCATACACTTCCATATACACTTACACAATTTCAGGATTCCAGTGAACATAAAATAATTTTTTTTCTACATACTTTTTGTATTAACTACAGAAGTCATTGCTATGCAATTTCTGCCCTCATGTTAAGAGCAGGAAATGAGGAGTTGTAAGGGGAATCTATAGTGCATGAAGAATGAAGCACATGTCCCATGCCTATACAATAAGCCACATGCCACAAATCATATGATGTACTAGTCACCAGATAACAGCCAGATCTAATCCTCAGTCTCAGCAGTTATCCTCAGTGCTGCATCTATGCCACCATTTTCCTGTCACTGATGCTTTAATTTTTTTTATTTTGCTGTTTAATAAGCTGATGGCCAGGTCTTTTGAGTTGCTGAACCTTGGCAGCTCCCTTTGAAAACAGCCAGTGCAAAACATATGGTAAATATAATGTGGTAGAGGAGGGTAGACCCCCAACATATCCCAGTCTGATTTGGGCAGTATTTTCTCACCCCATTGCCTTGAAAAATAAGCAACTTTTGGGGGGACAGAAGCAATCAGCTATTTTCCAGTTTATTACTCTACATATGTATGGTTGTTCTACATAAATTCTACATTGAACTGTAAACCAGACAAGGCCTTCTGAAACCATAATTCATACATATATATATATGTATTTCTAATGTGGCAGCTAATGTGATTGGTATGGGTGGTTTTGTATGAGCAGTATATGTTACCAATGGTGAATGTGTTAGTTTTCTGACATACACATGGAGGAACATTCCTGTTTCCTTCTTGCCCCAGGAAGAATGGTGTGGCACATCACTGGCTCTCTGGAAGGGACCACTGAAGGAAACAATTGAGCTCTGAAGCTTTGCAGAACTCTAGAGAAAAAGGGACTTGCCTGCAAGCTGCAGCTATAAACCACTTCTGACTTATACACAAGACTTTGTAATCTGAGATTAGGAAACATTAGGCCCATGTTTTGTGCCAGATTCGTGCCAGAAATTGGCAGCAATGCAAAGCCTGTCCGAATATGTGTCACAGAGGGAAGCTAAAACCAGCCCCTACAGCTAAATGTGTGTGGGTGCTGCCTTGGGATGATGGAGAGGGAGGCCCTGATAAAGAGTGTCTCTGAAACACCTTTCAGTGGTAGCCACCAGCTTCAATACCTGGTGAAGACAAAAGTCTTCTGCCTTCAATAGACCTCCCTGGCAGCTGCCCATGCTGCTGCCTGAATGCAAACATAGGTTGTGCTGGGTTTTTTTCTCAGCCTGCTAGAGCAGCTGTGTGGGTCCATGATAACATGTAAACCATGACTTTGCAGGGAAGTTCTGAGTGTTCTTTAGAAAGCTGAAGGACTGTGAAAACTCCAGGCCCCACTGTATAAATTTTTGAGGAGAACCTTAGGTCAGTCCAAAAGGCACCAGCAGAGCCCCTTCCAAACAGCTGACTTGACAAGCGAAAATGAAGGAGTGGGACAAATGTTTCATAAAAGTGTGATTTATTTGTCACCTGCAAGTGGAATAAACCTTGTGAATTGGCTTCTGCTGCCAGGTTCCCTCTACCCCACCAGCATGCGCATCAGTGAAGAGGGGCGCTTGGTTGTGAACTTCAAGACTGAAGCCCGGTTCCATGGCCTCTTTGTGATGTCTCATCCTGGTAAGATTCATCTACACTTAAGTAGGGCTATAAAAATAAATAAACCCCTTCCAGATTGTATACTATTTATTTTTTCTTATTTCTGCTACTGATACCTGAAATTTTTGTGTACTGTACTCGGATAAGGATTTTTCTTCTACTTGGGATTTTTTACTTATCATTGATGACTGTATTCATATCGTCAAATGTGATGAAATATACATGAATCTGATGGAAAACAGATAATTCCACTTGATCAAGAGCCTGATTTATGAAAAATTAAGATCTAGTCCATTCTGTGCACTAGGGATCTATAAATGCATTTTTTAAATCCAGAAGCTATCGTTAAATTGTGTTACTTATTTTACCCCAGGAACTTAGAAAGGTTTAAAGTTTCTTTTGACTTGAAGCCTTTCTAGGTTATTTAGACAGCAAGGAAATGTCTTGTCTGAGCATTGTATCTCTCTGCCATTCATTTAGTCATTGCTAGGGACCTAATCCTGCAATTGAATCTGTTTAAACCCTTCTGCCTTTATTCAGAATCACAGGTGTAAGACTCTGTTTAGAGACATGAATCTGAGCATGAAAGCCAGACATGGAAAAGATTATCTAACAAAATTAAATCTACTTGAACAACAGTGAGAAGGGGGAAACATCATTTTAAGAAATATCCTAGTTTATGTTAGTTTTATTAACCTATAAAACTTCTTCACTGTGCTTCTGCTTTTTCTCAGCTGTCCTCTAGCATGGTAGATTTTACATATCAGGCAGAGCAGGAAGAGTCACACTGCTAAGAGAAATTATTTTGTGTTTCCTGAGCTGACATTCCAAGTTCAAAACAGGAGGGATTATATATCTTTGCCATTCCACTCTCACTGATTTGCCTGACTGTTAAATTTAATCTTCACACAGTTCTGGTTGTGTAGCCTAAAAGCAACTGTTAATAGACACTGGAACAAGAATCAAGCTGTGTTGACTGTAATTGGTTTTGTTAGTTTCAGTTAATAAAACCCTGTGCCCTGCAAAGGTATTAGCATCAACCATGGCATCGTGGCTTATGAATTACCGGGAATTCATTTGAATTGAAATTTTTCAAACTCAGAGCTTTCAGTGAAATGCTAAAGGTCACAAATGTGTTTCTTGGTGTGTTTCTAGCATCATCTCTAGCTTCCATGGTTATGTCAGCTGATCACCCAGGCCTGACATTTAGCCTCAGCCTCATCCGAAGTGAGTCAACATACAACCAGCCAGTACAGCAGTGGAGCTTTGTTTCAGATTTTGCGGTAAAACTTCAGCCTTCACTGTGTCTTCTCTTGCCCCAGCCTGTTGGTTAGGATGCTGGTGGAACAGCTCTCTCTTTCTTTCAGGTTCGAGACTACTCTGGAACATACACTGTGAAGCTGATAGCTTGTACCACTGCTCCACACCAAGACTACAGCTTACCAGTGGTCTGCAGTCCTAGAGAGCCCATCACATTTGATCTGGACATCCGATTCCAGCAGGTACCACCCCTGTGATACCTTCACCATGCTTCATTTTTATTTTGATTCCCAAATTGCCTTTGTCGATCTTGTAATGACAGTGCTACAACCTGACTTTACTTGCTCATCAACTAACCAATTCCTAAATTGCTGGGACTGTCCTGCTATTTAACCAGTTTCCCTCAACTGAGAGCACAAATATCTTTTGTCCTCAATGAATGGCTAATCTCTGATAGCCAGTAGGAAGCTTGTTGACATTGGTTTGGGAAATATGAACTAACCTTTAGGGGAATTCTTTACTTATCTGTTGGCTTCGGTGTGAAATAGTTTTATGACATAATTAGGAAATTATAAAACTATTATCAGAAGGTTTTCCTCTAACACAAAGATTGGAGCTAGATCTCTGAAATTAAAAGTGGGATCTCCACAGAAGCAGTTATGCAGTCATAAGGGAGGACTTCCTTTACTGAATATAGAGCCAACATAGGTAGCCAGCAGTGGTGACATGCTTAGCTTTAAGATTCATGAGAATGAGTGAGACAAGTCCTACTCATGGTAATATGGATCATATGAACCTGCAGTGGGAGCAGGAAAACAGCAGCATACCTTTTGGAAGGCCCATCCAGAAAGCTCTGTAGCTGGGAACAGAACATGGGGAAATGGATTCTGCTATAGAAAGCAATGACTGAAAAATACCTGGAAGTTGTATTAAATAGATAACAGAATGCAAAATGCCAGTTTTCAGTGTTATCAAAAGGGCTAGTATGACCTTGGGAAGTGTAAGGAGGAAGTCTTATAATTTCTGTTATTTGGAGCCAATACAGACAGTACTGGAACAGGGTGGCTGTGGTTTCATGCTGATTAATAGTATAGATGTGTGCTATGAAATCATCCCATCCAGATAAGACAGTAAATCACAATCACTTTTCTGTTGAAATAGCCAGAGTACACAAGTGTATGTACACACTCTTTCTGCTTTCATTTGGTGTTATGGCACCTATGGGAGAAGAGATGATTCGTGATATGATATTAAGTCCTGGTGAAGCAAAGAGATGATACATGACTTGATGTGAAACCTGCTTTGCCAGAGTTAAGCCAGCAAAACATTATTTAAAAGTTTGAACGGTGGGATGTAGGGGGATTTTATACCAGCTCAGCACTTTGGCCTTTGTCTGACGTTTCTGTATTCTGAAGCAATTGACAGTAATGCTGAACCACAGCTTGTGTCTGATCATCACATGAGCAAGAAGATGTTGATAATTCAAAGAAAATTCAAAAGACCTGCAAAAACCATTGCAAAATGGCAAAGTAGCTTGGAGAGAGACCTACCTCTTACCTGGAAGAAGCCTCTGACTAAGAACTATGAATTACGCCAAAGACTAAGAACTGCCTTGGAAAAACAAAGGGATCCAGAAGAGGGACACAAAAATAATCAGAGGGATGGGGCACCACTCCTGTGTGGAAAGACTGAGAGAGTTGGGGTTGTTCAGCCTGGAGAAGACTCTGGGGAGACCTTATTGTGGTCTCTCACCATATGAAGGAAGCATGTAAGAAAGGTGGGGAGAGACTTTTTACCAAGGCCTGTAGTGACAGGTCAAAGAGTAACTGAAAAAGGATAAATCAGGTTGGACACAAGGAAGATATTTTTGAACAAGATGCCCAGAGAAGTTATGGATGCCCCATCATTGGAAGTGACAAGGCCAGGATGGATAAGGCCAGGGCTTTGAGCAGCATGATCTAGTGGAAGGTGGGCATTGGACTAGATGATCTTTAAATCTACATTCAAACTCAAACCTTTCTATGTTTCTCTGAAGTCAGTGAGGTCAAATGTCACAACTGGACAAAAAATACTTTGCCTGTGAAGTCTGATGATAAAATTATGGGACAGGAGTTGTTTCTCCCAATTTTCTAGTGTTCCAGCTGCTGTACTGAATTATCTTCTTGGGATTTTTGCTATAAGACTTGGAATTTTCTTGGAAACTTTTTGTTCTAATTGCCTCCAAAATTATTTTCACTGTTCATGATGAAGGTGCCGTTATAAGAATCAAACATCAGGAAAATAATATATTTGGTGTCTCCCTTTTGGAGGTCTTGGGTCAACATTTCCTTCTTTAACAAGTGTTGCCCATTTCTTTTTTTTTCTCTCTGTGGCCCCTGAAGAGGGAAAGAGAAAGCCTGGAAAACTGATGCTTATTATATTACTGCTATCTCACTCTGGGATTTCCTGTACAGGAACAGCAGTCAAACTCCAAGCTCTGCTTTATCCCAGTCCTTTTAGTGTCTACTTTCTTTAAATGTGCATGGCTATTTCCTGACAGAAGCACTTCCATAATAAGGTTACTTGCTGGATAGGTCTCAAGAGCTCTCTGCTTTTGAAGTACCAGTATCTCATGAGCTTTGGTCCCATGGAGGTGAGGATGTCTATCATGAGTGATCTGCATTGTCACCAAATCATCCACACACAGAGTTGATTGGCATGGCAAATAGACAAAAATAAATTGATGGTGCTCTTCTCACCCAGCAGATTCTTCCTAATGATTTTTCTAAGAACTCTTCTTTAAGATGGCTCAAATAGACATGAAAATAATTGCATTTAAACTACTATGTAAACTTTAAACTACTGTAAACTACAACTGCCAATGGCAGCACTGAGATTACCCATAAAACTGAAATAAGAACAATTATATAAATAGGATGCCTAAGAGATCTGTTCCCATCTATATGTGTAGTATTTACCCAGGCTTTTGCTCTTAGCTTTGTTACAAACTGCGTGGCTGAGTCAGTGCCTTTAGAAACACACTTTCTTGTTTCCTATTCAGTGAACATTTACTCTGCATAGAAAGAGCTCAAGGGGATTGTGCTTGGTTCTCCTTCAGAACCACAGCTTGTAACTAGTTGTGTCTGTTAGGTGTTTGGAGCTGTGGGACTGCAACCCAACAGCCTGAATCACAGTCATTTAGAAGGAAGGATTCCAAAGAGAATAGAAATAATTTTTTTTAATTATTATTTCTGTGAAAAGGCTATGGGAGTAGGATCCCCATTTCTAAAGAGTAGCAGCGAGTTTATAAAAACATTTCAGCTATACATTATTCCTGCCAAATCCTGCTGCTTTGTTAGTTTAGGGACTCTTTTGTGAAACAGGATTTGAAGAAAAATGAATGTTTCAGCTGTATAACTTGCATCAGTAGTTTCTGTTGGTATTGTTATATCTCATTCCATCAGCACTTTGTCCATGAGCCAGCAAGAAAGTTTTCTGTTTTCCTTCTTTCCTGTACATACACATATACATATACATACATAAATATACATATATACCATTAGCATTTTTTATTTGTTTAGTGGCCTCTTGTTCTTTTATCTTCCTTTTATCAATGTGTACATCTTCCAGGCTGTTTCCTGCAAATTTTTGAACTTCTGTTCACTATTTTTTGCTTTTGTTATGCCATGTCCCTGTATAGTTTGCCTTCTAACTTATGCTCTATGGTCCAGTGAGAGCCCGCTCCTGGTAGGTTTGATTTATTTTATTATTGTAATGCAGTCAAGGAAGAACCATAGATAATTGTGTGAAAAATACAATCATGAAAAGATGCTCAAATGGTTTGATTCATTTTCACACATGTAATCTGATATCCTGCAGCATATCAGAAGACTTGATACTTGCAAATAAATTCTCAGCAATATGTACTTTTAAATAATTGGCAGAGGATCTGAAGCAGAGGTGGGACTTGATGTAATAATTAAGGTGGGACTTGATGTAATAATGAAAAAAGGATAGAGAAAACCAGCTGTGGTGAGTCAGAGAGAGACAAATTATTGATGGAAATACTTTTCTTGTGTTACTCCCTACATCAGTTGCCTTGGGCAGCTCCTTGGCTGGAATCTGGAAAATGCAGCGGAAAGAAACTAACCTAGATCCTGTCAAATGTCATAGAGGCAGATAACCCAAAGATTGTATGCATGTAAAATATATAGCAATATATGTCTAGTACAAAGAAATCTTTTTGGTTGAACAGTGTTATTGGATGTAGATGTGCTGAGCTGATAAATAATGAATATTGGGAGAAGATCATGCTGTGTTTAGGAGTCATTAAAGAATCCTTGTTGAAGAGCATTATGCTGTTTTGTTTTAGGTCAGTGACCCAGTGGCTGCTGAGTTCAGCCTGAACACCCAGATGTTCCTTCTCTCCAAAAAGACACTGTGGCTGTCTGATGGCTCAATGGGCTTTGGGCAAGAAAGTGATGTTGCTTTCTCAGAAGGTATAATTGTCCACAGATCATGCACATTTAATTTGTGTTCCACACCATCAGAATTCTGTTTCATCCAAAACAAGATAAGAGTAAGGGTTTGGGCTTGCTGCTTGTGTTCTTTTGCATTTACCTTTCTTACCTGACAGCGAACCTCAAAGCTGTTGGTCAGTCTTCACTGAAACCATTATGTCTGGGGGTTACTGTACTGGTACCTGCTGTTGTAAGCATAGCACTTCATAAACACTGACTCATATTAAGGACATTCCTAATTGATAAGTGAATATGACACAGGTTTTTGTTGTGGGTGTGTAGTATGTCTGGATGGTATGGAGTTAACTTTCTTAATAGCAGCCACTGCAGTGCTGTGCTTTGCATCTGTGGCTACACCAGTGGTGATAACATGCTGATGTTTTTTCTGACCTGTGCTTGCACAGCATCAAGGGCTTATCCCTTCTCTCTGACCTTCACTGAGTAGGATGAGGGTGGGAAGACTGGTTCAGTTGATACATCTGCCAGTGGACCTAAGCAGTCAGTTCATTCCTCTGCTTTGCTCATGTATCTCTTTTGCCTATTAGAGTGCCAGGATCTTGAGTACATAACTGTGATTTGTTTGCACAGTCTCTTGACCTGGTGTCTCCCTCTCTCAAAGCCTATAGTCGTTCCAAATTGTTCTAAAAGCAACACAACATTTCTCCTTTCCTTCTCCAGATTCTTAACCTGCCTAACTACTTTCTGTCATAGGTATCTGACCACTGTATAGTACACTTTTCTTGCCTTCATAGCATTGGTCCAGATTATTTGTACAGGCTTGGCAAATGTATCATCTTAAATGTTATAAGAAAGTCAAAATGCAATTACACAGTAGGGACCCAAGTCTCAGAAAATATGTGATATTTCACTTGTACAGTATGGCAGTCTGACCAAATGTAAATAAACTCTTATGCAGCCTGCACGGGACTATACTGACACAGAAAGAACATCTTTTCAACCAGGTGCTTTGTCTGGAGCCCAAAGCCTACACCCTGGTCTGATGCACAGGAGTACATAATGTTTCTTTAACTCACTTTTTTTAACGAAGGGCCCAGTATAGCCCAGAATTTAAAGCAGCCTCTGATCTGGTGCAGGTTATAGCAGCAGCAGACACCTTCCTACTGCTATTATGTGGCACAGAGTACACAGAAGAGTGTGCACTCTGATCATGACCTTTGGCAGCCCCTGTGGTGAAAGCTGGGTAGCAAGTGTTCCTCAAATAGACTTTGGATTTAGCTGCAGGCAGACTGAGAATCTTCAGCTCAGATCTGTGACATGACCAGAAACTGCAGTCACATACACTGACTGAGCTTCCTAACTAGGCTTATTAACTAGGCCTCAGTATTGTGCTAAATCTTCCAGTGTAATAGGATGTGACCTGTGTGCACTGTTTACAGGTGATATCATCTATGGCCGAGTGATGGTGGATCCAGTGCAGAATTTGGGTGATTCCTTCTACTGTAGCATTGAGAAGGTTTTCCTGTGCACAGGAGCCGATGGATATGTACCCAAATATAATCCATCCAACACTGAGTATGGGTGCCTTGCTGATTCTCCATCTCTTCTGTACAGGTTTAAGATTGTGGTAAGTGTTCTCCTCCTGGGAGGATGCATGTATTTTATTTTTTTACCTTAACTTCTTTTTTATCCAAAACCAACTGCTCTTTAAAACATTCTAGTTGGCACCAGATTTTTGACTGGAGCTCCAGGCTAACATAAACTGATGAAGGCAGTTTCTTGCCTTTTCTCCCTTCAGGTTCTATGTTTAATCTTTCTAGGGACTCTCATAATTTAGAGTTTGACCTAAGTTAGAACCCCAAGATAGGCTTTTTTCTCTGCATTGTCAATATCCAGTGGCCATAGAGGAAGTCTTAGCAGACAAGCAAGTTAAGGATTGAAATGTTTTTTGTCTTTAGCCATCCAAAATTTAGTGTATAACATAATTTCTGAAAATAATTATGGAGTAACCCTAAATGACTATAGACCTGATGCCCAACTCTTGTAGAGTTAATTTTAAGTGAAATAATAATCTAATTGAGTAAACTAATTTATATGAATCTTTGTAATAGAAATTAAACATAGCTTTTTAAACTGGGAAATAGACTTCTTACTTTTATTTCAGACCACATTTATCTATCATTTTAATTTGAAATGTAGTTGTGGCTGTTCTCTAGTCTTTTCCTCCTGTATTTCAACAAAAAAAGTCTTCAGGCTTTTTGTTTTAAATGAGAGATTAGATACAGGTTAGTACATGTCAGATGTAACTACAATTGCTTCTTATGTCTTTTCTCCTGATATTATGCTGGATTGCATAAAATAGCATGCATAAATTATACAACTTGTACGTTGTGTGTAAATATTAGACCTATTTTCCTAGAAGAAATTAATCTGCCTTTTACAGACTGTTTTTTTCCTCCATGACCATGTAGGACAAAGCTCAACCAGAGACACAAGCCACAAGCTTTGGAAATGTGCTTTTCAATGCAAAACTTGCAATAGATGATCCTGAAGCAATTCCATTGGTTAAACAGCCAGGCTCTGATGGATTTAAAGTTGACTCAACACCTCTATTTCAGGTATGATTTCTGTAGACTATTGGTAAGAATACTGAACCAAGAAGGAAGGACTTGCAAAAGAAGCATTGTTAACAGTAATTCACATTGAAGCCAACAGAAAGATTTACTCTGGTTCTAGTTACAGACAAATAGGATTATATATGCTTACAAAATTATAGGTATAAAAGTTAGGACACTTTGATCTATATAACCCAGCCAGGTGTGGTCTTTTCATCATTTATCTCTTTCATATTTGAAAAACTACATGCCAACCATAACTTTTTAAATAAGTAGGAAAATTATTGAAAAGACTTTAATCCTACTTCTGGTGACTTCAGTATTAAAGATCTCATTGTAAGCAACGGAATATTTAAGAGGACAATCTACTTACCAGTATAGAGAGTTTTCATAATCTGCCCCCATGAAAATGAAATATCAATTTTTATGTGAAAATCCGTTCACAATAATGCAGTGATTTCTGGTCCTCATTCTGCTGAAAGAATGAGAATGTGAAGAAACAACAATGTATTGTGAGACAGACTTGGGAAAAAAACCCTGTGACATGTCACAATAACAGAACTTGGCTGCAACCACTGAAATTAATCACCCCGGAGCTTTAAAACAGTATTCAGATAATCCTGCTGGACTTTGTGGAGGCCAAATTTATTGTGGATCCAGAAAACACAAGATGCATTCAAGGAACACAGCATCATCTCACACAGACTGGAAGGAATCATGCAGTCAGAGAATGGATGAGGTTATCAGGGAACTCTGGAGACTGTTCCAACCCCCTGCTCAAAGCAGGGTCCCAATAGAGCAGGTTGCCCAGGACTATGTCCAGTTAGATTTTGAGTATCTCCAAGAATGGAGACCCACAGTCTCCCTGTTCCAGTGTTCAACCATCCTCACATTAAAAACTTGTTTTCTTATGTTAAGATGGAAATAGAGCCAGATCCAGGACCCAGTCAGCTGGTAGCTTGAACATCCTCTTCTGCAGCCTCTCGGTAGATGAAGTTCTTTCAATGGCCATTGGTGCAAATAGTACATAAAAAATGCCAAGGTTATACTTGTTCATCTGTACCTAGAGCTTGTCAATGGAGAGGAAAGGAGACTAACCCCTTTTAAAATTTTGGCAGAAAACATGACTCCACTGGTACACATTGTCAACTCAGGCTATCTGTGCATGATTTTGCAAGAACTTGCTTGACCAGGCAATCAGTTCAGAAGAGTGATTGTTTTCCTCTGTGTATGATGCTGCCCAGGTGGTGTATGTGCATGTTTAAATACAAAAACTTCTGTCTCCCTAGGTGTCTTTGGGTAGGGAGTGGTACGTCCACACAATCTACACCGTACGCTCAAAAGAGAACGCCAACCGCGGAATCGGCAAAAGAAGCGTGGAGCAGGAGTACCACTCGCTCCTTAGTGGTGGGAGCCCAGGAGCATCCACACAGAAACGTCACAAGAGGGGAGCTGAGCAGGACCCAGAACTTGTAAAAGACATTGGAGCAGAAACCAACCGAGGAACAAACATACAGCACATAGCACTAGATCGTACCAACAAGAAACAGGTTCTTCAAAGGGAAGTTGCAGTCAATGGCATTCTGCCCAGGGAACTGAGTGACCAAAGTGCAGGGGTCAGCGTAGTCACAATCATTGGGGGAGCTGCTGCCATTTTTCTTGCCATCTGCTTGATTGCAATCATCGTTTTGCTGCTAAAGTGGAAACAAAATTCTGAGAAGGAAGTCACAAAGGAGTCAGGCAGCGATGAACCAATGATGCCACCATATAATTACACCAGTGACAGCTCAGAGGTTTGATTCCAGGACCGTAGGATTCAAGCCAGAGTCTCCAAAATGCCTCAAAAAAAAAAAAATTGGAACTGCACTTTGTTAGCAGCAGATCATGGTGACTCATGAGGAATATAGTTCATATGCTTCTTAGGTGTACTTGAATTTTTTTATCCTGAACTCTTGTTGCCATTGCCAACAATAGAAGAATCCATACTGAATCTCCCACTTTGCATGGAAGATAATCCTGACATCCCTATGTCATGCACTAATCATAAGCAGCAATTCAAAGAACTGCATTGTAAGGGAGAGTTTTTTATTTTTGGTGTTTTATTTTCTGACATTTTTTTAAAAGTAGAAGAAACTATCCAAAGGTGCTATAAATCCTGTCTACATTAAGAGAGGAAATCTGTTTCTTTGGAAACACAGAATACTTGAGAGGAAGTATCCTCACACTCTTCAGTTAAATTTTGTACTGTTTCTCATAAAGAACCCAATATCTACGATTAGTCTGAAAGGTGATGAAATTCCTTTAGGCATGAATTGTCCCTCATATAAGCTTTTGACTTCACTTAAGCTATAACAGTGATTTTTGATTTTTTTTTTTACTTATGTGTAACTGAAGTTTTACAAAAGACAGCTAGATTAGACAGCATAACATTATAAAAAGTTGCATGTCACAGGATGATACAGGATGATGCATACTCTTTTCTACAAATAGTTATTCAGCTATTTAATCTGAGATTTTGTTCCTTATTTATGTTTATATAAAACCAAAGAATGCAACAAATCCAAAAAGAATTTTGTTTTTCATGAAAACTGGATGCTTATGTCCTTTTAGTTTTATAATGGATCATGGAAGTGTTGCAAGGTAAATTATATTTGATAGTTCATGTCCACTGCTGTGAAATGAAAGCATTAATATTTCAGTACCTAGAGAAGATGATAGAGTTAGATTCAAAATGTAGAGGACAGGGTTCTGCCTGAACTGAGCCTATGAACTGTGATACTGAGTCCAGTGTATGATTGTCAGTTGCCATATTAAATGGCAGGAAAAATTAACATTTGATCGAATCAAGTAGTATTTATTACTGTATAATAACAGCACACCTTGGCAGACATGCTGCATTATTGTTGGGCGTTTTTAAACAAGTGACTGCTTGTGCAAGAATAGTTCTGATTTTCTCTCAGCATTCACAGTTTAGGTAATATGACAGCATGATGTTCCACAGACATTTGGATCAACAGTGTCCCATCTTAGTTCTTATCCAGACAAGGTCTGTTCTGTCCCAAAGATACCTTACCAAATGCTTGGCTACATAGCCTTCAGGACAGAAGGTTTGTCCCATTTGTCACTCTAATGTTATATATGAGTAAGTCATATAAGTCTCCTCAAGTCAATGGACTGAAATTATGTAAACTATATAATATTGTAATCAGACTGTAAAACTGTTGCTAAAATACCTGTTTCCTGCAACCATCTTATGGTGGTGGGTGTTGGCAGCTCCTAAAATATCTTGGACTGCAATTTGGCATTTGGTATTCTGAGGACCATGCTCAGAGATCTGAGGTAGCTGAACAGGATTTAACTTGAAAGCTGCCTGTCTGCAAGACCTCAATGCTGCCTCTGAACTAAAAAATCCATCCAAAGGGCTTCTTGGCCTGGCTGTGGTGCTCTGTCAAGACAAATAAATAGACCTGACCTAGTAATTCTGCACAATCATCCTCTGAGGCAGAAAGACTTAGAAAGACTGAGGTCTGCTAGAATAGGAATATCTGTGCAGTGTGAATATACCCACAGAGGGACTCATGCTGATATCTCTTGGTCTGGGTTTATAGTGTTATGACTTAACTCATTTGATAAAATTTCATCACATTTTCACCAGATGAATCAGGTCAGAATCTCTCCTACCTTTTCTAAGCTTTCTCAACACTGTGATTCAGACTGCTTAATTGATGGATGTTTGCAACAAATTAAGGGTCAAACTCTACTACTAAAATCATACAGTCATCTTTTATTTTAATTAAGCTGAGTTCTAGCCTGAAATAATTATCCACAAGACATGCCCACAGCGTTAGACCTTTGCCGTAGTCACCTGACATTAATTTACTCTTTTATTGAAGTTTCTGGTTTTGTGATCCATGTATTATGTGTGCAAGATTGATCAAAGACTTAACCCACAGATAGTTTTTATAGTTAGTTTAAGTTCACTGCTAAGTTGCAAATGTAACCTAAGATCAACACTGCCTTTGTGCCTATATGTGAAATCACTATGATAATGGGAACTGCAAAATTCATCTCCCTGAACCTGCATGCTTGGATAATAGCAGTCAATGATTTTACAGTAAAATGGAACACATGTAAATAATAGAACATTTTAATATTTATAAAATGCCTGTTTTGTATAAGCAGAGAAGATCTTTTTTTAAAAAAAATATATAAAATACAGAAAATAGATGTTTATCAGTAGAGCTATTTTTCTGCTTGAGTTTTAACACACTGAAATACCATTGCAAGTTGCTTGCAGGCAAAATCTTTTTTAATTATTACTTCTTCTTATAAAATCACATCAAAAACCATGTGTTCTACAAGCCACATATTTAGCCCAGTAAACAACTAGACCACTGCTTTGAATAGCATCTGATTACAACTCAGTAAAATGTTTAGGTTGATGTGGATTATCAGACTAATGTTTTCCTAACAAAATATAAAATAATAGTGCAAACTGGTGATAACAAACTAAAACACAAAGCAAACACTGAAAAGCTGGACAAGATTGAGTAAGATCAACGAGTCAGATATCAAAGTTCACTTCCTGGGAAAAAAAATCCCAGTGTTTTCAGTAAGGCTTGCCAGATTTGTCCCATTCTTAAGCAACTGGATTTCTTACAATTCAGTGAACTACAAATACATCTGTAACAGCATGCCTTTTTTATTATGGCTTCAAGGTTTTAGATTTCAGCAAGATGGTTTGGAGGCTTATTAACATTTTCCCTTCTACTTAATAAGTGGCCTTGTTTATACTAACCTGAATAAGTGCCTCATTCCCAATTATGTGCACAAATATGTTAATATTTATCTATCCTTGCAATAAACTGAGTATATTTTATATATATATTTAATCTATTTCCAGATTATGTATTCAAGCTTCTTTTCCCTGGAGGTGCTTATTCTGCTAGCAGTAATACCATTTGTAAAACCCTTTATACAATAATTACTCTGTTTAAATTTGTTATCGAGCTGTCAAAAAACTTTCCATGCATTTTTATTTGGAACAATTTTTGCTTATGTCTGTGGCTGTGATATTTTACATTTGTATCAGAAAAAAATAAAACTGCTTCTGTTTTGGTTACTGATCTAAAATTTGTGTATGAATATCACACTGTGGAGAGGGGTCAGTAATGCCATGTTAAGAAAAACCAATTTGTCACATCAGTAGAAGAACATAATCTTACTACTATGGTTGCAATAAACCTCACTGCTTTGCTCCTGAACTGATGGTTTTCTTACAAAGAAATATTCAGCACAGGGCTTATTTTTTAATCATTGTGGTTGCACTCATGGCTCAGGGGATCCCTTAGGAATTACCTGCATACCAGACTGAAAAAGAAGTTAAATTTGTGGAAGAAAAGTCCAGTAAAAATCAGCTATTTGTTTCAACAGCTAGTCCAAAAAATTCAGACTAGAAAACAAATGGGAGATCTCAGAATGGTCAAGCTGTTTGTCATCTGTTTCCTTTTTCTTCCCTACAGCTCCACTACTGAGCACTGTCAGAGGCAGACCACCCAACCCAGAAGAGCCACTGTCATGCCCTAACAGTCGTGCAAAGAGCCACCAGTCACAGGTTTTGAATTGATAATATGAAGTACAAAAAACATTACATGGTTTTGGTTTGTTGTGGTTTTTTCCTGCGGGTAAGAGGAATGAAAGTTCTGATTTGTCAGCACCTTAGGTCTCTAAAAGTTGGCTTAGCTGCACCTCAAATCTGCCTGCACCTTGTGCTCAGGATTACTTGAAATGAAAACATGAGTGAATAACCTTTCTCTGGTGCATATCCTGTGAAGATGTATGATCTGGGCAGAATGAGGTAAAGCATCTGGCAAGAGGAAGGCAGGAGCAGAGATAAAAGATGCTGCTGATGATTTTATTTACCTTATAAACATACTCCGTTTATTCTCTTTTGTTTGTAACAGAAGGTTAAAAGAATATTTCTTGGTCTATCATGTATGTCTTTCATTGATGTATTTTTTCCTTATGTTTCTAATGGCACCAGAATGATCCTAGCAAGGCAGAAACATAAACACCAGATTACTTAAAAGTAGTAGCTCATGGGGATGTGTCTGGGCTTCTTTTCAATTTCTTGGCAAGAGACTTGGATTTCAATAGAGCAAGCTGCACTGGGCCCCACAGGGACTGATCCCCGGTAATGTCAAGTCCATGAAGCAGGGATGGAGTAAAGTCTGGGTAGTTGTGCAGAACACCACAAGCCTTTGTTTTGGGGATAAAATGCTGCTGATACATTAGGAGATTGGCTTCGTGGGAGATACACTCCTATGCCTGTATCACAGAGCAGTGTCACAGCAATGCCACAGACCACTTCATCACTGCATACACAGTGTCCTGGAGACGGGATTTCTGGTGTGCCGTTCTGAGTATCTGCAAACTTGGCTCAGGCACCTTTTGTGTGCCCAGGTGGCCAAGAAGGCCAATGGCATCCTGGCCTGGATCAGGAACAGCGTGGCCAGCAGGTCCAAGGAAGTGATTCTGCCCCTGTACTCAGCCCTGGTGAGGCCACAGCTCGAGTCCTGTGTCCAGTTCTGGGCCCCTCAGTTCAGGAAGGAGATTGAGGTCCTGGAGCAGGTCCAAAGGAGGGCAACCAGGCTGGTGAAGGGACTCCAGCACAAGTCCTGTGAGGAGAGGCTGAGGGAGCTGGGGGTGTTCAGCCTGGAGAAGAGGAGGCTCAGGGGAGACCTCATCGCTCTCTACAACTCCCTGAAAGGAGGCTGGAGCCAGGGGGGGTTGGGCTCTTTTCCCAGGCAGCTATCAGCAAGACAAGAGGGCATGGACTTAAACTCTGCCAGGGGAGGTTTCTGTTGGATATTAGGAAAAAATTTTTTACAGAGAGGGTGATCAGACATTGGAATGGGCTGCCCAGGGATGTGGTGGATTCTCTGTCCCTGGAGGTTTTTAAGAAGAGACTGAATGTGGCACTCAGTGCCATGGTCTGGGAACCACAGTGGCAGTGGATCAAGGGCTGGACTTGAGGATCTCAGAGTTGCTTTCCAACCCGACTGATTCTGTGATTCTGTAACTCTTACCCTGATTGACAGGGCCCTCTCAGCAGGAGGAAGGAAAACATTTGTATCCAGCTTCAAAGAGCCCCAGCTGGAGTGAAAGATTTGCAGTATCTTTTTTTCTCATCAGCAGCAGCCCATGCATCACACATACACCAACTTTCATGTGCCCAGGACTTATCAGAGCTGACACATGATGCCCTCCATATCTTTTGCAACCCTTACACATTAGTGTGCAGTATAGCACAGGTGCTTTTGGCACAACTCTGGGCCCCAGGAAACTTCTTCCATCTCGGAATGTCATGTCAGCAGCTTATTTGCCATGCTGCACAGGGTATGTGCTAATGTATGTCACATCTTCCAAGATTTCAGAGGCAAAACTCTCCATAGAACAAATTCACTTCACCTAAACACCATGTGGATTCTAACTTAGGTGGACTTTAGTAACAATATAAAAGAAAAAAGTCATTTATGGACTGTACCATGGTAGGAGCAGACACCTAAAAGTTGCTGAACAGAAGTGCAGCAGAGCTGTGTAAGGGTCTCACTGCTGATTAAGAGTATCTACACTCCATGTTGAGTTATAGGAAAAATTTGGCTGGCTAGCAGTGATTCCTTAACACTGCTGGCTGAGTGCCAGGACCAAGACCCTCCAGCAGGAGGTACCGAGAGTGGTGCTTGGCTGTGACTGGTTTGTTGCTAATTTAAATTATCTTAACCAGGATGGCTTTTTTAAAAAAGATTAACTTTAGAGGCAGAACTCCCTTCTTGTTTGTATGGATCCAGGACGAATGTAGGTAGTTCAATAGTTGCTTTTTCTTGCTGACAGGATTTTTCTGAACTATTTGTCTATTTAGGCAGCGTGCTCAGAAAATTTGAGGTCTGTTATCACACATCAGCCTGCACGTGTTTGTGTGCACACCTCCTGAAACATTTACTGCACCTGTTTATTACTATTTCCTAAGCTGTGCTGAGTTTCTTACCCTTCAACACTGTTCCCAGAGAACAGAACCACCAGTAACACCACCAGTAACAGCTTCTGTCTGAGATCTTTTGGGTTTCTGCTTGGATTTTTCTCTCCAACTTGGGTCTCAAAATGCAGGTGCTGGGGAGACATTTCTCCCTCAGGAAATGCCAATTTCCTCAGGAACTGTGCATCTGACTGCCATAACATCATTATAATGAGTAAGAGTGATTCTAACAACACAAAAAAAAAAATAGCAGCATTGAGGCATTGCCTGTAGCTCCCATCTGGAACTGTCAACTGTGATAATATGCATTATATCAATATCCTCATGAAGTGGCTGAGAAGTTTTGTTCTACAACAAAATGTTTAGTTTCAAAGCATGACTGCTACAAGTGCCCATGTCTGCACACACAAAGGAAATATTTTTACTCTATACATTTTATATAGATTTTATTATGTAATATATATTTTAAACTTTACATATAATTCTATATAATGTTTGTGCATCTTATATAGTATTTAATAATATCAATATGTGCAAGTAGTATTTTATGTGTGTTTATATTCTTGTATTATGCAATATTTTAATTTATATGTTGTTCCTCAGATAAGATCAGAAGGATGAAGTGCTACAGGCTAGGAAGCTGAATTCAGGGTGTGTTTGCCTGGAAGCAATCACAGCAGCCAGATCCACAGCCAAAACCTGAGAAGAGAGCTCCTGGGCTTGGGGTCAGGCAGACAGATCTGGTACATGCTGCTGAGGTACAAAATAAGGAAACTGGTGGCATTCAGGACTGTCTCCCAGTTGGTGGTTTCAGCAGTAGCAGCTCCTGGGACCAGCAGCTGCAATCTCTACTCCCAGCTTGAGCTTTTCAGCCCCAGCTGCTGCAGGGTGCCTGGGATCAGTGCAACCATTCCTCCAAAATACCTTGTGTTTGGAGAGCAGCAAATAAATGCATTGAGAAAATGAGTAGGTAAATGAAAGTTCTCCAAAAGTACACATTTTAGAGCTTTTTCATTTTATGTCAAGATGCTTCAGTAGCCGAATGTCCAGCCTGGAGACCAGACAACAATAGTCATGGCAGCAGCTTCTCTTTTCACTCATTTCCCAGACTGATTGTCTCTTGGCTCCCCTTCTGCAACTTTTGTGAGCTTGTTGTGGCTGGTCACTGGTAGGATAGCCTAGAAATGTCCTCAAACAGATGAAATACAACAGGCTTAGGCAGCAAACATGTGCCTCCAAGGGCCTGTGAGGGGGGATGCTGCCAGTGTCTGGTCCACGTGAGTCCCCTCTCCCTGGTCTCCAGACATTTTAAGGAAGTCTTTTTCATTTGGTGAAGGGATGAAGTTAAAAGCTAATCAGCTGCCCAGGGAATGAGGAAATTTGGCTCCTAAACAAAGAAGAGACGTCTAGCTGCCAGACTCAATCCCAGATTTCTCAAAGGGCCAACAAAGGTGCCAGTTTATTCCCACGTGAGTGCCTACGGGCACGGGCTGTAACTCCTTGGAGACTTCTGGAACCTATGGCCAAGGCAGGAGAGGTTACATTGGTCCAGTTCAGCCCAGTCCTCACCACCCTTCTGGAGCTCTCAAACCCAAACTTCAGTCTGCTTCTCATTAAAGGAGCTGTGGCAATTACTTGCAGAAGTGAAAAGGGGCACCTAAGAACCAAGGAGCATCCTACCTGGTAAGTCACCAGTGCTGGCTGCAAATGTGTATTTTTCCTACTGTCTCACAGTGTGAAGTGAACCTGAAAATAGATCAGGGGGGAAAGTTGGAAAAAAGAGCTAAATGGGGGCTTTAAAGACGAGAGGGTGCCTGCAGATTAAAAGGCAATTTTTAGTGGTAACAGTTTCACAAAGCCAGGTTGACTGTTCAGAAAGGTCTTAATTTAATGACTAGAGAACCAACAGTTCCATCATCTTCTCTACTTGTTTATTTTCTTTGCTTAAAAATTTTATGATGAATGTAAATTCATTCTCCTTCTGCCTGCTGCTCTCCTGTTCCTGCACTTTAAAGGGAAACCATCAAGGCCATGTTTATCTTCCCAATATAGACCATATAGATACAGATTGTAATAAAACGGTCCCGTTGTGTGAATTTTATTTAAAAAAAAAAACAACCAACAAAAAGAAGCAGAAAAAAATACACACCTTCATTTTATAAATTTCAGTAAATATTAAATTACTGATAATGAGATTAATCACAAGTGATTAGGTGTTTTTCAAAGTCTAGTAAAATCAGCTTCTATGGCATCAGTGATTTCATTATAAAAATTGGGAAAATGGGAAAATAGCCTTCAGTCTTAGTACAATCATTAACAGCTGAGATATATCAAATTGCATATGGTCTGAGCTTAGCTGTCTCTTCATGGATCCCTTTATTTCTCTCCTGTTTTCCCTTTACTGTAGTTGCCTCCTGTATTTCCTTAACTGTACTTTTTTGCTGCATGAAAATGTTGAACACATGCCACCTTCTGTTCTTTTTAGCTATTGCACAATGACAAGAAACTTCTAACCTCTGGAAATCTCCATAAGATGCTCACAGATACATGCAGGCACATCCCTATCAAACCCTTCTGAACTATCAAAATTTCTTTATTCACAGATTTTTGTTTGGTTACGCTATGAGGACTCCAGTGTTACAGTAAACATGCTCACTGAAGGGTTTCCAGGGAAAGCAGAAATTACAGAACGACAGAACTGTTTTGGTTGGAAAAGATCTTTAAGATCATCAAGTCCAACCGTTAACTTCTCACTGCCAAGTCCACCACCAAACCATGACCCTAAAATGTCTTCATGCCACACACAAACCCAGACAGCAACAGCATTAACATGACAGCAGGCACCTAGCAGAGGGCTAAAAGCTCTTCTGACTTTCTGGAGTCTCCATGACAAGGTATTCCTCAGGTGAAGGCCAGCTCTGACCACTGACTAGAAAGTGCAGGGGGAGGAAGGTGGTGTTTCACCTTGTTTCTGTTTAATGACTGCTCAGGATGAAGCTCTGTGTATCAGATCTTTTTTTTCCTTTGTATCCTCATTTCCTTCACCTCCACAAGAACACCCACATCTATGCCCTTCCCTTTAGTGGTTCTCTGGGAAAATCTTTTCTCCTTTCATTGATGCAGGGATGCTGAAGAGCTTCTGCCAGGGCACCCTGGACATCCCCACTTGCAACTTAACACAAAAAAACAGTGACATAGGGAAATCAAAACACAGCTCCAAGACTCAAAATGTTGTTTGCTTTTAATCTGAGTTTTTATATTGCTAATAATTCCTTCTCCCCTCCCCAAAATAAAACCAGCCACAAGAGGCATTTCTTAGGCCACTCCACAGGTTTATCCCAGTAGTCTTTAGTCTTCTGTTATCCCAAATAAAGCTTATTATTCATATGAGCAGATTCCCCTGCACAGATTTTTGTACTCACATTTCCTCTTGCTGTTTAAGGATTCACTGTCAGCTACACATAAACTTGGACTTTAGCAAGGCCTGGCCCTCCAGACTTCAAGGTATGAGAAATTACCTGTTTTCTCTGACCACTAATAAGCAGTGTGCTTCTTTCTAAGTAGCTGGAGCTGTAGTCAGGTGTCTTCTCTTCACTGAGGACTTTGCAGTGGAAGACCACGTAGGTAAAAGACATTTTTATGTTAGGTGATAGGGATGAAGATTAGTACATGTAAGTAATAATATGTACTAATTAGAGTGTATATATCTATGGAAATTGTTTGTGGGTCACCTGTGCAGGGAGATAAGAATGTGGTCAGGGTACACCTGTCAGGACTGCAGAAAAGGGAGGAATGTTTTCCTTTATCTGGATTTTCATAAGGAGTGTTTTCGTAAGTTCATAGCTGCATTCTTCTGTACCTTACACACATTATCTTTCTTTTATAGGGTCTTGTATGACTCTGTGTAGGGGATCCTGCCTGGCTGGCTCCTTAGAGAGGGCACTTTCAAATATCTGAGTTGCAGATATGGTTATTTATGCCTTAAGAACACTGTAAATAGAAGACAGCCTTTATTTCTACTGTAATCCCATTGGCAGGTCTGTCTGCAGACTGTAAAGAGAAATGAGTAGTAAGAGTAAAATAAATATCCTTAGAAGATATATTTTTTTTCTTTGTGTTCTTCTAACCTCAGACACACATGACAGAGGAGGCAAAGAGCCTCTCTACCCATTCTTGAGTGCCAGAAAATTGTTAGCATTCTAAACAGTGGGCTTTATATCACAGTACCTTAAGGAGCTTCAATTCCTATTAGAAGTGAAGATAGCTCTCTGACTACCATGAGATATGGGGAGTTTAAAGATGATTTAAGGTAATCTTTCCCCCTCCCTCATAGTTGTAAGTGGAATTTAGCAGGAGCAGAGAACAGGGGCCCCACATTTACAAGGCATCAGTTTTCCTAGATAAGCTCTTGACTTGTAGGGAGTGGGAAAAGACTGTTGCAATAAATCAGAAAGTCCATAAGGCATGGAGTGGGGTCATGCTTCTGACTGTAATAATCACTTTGGAAAGGATGGAAATGAGGTAAGGCTTGATCTTGGCAATAAACTGTGGTGGTCAGCACAATACATTTAATCTTGCCTCCCAAGTTGTTCTAATGCCCTGGGGTTGATGTAGCCAGGTAGAACATTGTATTTCTGACTAGATCTGAATTGTTCTGCCAACTGAGAATGCACTGACTTTGTAAGACTTACCCCTAAACCATGGAATGAATGGCACTGCTTTTGCTGTAGCATTTTTTTTGCAAAATGTCAGACTTAGTCAGTAGTTTAAAAAACTAGACAGATACCTGAATCTGGATTAATCTGTATCCTCCAGCTCCCTTCTGCTGCTGACTCCAGGAGTCCAGCCTGGACTTTCCCAGGTGGTGATGTGAGCATTATTGGCAGAATGGGGAGAGGAATGTGGTATCATTTTTCTGTATATTTGTATATGTTCAATAATTTTACCTTTTTTTTATTTTTTTTTAATCATTACTGTTTCCTTAAAGCTGTGTAGTTTAGTTTCCAACCCATAAGCCTCTCTCCTTTATTCTCTCTCCTTTCTTTATCAGAAAGGGAAGGGGGATTAATAGAGAGCATCTGTTATTTGGTTAATTTCTGGGCCAGCATTTAATCTGTGACACTACTTCAACTCAACACCTCTCATATAGACCAGGTTGCTCAAAGCCTCATCCAGCCTGGCCTTGAACACTTCCAGGGAGTGGGCAGCCACAACTTCTCTCTTCCTAATATCCAGTCTAAACATATTCTCCTAGAGTTGAAAACCATTTCCACTTGTCCTGTTGCTGTACACTCTGATGAGAAGTCCCTCTCCAGCCTGCCTGTAGGTTCCCTTTGGGTATTTTAAGGAGCTATAAGGTCTCCTCAGAGTCTTCTCTTCTTCAGGCTGAATAATCAAAGCTCCTTCAGCCTCTCCTCACAGCAGAGGTGCTCCAGCACCTGATCATCTTTGTGGCCCTCCTCTGGACCTGTTCTAACAGATGGAGCAGCCTGAACTGTGGAGAAACATCCGTCTGCCTGTGAGCTTGGAGCTGGCTCCTCCTTACTCCTGTCAAGGGGGGGTCCTCCTGTTCCACAGATCTTCATGAGCTGTTGCTTTCGTGGTGGAGAGCAGAGCTGCCCACTGGATGGCACCAGGACTCCATACATATGGCTCTGGGAGTGTGGAGGCTGCCCTGCACATCCCTGAGTGTCCCAGCACCAGGCTGAGCCATGCTTTACAAACACACACAGCAAGACCCTGGAAGCAAAAGGCCACAGCAAGAGGAGTCTGTAGATGTTGGGAGATTTAGCACATTTTAACTGCTGGATTCTCTGCATTAAAGTGTATTGACATCCCACAGGTGACCCAGGTCAGAGATATTGATGCTGCCACAGTGAACAACACTTTTTGGTATCTCTAAAGAAAGTTCATGCAGCAAGCCCGTGGCAGATATTTTATAGAATAATGTACAAATAAGTACTGATAATGCTTTCCTCCACAGAAACTGAATCTGGGCTTGCTGCCTGAATGTACATCTTAATGCACTTACTGAAGCCAACAAGCTTTACTGAAGTCATGAAAGAATGGGGAGGTATTTGGAACTTTAGCATTGAATTCCATTCCATTGTAATTCTTAATATTCTATTTATTTGTCACTACTCAGGCAGAAATGTAATAGCCTGTGAAATGGAAGCCAGCCCCAAATTTCCCTAAGAAACTGCTCCTGGTGGCAGCAAGGAATGAGAGCAGCCCAAGACTGAGGTGTTTGTGGTGAATGCTCACCTAGGTACCCCGAGGCTGTGTATAAATAAAAATCAAGAATGAATGGCCTGGAAATATTACCAAGGGAAGATTCATGCTTCTTCCAAGATGTGTAGACTAAAGGAAAAGATTATTTTTCTGCTGACATTTTTTCTGTACATTCAACATCTATAATCTGGGCAGGTTACATGTCACCCAGATACCATCAGCAAGGCCTTGGGGTCTTCCAGACAGTCTCCTTCTGAAGGCATCAATATTCCCCTCTGCACCTAAGCCACAGAGAGGGCAGATGGGCTTTCTGGTTTTGTATGATTTTGCTGGAGGGAACTCTCTGTAAAGCTGATTTAGTGAGAGGGAAAATTCTTGCTACGATCCCTGTGTCCAGGCTGGGTAAGGTGCCTACCCCTGAGAGTACAGAAAGCACATTGTTCATCCAAACAGCTGCCTAAAAAGCTGATGGCTTCAAAGGGTCAGAGCTCCATGCTTAAATTTATATACAAAAAATAATACAACAGTATACATTACCTGAATAACTGTCCCACTAAGCTGCCACAAAAGTCATCCAGATTTAACAGAGGAGTAAAGGGACAGCAGATGCTCTGCCTGTCCCCTGGGGAGATGCTGCAACACCTGACATTGAAACATGGTGTAAACAAGTACCTTCCTCTTTACAACACAAACAAAACTCTCCTGACACTAATATCCTGTCTCCTTCCACCTTTTCTCTTTATATGTCATCCTTGAACATTAAAACCAAGGGATGAAAATAAGTAGGACAGCTTCTCATTCACCAGTGGAACTGACCTAAACTCACTTGAGTGGGCTGGGGGTGGGAGCAGAGATTTCCCCCAGAGAAGACTGGGAGAGGAAAAGCTTTCTTGTGTCTCATGCTTCTCTGAGCTACTGAGTGAAGTGAGTGTTTTAAATTTAATTTTCAGATCAGGACAAGGAAAGCTGCCAGTGGCAGATAGGCACAAGGCTACCTCATGTTAGACATGGTATATGATGCTTTTTTTTCTCCTTTTGTTTGTGACTGTATAATTTTGCAGTTGTCTGAAAAAATAGAGTATCTTCACTTAACAAATCAGGAAATTAAAAGAATGAGGGTCAGTAACAATTCACTTCTCTAAATTTTGCCTACATAAGAGGCTGATTTTCCTTGATTTCATGATATGATCCCAAATTCACAGGACTGGATATGTAACTTTTATTCCTATTCTTCTCACTACTTAAAATTTTAGCAATTGCCATTGGTATGTCCAAGGTTCATTTTGCTTTTTTTATCTTGTTTTTGCCTTTTGGTCACATGAAAAAGACAATAAAATAATGCTCTAAAGAGACAATTATATCCATTACATTCCCAAAGAATGGAGAAGTTGGGAAAGATCAATATACTTGAAATATATTATTTTTTGTAGGTAATGTGTATTTTTTACAGATAGCAATGAGAAAAAAAATGGGTTGTCTTTGTTTTTTAATGTAGAACTTAAAGAAAAGGAAAAAAAAAAAAAAGTTGGATTTGAGACTAAGATTCCAGACAAAGTGTCAGGATATTTAGGTGCAATTACAATAACCCACAGCCCCCATGTGGTCCAGGCCAGGCTGTTTTCTTCCTCATTTCCAGCAATTCTTTCCTTTCACCTGGGTTAAGAGCCACCTGCATGCTCAGGTATCTTCTCCCCTCTTGGCCATGACCTGTTCAATGGCTTTTTCCTTCAGCAAGGCTATGGCTGGCTTATTTAGTAAATTTGATCTATATTTCTTAAAAGTGACAGAATTCAGAAAAAGGTAATTGACAAAAAAAAAAAAAAGCATTATTACATTAGGGTGAAATACTTGTCAGTAGAATAATGAAATGAAAAAAAAAAAAAAGCATAGTATAAATTTACATTTTCAATGAAAATTTGTTTAACGTAGAGTCATGTTTAATAGTCTGCAGTTGAAAAAGGATTTAAAAATCTAATTTTCTGAAATGCCAGGAGTGAAATATCACCTTTTTTGTTTGTCACAATTCCCTATAACTCAGCAAAGAGGATAACACTGCAGTGCTTATTTGTAAAATGTGCTTTGTGAAGCTGTCCTTTGTACCCTTCTGCCAGATAGAGGTGAAATAGTGCAGGAGGAAAGTGAAAGAAGATTTGGGATTTGTTAATATTTAGGTAGATTAGGGGGGCAAAGACTTTTGGAAGCACATCAAGCCAAAGAACAGAAACTACTGCTGGTGCTCAAAACACCGTGAAAATCTACAAAGCTGAAATGAAGTTACTGAAAGGAGAGAGAGCATTAATTCAAAGTAAAGCAAGTCTGTCTCCTTGAATTCAGGATTCAGGAGTTCCTTCTTACACATCCATCAGTCCCAGGCTGTGCTTGCCACAGGCAGTGCTGGACCCTGGATCAGCTGAAGGATCAATATCCTCACCAATCAATCACCTGCTGAAAAGGGGCTGATGAGTAAATAGGAAAGGACTTTGCCTTTAGAAAAAGGACAAGTGCACAGGTTATTTTAGGGTGAGTTTTCTGTTTGCTTTCATGCATTACCTTCAACCCAGATAATTTTGTTGTTGTTGTTGTTGTTAATGCATTATGTTTTATTTTAATGTGGCTTTGGACTATGAGCTTTTGCTTCATAGAAGAAAGCACAATCCCAGTCAATCTGATGAATCTGTGATTCTAGAAAACCTGAGCAAAGACCATTTTATACAAAACCAGAGACAGACAAATAAAGCATTAGCAATTTTAATTCTAGTTAGATAAATGCTTACGTCCACACCTATGCTCTTTTGTTAGTGTGAGACATTGAAAAAAATCCTATTTAATTATGGTTATTGGTTTATATTTTGGAAGTAACAAATATCTTTATTAAGAGTTAGAACACCTCCTTAAATTCAAGTATAAAATGGCTATGGAACTTATTGCTATGGAGAGCCATTATGTGTACACATATATATTTATACTTCACAGGGAAAAAAAGTGTACGAATCCAATTAAAAACAAATGAAAGCAACAAATGGCTTTTGCTCAGTTCCCTTTAAAAAGCCATCTGTGAAAATACCTTACTGTGAGTTCATACATGGCTATTTGCATAGCTGTACAAACAGAGCTCAGACCAGACAAATAAGCAGCCCAGACAATGGAAAGCCTTTCTCCTCCCCTCTGACAAAGACTGGCACCACAGTGAGATTATTGTGGGACCCCACAGTTCAAAACTGCCTTTCCTGTCACTTCAGGAATAGGAAATCCATGATGGTTGTGCTGCAGTCTTCTGAAAGCTGTTGGCTTTTCAGCTGGGAGAACTCTTTTTGTGTTTCTCAGAGAAACAGTATTGAGCTCACAGATGCTGACTGGGTTTTTCCTAATTTTTTAATCTGTCTGCAGCAAAAATAAATGACCCAGTCATATGCATTTCTTGTTCTGTTCTAGTGACTGAGGTTGCTCAGTGTCTGCATAAGCCCAGACAATGAATGCAAACTTCCACCTAGCAGTGGATATAAATAATAAGTTTTGTCAGTGCATAATTACAGAGGGAGTGAAAGGGTGGGGAGGGAGGGCAGAGTGAAAATAACTCTGATTTTGAAAGTTCCCATTTCTGATTTCCTGTAAGAGCATGGATTTAGACTCTGAGCATCCGTAGGTACCTTTCCTCACCTTCTCCTTCTGGACTGACAACTGAAGTGGGAGTGGAAGCAAGACATGAGAGGAAGTATGAAGGCAACTCACTGTCTCTTGGAAAAAACTTTTGCCTACAGGAGGAAAAATTCAGCTTTTGCTGTTGTTTGAATCTAGAAACATCCTTGATGCTTTTGCTGCTGGTACTTTCTGTGACCACCAATGGACAGAGAGTACTTGCCTTCCATCTGCTTTTGCCTCGGAGGGAGCTACAACACTGTGTAAAGGAATGAACTGGTTTGTCAGTACCTTACACCTTCTTCTCTTCCCTTGCCTCCTTGTCTTGAAGCAGCCCTTGCTGGAGCTGCTTATGTCTGAAGAACCAGACAAGGGATGCCTTTTAGGCAATGGGTGAGATGGAGGTTCCTTCACCCTCCCAGCACATGACTCTGGGCAATGAGCCCTTGCTGTAGGCATGAATTCAGCTTGCAAATAATGGGGTGGTGATTTATGGCATCCATTGCTAATAATTAAAGACACGGACTTAAATGTGGTGCATTAAAGGGCAGTTTAACCCTAGAACTTTGAGCAGCCATGTGATAATTTCTGGGATTTGAACAGCCTGTAAATCAGATGGGCAACTTTCCATTCTCATGAGTCAACAAAATTCTACCTGAGAGACAGTGATCCAGTAAAGGCTTGAAAAAAAGAGACCTGATGAGTTTTGGTTTGGTTTTTCATGTGCCTTTGATCAAAACTGGTTCCTGCACAAACAGTTATTTCTCAGATATTTCTATCCTGCCTCTTAAGACATTGTGTCTCTTTCCTGCAGTCTGGAATGCCTTCATCTGATGAGGCATCTAATGTGCTTGTGCTAAAATGAGACTAAGTAACCTCTGGAAAAACCCTTGGTTTTGACTATAAAGGAAAATTGGCGCTGAGTAGCTCAGACAGGCACATACATTTTATTTCCATTTAAGTAAAAGCAGATTAATGCCTTCAAGCACTACAGGCAGGAAGGTCCCTTCTAACCCAAACTATACCATCATTCTATGATTCTATCTAAACCAGAAGGAGCTTTCTCTCACCTTTGTGGGACTTCAGAGATGCCTGCAGTTAAGTAATGTCATAGAGAAGGGACTTGTCACTTGCACTTGTCCCTGTTTAGAAGTGCTTTACATCCACTCTTTTAGCCATTGTTTGATTTTGGGATTGCCTTGGCAGTATTTGTGAAAACTTCTCCTTGCATATGGTGTTCAGTTGCTATCATGAAAATACTAAGTCTGGGAAGAGAATGAAAGAATAATCAAATATAAAACTGTGTCTTAGTCCAGAATATCCCCACCGAGGCTATTAATTGGTGGATCACTAACATTCACATCTTTATTGGTTGCACAGTTTTGAAAGTTATTAATCAATAACCAGGACAGGTCATGTTCTTTGCTGCATTGTGCCATTGGCCCATTTCTTACAACCTCAAGGGCAGACTGACAGTGGCTGTTTTGTATTTTTGTTTTGCAGATGTCGTAGAGTTTTCCAATGGAAAGGCTGGTATTTCTGATAACCTTTTTTTCATTGTTGTCCAATACACAGCAAGCACCATCGTAAGTACATTTTATTAATAATTCTTCTCTCCTAAAAAAGCCCTTGAAGGAAAAAGTAGGAATGCTAATTGTCTTAAAAGGGACTCAACAAAGCCGATTTCTCAGGCCACTGAAAATTTGTGTAACCTTAAATAGGTGAAAAGTAAAAAGCCTAAATCTACCCTTTTAAGGTGAAAGTTCTCTGTTCAGTAACAAATAATTTAAAAGGTCCTGGTAAAGCTTGATGTTCATGTTGTCATTGCTGCTTGTTTGTCTTCAGTTTATGACATTTACTTGAGTGGAAAATCTTGGGAAAAAGTTACTCTCCTTTCTGTATTTGATTTCTACATTGTAGAGAGTGAAGTCTTCACATTTGAGAGAGCTTCAGGATTTTTCTCTCTTTATCCTGTTTTACTGAAGATTTACATATGTTGATACTTTTCTTCTAGTTGGAAAGAACTGGGTTTAGGAAATTCCTGAGCTTGGGAAACAGATGTAATATTTTAAGAGGCATGTTAAAATTCCTTCAAAAATGACCTTTATCTGTTGGGCAGAGGTACAGTAAAAGACTCTTGCTTTGTTCCCACCAGAATCAAGTAGATTCAGGTACTTGCCATAGCCAGAGGAGATCTTTGATGAGCACTTGGGTCAAGGAAATCCCAAACAGAAATACAGGTTGGGCAGAGAATTCTGCCCCTCTGCTCTACTCTCATGAGGCCCCACCTGGAGTGCTGTTTCCAGTTCTGGAACCTCCAACAGAGTCAGGACATGGAACTGTTGGAGCAAGCCTAGGGGAGGACCAACAAGATGCTCAGAGGCATGAAGCAACTCTCCTACTAAGACAGGCTGAGAGAGTTGGGGTTTTTCATCCTGGAGAAGAGAAGACTTTGGAGACACCTTCCAGTATCTGAAGGGGATCTACAGGAAAGCTGTGGAGTGACTTTGTACAAGGGCATGTAGCAATAGGATAAGGAGAATGGCTTTAAACTGAAAGAAAGTAAATTTAGGTTAGACATTATGAAAAAATCCTTCAGTGTGAGAGTGATGAGATGCTAGCAGAGGTTGCCCAGAGAAGTTGTAGCTGCCCCATCTCTGGAAGTGTTTAAGAACAGGTTGGACAGGTCACAGAACAACTTGTTTTAGTGAAAATCAGTGGAAATTAGACAAAAGAAAACAATAAATATCAAGATCAAGCATTGTATGAAGGTAGATGTAACTGAAAGACATTTTTCCTCACTTTACTCTAAACTGTAAACATTATAAAGTATTTTCCCCAAAGTAACTACGGCAATAGTAGAAATGAGGAAACCCTTCAATGTTTATTGAAGGCTGTTCAGCTTTTCTTTCCCAAGATCCCTGTGTTTTTGTGCAGATTCAGACCACCCCTGGTGCATTTCACTAATAGTAAGAGCTCAGACCTGTTTGCTCTGTGTCATTATACTATTAAGACACAATGGTCATCATACAGCGTGCTGCTTTTCATGTGTAAAAGATACCAGAAAAAAAAGAAAGCAAGAATTATGAGCTATATGTTAAAACTCAGGAAAATAATTTCCAAGAAGCACCAGAGCAGGGTTAAGAATGAAGCACAATAATAAAGAGAAACAAATAAATCCCAACCGGTTTAGCCTCCAACTCAGCTGTTCCCAGGGCTGTGATTCCTCATCACCAGCATTTCACAGTGACATCTGAACAAAGATCAGCTCCTCAAAACCCCATATGCTTGGCTATATAGAAAATTGATACGTCCTGACCTATTAAATCTTTAAGTTGGCATAATGTCAGTGCTAGTGCCTGAAGATACATGACTTCATAATATCAAATATGTGTTTCATGAATATTCATTCTCCTAATACATGGCCTAGTTTTGTTTCCAGAAAGTTACATTTATAGAACTTTCTCTGAGTTAAATCAGGCTATAAATAGTATTCCTGGGACCTATTAGGGGATTTTTTTATGCTCCTACTTACAGGGAATAATCTATTGTAGCACCTAATTGTTATGGTTCAGAATTTGGGGATCAGTCAGAGCAAAACTAAAACTAAAACTAAACTCTACACTGACTAACAAGGGGAACAGAGTATTCAAACTCCACAAGCCCCAAGCTCAACTATTCCATGAGAGTCTTGTTTCTTCTTTCAAGTTCGTATTGTCTGGACATGCTTGTAATATGCAAAAATCAGGCTATGTAGTGGACAGTCTGTTTCTGTGCTTTTTCAGGTTTCTTATTACTGCTCCAAACGTGGTGCATTTGGGAACACGTGAGACAATAACAGTGCATGTCCATGGAGCACAGCAGCCTGTGCAAGTTACTGCATACTTCAAAGATGAGGCAAAAAATAAGCTCCTATCAGAGAAGACTGTCTTTAACCTTAACCAAAATAACAACTACCAAGAGATGAAAGAAGTAATGGTGAGTCTACCATCAGAGTGTTGTAAATCTGGTGACAGAAAATACACAGTCTATACTAGGAATATATTGGAACAGAGAAAACACAATGTTAGGAACAGATGGCAAAACATCAATTCTGGTGAGAGCAGCACCCTAGTTACCCAACCAGCTAATAAAAACAGTGCCTAATATATTTTCATTTGTAATTGTGAGTGTCCTTTTGTGCCCAGCAAGCAAGCTCAAGATTTGGTCACATGACAATGAAAGATCTCCTCATTGCTATAGATTGGTAAGGAAATTAAATTTAAATACATTTCATTGTTTTATCATTGTTGTTCTGCACCACTTACACTATGACTGCATTAATGCCTTTAGCATGCTGGCCATTGTTACATAACAGGAGAATCCTTTAAAAATGTAAAATATTTCAGACCAAATCCTGAGATGTTTTTGCAACATCTGTAAGCTGATTAATGCTTCTTTACATTCTGCTTTATACATGATTTGCTTCTGACATGATTCTTTGAAGTCTGGTAGCATTTAGTTCAAGAATACTAGTTTGGGTTATTTAATTGCAGGACTCAGTTTAGCTCCCAACTTACTCCGAGAGCTAAAAGCTGAGCTTCAAATCAGGTTCCTCTTAAGCATGATGTCTAGAAACATTATATTAACCTACATGAGGTCAAGTTCTAGTCTCATGGCCAAAATTTTAGCAAGTGAAAGATTTTAGCTACCACAGCTAGTAAATTACTTGGTAACAGGAATTTAAGTGTACATGCATGTATATTGAGTCACTGGGCTTAAGTTTTTTCCACTGGATGGAAGAATGTGTATTTTGATGATGGAAAATGGGTGATTATATAGTATTTCTACTTATAAAAAAAATTCAACAATAAAAAATATCTAGAAAGAAATATACATTTTAGTATCTTTTCTTGAATGGGACTAATAGATTTATTTAAGTATTTGAGCTGGTTTTGGTCCTCAGCTGTCGTGGCTCTGAAGTTAGTACCTTCATAGCTGATGCTGTGGGGGTTTTTTCTTCTTTCCTCTTCAGGTCAAGCCACAGCATCAGGATCTTTTCAAGAAGAGTGAACAGCCATATATTCTTCTGGTCACTGAAAGCAGGGACCTTGATAAGGAGACTGTTCAAAGCATTCGCCTCCTCCTGTCTTCCAAGAAAGGCTACATTTTCATTCAGACAGATAAGCCTATCTATACACCAGGTTCCAAAGGTTAAAATGCAAATTCTGCATTTCAGATGTTGAACATAGATCTTATAAGGGCATGATTTGGGGAAAAAAAAAAAAAAAAAAAAAAAAAAAAAGTAATAATAACTTGATCCTTCCTAATGCAAATCCTTCACATTTTACCTCAGCTATCTCTGTGCTTACCAGCCAGTCCAGATTTTAAATCCACCTTCTGCAGACAAGACTTGTGAGGGGTCTGCATTGTGCATTGTAGCAACCCATGTGGAAATGACACCAGACTAAAAAAGTTGTTCTCTCTTCTGACAGGAGCAAAACAAAACCTGCTCCTTTTTGCTCAAAAAGCTTAATGATGACTTCTCTTTGGAAAACAAAACTGTGAGAAACCTGCAAAAACCTCCTCTTGCTTCTGTTTGCCACAGGAGTAATAAGTATCCTTTACACTTTACGACCACAACTGTTTTGTTACTTAGCAATTTTATTTAGTAACAAGAGAGTGAAGCCAAAAAAGTTGAGTTTGGTTGCAGGCCTTGACTGCAGAAGGAATACAAAAATGAGTGAAGTACCTGAACCAAATTCAAAAAAATATTCAGAGATATTTGACTGGTCATGTATCACATAAAGCCTAAGAAAGAATGTAATTCTTTTTCTTAAGGTTTCCAGGCTTCTTTTCATGAAAAGAAAGTATTTTATCCCTTTTATCACTTGTAATAATTACTATCTGGAAGGCCAGAAATAAATACGTGAACACATTTATTCTTCTGTCAAACAGTAAGATACAGGATCTTCATTCTGGACAATGCCATGAGGCCAGCAGATGACACAGTCACAATTGCTGTGCTAGTAAGTATACAAAAAAAAAAACCAAAACCCAAACCTGATACTGAGCACTTCTTCAGCACAGGAACCAAGAAAAAAATTCCACAAAAGAGCCAAGGCTAAAACTATAGCTATGAGTGCTCTCCAGAAATCAGTATTTACACAATATGAGATACCCCCTGGGAAGTTGTGGATGCCCTATCCCTGGAAGTGTTCAAGGCCAGGCTGGGTGGGACTTTGAGCAACCTGGTCTGGTGGGAGGTGTTCCTGCCTGTGCAGGAGGGTTAGAACTGGATGAGCTTTAAGTTCCCTTCCAACCCAAGCCATTCTATGATTCTATAATTTTTGGTCAGTATCAGGATCATGGAGTGAATTTTTATGTGAATATTAAAGTAGGAAAGTATGCAGAGCATTTTGTCTTCCTTAGGACTAGTATATGAGCTAGAGCTTTTGGATGAAGTGTTTGGTATCCAGTGCATAATTTTATGTCTGCTTTCTCTCTCTCAACAGAATTCAAAAGGATTGGTGGTTAAAAAGTCAGACAGGAAAATAAAAACTGTGTTCAGTGAAAACTTTGAAATACCTGACATTGCTGAGTATGTTACTGCTGTCCCTTGTGCTTGTGTCAAGAATATCTCTTGCAGCAACGCTATCTTCAAGCCCTTCTTTCTGCTCTGCTCCCCTGTCATTCTTTCTTCATTTTTTTTTTTCTTATTGCTTATTGCCTGCTTTGCCCTTTCTTTAGAGCAGGAGGTGCACTAGCACCTCTGTCTGAGCAGATTTGCCCAGATCCCACTTGGGAAGCACCATGGCAGAGCATGGCAGCAGGGAACCCAGCAGGCCTGGAGCCTCCTGTCCTTCAGGGGTCTACACCTGAGGTGGTCACCCCACATTCCCTCCTCTGACACTAGAGAGAAAGTCACACATTTAGGCAGCAATTCCACTCACCTGTTTGAGATTTTTATGTCAGGATGAGATGTACCATGCCTCAGCACTCCAGTTTTTCTCCATTGTCTGCAGAGGACCCTGAGGGGACTTCTGAGATGGAAAACCTCACAGTATAATGGCTAAAGTGAGGAGGACTAACCCCACCTCCAATTAGCAGGATCAAATTACCCAGATTCATTCCCTTTACCTCTTGAAGCACTTAAGATTTTTAACCACTGGATTACCATTCAAAATTGTCTTTCTCTCCATTGGAGCAGAGATTGAGCCTGTGGTTAATCCCCTTTTACATTTAAGCACCTCATCTGGGAGAGATGAGACCTGGATTTAGCTGCAGTTATATATAATATGCTATATATATAATATGCTGCAATTAGTAATGTTTATCCCAATAAGGAACAATTTAGCAAACTGCTTAAAAATCTCAACCATGAGACCATACCTTCATGAGACCACTTCTGCAAGGCAAGTGCTCAGTTTGAAAAGTGTAATTAATAACCTCTGATTCCAAGCAGTCAAGCTTTCACTTAATATTCAGTGTCTTCTTGAATGCTAGACAGATTTTGACATTGGACTGAAGATAAACTATAGGAAATGTAAAATGTCTTCTCTATTTTTTAGGGCTTTTCAAAGACAAAGTATCTTGCATGGGGTTTGCAAATATTTTATCTTTTAGTTCTTCATAAAGCCTTTTTGAGTGTTTCCTAGGACATCTGGAAATATATTGCTGGTTCCTCCCAGCACAGAGAAAGCCATTAATAAATTGGGATGAGATCAAGGCATGCAAAATAGTAGCCTTTAGTGATAATATATTAGCATGATAAAATATCAGAGTAATCCTAATTAACTCTTTTCTGCTGAATTTGAACTTTAGGCCTGGAACTTGGAAAATCAAAGCCTGGTTTCATCAATATGAAATGTCTAATGTTTCTGCTGAATTTGAAGTTAAAAATTATGGTAATAAATATTTAATTTGTATTATAAATCAATGAAGTCATCACTATGTATTAAAAGTTTTCAGTAAAGATTAGAATGAAATTAAAAAAAGGTGCCTATTTTCTCTCAATAGGATTCAGTTTGGAAGTTGGTTTAAGTTGTTGCTATATTTGGATATGCTTTTTAAAAGAATATTAAGTGCACTGAAGAAAAAGGAGAAATTTAGAAATTTAATAACTTGGAGTAAGAAATCATGTGATTTGTGTTGAAATTATTCATTCTTGTAAAATTTAGTGTGGGGTTTTGGGTGGTTTGTTTGTTTTTTCTTTAAGGCAAAAAGAGCCAATCTCAGTCACTCAACACACCTCAAGGTGGTTTTACATCAGGCTGCTTCTAGACTAAGGCTCTTAGTGTCTGTTAGCAGCTAGAGAGTATCTTCTGGTTTATCTTCTTTGTAAATAAATCAATTTTTTACACTCCAAGACTGCTCTACTGTGTGTAGCAAAGCAGAATAAGTGAAAAAAATCAGGAGATTTGCTTCAGAAGTGCACTGATAATTCAAACTAAAACATCCTCTCACTGCAGCTGCATCCTCCCAATGGATGTTGCCTCATGATAGGAGTTCGAGGTATGTTTGAAATTCAGGTCATGACCTTTTGTCTTCTTTTTTTTTTTCATGCAGAACTTCCATCTTTTGAAGTCAAACTCATCCCACTTCAGCCATACTACCACATCTGGAATGAAAACTTTGTGTTTGATATCGAGGCAAAGTAGGTGTGCTCACAGCAAGGGTGTTTTAGGTGGCTGATAAGGCAATACTGAACTTTGCAGCTTCTTCCTTTTTCTTATCATTAATAGTTGATCAGCTTCTGGCTTTACTTGAATCTTATTTTGGGCTTATATACTCTGTTTCCACTACTCACTTGAGCGATCTGTATAAAATGCTGTCTGAGTCCAAGTGGTCATGATCAAAATGGAACCAGCTTTTCTGAATATTTTAGTTTGCTAGTAAAAAGGTGAGTATTTAGGTGTCTCATCTGTGTTGCTTGCTAAGGTTCAAGGCAAACTGATAACATGATCTTTTTATATATCTCGGTTTAGATATTTGTAAACACTCTAGCACCTCAGATGTTGCTATTTATGTAATTGAAATAGAAATAGAAACGGATTCAAGTCTGTGTATGAAAAAATGCAGTTAATAGAGGAGTTTCCATGACCATCATTCCAGACATGTGCACTACTGCACAGTGGTGTGACACTGATCTGCAGATGTTGGGACAAAGCTCTCAGACTGGCTGTATAGAATAAACTACACCCAGTCGTCTAATAAATCAGAATGGCATTGAACAGAGCAACTTAGAAAATCTGCAATGAAAATTTAACCCTTTAAAATATTTTTGATACTTTGGAAGAATCAGGCTGAACCTAGATTGACTAAGTATTTTGCATGGGGTGACTGCAATTTTTGATACCACACTGACTAAATTTGCTGTATGATCTAACACTGGCTCATCAGCATGTAGGAAGCCTTCTTGCAAGCTTTACTTTCACGTTTCTTAAGAGTGGAAATACAAACCAGCTGCCTGTTAGGAGAGTGTTCATCCTTTATTTACCACTCAGCTGGAATCCAAAATTACTAGAAAGGTCTTGACCACCTTGCACTTTGGTAAGATGGAGAGAGAAATCAAATAGTTATCTGGAGACTCAGCAGTGTATCTGCTTTTCATTGAAGTCACCATTCCTGCATCTAAAGTTGATGACTTTGGTAGGATATATTTATGTGAGTCCAGGAGTTATGTGTCAGTCACTTAAGTTGCATTAGTTCAGATGTTATAAGCTTCATCTACAGTTAGATTTTAAACCTGTTTTAAAGATGACCTGGTGCAAAAAAAAAAAAAAAAAAAATCTCAATCATAAAATGTTATCATATTGATTACAGAGTATGTAAAGTCCCTCCGTGAAAAATAATATACCAGAAATTGGTAAAACCAAGCTTAATATTACACTTGAACAGAAATTTATTATGTTTTCTGAAGTCAAAGGACCTCTGCATTAAAATTTAGACAAATTAGCGCCTCCAGAGTGACTAAATTAGAACTTGATACTTTTTTTTTTTTTTTTTTCTGAAAAGGAATAAATTTATTACATGAAAACAGGCAACTGAAGGCAGGTGGTCTTCTCATTGTTGGGAGAAATTTTTTATGCTTCAAAAGAGTGATGAGACTGATCATCTTCTTGCTCAGTTTTTATTTTATTTGCTTATGTGGTTTTCTAATTTTTTATATTTTTAAAGATCAGAAAATAATATTAGCAAATACTACCAAATTGAGTACATTTTTAGAATATTGCCAAATGTACTGGATAGTTTATAGGAAAGAAATATACTTCCTGAAATAAGATACTCTATATTATCTAAATAACACTGAAATAGTAGTTCTGTTTATTTCTCTATTTCTAGACAAAAGCTCAGATCTATTTCAGGGCAATTTTGATGTGTCAGCAGAGAGCTGAACACACAGTATCAGCAAGTAATGTCAGACCTTCACTAAGCACAGGTCCTTAAGAAAGAAATCAGCAACTTTTGAGATTGATTGACCATGTTCCTTAAGATTCTTTAACACAAAACCACACCACAAATAGGATCACAAAGAGTTATTATAGCTAATATTGTTAGATGTATTTAGTGTTGCCTTTACGTTTGAATATATCTTATTTTGTCCATTCACTTTTAGTATTTTGACTTAATGATTTGCAATTATTTTTTAATAATATAAAAAATACACGTGACATTGTTGGAGACGTTTTGACAGTGAGTTTAGATTCTAAGAACTTCCTTTTCCTTGTGTAATTTTATCAAGGTAGCTGATGGGGATGGCAGAGGAGGCAGTCAACATAAAAGACAGGAAAGAGCTAGGAACAGAATTTGCTAGTACAATACAGATAAGAATAAAAACCTGGTATGTACAACCAAATTTGTGACTTTGTTAAGCACTGGCAGTGACTAAGGTTTTCGGTAATTTGGCTTACAGTAGCCTTTAGTGGAACAGGTATTGAATATTAACATTGATCTGTCTGAGTGCATTTGACTAAAGTATTGTCATTACCATGAGCATTTGTGTTTCATCCTGTGTTTGACTGTGGAAAACCCTGTGGAAAATTGAAACCAGCAAAAAAATTGTCAAAATCAAACAATTTTTAATATCTTCTGAGATCGTATTTGTTAGATGCTGTCTTTATATGAGGACTTATTCTCATACAACAGGAGCTTTGTCTGCATTTAAATATGATACTAGAAAAGATATTTGAACTACCTGGGTAGTAAATTAAACATCTCCAGGAAAGTCTCCTGAGCTCTGACTTTGGCTGACAGTGGCTCGTCTGGTGAATGACACAGGGCCAGCCTCAGCCATACAGCATTCCCCAGAGAATTCCTGGAATCTCTTTGGAAGGAAGCAGGGACCAATGTCCATCTCAGGTGTGCATGTGGCCACCCTGCTGTGGTAGAAGGGGTTTGGTAGAATGGGCATGGGCTGGGCTGTGCCAGCTGACTGCAGCATCTGAGACAGCACTGCATTTAATTTTATTTAATTAACAGAATGCAGTCACTAGATTTGTTACATGGACCCCAGCACTGTAGTCCACCCTAAGCGGAAGACTGATTCTCCACGAGTTCTAGAGGGTTTTATTTCTCATGTAAATTCATCCCTACTGATCTTCTGTCTGCTGTCCTTGACCTCTGCGCCTTGACTGTGTTGATCCTTCCTTTCCCCAGCAAACCTTGAGAGAGAAGACAGAACCTTCTGTCCTTCTCTTTTTGCTTGGATGAACAAGCTCTTTTAATCTTGGACACCTTCGTTTTCTTTATTTGCTTCTAATGAATAATTAATTATTAATTTTAATCATGATTATTTGATATTTTGATACAAAGTGGTGTCAGATAACTGGCTTTAATATACTAATCCTTTCTACAGCATGTTATTGTAGCACTCAGTTTTCAGTTTATGGACTGTGCACCTCTTTCATACATATTTCACTACTCATTAACATCATGGGGTTAACAACCCTGCAAAAATAGGGTTGAATAAGTAGATACTTTTGTCTATTGGAAAAAGTCCACGTGGTGCTATACAGGCCAGCCTGACTTTTATCAAAATCAACAAAAGGAATTCCTGAAAATTGAATTTATTTCTCTATTGAATTGGCCATGCATGTAATGAGCTGTTAGTTGGTGTATTGGCTGTTGTTTTCTGCAGTTGTTAGTTATGGCAATTTTAGCAGTTTCCATAAGAACTGCATCTCAGTTTCACAGGTATAGATGCTTCACAGGCTGCTGACCAGGTCAATGGGAAAGAGGTTTTATTTAAACAAAAATAAGCTATTACAGAACTGAGATGAAGCAATATTTTCACAAGGAAAAGCCAACACCATGGCTGTGACAAGTCTCAGGTAGAGAGAACTCTACACATGGAGAGTTCAGGACTGTTCTGGTCAGATGCCTATATGCCAATATTTCACTTGCAATAGGTCCCTATGCTATACTAAATAAATCCATAGGAGAGACATGGAGTAAAGGGTGTCTGCTCTGCTTAATGCTTTTACTAAAATATCAGCAGGTATGATTTCTCTCTGGAGGTCTTCAGAGGTACTAAATATTTCAGATTAGTACCTGAAATGATTCTCTAGCCTCTTATTTTAAATGTTGCTCATACAAAAGAATCACCTATTCATACAAGCTAAATAGAAATGATGCCTCCACAAGTTATTTTACCAGTGGTATGCACCATATATTTGTCTGCATTTGAAATCCTCACTTTG
Organism: Phaethornis superciliosus; assembly: GCA_023637945.1. NCBI lineage: Eukaryota > Metazoa > Chordata > Aves > Apodiformes > Trochilidae > Phaethornis > Phaethornis superciliosus. The sequence continues at coordinate 171,336,692 of JAJQWJ010000001.1, read as the reverse complement.
TACATAGATCTTCATTTTTGTAATGCCAGTGAGTGCAACTGTTTTTCTGGTTTCATGCTATTAGTCAAAAATGGGATTCCTACAGAGATCCCAATTTTATCTCAGCATAAAATGATTAGTCTGATTTATGCTTGCTTTTTATTAATGTCTTTTTTAAATTATTATGTCCTTTCTCTTCTTCCTTCCAAAGACACTTTTATGGGAAGGGGATTCAAGGGGCTGCATATGTGAGATTTGGCATAATTGATGAAAATGAGAAAAAAGTCTTTCTTCCAGGCCTGGAACAACAGATATCAGTAAGTACTGAAATTCAGTGGAACAATTCTGATTTAACTCATGTGAGCTGAATATTGTCAGAAATTATAGAAATACAATTCCCTGTAAAACTATAATCATGCTATAGCAACATTTTTTAAATTTTAATGGCAGCAAACCAGTGAAGGGTTGTCACATTTCTTTTCCCCATTTTTGTTTTAGATTCAAAATGGAAAAGGAAGAGTTACTTTAAATACAACACTTCTGGAAGAGAAACTAAAAAAGAGCATTTTCACTCTGGAAGGGTTTCATCTATATGTTGCTGTTACCACTGTAGAAACTGCAAGTGAGTACCCTGTGCCTTGGCTGGTACATTAACATAAATATTACAAGCAGTTTCACTAGTGTAATGCTTCATGTGGGAAATTTTGTCCCAATGGGCCAATCTTCACTGCTGGATCATGCTTTGTGTATGACAGTTTTGTTCATCTGACCCCCTTCTGTGCACAAACTTATGTCAGATGGGATCTGCTTATCTGAATACAGATCTCCAGTATCAGTTTAAATGCCCCATGTAGTTCTGTGTGATCTTCCACTGCTGCTCCAGAAGTGGCCATGTCTCCTGGAAATACCCCCTTTAGGGTCTGACCCACATTAAACAGCCCTGTGAATATATAGAAGACATCCTTGTCCATCTGAAGTGGCACCAGACACTTGTATGAATGCAAATTAATTGCTCCCCTTGCACTTGCCTCAGGTATGTATGTCTACTCCTGCCATAAATACAAAGTTATTAGTTGGTCTGGTTATCTTAGGTTGCTTGGCACTTTAGCTGGCTGAGCTATCAGCCTAGGTCTACAAAGAGTACTGGAGCATGTTTCTTATGAGTAAAATCTGAGAAACTTGGGGCTGGGAAGGGAAGACTGAGAGGGGACCTTATCAGTGCTTATAAACATCTACAGGGCAGGTGTCAAGAGGAAGGGGCCAGGCTCTGTTCAGTGGTGCCCAATGACAGGATGAGCAGCAACAGGCACAAACTGAACACAGGAAGTTATATCTGAACATGAACCAAAACTTCTTTGAATCCTACATGCGCTATTGCTGCAACATTTATTGCAAGAGCTAAAGGGCTGAGAGCCCTCCCATTGCCACACCAGCATGATGGACATAAGATCTTGTGGTGTGGAGTTATCTTCACCATGCTGTGCATGCTGCTGCTTTCCTCTTTGGGCAGACTGCCTCCACATTGCTGGTTTGGTATTAGTTCTAGGCATGACAGGGCAAAGCTGGGTGGATTTCTAATACGTCTCAACCTTGGAGTGTGAAAGTGGAAAACAAGAATGTTGAAAGTATGCATTTAAAGAAAGCCATGTAACTGGTCTTCTGGAAGAAGTTATGGCTAGTTTTTTAGCTAGAAGATAACTAGAAGAATGAAGGGCTTAACTAGAAGAATCTTAAATGAGAAGCAGATGCTTAAGCTACCTTGTAGATGCAAAGTTGCAGAAGATTAAATTAGGGAATACTAATGCTCACCAACAGTCAAATATGGAAGAAAAAAATCCCTTTCAGAAAATGAGAGATTTATGCCACAAACCTTGCCCACTGATGATTCTGAGTGATTTTTATATTGGATTTCAATGTAGCCTTCCCCCAGGAATAAAACCCTGACAGCTTGAAAAGGGAGGTACACAACCACAACAGCTTCTGTGATGCCTGAATTTGCAGGCACTGTGTTCCAATCGATGTGTTAGACATGAATTTTTATGTTGTGAGTAACAAACTGCTTTGCAAGGCTCTGTGAGGTGTTGAGAGCACACATCTGCCAGTGCTGCCTCACATGCACTGCATGCATCCCACAGCCCTTGCACTGGCCTGTCTCTGGTTCTGCTTCCCACCTCCCTGCACACATCTCTTCCTCTTCTCAGGACTGAAGCTCTTTAGTGAGGATTCATCTTTCTGTTTTCTTTACATACACTGTTAAAAATGCAATTAATCTTGAAAACAGAAGTGGTGGATGCAATGTTAATGTGCAAGTACGTAGTTATTCCTCCCTTAGCAACATGTACTGTTTGATATTAACAGGTGGTGAGATGAGGGAAGAGGAACTCAGCAATGTGAAGTTTGTGAAATCTCCTTATGCTGTTGATCTGTCTAACACCAAGAAGTATTTTGTGCCTGGAGCCCCCTTCACTGTTGTGGTATGCAGTATGTAGCTGACTGGGTCCATTTGCCTCCATAAGAAAGGATTTACATATCTCCTGTTTGTAAAATCCTGACTTGATCCAATAGGAGCTCTGCAGGACAGAGACCTTCAGGAAAAGGTCTAGCATGGAGTTACTGTTTATGTGTCTGGTTTGTCTCATTCCTGTACATACAGAGCCTGAGCAGGGAAGATGTAGTCAGAATATGGTGGTTTTCTGTTCTGGAAATCATCCGTGCACTGTTGCACCACAATGTTTTATATAATATGTAGCAGCCTTTTCCTTAAGTCCATAACAAAAAATTAGAATAATAATTTAGGTTACACACTAGGGAGAAATTCTTTACTGTGAGGGTGGTGAGACACTGGCACAGGTTGCCCAGGGAGGTTGATCCTGCTCCCTACCTGGCAGTGTTAAAGCCAGGTTGGATGGGGCTTTGAGCAACCTGGTTTAGTGGAAGGTGTTCCAGCCCATGGCAGGGAGGTTGGAACTAGAGGATCTCCAAGGTCCAGACCATTTTATGACTCTATTTTAATGTTGTATCAAATTAATCCTGTATCAAACTAAAATTCTGAAAATTAAACCAGGAATTATCTTCTTTTCTTTTTCTTTTTCTCTTTCTTTTTCTTTTCTTCCTTTCCTTTCCTTTCCTTTCCTTTCCTTTCCTTTCCTTTCCTTTCCTTTCCTTTCCTTTCCTTTCCTTTCCTTTCCTTTCCTTTCCTTTCCTTTCCTTTCCTTTCCTTTCCTTTCCTTTCCTTTCCTTTCCTTTCCTTTCCTTTCCTTTCCTTTCCTTTCCTTTCCTTTCCTTTCCTTTCCTTTCCTTTCCTTTCCTTTCCTTTCCTTTCCTTTCCTTTCCTTTCCTTTCCTTTCCTTTCCTTTCCTTTCCTTTCCTTTCCTTTCCTTTCCTTTCCTTTCCTTTCCTTTCCTTTCCTTTCCTTTTTTATCTTCTTTTTTTTTCTGATCTCTGGGGTCAGCTGAGATCTACTAGATGCTAAGTGAAAGTCTGGGGCAGCTCTTAATCTGTGTTCACAGATTTTTATTTTAGCTGGAGTCCAGACTGAATCCATTGCTACCTCCTCTCAAAGCTCAAATTTTCAGACACTAATGTGTAGGGTTTTGTATTTCTCCTCTGTTTATAGAAGTAATTTTGCATTGTTTGTAGGCATTTTCTAAACCTAGCCATTTCCTTGAATTAACAGAAAAATATTTTTTTCCAATAGGCAACTGTCACTTTGACTGATGGGTCTCCTGCTGCCTTTATAGCTGTCACTGCTACAGTTACCTTGCCTGGAAAACCTCCAATGAAGAAGACTGCACTCTCTAATAAAAAGGGCTTAATCCCCTTTACATTTGACATTCCTGGAGATGCTCAGAATCTTCAAGTAACGGTAAAGAAAAAACAAACCTCCACATTTAAAAATATACCATTGATAAGAGCTCGTAAGACAAATACAACCTTGAAGATTATCAGTGTTCATTAAACTACCACAGAGGGTGGAATTCTTATACCACCTGAACAGCTTTGTCCAGATTGTGTAAGATATTTGGGGGAGAAATTCCAGTTCCTCGGGGGTCTGAGGAATGTCGTGAATGAAGTGAAGGACACTCTGATACATCAAAGCTTTGGGAATAAATGCTAGTAGTGGTTGGATGGTAGTGGTACTTTTGTGGTTCAGATATGCATTTTCCTGGCATGAAGGATGAGAATGAAGCTGTAAGGAATATCCCCAAGAAATTTACAGAAAATTATGAGAAGATAGTGAAGGAAAAGTTCCTGAGCAATACATACAGTAGGTTGCATCTGAACACTCAGAGGGTTCGATTAAAGTACAATATAAAAAGGGGGGAAAAAAATGTGATCTTGAGTCATTGATTCTGACTCAGGAAGAGTCAAGCCTGAAAAATATCAAATGCGAATCCAGCAAGAGACAAAGGAGAGTGAGAGAATCAAATAGTTACAATCCTATTCTTTTATTCCCAGTTCTGATGATGAAGTGTCAGCAGTGACTTTAGTCATATCCCAGCATTTTCTGAATAACCTGGCAAGATATGTATTAAGAGTGTCACTCTTTTTGTCTCCTGAGGGACACTTTACTCACTCTGTCCTTTTCTTCTCTAACAGGTAAAGGCTAGAGAGGGTAAAGAAAAATTAGAATCACCTGAAACAAGTATCAGAGCTGAAAGATACCAGTCTGCTTCCCCGAGTTACCTTAGCATCAGCATCCCACACACTGTTGTGGCACCTGGAGATACCTTAAGCATCACTTTGAATGATATTCACCAGTCTGGCAGTGGAAAGATTGACTTTTTCTATTATATGGTAAGAATAGTAGCATATCAGTAATTTCTTTTAGAAATTCTACAACCCAGAACATTTATCTAGTTACTAATACAGGGGAAACCAAAGGGATACAACAAAGGGCAACTGAGATGATCACTGTCCTCACACCCGAGCTACCAAGAGATGCAGAGGGAATTGGGCTTGTTGGGTTTGGTGAAGAAGCTAAGAATGAATTAACAGCAATTTAAAGTTACTTGAAGAGGAGTTGCAGATATAATGGAGATGAACTGTCTTAGTTTTGCCACGCAATATAACATGAGACAAATGCTACAAATTATGGCCTGGAAGGTTCCTTTTTGAAAAATTTTTTTTCACTAATGATGAATGCAACAATGTAAGAGGTTCTCCAGAAGGTTCAGGGAGCTGCCATCCTCAGAAGCATTCACCACTCAACTAGAGAAAGCCACATCTGACTTGACCTGATCTGGTGCTGGTGATATTTCATTGCTGACCAGGCAGTTGGACTAGAGATCTCCAAAGGCCCCTTTCAGAAACTATGTTGATTATTCTGTTATTTTTATATATTTGCTTGTATTTTTGTGTATGTAAAACATAAATGTTTGTAAATTTTTCTTCAGAAGAAGGACACAGCAGTACAAATTTTAGTATGTAGTCTATAATACAATCGAGAGTGGGAATTTATGTGTATATTTGTGAAAAATACTAAACTGTCAGCCTTGAAATCTGAAATACTGGGTAGATTTCTATGATGCCTATGACAATTTCCTTGCATATCTTGCTATTTCCCATTCCTTCCAGTCAGAATTCTTTCTTCATAATAAGTCAATATTTTTATTGTCTTGATTCACATAAATACCTTCTTCTCAGCTACTATAGAACTGCCCATCTACTTGTGGGCAGATCACGCATATACATAGGACACTGTTGCTGCAATTAGAAAACCTAATTGGGCTTTAGTGGACCTTTAATAGCTCAGAAAATGCCTTTTGTAGTTAACTATGGTTTATTTAATGAATAAATAACACATGATTCTTCTGTAAGCGGAGGTCCATATTGCCTCCACCTGATTTTATTTATGATGTTGTGTCCAACAAATAATGTCTCAAGGCATTCGCTGATGTGGCCCTAAACAGCATCCTGAAATTAGGTCTAAAAAGCAGTTCTGTAGATGGAAAATCCAGGAAACAATTCTGCTCAGCCTGGGACCAGGAATGCAAAGTATTTATTTTGCTGAAGGAGACAGATGTCTTCATTAATACATTCCAGGAGTGAATCTGTTGAATGCCAAATATGTTTAAATCTCCTTCTCCTTCTCTTCACCCTAATTTCCCTTGGCAGTTCAAATTTCCCAGGACGATAAGCACCACGAGCACCTGTTCCCGTTGATTTTTAATAATACTTACATATATTGGAATAATTGTATCCTTAGGAGTTGAATTTTGGGTTTGGAGTTTATTTTAATTGAGTGACATAGCATAGGGTTGTAATTACCCCTTCTGAACTCTGTGGAGGGTTGGGTTGGTGGAAGACACTGCTGTACCTCAGTGGTGATGCTGTCTAACAAACTTTGGTCACCTAAATGAAGGCAATGACAATTTAGGACCAGGCTTTGTTTTGGGTTGTGGCATTTTTTTCTTTCTGAAGCCTATATATGATGTGCTTAGGAAAGCTGCATGCATTTTGCTCAGGGAAGAGCAGTATCCATCCAGCCACTGTGTCTGTTTTCCACTCCTCTGACAATCCATGAATATAATTGCCATAACATGGGAAGAAAGGAGTTAAATAATGCAAGATGGGCTGAAATCCACTACAGACCAGTGTGTGTTACTTTATCCTGAAAAATACTTTTTGAATGAACCTCCTGCTACAATCTCTTCAGCTCACCTGAAAGATTCAGTAGTGATGACAGATTAAATAAAATTTACCCTGTCCAGGAGGTGATGGTTTGTTATTGTGGAAGGCAACAATAAGACTGCCATCTGGGACCTCATTTTCAAGCTGTAAGACTGGGTGTAAGGAGGTACATTTATGTTCAAACCTGGGCCACAGGATGAGTACATCAGAGGCTTATCACCATTCTCCTATGCAGATTGGGAATTAAAACTATTAGGTGATGTTAGAAGAGGATAAAATTTAAATAGAGATGGCCTCTGTGAAAATTCTATAAATGTATGTAACATTATGCAACATAGGGCCCATGTATATTTGAAATACTTGATTTCTCTTTGTTTCTTCTTTGCAGGTTGTGACAAGGGGACAAACTGAGCTTTTGGGAAGGGTTGCCTCCTCAAATAAAGTCATAAACCTCAGAATCACCCACAAGATGGTGCCTGCCTTTCGCTTTGTAGCTTACTATTTCATTGCAAACGAGGGCCCTGAAGAGATTGTTGCTGATTCTGCATGGGTAGATGTCATGGATGTCTGTGAAGGAAAGGTACTGCCCAAGAAAGTGGCTTTTTTATTCTATTCTAAAATAAAAACAAAAACATGTAGAGCAAGTGCGGGTCTGGGGTTAAAAATTGAACGAAATGATGGAAATTTTGATTTTTATTGCAAAAGAGAGTCATCAGGATTCTGGCTAAAAGCTCAGAAAGACTCCCAGCAGGGACAGCAGAGATATCCTTCTTCCATAGGACAGGTTGTGCCAGAAAGACATGAAAAACATAGTTTCATACAGATAAATCCTCCTCTGCGTCTGTCTATACAATGGAAAAACACAAGGAAACACCCATAGAGCTGTTCACAGATAGACACTCTTTTTGTTTCTGTAGTGAGGTTCATCAAATGAAAATGAAATAATTTACTGTAAAATTAAAAAAAAAAAAAAAAAGTAATTTGAAGTAATTTTCAAGCTCTTTTGTTTCTGACATTTTCTAGCACTTCAAAAGCACTTTAATACATAAGAGTTTACATTAGAAAAGTCTCAGCCATCTTAGATAGAAAAGCATTCCCCAGCTTCTGACAGTCACAGCTGACAGTACTCCTAGCCCAAAGAGTCTTCCCTTTTTATTAACAACTGTGACATTTTTGTCTCAATCTTTTCTATTTAGATTAAAGTGAGAACAGAACAAGAGATATATGAACCAACAGAGAACATCAATTTAATGATTGAAACAGACCATGTGGGAACAGTTGCCTTAGCTGTGGTTGATAAAGCAGTTTCTATTCTGAACAAGAAAAATAAGCTTACAGACAAAAAAGTAAGATATCTTTAAGAAGAAAACACCATATTTATTACTCAAGCTAAATTTTCTATGATTATTGAAAGCATCAAAATTGAATTAATGACTATTAATTGCTTAATCAGAGCTTTGCTAAACTTTGAACTGCTCTTGGTTTTGCAATTTAGGATCTATTTAAGATGAATGATATATTTAAGATGAGGTTTTCCATGCTACAGCAAACAACTTTGTAAATTACTCGAAAGCATTCTCCAACTAAAATATCCCCCAGCTCTAATCTCAGTTTTCAAATGCAACTCATACCACTAGTTTGCCTTGCTTCTGTGAATCAAAGGCTGCAATCTTGGGGGTTTTAATACACATTAAAAAAAAAACCAAAGCACTACTTTTTGCAAGCATATTCAGTCCATCTATGCTATTTTATTTGGCAGGTATTTAGTGCTATGAATTCATATGATCTCGGGTGCTCTGCAGGTGGTGGTGCAGATAATGCTCAAGTTTTTACTGATGTTGGTCTGGCCTTCTTATCAAATGCAATTAAATCAAATATTCAGGAAGGTAAGTTCAATCTGCCCTTTTTCAGAAGTTATTCAAGACCATTATAGATCTGGGTAGGCTGATTGCTTAAAAACTAGGAACATGTCACGATGTTGTAAGAACTTCCTTGCCTATCAATTTTTCTTTTTTCCCTGGGTGCTGGAAGCTCAGCTATCCCAGAATCTTGTCTGGTTGTTCTTTGGTGCCCAGCTCTGAAAGATCAGGCTGGTGTTGTCACAATATGATGACCAAGCTCTTCTGTTCTGCTTTCCCAGGCTATAAATGCCACCAGGGTACTGGAAGGAAGAAGAGATCTTTGGATTTTCAGAAGGAAATGTCAGGAATTGGTATGTCTGCCCAACCAGATGGCCTGAAAGGCTTAGCAAGGGGAGGCAAAGGGATCTGGCTGAGATTCAGGGGTCAAGAAGTGATGAGATAGTAAAGGATACTGAGATATTCATAGTCTCAATTCTTAAGTGACATGATGTTGCACAAGTATACTGGGCCCTGTGTCCATCTATCAAAACATCCCAAACAACAAAACCAGAGTGGTTAGGGTTAGGGTGGTCCAGTTACAAATGGAAACAGATTCACCAGTTTATAACCCCAAATATGAAGTGCTTCTACTGGATACAATGTCATGGAAGCACTGGTGGCTTTAAAGTTTTTCAACATTATTTGTATGTCCAGAAAATGTTTTATAGGTACTACTTTTTTTCTCAACATTCTGTTTTGAAGTTTTGCCACCTTTGGTACTCTCTGCTTCAGTTAATAGAACAGCTAGTATATCTGATTATTATTTTTTTTTAATTAATCTGAATTTAAAAAAACAAGAGGTTTTCTTTTAGACCTATTTACACAAGCTGATATTTCCTTTCCAGAAGGCATGGCACGATCTTCCTTATTTTTTAAATCAGTCTCTTTATTCAAGAATGAGAACACTGCCATGACTTTCAAGATATATGACATCAGTGTGCCAAGAAGGGGGTTTAATTCACCACCTGGATTTGAAGAGAAAGTTTAGAATAAAATATTTATGCTGTAGGGCTCACGCTTTCCTTCTGTGCTTGTGGACTATTTTTAGGATGCAGAACTGAAGGTAGGATGTTGCAATAACAATTAACATTAACTGCAAAGAATAACAAGGGTTAGCTCAATTAACACTTTTACACTTATTGCTACTTCCCCAGCACTAATTCTGATTCTTAATTATCCTGCAGCCAGGAAATACCAAAACACTGATGTGCAGAAATGCTGTGAAGATGGAATGAAATTAAATCCCATGAGGTTTTCTTGTCTGAAAAGGCTGACAAAGGTGACCAGGTCCTCTGAATGTCGGAAAGCCTTCCAGGACTGCTGTGAGAAAGCCACTGCCCTCAGGAAGAAAGCCAAGAGGATCCGAGTGGGCTTGGCACGAAGTAAAGAATGGTGACATACAGCTGCTTACAGAAAAATACCATTCCTATGGTGACAAGAAAGGGTTGAGGGGCATTTAATGCTGTGGGGCAGGGGGGAAAGGTCTCATGTCCTCATTTCAGTGAGCCCTGGTATGGTGCAGCACCTGCACACTTTTGCATCTTCACCATTGTACACTGTGAAGGTGGGAGTGAGACAGAAAAACTTCTTGGGTCAAGAAAGAAATCACTTTAACAGCCTTTGGACCCAGGACTGCCTTACAGAGGAGCTGTAGGCCTCTGTCCACACCCCAGGAGACTCCAGTGGGAACAGTGGAGCAGAGTAAGGGGGTGGGTGCCTCCATTCCAGGCTCTTGAGTGATCTCTGATTGATGATTATTTTATTAGTTCTACTATTATAACGTTCAAATACCTCCTAAACACTGCTTGATGAGAAGAGGCCACTTCAGACAAGGATAATTTTGTCTCTTTCTTCTTTTCTTCTCCCCAGAGTCTGTCTCTGATCACAGAGGAGCTCATGTCACACCCAAAAATATTTTGTGTTGAAAATGACTATTCAAAGTGTAATTTCTGCTATTTTCTCAGAGTTCCCCTTTCATGCTCTGCCTGTCACACCTATGGAATAATGGGAACATATTTGCTGTACTTTACTAAAAGGGAATATTGTTGCTGTTTGGCAGTGCCTAATTATTGAACTTAGAAGAATTAGCCTGTTTTTCAATTACAATCTTTGTTCATGGCTTCTCTTTTTTCCAGCATTTTTTTAAATGCAGGGTATGAAATCTTTTCATTTGGAAGATTTATCTTTCTGCTTTGTCTTTAACAAACCAACTTCCTGCAACACACTTTAAGGTCAGCAGAAGAAAGCTCTGGTCTTGTTTTACAGACTATGATGACCATGAAGAATGGTTTGATGAAAGCTCTGTCAGCTTGCGTAGTTATTTTCCTGAGAGCTGGTGGTGGAATCTTGAAGAAGTGGAAAGCCCTGGAAATCATAGGTACTGTATTCCCTGACTAGGTGAATATCTCTAAATTTGCACAATAAACTGCATATAAGTGTCTGCTGCATTTGTTATCTGGTGCAGAGGACTTCAGAATATTTTAAATTCTCAGCACAGAGAGAATATCTTTGTTCTCTTATAATATTTAAACTTAAGCAAATTATAATGTTTACATTTTTATGTCCTTCCTAACACATTTTACTTTGTGTTTCATAGTGTAGAAAATGTTGTTCCTGACTCTATAACTACCTGGGAAGTTCAGGCAATCAGCATATCTCCCCAAAAAGGTATAGGTGTTGGGTATTTGATTTGGTTTCTTTGTACAGATGAACAGAGAATATTTTTTTAAAACAGAGATACAATGTTATATTGACAATGTGAGACAGTCTGTACTGAAAAACACCATGGTTTTGCTCATATTTGTTCCTTTCTTTTACCATTTAAAGCCCAGCTAGAATGTAAGGGATTATATTTTTTTAATTTTAATATACATTTGTATATATTTCTATATATTTATAAGAACAACATGAAGGGGGTTCTGAAGGAGAATGGAATAAACAATCTAAACTCTCTCCTATTCTTTCAAATTGATAAACCATCTCATTTTAGCTCACACACCCCCAGAAAACCACAAGAAAGGCAGCAGTAATAACACCACTTTTCTTTGAATATTTCTGGGACCAAGTTTTGACCATCTCAGAGAAACATTGAAGCCTTTGGTCTCTGGAAAGCAAGAGAAGAGCACCAGGAGAGTAGCAAAGGATCAAGAAAGACTGGACAACAGAGAGACCAGGTTCCCAGATGCTGCTCTCTGGGAGCATCTAGATATTTTTCAGGACCACAAAGGAGGATCAAATGGTCCACCTGGTGGGTGCTGCCCACTCCCTTTTGTAAAGGGAAGCTCATCCAGGGGTGCTTTAATGGGCATGAAGTTTATTTACAGAAGGAGGAAAGGTTGTTATGTTTTATGCAGAGTCTTGTCAGGAAAGCTGAGCCACATTTCACTCACAAAAGCTGCAGATACTCCTGACAAATTTTACCTGCAGAAAACTATGGCAGCAGTTACTCTAGGGAGCAAATCATCCACCCCTGACATAAGTCTCTAGGAGAGAACATTGAAATGCTCTCTGGAGATGTCTGTCTCTGTCTCCTGCTCTTGACCTCAGGGGAGCCCAGGCAATTAGTATTGATTAGACATGTCACTTTTTATCAGTTTATGTTATATAATTCTCAGCTCTGTTTTGTTTTGTTGTGTTGTTGTTTTTTTTTTTTTTTCTTTTCCCAGGATTTTGCATAGCTGAACCTCACACTTTTGCAGTTTTCAAAGATTTTTTTGTATCCATGAGATTACCATTCTCAGTCAAACGACATGAACAACTAGAAATAAAAGCAGTGATTTACAACTATAAGCCCATGGCTCTCAAGGTATTATTACCACCAACTGCTGTCCTATACACATCAAGACATGTAGCAATGTGATAATTTAGTATAAATGACCCAGACAATTTTCAGTGTTCTCCTACAGCCCAGACAACATGCTCCCAGTCTGGGAGTTTCCTCAAGGATCCGGTTCTACTTGTTAGTCAAAATTACCATATAAACCAGGTATTGTTTACTGCATTACCCAGCCAAAATCTTTATCTTTGGAGACATCTTCTCCCCCTTCATTGAAGCAACCAACTACTTTTTGTCTGCCTCCTGATCTGGCTGACACACAGCTGCGATAAAGGAGGTACACAAGAGATAGAACTAAATTATGAGCACACAATCTGATACGTTAGCCAGAAAATTCTTTGTGCATACAATGCAAAACCACTTCCTGTCTGCTTGGAACACTTATCCAGCTCTGCATATGGACACAGTTGTCACTGAGCTTAGGGCCTCCAGGATCTTCAGGCTGATGTTTTCTTTCACCTCTTCCCATCTCTCAGGCAGTTCTTCTTGACCAGCATCTTCTGAACTTTGCTGTGTGATGTAGAATTGGGATGTATGTACTATGCTGCATACGTCCCTGTAGTTCAGGCATAGGCCAAAATTGTAAATTCAGAGCACAGTGAAGAAATACTGGATAATTTATCTTCACAGCCTTAGTCAATGTAGATGAATGTTCACAGACAATAGGGCAACAGAAAAATAATTTAGGTTGAAAAGTACCTCCAGAGGTGTCTAGTCCAACCTGCTGCTCAGAGCAGACCCAGTTAGAGCAATTTGTTCAGGGACTTGTTCAGCCAAATACTGAGTATCTACAAGGAGGAAGACTCCACCACCTCTTTACATAATCTGTGCCAGCATTTGATCACCTTATGGTGGAAAAAGTTCTCCCATTTTATAGATGGAAAATAGGAAATTCAAGGGAGGAGAAGTGGAAAACATTTTCCCTCTTGCAAAATACCCACATTGCTATTTCTTTTTCAAGCAAAATTTAAAGTCTTACACGATATTTCCTTTTCCTTTCCCATTCTTACGTAGACATGGTGGAGCCAGAGCATTTTTCCTCTGCAGCAATCCACTAAGCCTGCTCATAGGCATTGCCTTGTCCCCCCAGGTTCTAGTGAAGATGGATGCAGCAGAGGGGCTGTGCACTGCAGAGGTGAAGGAGAAGGCTGTGCAGGTGGAGCTGGTGGCTGAGAGGAATTCTGCAACAGCAGCCTACTTCTCCGTGGTCCCTTTGACAGTGGGAGAAATTCCGATTACAATTACTGCTTTTGACACGATTTCTGGGGACAGTGATAGCATTAGGAAGAACCTCAATGTTGTGGTAGGTATAACTAGTTGAGGGAAAGCACTGAATGAATATTTATGTCTCCTCAAATATAATATTCAGAGTGTGTGGAGTTTTCAGGGAGGGAGTAAGTCCCTAGAAACATAAGGCTGGTGGTAACTTGCTTGTTTTTCAGCAAGGACTGAGCTCTAGCATGGGGAAGCAATTTAACCCTGTGATGACTTTGTGGGTAGTGTATATGAAATGAATTGTTCTGTAAGGCAAAAAGGCATCCTTCTACACATGACACAGCAACAACTTCCTTCATACAGACCATGCACGTCTCTTATCTATTAATTTCCACATGCTTCATCAGTATTTATAAAAAGTCTCTGTCCCTTATGAAGCCTAGATGGATGTTCACCTAGCAATATTTTGAGGAGGAACTAGCCTCTGCTAAACATAAAGTTTAACCCTATCTTATTCCTCCTAGCTAATGGATCTTCAAGCTTAATAATTACATAGATAAAATACATACAGGCAAACAAAGACAATGTACTAATTATATAATACCTTGGTTCTCTTTCAAAACTATGAAAAGGAGAAGCCCTTTAGTAAAGACGACTTTCTGAGAATCAGCACTGGCCCATTACTGTACCCAAGTAGTTCACACAAAAAGATTAAAATAAGAAACCTTACATCTTTACTGCCAAGATATAGCCTTGTAGGTAAGCATAAGGTGTGGGAAGTTGGAATCCTGTTGTCGTCACAGGTCATAACTTTTCTAGAGATAGACATGGTCTCAGAGTTCAATGCTACACCAGAATATTAAAAGTGTCTATAAAAAGATCTTTATTAAAAGATAGAATCTTGGAAGAAGAACAAGAGGAAATAAGTAGAAAAATTTTTAAGTTTTACCAAGCTGAGCTCAGAGCTTGGTGAATTTCACAGATGAGAGGTTTATAAAAGTGAATACACTCTTGAACCTGACTTGCATAGCTTACAAAGCTGAGAAATTTATTTTATTCTGATTTTTTTTTTTTTTTAAAGAAATCTCATTTTGGGAATATGTCTAATGATGAGAAAAAAGTCAACAGCGTTCACTAGCATCTCAACTGGGAGACTAAAATTCTGGTTTCAAGCTTTATTTTTACCTGGAGAGAAATCTCACTCCAAAATAACCAATTTCTTCCATCTGCTGGTCTAATGCAAGGGCAGAGATCATGGCTTTCATGCAGCTTTATTTCAGCTGTGGGTGCTTGCAAAAGTTTTGACTTTTCTTTCCTTAATTGTACAGGCTGAAGGTGTTTTACAGAGAGAAGAAAAGACCATTTGCATTAACAGTGACTGTAAGTTACACAAAAAAGATGATGAGGTTTGGGGTAGGGACAAGCCTAATGTGAATTTCTAATGGGTGCAGTGAACTACTTCTTGAGAGACACATGTTGCTTTGACCTAAAAGTGTCACAGATCTCTTCATCCAATACACAGCATGAGACTCAAAAAGGAAGAATCAATCAATTCTAAATGCTTAAAATTGATTTGGCTGTACTCCAAGGTAACATTCTTTAAATATTAAGTAGACATTTCTTTTGTTTTCCAGTGGCTCTTAAAAGTTATTAAAACCAAGCCTTATTCAAACCAAAAATATTATTAATAATTGTAAATTAAATCAATATAAGAAATATAAATATATTTTAATTCATAAATTTCCATTTAACTTTTCTGATAACATTTCTGTCATAATTGCCATCAACTGTGAGATGGCAATTGGGCAACAGGAAAAGTCTGTTCTAAAATGATGCTGTATGTTTTTATGTTGAAAGAGGTTGGATGTAGATCTCTTTGTTATTTATTTACAGTAAAGTCCCACACACTCGACCTAAACAGACCATCTGATGTGGTACCGGGTTCTGATAGCCACGTGTTTGTTAGCCTGCAAGGTAAACATAATTTTTTATGTTACAGTTATTTGTTATATTTTTTCCATATTTTAAAAGTGACATGTCCCTTTTTGCTGAATTTTAACAAGATGCTACTTCATCCTAATGTTTCTGCCATGACTCAAGCAGTCTGTGCTGTGTGCCCCAATCATTAAACAAAACTGCCTCAAGGCTGATTCAGAACCTTTCCTCTTTTTAATTACTCCTTCTCACTTACATTTTATATAACAGTTTTACCCAGTCTGTCTTGCTTCACTATGCCCAGGTTAACTTTATGGGAAGGACAGAAAAGAAGGGAAGACTTCATCTTCTTTATTAACTTCACACTGCAGGTAGTTCTGCAGAAATCTGCTTTATTAGCCCAAAATAAGAATGCCCAACTCCAATGTATAAGTTCTGGAAACTTCTGCTTTTCTAAAGAGAAAATATATGCAATCATACATTCATTAAATCAAATTATTGTATATATATATGTATATATACTTATGCATATATATTTTTAAAACATCTACATGTGAGTACTTGTATTAATTATTAAAACATTTTTTTTCCCTAGAAAATATAAAATAATGCATTCTTGACATGAAGACTATTGTCTTCCATTTCAAATCCCTATTCTAAAGTATGGGGATGCTTGAATTCATCAAATAAGAAAACTGCAGAGAGAGGGAAAGAAAAACACCAAACAGCCTGCACAGAATGTTTGGCATGATTAAGGCATAATCTTTTTGCCCTCTGTGGGAGGATCAAGTCTGGTTTGACAAGACCTGTTCAGCCTGAACATGAAGCTCCTGTCTTTCCCCTTCTCCTTGCTTCCATGCATTTAGTAGCCTTTGGGTTCTTTCTCCTCCATTTCTCTTCAGTGCCCCAGCCTCCTTTCTCCACTGTTCCAATCCTTGTCCTTCTCCAGCCTTATAAAGTCATAAGTAGCTGAAAAGAGGGTTTAACACAGAGAACCATCAGGCCATGTTGGAGTGTCAATCTATGCTTACTATCACCTTCCTTCTTGTTACATCAGCTAGCTTTAAACATGGTATGTATTATGGCTTGTGTTTTTTTCACAACAGGGAATATTATGGATGAGTCTGTTGAAAACTGTCTTAGTCTCACTGGAGTTGAGAAACTCATTAAAGTGCCCACAGGCTGTGCAGAGCAAACAATGGTGAAAATGGCCCCTACAGCCTATGCTATTGAGTACCTGGATGCCAGCAAGCAGTGGGAGGACTTGAAACCTGAACAGAAGGAAGAAGCCATTAAGATGATTGAAAAAGGTAGGCAGCAAAAATCCCAGGGAGCAGCTGGCACTGTCTGTGTTATCCCCCTGCACCACACACTGACCAAAGGACCCTGAACACAGCCACAGAGAAAAGCCTCTGACAATATGCAGACAGAACTGATAAGAAGGATTTAGGTGACTCATTGCCCACATCTGATGTTGCATGGTATTGACATCCACAGTCCACCCTCTCTCTTGCCTTTTTTAGAATCAGAAAGTAAAATATGAGTTGATCAATGTCAACTCTTTTCAGAGTAAATACTCAGCAAAGGCCAGTTAAAAATTTCCTCCTAACATAGATGTGCAAAACAGATCAAGATTAATCATGTATTAAAAATGCTTATTTCTCCCCATGGATCATACACAGTCCCTAGGATCCAGCTTAAACATAAACATCCCTGCTGGAGATATCTATAGTTAGCAAGAGAAATATATTTTGACAACTAATGCAGCTCCCAGAGGTAACCATGCTGTTGGCACTTTCTCTTCCACACTCCTGTATTTATTACATGAGCTTAAATTACTCCAACAGCCTTGGACCAATCCAGGGAGGGAGTTCATTTAGGGAGAGGACAGATGTGAGGCTGCTGCCTGAGGATCTTGCTCCAAGGTGGGATCTGGAGATAGATGCTCAGCAAAGCCAGGACAACAGCATGTGGAAGTGATGTTCCAGTGCACAGGCAATGATGTAGAGACCAAGAATTATGAATATGGTAGCAGGTACAGCTGATCTTTCTATTGTTGAGTTCACACTGTGCACCTCTGTTCATGATCTTCAAATGACATGCAATACACATTTCATAAGTGAAAAATAATAAGGGCAGAGGTAGGGATTAAAAACATGCTAACAGTTGCTAAATTGAGTACTTTGCCTTTTTACCTAAGATTGTCTCAGGTGACATGAAATCCTGCTGATAATATTTGGGATTAGCAGCAGCATTTAGTCCCTAGAGTACACTTTTATTGATTCTTATCGAAGTTCACCAGGGTAGAAAATTAGAGGTGCAGCTATGACACAGACTTTGTCAAGATAATAGCAGTGAAGATATGAGGCCCCCAACTCATGATTTCTAAGCCTATGTCTGACTCAAGAGATGATGTTTTATATAGTTTTTTGATTCCATGTACCATAAAGTAAACAGCTTGAAAAGTTCTCTTTAGTGGGAAATAGGTTTCCCAAGATTCACCACACAGAAAATGTTTTTCAACCATAGATCCCTGCAGTTTTCAGGTTATTCTGATGGGTCAATTAAGTCAAACAAGACAGAGAGTCTTCTAAGTACTTCCTATTACTTTTTCCGTGTCAGAGGCCTGCTGACCCAGTCATTTCCTGCTTAATTTACTGGTGAACACCTCCATGTACTCTTCCACTAGTCAATACTGAACATGTTTGTGTAAATACAAGTAATGTATGAAAATGCACAAGAAATATGTATATTCTCTGAACAGTCACGTGCTGTCCTGTTCATGCAGGTTATACTAGACTGCTTGAGTTTCAGAAGGTGGATGGCTCCTATGGAGCATTTAAAAGTATCCCCAGTAGTGTATGGTATGTATATTTTACATTTTGTTTGGTTGCTTGTTTTTTGTTGGTTTGGTTTTTGTGCTGTGGGTTTGGAGTTTTTTCCCCCAAAATGCCTCTATTATAATTTGATGCATCAGAAGTTTTTCTGGGGAGGAGAATGGTATTTTTGAAATCCAGTGGGCATGGTGTTGCCTAAGTATCTTTGTCATGGGTAGTCAGTCTGAGCATGTTTAGTCCTTGATAAAGAAGACTTTTACTGAGCCACTGTTTATTTTCCATTTGTCACAGAGTAGAAATATTCACACTGATACCAAATGATAACTCACTAGTTTCCAGTGAGTGCATTGTGTTGGATATGAGTCCATATACCAAATTAGTATGCTTCTTTTTCTGCCAATATACTCTTCTATAAATATGTCAGTACAAGTTTAGAACGTTTTCTTTTGTACAGGTTAACTGCATTCATTGTTAAAGTGTTCATAAGGTGCAGAGAATACATTAGTATCCAAGACAGTCACATACACAACTCGATTTCCTACTTGATTAATCAACAGCAGGAAGATGATTCATTCCATGACCATCACCCAGTATTGGACAGGACTATGCAGGTAAATCATCCACGTTTAGAAAAATTTGTTGCATGTATAAGGATGCTAGGGACTGAAAGAAATATAGCAAGTTCTTCAGCAACAAGAAAAGTATCTAAAGAAATCTGTAATGTAACAGGTAGAAAATCTGTAATGTCAAATGAATTTGTTAAAAGGCCTGTTATGTCAGAGATGCAAAACATTTCATCAGTTTTATCATTTTAATCCAGTCTCAGATAATTTTGCAGCTGACCTATGCTTCTAGAGATCTTTGAAAATTAATTATGAGAGCTTTGTTCTTGGTAAAATCTTATGTCCTCTATTGCCAAAGGCAATAGAGCCATAGAATTGTAATTTAGTTTTGAAGGGACCTGCAGAGGTCAGAAGAGGTCTAGTTAGATCAGATTTCACAGGGCCATGTCCAGGTGAATCTTGAACACTTCCAAGGATGGGGATCCAACAGTCACTCTGGGTAACCTGTTTCAGCATTTAAACACTTCCATGATGAAAAGATATAGTAATTATACCTAATTATACCTAATCTGAATTTCCAATTGTTATTCTACACATTCCATAACAGTGTGCAGAAACACAAAGTTGTCCATGCATCTAAAATATGAAAATAATGAACATCTTCCAAATTTCACTAAAAATGATCCCTTTGTAGAGATCTTATACCAAAAAAATTATTTTATAAATTATCTTTGTCGAATCACTAGTGAGACTTTCACCCTTAAAGCCAGTTCCACAGTTGGTGTAATACTGTTGGAGAGAGGAGGAAAAGAGTTCAAGAACTTAGCAAAGATTTTTTTTTTTGACCTCTGTTCATTCTGAGATACTCCTGTTTTACATTTGCTTCAGGAGTTGTGCATGATAATTTTGTACAAAGGCTTAAGTCTTTCCAAGCAAACAACCTGTCTCCTAAGAATAAACAATTGGGGATGAGTACAGGAGAAGGTTAATGTCAAAAGTCATTTAGGATTCTAAGATTATTGTCAAAGAAGAGCATGAGCAAAAGACTTGTGAAGACTAACAGGAATTAAAAAAGCAGATCTTTAGAGAAAAAAGCTGATGAGGGCATAGTGTTTAGTTTATCAAAAAGAGGAATAAGAAATAGAGTGTAAATACCTTTGCAGGATAAAAGTTTTGGGAGTTAGAAGGCTCTTTATGCTATAGGAAGTGCTTGGAAATTGAAACCATGAATATTGCAATGAGAAACTCTAGACTTTTAACTATAAGTTACATAATTAAATATTTGATTATCAGCTAAAGGATGTGGCAATTTCCTGATCTCTTTACAGTGTTTAATGCAAGGTGACTACATTTATCAAAGATTTACTTTAGGTGGACACAATTTATTGTGCAAGATTAAAGTGTAAAACTACGTGGTCTGTAGTCAGCAGCTTTGACAAGATGGTCCCTGACTTTATGACAAGTGATTTTCTAAGTTTAATCATAAGCTTATGAGTGCACATTTAACTTTTCATGTTTCATCTTTCAGGGTGGCATTAGGTCAGCAGAAGAGGATTTGGCTTTGACAGCCTTTGTAACTATAGCATTGCAACAGGCTCTCCAGGTCTACAATTCACCTGATGTGGTAGGAAGACTGATTGTTTAATTATTGCACAATAGCCTGCCCACCCTGCTATCTGGTCATGATAATACCTAATGATGGTGATAATGATAATGAGGAGGTAAAAATGAATTTATATCTCTGGTGGTGAAAAGATGTTGTGGCCTCATATAAAACTAAGTGTTTTGAGCTATGCATTCCTTTGATCATATGCAAAAATTATTAAAATTGTTTCAAAAATTATTTATAGTGAAGTATTCTAATTTCCCAGTACTCTCACCAGCAGTAACAGTCAGTAGGTCCAAATAATCTTTTCAAATGGATCCATTCTGTTTTCACAGGTACAGGTGATTAGCAAAGCAGTGGGTTACATGAGAAACCAACTTCCAAGAAGTACTAATTGCTATTCTACAGCCATCACTGCCTATGCTCTGACACTTGTGAAGTCTGATAGTGAAGGAGCTCAGTTTGCAAAAGAAAAATTAAGGGGCTGTTCTGTTTTTGATGCAGGTACTGGTAACAAGTCTTAAAAATTCAGAAAGAAAGCACTTGGTCAAATCAGAGTACTTTGAGCACTCTTGTGTGATCAAAACAAATTCAAGGAAATTAAGTCTGTTTGATTTTATAGAAGTGTGTACGTATGTGTGTAATATACTTAGTTATTCAAATTACATCCCTAAATATTTCAATGTTGAAATCATAATATGTGATTTATATAATTAGTATCATTATAAAGTAACAACTGAGCATTGTGAAGTTTGGATCATGATCTTATCTGATACCAAAATTGGAACAAACTATGGTAAATGGTCATTTAACTTCTCTGCTTCCCTTGCTGCCTACCAGAGTTTCCACACCTCTGAAGTGTGAATGGAAAACTACATATGGGAGTAGTCCAGGTTGGATTTGTGATCAAGAGGGAAGGTATAATTTGCAGCCCAGCTCGAGTGCTTTGTTCCAGCTCCACCTGAATGTCACCTCTTCCCACTTTGGTTATGGTCAATGCTGAGTTGGTCTGTGGTGTGGCTGCATTGCCACACTATTAATTTTTCCTTCTTTTTTTTTGGTAAATTCATTACAGTTTAATAGCCATAATTTAAGCATGGGGAATATGCATCTCCTTAACCAAGACTGGATTTACGAGCATAATTAATACTCTATCTCTTAGGGAACACCAGACACAATGCTCCCACACCATCAGATGGGCATTGCTGTACAACAGGATCATTAGGCTGTGATGATTGGATAAGTTAAAACTGAAAACTGTGGTTTTCCTTTTCCATCACCAGTGCTTCCCAACAGAATTGTTGGTCTCATGACAGCATCTGCGTCTTGTGGTTCCTCAGGGCCATGACATGAAATGTCAGCTGTGTAGAAAAACAGCCATTTTTTGGCAGATGTCTTTACCAAGGGGATTCAAGACTGTGCTATTCTTGCAGCAAAGCAGCAGCGCTACTGGGGAAATGGCAACGATGCAGTCTCAGTGGAAACCACTGCTTATGCATTGCTTCAAACACTGCTCCTGGAAGACCTGGAGTATGCAAGGCCTATTGCTACGTGGCTGACAGAAAGAAGGAATTATGGTGGAGGATACTGTTCCACACAGGTGCCTGACCACCAGTATAGATGGAGTTTCAGGGGGTGGGAAGAAAATGGAAGCCTCATAAAATCTTTTCTTTAGATTTGAAAGCATTATAACAGTTAACCCTGAAATTCTTTGGTCTCTGAATCACTAAAGACTTTGATTCATTAATAAAAAATGGGTCAAAATAAAATTTTTATAAACAAGAAAAGATTCCTTATCTTTATGCAGACATGATAAATGACGGTCAGGACTACAGTGATTTTTGGAAGTTGGGAAATGAAATAGTCTGTGCAGGTAGGAATAGACAGATACAGGAGAACTTCAAATCAGAAAAAAACATAAAGTGAAAAATAGCTCCAGACAACTAATCATGTCATCATATATATTGCTGAAAAAACTTGCCAAGATTGTTAAGTTTTTTGATTTCTTTCTCACTTAGGACACAGTGGTGGCCCTAGAAGCTCTGTCAGCATACAGCATACAGACACTGAACACTGCATCCACCAACCTGACTGTGAATCTGAGAACACCTGGAAGACAAAAAGACTACAGTATTACTCTTACTGATACCAAGGACATGATTCACAAGAAGCTAGAGGTGCACAATCATCCATTGTTTCAGTGCTTCTTTCACTCAAAACATTGAGGAGAAACATTGTTTCATGTAGCCTAGGTTTTCTTATGTTAAGCAATCATGATGTAGCTGGTTTATAATATTGTTAAAAAGTTTAATCTATAAAGCAACAGAATCTTTTTGAAGAAAAAAGAAAGAAATCAATTGATGCTGAGCAGCATGCTTTAGACACTATTTCCTGCCTGTCCAAGGCCTTTGGTGATATGAATCTCCCCCAGCAGTGAAGAGCAGCCAGGAGCCCAGGTCTTGCTAGGAAATGAGGAAAAAGAGGAATATATTCTGACATTCAATGTCTTTGGGACCAGTGAAAATGTCAAATCCAGAGGAGAGAGTGAAGCTGGGAAAATATGTCTCCTAGGCTCCAGAATGGCAGAGTAAGATGCACCAGCATAGCATATTAAAAATATTATGAGACTTGAGGTCTTCTGTTTCCATAATTAAAAGTTTTCCTTACCCCAGTTCTGAGGGTTAAAGGCAGAGAATACCACCCAGACTGCAGGGAAGCAATAGGTCAATTACTGAGCTGATAAAATGCTGACTAAGTCTCTTTTTCTTTTTCTTTTTTTTTTTTTTTTGGTTTGCAGTTTGAACTTGGGAGAAAACTTGAAGTGTCTGTACATGGTAGAGGAAATGGGACATTGAGTGTAAGCTGTAAACCAGAAATCTGGAGTCCAACTGGACTTTTTTTAATCTGTTTTTGGAAACACAGTGAGAAATTACTTGCTATGTCTTCATCATTTGTGCTCCTACGTGAAATCTGGAGCCTACAGACTGCCTTGATGGGCAGTCAAGTTGTCCTGGTTTTAACTTCACATCTGTGAGATGGCAATGCTAATAGGAGGATGGAGTTTCAAAGACCCCCTTGTGGTTGGGAATGAAGAGTTATCTCAAAGGTCCCACACCATTTGTGATTTTCATCTCCAGTTTATACATGGCAGTCCTCTGTGACCAGTCTGTGCCTTTAGAAGTCTGGTATTTCTCTTCCCAATCAATCCCATGCCCCATCAACATTTGCTGAAATCCTGGATGAGTATATCTCTTGTCATTTGAATTATATATTTAGTAGTTGGCTGTTTGTGTGTTCATCTTAGGTATTAAAAGTGTACTGGTCTTCTGAGCTGAAGAATAACTCATGTAACGATGTGATTTTGACAGTGGAAGTAGAAGGAAGAGTTAAGTATGATGGTGAGTGAAAAGGGGAGGGACTGGGTCTCACTTTTGGCCATTTGCTGATGATACTTTATGGCTTTCCACCCTTGGAAAGTGGGAATGAATGAAACAAGGTAAAGGAGAAGCCTCTGAGCTCTGTCTGGCTGTTGTTTCATTCAGCTTATTAATAAATAGTTTTGTAACTATCTGCAAGACTGTAGGTGCAGCAGGTACCTAAGGTACACAGGAATTATTAGTAACTTTTCTTTGCTGCTGGGGGGAGACAAACTCCCTTCCTGGTGCTCCTGACTGACATGAGGGGAAAGCTTAGCTCATGGGGCCTTAAAAATTCTCTGGGGTAGATCTGTCATAGCTTTCTCATATGAGCAAGACTCTTTTCCATCCTCTCAAATGTGAATTCACCATCCTCACTGCCAACGTCTGACTTTTTTTCTTTTTGAATAGTTAAGTTTTGGAGGCTGGTATTGTTGTTTCCATATCTATACATAGCCTAACCCATGTTCTTAGCTAGATCTCTTTGTTCTTCTGACTATAATTATGCCTAAAGTTTTAACTCTAAATGAATTAGAAATACTGATGTGGTGTACAGCAAACGTTTATAAAACCCATAGAGATTGCATGACTGCCCACTGGTATTTATCATTATACACAAAGGAACTAAATTACCAGATCCTTGGGCAAATTTCTGCATGACTGATCATGTCTGTCATCTCCAGAACCTGAATACTCTTATGAAAGCTATGATTATTTTGAAGACTCAGTTGCTGCAGAAAACAGCATGTTTAAGCCACTGTCTCAAATCGAGTGGTTTGATATCCACAGCAGAAGGAAAAGGGATGTGGTCTCTCCCAGTAAAGCAGGACCACTGCAGTACAAAGTCTGTGTCAGGTAGGTCTATGAGATAGCTCTTCATAGAAAATGCATTCATTTTTCTTTCTAATTCTTCTTGGTCACCCTCTTCATACCTACAAGCTCAGCATCCAACGTGGTGATCTGCATGCATGGTGAACCTTCATCCCCTCTCCTTTGGCAGGAGAATAGGTTCCCACAGGATGCAAAAGGTTAAGACAGTTTGCATAGACCTTATATATCCATTTCAGTATCTAACCCATCAGACTCTGGAGATACTCTAAAGCAGCTGCCTGGCTAATCATTTGAAAGAAGTCTTTTATTAAAGAAAGTTGGAATTGGAATACAGTAATAACATATTTATAGAGTGTCATTACTTTCTGGAGAGATACTGTTAGTTCCTTCATGGTCACACTCTGGCCTTGTAAAACAGAAGGGATAAGATGTCTACTACTATTTCAGAGACTAGAGGAGGCAGAAGGGATATCCCATTGTGGCAATCAAGAAGTTGCCAAGGGCAGAGCTAGTGAGAAAGGAATTCTCCCAGGCAGAGTAAGACCAAAAACACCTGCTTCTTCTCCCTTTCAGAGTCTGGCAGGGGTTGCAGAGACACAAAGTAGTGGCTGTCCCAAGTTCCCCTTCTAGAGAAGTTCAGGGTAGCAAAGGCAGAGTTTGCTCCCCTGTACAATTTAACTTTTCCACTGACTCTTGATAAAGCCTCAGAGGCACTGAATTTTATCCCTCCTCCAAAATGGTAGCAAAAACAATGGCAGGGGAGGACTCCAGTTACCCTAATCCGCAGTTTTGTTTTTCCGGCTTAAACATGAGTTCAGTGAATCACGTGCTGGCTGAAGCATTGTTTTCAATCAACTATCAGATCCACTGTCCTGCAGGACATTGCTGAGGCTTAAACAATAATGTGAAGCTCCCTTTGTTGTAGTTAAGACAGAGGAGAAAAACTGAAAGCACTGACTATATATCACTATACCACAACTGCATTTTCCATCAATGATGACACAGCTACCTGATTTTTGAGAAGGTGGAAGCAGAAAAGACTGGAAGCCCAATGTATACACTTAGTGGATAGTTAGAGTGTTGAGGATTATTGCCTTGGACAGCAAAGGTGATGTAAATTTGATTTTGTCCATAAATAATTTGGATAAACTCATTGCCTCAATCCACACTCTAGGTAACAGAGAACAGACACTTTGTCAGTACTGTTTCCCAATCTTCAATGGTGCTTTTTTGGTGGGATGAGCTGCCTTTTGAAGGTGATTTTTTCTGCCTACCATCCATAAAGAAAGCCTAGATGACAAGATCAGGCAAGACACCTGGGTTTTTGATTACCATTTGTCTACTTTAGATGACTCATGGCATTTAATGAGGCAGGCAGCTGTATTTCAATTAAAATCCACTTAGGAAAGTTAAATGGAGTGGAACATTTTGTTTCACCATTAGTGAGTCTGAAGAGCCACGTTCTTCAGTGCAAGCTGGCTGTTCAGTGCAGATGTTCACTGGTGACTTTCTCCCCTCTAAAGGTCCATGGGTTCCAATGCACCAAAGATGTCCTTGGTTGATCTCACTCTGCTGAGTGGCCTGGAGCCTGACAGGAAGGATCTTGAGCAGGTTAGGAACACACTTTTCTGTGAAATCTTTTATAGCCCTTTCCATAGAAAATTTGTCTTCCTAAATATTTTCAAAGTCCATGGAATAAAGAAGGGAAAGCAGGGTTTGGATATTTTCTTTTTTTATTATTATTTTTTTGTTCTGATAAAATATTTGCTGAATATATACAAGAAATGAAAATCTTGTGATGAACAGAGTTAGGTTTTCTCAATCCTTTGTTACAGAAATCCGGGCAAAACTCAGCAAAGCACTTAAATACATGTCTGTCCAAACACAGATTTCTGTCCCCACTGGCACTGTTGTCCCCTGACTGCCAGGACAGTCTGTCCTCTGCTTGCAGGGGGGGAAGGCAAGCACATCTTTTAGAGGCAGTTGCCAGCAGGGCACAGTGACAGGGAGATGGGGCACAGTACTCTGCAAAGGTGGCCACAGAGTTCTGGGTTCTGGAGCCTGCTCATTTGGTTTGCCCAATTTCCTGTTCCCAGGGACTTTTGTCTTTAGGGAGGAATAAAGAGGGCAGAACAAAGCAAACTGGAATATACAGGGTGGTAGCAAAGGTATTCCTGTTATGCTGTGTTTTCGTTCTGATTTGTTTATTTTCCTGCAGCTGGTGATGTCTTCAGACCAGTACATCCAGCACTATGAGTACAAAAAAGGAAAAGTTTTGCTCTACTTTGGTGAGGTAAGCATATATAGACTTCTTTTTAAACCTAATCGTTATTGGGTTCCCACTCTATTACCCCCCTGTGATTTTTATTATATTATTATTGAACGGCTGAAAAAGGAAGGAGAAGGGGAAGAAGGAAAACATGCCAACTTGCTGTGTTCCAGGAGATGTATCCCATGTTTGATATTTTGGCTTTGGCACAAAAAAAAAAGAAAGAAAAGAAAGAAAAAGAAAAAGAAAAAGAAAAAGAAAAAGAAAAAGAAAAAGAAAAAGAAAAAGAAAAAGAAAAAGAAAAAGAAAAAGAAAAAGAAAAAGAAAAAGAAAAGGAAAAAGAAAAAGAAGAAGAAAAAGAAAAATTCCTCTCTAGACAGAAGAGATGCTTCTTATGCAAGACTAAAAGTGTTAACTGGTGGTTGTAACTGGTGGCTGTGTAAATTCCACATGGACACCTTGCATGTTCAGTAAATGAAAAAATGTAAATTGTATTGCTACTATGACTGTCCTCTTAGGTAGTTTGTGTATTACTGTAGATCAGAAGCTGTCCCTGACCTTAGCATTTTACTAATGAAAGTGTATACGCTGATGACCACCAGTATGTGGTAGAATGTGAATGTAAGACCCAGTTACTCCAGTGCTAGGTGGCTTTACTCAAAAGACAAAATGTAAACAGCAAAGCAGTGGTGATGTGAGTCCAAATCATACAATTTCAGGCAGAGGACACCTGCACACATCTCACAAAACTACTTTTCCCAGACTTAGCTCATCCACCAAATCTCACAGTAAATTAATGGAATGAAAGGGAGTTTCTTAACTTCTTCAAGTTAAGACTACAGATACCAGGATTAACTCACCTTTGCCATCAGAAACAAGCATTCAGCATGTAGTATAGGCATAAATGAATAAGGAACTGAATGGGGACAGTAAGTTTACTCATCACAGCTATTGTTGCTCTTTTCTCCAGCTCACAACTGGACCAGACCCAGACTGTATATCTTTTGGTGCAGAGCAAATCAATCCCATGGGTTTGGTCCAGCCAGCAAATGCTATCCTTTATGATTTTTACAACCCAGGTAAGGGCACAGAAAAATTATACATAATTCACTGGAAAAGAGACCCTCAAGAACAAATTCCAGTCTATAAAAAGGTGTTTTTGATGTAGGACGTGGAAACTCATGCTTTTGTTGAGTCTGAAAATAAGCTGCCTCAAATACTCTCTTCTACTACAATGGCTTAAAGCCATGGAAATAGAGGTCATCTCAGGAAGAGCCCCTTACTGCAAAGAAACTGAAAATACAAACTTTTACACTTATGGATTTTCAAATCAGGTTTCCTGAGTTCCTGTTTTTTCATGATACTTTTAAGCAAGTTCCATTCATATCATCTTTTTGGTCAGACAGTCTTTCTATCCATCCAAGATAGGCAATCTTAGAAGTTTGGCTTATGTACTGTGCTTGCTGGGGAAAGCAGTCTCACTCCCCATTCAAAGGAGTTTAAATGCAAATAGTCCCCATTCACCAGAATTACAGAAACAATGTTTAAAAATTAGGTCAAATCTGTACCTTGCCTGAAGCTGAGTGATCCAAGACAGTTTCCACTAGGTTTAAACCCCTAATTAATGGTGATTCTATTTCCTTCTGAACCAGCAGAGTGCTCAGTGTAGCTCTGTGATGGAAAGATGGATGTTTTTCCAGAGAACAGGCCAAGAGTTGTCCACAGAGGATATAAACCAAACCAAATCAGAAAAATAAATAGACAAAGAATCCAAAACAATGCTCTCCCCCAAAAAAGAAAAAAAAAAAAACAGAAAGAAACCACCAACTCACAAACAAAACACCCAGAAACAACCCAAGCTGCTGCCCAGCTGAAAAGCAAGGTGATCCCTGTACTCTGGGTGCCCGGGTTATAGGTCTTCTTGGATAGCTGATGTGCATCTAACCCCTTACTGCTCTGATTTCGATGGGCTAGGAATAAGATGGGCTGCAAATGTAGGTTCTGCTGCACAGACATTTCCAGCTGAGCTCCCTGAGACAACCCATTTTGTTTTGTTTCTGCTCCATAGATAGAAAGTGCAGTGTGTTCTACAGTGCCCCCAAGCACAGCACCATGCTTTCAAAGGTGTGCAATGCCAAGGTGTGCCAGTGTGCAGAAGGTAAGGAGTGACTAAAGAGGCTGGTCTAAAATAAGATAGTTACTTATAAGAACCATTAGCCTGAGAACTGTTTATTAAGCCCAGAAGGGATTATGTAATTATCCTAATGCATAATCCAGGACACAGAGCATCCTCTACTATGTTCAGTATCAAACAATTTTTTTTTAAGATACCTTAAATGACTGATTTGACAGTTGAATATAATGCCTGCATACATACACATATGTGTGTAAAAATCCTTCATCACACCTCCAAGTGGTTATCTTCCATTTTATTTTATTATTGGTTATAACTTTGAGTCAATGAGTACATGTAAACTCTATCTCTTTAAATATCCATTTCTACAGAGACAGATATTTATTTTCTTTGCTCCAGGTCCCTGCCCAAGACAAAGATCAACTTTCAGTAAATCCCTCACACCAAATACACGTGTTAGTTTTGTCTGCTACGATCCTATTGTGGATTATGGTAAGGCATGAAAGGCAATTGTCAGTTTAGTTTAAACATAGTTCTTTTTCAATGAGGAAAAAAAAATGTAGCTTTATATTCCAAGACCTTTCCTGAAGTGAGTAGGGTTTCTGTATGTGGCCTAGTAGGCTGAGATGAAAGCAAGTCATGTGCCATTGCAGTCATCAGGGGGATGAAAGGGAAAAGTAAAGTTCTCAGGAAGATGAAGTTAGGTGTTGGGGGCAGGAAACATGGACAACATTATGCTACATAATTAGAAAAGACCTGTGGTGTGAGAACCACTATCCACTTCATCTCTAATGTTGCAGGACAGAGATGAAGAGAAGGCTTTCCATGATATGCCATAGCTCAGTAGCTTCTTCTGCAGAACTAGGCAAATATTTTCTCATTTGTTAATTTGCCTTTCTGGCCTTTACTTTGGATGGAAAGTTGAAAGAGCTACTGAAGAAAGACTAGCTGAGCAGCTTCAGTAAGTTAGTTGCTAACAGAAGGACAGGAAAAAAAGGTGAAAAACTAATCATATAGCATCTTCTTTAAAAAAAGCTGCACAAGTCCAGAGGTTGTTGATTAATACTCTAAAAGCATATTAGGAATACAGGATTACTATCCCACTGTCTCTCATATCCTCACAATTGGTGGGTACACCAACCCCTGTAAAGAGACATCTGGTTAAAGCTGCTTTTCAGTTTTTGAAGTCACTTCATATTTCCATATGGCCTCACACAGTTGTTGTCTGTTGCAGTGTATGAAGTGGAGATCCTCAGCAGTACACAGAAGAATGTTTTTGATTACTATGAGGCCAAAATCCACAGAATCCTTAAAGCCAGTAAGTATCAAAACGTTTGGCTCCTTTCATTCACTTGTAGGAAAACTACATAGATTATGTATGAGCCATGTTCTTGATGTAGAAAGAAGGGTCAGATACACTTCCACACTAGGTTTGCAAGAAGACTGATTTTTTGCAAGGCTCATTTGGTGCTGCTACCTCACTGCTCAGTTCAGTTCACGGGTTGGTTGCTTTGGCTCACATTGTGCAGCAGCCCCAGAGCACATGAGATTCAATCCCTTGAGGTGAATTTAAACTAGAAGGAGACACATTCCAGCTACATTCAGGCCATGGCTCCAAACTACAGCTAGTCTAAGATAAACATTCCAAAAACACACATGGTGTGGGTATTAGGTCTTCTGCATCATCTGTTTAACTTTATAAACTGCTGTTATTGAGCCACATTTGTTTCTACTGTAGTCACATCTTCTGGCCTCTGTTTTGATGCTAGATGAATATTTGAACCCTTACGTAACAGGTCAAGTGTTGTCCACAATGACTTGCTTGTAATCACTGAACAGAGGAAAACTTTTATAACTTTGATTTAATGATAGTGATAACAACAAAGACGACTTTCTCTCTGTTTCTTTAGATGCAGTCTAAGATTTGCACTGTTCTCAGAAAATGTTCTTTGGCAGGCCTGCCATTCCAGCTGTCCCCATTGAACCTTATCAGCAGCATCAGTGAATGCTGATATTCTTCAAAGTAATTTGTGGAGAGGCTGTCAGGTGACATCTCAGCCTTCAACTACTGTGATATCATGTGGTTGTCAGCTTTGAATTTGGCAGCTAGAGATTGCCTTTAAAAAGCAACTTCAAAGATTTAAAAATCTTCCCTGTCTGGAAGAGAATAATTATTTCTTTGATCTCTGCCCAGGGGACTGGTAATGTCACCCAGTACATCACAGCCCACAACTTGTGATCTGAGGCCAATGTCCATTTCCTGTTGGAAAATCAGGTCCACACTTTGTGAGTCCTGAAACAGCATCTGTCATATCCAGGACTTTCCTTATACAGGGAAATGTTAATGTACCCAGTGATTCAAAAAGCAGCTGTGGGAAATTACAGTACCACGATACAAAGTTTCACAAATCCCTTCAGGAAACCTATAGGATGTAAAATTTTTTAGTTCTCTGGGCCCCATTTGGTTTGTACTCACAGCTTTTAGGCAAGCACTGGATTTTTTCTTTCTTGACAGCTAAGAGAAACATCCTTTAAATCTGAAGCTGAAGGGCAGAGATGACCTCTTGCATTCTCATCTTCTTTTGGATCCCTTTAAAATCCCCTGTGGTTTGTGCTCTATGATTCAGTTCATGGTATCAGCAAGCTTCAACAGGCTTGGGAAAGGGCACAAAGTCATGATGATGAAGAAAAACTAAGGTGCTACATACAAAAGAGCTCCTGACTGAACTAGAATTGTTATCGTCTGTGTTTTCTGTGGCTATTTTGGCTGTTGCCATTACCAAGGTTAGGTGAGAATTAGTGGGATAAATTCTCACTCCCTGGACCCCTGGCATTATTTCAGTACCAATCCTTGCAAATTAAAGTTTGATTCAGAGGACAGATGGTGGGAACACTTATTTGTGTTTGGGAGCAAAAGATCATTTTGCAGATGTGTGCTCTTTGGATTACCTTGATTATTAATAGAATTAGTGCACATGTTTTGGATGGCTAATGCTCACACTTTCCTTCATGAGTTCTTCAGGGAAACAGTGCAGCCCATACAGAATAGCACAGAATCATGGGGTTTTTTCACCCTTTATAGACTCTAAAACCTAAGAAATTGCCTCCCTTAAATCCTGCCTGGATGCTATTGTATTTTAATTTTTTTTTAATTAGAGATTTATAACTGGAAATGACATAATAATGTGATAAAGTAATAACTCAAAGGCTTAACATCCTGAGTCAGGGCAATCCCAGGCAATGCTACAGGCTTGGAGAAGAGTGGCTGGACAGCTGCCTGGGAGAAAAGGACCTTGGTGTATTGACTGACAGTCTGCTGCATATGAGCCAGCAATGTGCCCAGATGGCCAAAAAGGCCAATGGCATTCTGGCTTGTGTCAGAAATTGTGTGACCAGCAGGACTTGGGAAGTGATCCTGCCCCTGTACTTGGCGCTGGTGAGACCCCACCTGGAGTACTGTGTCCAGTTTTGGGCACCTCAATACAGAAAGGACATTGAGGTGTTGGAGCAAGTCCAAAGAAGGGCAACAAAGCTGGTGTAGGGTTTGGAAAACATCCCCTACGAGGAGTGACTGAGGGAGTTGAGGCTGTTTAGTCTGGGGAAAAGGAGGCTGACGGTACAAATACCTGAAGGGAGGTTGTTGTGAGACTGGGGTTGATCTCTTCTCACTGGTGACAGGTGACAGGACAAAGGGAAATGGCCTCAAGCTCCATCAGGGGAGATTTAGGTTGGATATCAGGAGAAACTTCTTTAAAGAAAAGGTTGTTAGGCACTGGAACAGGCTCCCCAGGGAGGTGGTTGAGTCTTCATCCCTGAATGTGTTTAAAAATCATCTGGAATAGGAATAGGGTAATAGGGTTAGGATGAAGCTGGACTCAATGATCTTGAAGGTCTTTTCCAGCCTGAGCAATTCTATGATTTTATGATTCTACATGAGACCATTTGCAAAGCATATGAACCAAGTTAACGTCACAGTAATTTAAACACAATGAACTTAAGGCATAACACCATCATTTTCTCAAGTAGTTCTGATTCAACTTTGCATTCCCTGAACTAAATAAAAATTAAGTACACCATATAGCACAGGAACAATAGAAAGGACTTGGATTATATGAGAAAAACTACAGTACTCTATTATTCTTTGGAAAAATGCAGGAGTAAAACAGCATATAATACTGAAGAGTGACTTTCCTCTGGCCTGTCAGTACCGTATGTAAAATTAATGTAAGTTCTAACTAGGAAAAATGTAGAGGTCTTAGTGCTAGGTTTCTCTTATTAGCACTCTCTGTCCAATTGTCTAAAATTTTATTGGTCTTAAGATATGCTACTGCACATTTTTATTCTACTCTTAGGATTTTCTTTTGAATACTGGACTTTCCACACTTGTAATGTAATACTTTAGAGACCAGTAAGCTGCACAAGCTTCTGTTAACTGATAGGAAGACTGTGGTGTCTCACCTGTAATTTAAACTGCTTTTGTGTTGAATTTGTCACCACATTTGTGCATGACATTTTACATTATAGGTAGAAAGAGAGTAGTAAATTAGAATATTGATGGGGTTTTGTGGGGTTTTTTTTGGTTTTTTTGGGGAGGGTTTGTTGGTTTGGTTTGGTTTTTTCCCAAATAGGCTTTGAGAACTGTTGTTCAGCTAAGCCAAAAATGCCTTATTTTTGTCAGGTAATGTTAAAAGAAATACCCTTCCACAGCATGGCCATTTATTCCCGTGCCAAATCACAATCCTCAAATGAAATATTAACTTCACTTCGCAGTGGTGTAAATCATCCCACGAGGTTGTGTTTATGGGCCACAGTTCTACGTTTTTCTTCTAGTTCATGAGGTTTTTCTCTTCTCTTTCCACAGCTGCTGATGAAAGCATCCAAGTGGGTGCACGCCGACAGTTCCTCAAGCGCTCTGCATGCAGGTTAAACGTGGTCCCTGGCAAACGGTACCTCCTCATGGGGAAAGATGGGAAACTGGTGGATTGCAACAACAAGTAAGTGCAATGGTTTCTGAGAATCAGCTGATGGCTCATGGACAGTGATTCCAGAGGAGACTCAGTGAGAGTACCTGCAGAAAGCAAAGGGAAGGCCAAACAGCATCCAGTTGGCTGCCGGTCACCAGTGGTGTCCCCCAGGGATCAGTGTTGGGCCCAGTTCTGTTTAATATCTTCATTGATGATTTAGATGAGGGGATGGAGTCCATCATCAGCAAATTTGCAGATGACACTAAGCTGGGGGGGAGTGTGGATCAGCTGGAAGGCAGGAGGGCTCTGCAGAGGGACCTGGACAGACTGGAGAGTTGGGCTGATTCCAACGGGATGAGGTTCAACACGGCCAAGTGCCGGGTCCTGCACTTTGGCCACAACAACCCCATGGGGAGCTCCAGGCTGGGCACAGAGTGGCTGAGAGCAGCCAGGCAGAGAGGGACCTGGGAGTCTGGATTGACAGGAAGCTGAACAGGAGCCAGCAGTGTGCCCAGGTGGCCAAGAAGGCCAATGGCATCCTGGCCTGGATCAGGAACAGCGTGGCCAGCAGGTCCAGGGAAGTGATTCTGCCCCTGTACTCAGCCCTGGTGAGGCCACAGCTCGAGTCCTGTGTCCAGTTCTGGGCCCCTCAGTTCAGGAAGGAGATTGAGGTCCTGGAGCAGGTCCAAAGGAGGGCAACCAGGCTGGTGAAGGGACTCCAGCACAAGTCCTGTGAGGAGAGGCTGAGGGAGCTGGGGGTGTTCAGCCTGGAGAAGAGGAGGCTCAGAGGAGACCTCATCGCTCTCTACAACTCCCTGAAAGGAGGCTGGAGCCAGGGGGGGGTTGGGCTCTTTTCCCAGGCAACTTTCAACAAGACAAGAGGGCATGGACTTAAGTTGTGCTGGGGGAAGTTTAGGTTGGGTATTAGAAAGAATTTCTTTACCAAGAGGGTGATCAGACATTGGAATGGGCTGCCCAGGGAAGTAGTGGATTCTCTGTCCCTGGAGATATTTAAAAAGAGACTGGATGTGGCACTCAGTGCCATGGTCTGGTAACCACAGCGGTAGTGGTCAAGGGTTGGACTTGATGATCTCTGAGGTCCCTTCCAACCCAGACAATTCTATGATTCTATGATTCCTAAGGATTGATTCTGCTGGCTTTACTAAAATGCAGAGAGTGCCACCCCCATAGTCAGAAGGCAAGCTGTCGGGAACAATTCAGCCCCTTACATCTATCAGCTCATCTATCTGTGCAGAACCTGCTTCTCATTCTTCTCAGAATCAAAATCTGGTCCTTATTCCACTGGGTTAAAAACTCAGATTTAGAAAAAGAAATGGGAAATGCTACACAGTTCCAGCTACTACAGATGCCTTACACATTTCATGTGTTGAGGCCTGGGTGGGACTGTGGCTAAGAGCAGCTCTTCGTTATATTATTCTGTTTCTTTTTATATCATGCATGCAAACAGCATATTCTTCTGATTTCTCATGGTCGTGCTTTAATGAAAGAAGTTAATGTATCTGAGGAGGATTTAGTCAACAAGGAAGCTATAAATGTTTCATATCCATTCACAGTGTCTCTGAAAGCTTCTAGGAGATCTCAATCAAACTGTGAGCACCTTTTCCTTAAAAAGCCCCCTTTCCCCATCTCTATATGACACCAATGTGAGTGCTGAAGCCAGGGCTCTCCTTCAACAGAAAGCTGAAGACTCCAGCAAGAGGTGAAACCTTTGAGGTCTTCTCCAGCCATAAAGTGCCAGAAGCTACACAGCTTCATACCACAAAAAATTCAGAAACATTTTGGGATAACCAATAGAAACTAAATGCCCCTTCTCTGTATCCCACTTGGACTTTTTTGTGCCACTTTGGGAAACTTCAGTAGAAATGTAGCCCAAGCTTCCCTGGTGTCACTCAAAGCACAGGTACAGCCAGGCTCATCCCAGCTTGGCACTGACCCTTCCCAAACTTTATTCAAAGCTCACCTAACCTGCTGGTGAAACTCAGTTCCAGGCAAGTTTCTCTGCATTAATGCAACTCCTCCTGCTCTCAGAGAAGGGATGCAATATTTCGGGGGGCTTAGGCTTTCCCTTTTCTCCAGTTCACCAGCAGCAACTCACCTCCTTTCCCCATCCCTCTTGCCCTCAGGATGCAGTACTTCCTTGATGCACAAGCCTGGGTAGAGAAAATTCCAGGGGACAGTGAGTGCCGCACCACCCTGCACCGGCAAGCCTGTGCTGACCTGCAGGACTTCATGAACAAGGATGACAACATCTGCCTCTTCTGAAATGCTCCTCTGCTCCCCACATCCTATCCGTGGGACTGCAACTTGGATTCTTCCCGAATTTTCCTTGCACAGCCCGTGGAGCAGAGTGGCACCTGGGGCTCTGCAGAGCTGCTTCTATTGCTATCTGTTTTGCTGATTGGGGTATCTTGCAGATGTATGGGGGAGGAGGGTGTAATACAACAAGAAATTGCAGTTACTCTGCTAGTTATTGTGTTTATTGTCCTTGACATGGCTGAAGAGACAGCAGGAATTTGTGTCTCCCTGGTCAGTTATACAACGATGCAATTATCTGGCAGGAGATCAAATGAAAAATCACTTAATTCCAGCAGCCACTATCAAACTATCACTGGAAAAACAAAACAAAACAAAAACAAACAAACCCCAAAACAAAACAAACAAACAACGTGGCCAAGAAATTTGCATGGCTCAGAAAGTAGAGTGGGCATTCATGGCCTTATCAAGCAGAGCCTGTGTTATGCTGCTACCAAAAGAAAAGAGACACTAATTCTCACACTTCAGCACATCAGTTAATTTCTGATTTTAAGTGTGAGTCCTCAGTCAGCAAACAAATGTCCCCACTTGGAGCACAGTGGGATTCCCATACACACTTCTGAACTGGAACCTGCCCAGCATCAAAGATGGGCAACTGGACTGGATGTGTCCTGTGCCCACCCCAGGAGGCCTGCACAGGCTTGTTAGTGCTGGTGGCTCACTGAGGGCACAGAATTGCTTTTTAATTGCACTCTGTAGTCACATGTCTTTCAAGCTATTTTTAAAATTTTTTTAGAGGTGAATTAATTTTTAATTACTTTTAAAAGTAATTTTAAAAATCTGTGGTTGCTCTTCTCTAAAGCTTTGATGCCTCTGTATCTATGCAAACAGCTCTGCAATGGAGATGCAGTATTTGCCAGGGAAAGGTGAGGCTTTTGCTGCCACAGCTATAAGAGGCTTCCATGAATGTCAAACTAAGTTGACAATGAAAGTAACCCCAAACTCAAACTCTCTCTTTTCTTAGAATAAGAAAAAAGTTAACTTTTTTTTTTCTTTTTTTTTTTTTTAACATTGATAAGTAGATGGCTTGCAAGTACAGGTTTTACTTTTTTAGTTTGCCAACAAAAATCCAATTGGCAGGCATGCCTGAAGCAGAGAAGAGCTTCAATGAGAAGCAGCTTTGTCTGGTGGGCAGGTCACTGTCCTCAGATGCTCATAGCACTGTCTTTGTCCCAGCACCTTCTGCACAACTACTTCCTGACGTCAGCAAAGGAGGATGAGAAACCTCCTGAAGGTCAAGACAGGCACTTAAGCTGACATAGGACAGTTTTTTTCCTTTGAGGTTTGCCCAGCTTTCAGTTTTAGGAAATATGACTGTGATGCCTGGACAGATAATCTCTTCCTTTAATTGCAAAGCTGAGGCAAATAAAGCAAGTGCTAATATCTATTCATAGAAGACAAAGTATAGGCTATTCCACTGACATATCAACTATCCTGTAACTCTGCAAACAGTTATGGAAGAATGCCTCTAAGGTTAGAGGCTAAATCCTTCTTTCCACTCTATAGGACTTGAGTTAAATACCAGAATCTGACCCTTCTGCTCTGTGGAATGCATCAAGAGCTCAGAAGTTCCTGCTTAGCAGACAAATAATCAAATATTTTCTACACTCAAGACTCTGTAAAATGTGGTGAAAAGCATCATTAAAATTTCATATTAGGTCTAATATGCATTTTATATATTTTATTGCATTTTGCATATTTTCTTCCATTTCACTTGGAGATGAGCCTAAGCTGAAACTGCTAAGTCAGTGAAAATTAAAATGATAGGACTAGATGGAATGGTTTCAAACTAGAGGAGGGTAGATTTAGATTAGATATTAGGAAGAAGTTCTTCACCATGAGGGTTGTGAGACTCTGGAACAGATTGCCCAGAGAGGTGGTGGAAGCCCCATCCCTGGAAGTGTTCAAGGCCAGGCTGGGTGGGGCTCTGAGCAACCTGATCTAGTGGGAGGTGTCCCTGTCCATGGCAGGGGGGTTGGAACTGGATGATCCTAAAGATCTTCCAACCCTGAAAATTCTGATTCTATGATTCTAAGTCTCCTAATGCCAGCCCTATATATTATTATCAAATTATTTTTACTCTTATTTTCAGAGGCCCCAAGCATGCTTCAGCTTTTGCTCTGGTAATGTGGAAGCCCTTGCTTTCACAAGGGGAAACTCTTCAAATCTCTCTGCCCGAGGAGTTAGTGTAGAACAGTCTCTATCCCCCTCTAATTTTCTGCCCCAAACTTTCAAGTATATTTATAGGGAGCGGGATGACAATGGTGGAGTTATTCTCTGCTGCCAAGGTTGTTAATGTTTGCAGGTAGCACAGCTGGAGACTTGCTGGAGACTCAGCCAGCACCATGGAAGCTTGCTTGAGGGCCTTGGAAGCATTCATTTCTCCCTCTGCTGCCACAACCTGCAGAGTAAGAGAAAAGGAAAAGCCACTGCAACACTGCCTATAGCCTGAAAAATCCACCTTTGCAATGAGAAGGAAACCAACAGGCACCTGGATGGCTGGGACAGTGATATGAAAGCTTGGGAGCAGACATTGCCATGGGTCTCACCTGAGCTCTTGCTTCTTGAGCAGCCTCTGCTTCAGCTGCCATTGCCCTCTGCATGGGGACAGGGATCCTCACATCTCTGATCTCCACACGGGCCACTTGGATACCCCAGTGCTCTGTGGCACTGTCGAGGATAGCCTTAGGGACAAGGTGACAATCCACACTGAAGAGCACAGTGCTGGCAGAGAGAAAACCAGGCAATGTGCCCTGCTGCTCAGAGAGAAGGAAAGGCCACATGCAGTCCTGCATAACAGAGCCAAAGCCCTCCTGGCACACTCCTGTCCAACATGGTGTGTGTACAGCAGGTACCACAACCTTATGAAACTCCTGCTGATAAAACTGGTGTCTCCTGTATGACCTCTCCACTTGCCTTTTGTGAACCCCATCATTTCCATCATAGGTGGGCACTTACCAAACTTCTCCCTTTTACAAAGTAATGCTACTAAATTTCCTAAAACAGCACAAGACTGTGAAAGCAGACAAAAGCACACTGTGGGTGAAAACCACCATACCCTATCACATACAAACACCATACACTATCATGCTATTCTGTGCTCAGGCTCCTGGGCACCTCTGCAACCCCCCCCCACCACCATGGCCTCAGCTCTGCTCAGCATCACCCTGCTGGCAGCAGAGCAGTACAGTCTCTCTCTGATTTGACTATGCCTTGACTGAAAAAAGTAAATCAGGGGTTGAAATTCTTCTCTTCCTTGGCTGCAAAACAAAAAAACAAAGACACTGACACAGGTTGTCCAGGGAAGCTGTGGCTGCCTCTCCCTGGAAGTGTTCAAGGCGAGGCTGGATGGGTCTTGGAGCAACCTGGTCTAGTGGAGAGTGTCTCTGCTCATGACAGGGGAGTTGGAACTAGATGATCCCTAAGGTCCCTTCCAACCCAAACCATTCCTGTTTCCAGGGCATTTTAAAGCATGAAACAACTTGGTTCTGAATTCTTATTTGTTATGAAAGGAGCTACAAGCCTTCCCATAATTAAACCTCAATCAAGGATCTGCTCAAGACAGATGGAGTTTGCCATGAACAGTAGCCTCTGTGCAAAGACTAAGCTGACTTATTCAAGTCACTGGATTATTTCAGAATCTTCATTCCTTTTTGATAGGAAATAGCTCTTGTACAACAGCCTGGGAAAAAAAAAACTTTAGATTAACTCTTTCTGACTCTAGCAATGAGATGAAGAATTAAAAAAAAAAAAAACAAAAAAACAAAAAAAAAACAAAAAACACACACACAAAAAAAAAAACCCACAAGAAAAAAAGGAAGATTTTTGCCATTGTTGAAGGAAAAAAAGAGATTTTTTTTTTAATATGCTACTCCTTGGGACACATCTCCATGCTTGCAAGTGAATTTTGAG
Organism: Phaethornis superciliosus; assembly: GCA_023637945.1. NCBI lineage: Eukaryota > Metazoa > Chordata > Aves > Apodiformes > Trochilidae > Phaethornis > Phaethornis superciliosus. The sequence continues at coordinate 171,296,328 of JAJQWJ010000001.1, read as the reverse complement.
AGCCAGATCTACCTGGATACTGTGCATAATCTCCTCACGACTGGACAGGAGCTGAGCCAAGCTCTGTGTACCAAGGACATTTCTCAGGGTTGTCTGTGCCAAGAGCAAAGTAGCTGAGTGGACATCAGTGACATTAGCAACGGCACTGACAGCACTGTGGATCCTGTAGGACACCACCCCATCAACCTGGACAGCAACAGCATCTTTTGTGAGAATCTGCATGCAAGAAATGTACAAAATTAGACAAAGCTCCAACACAACATCCTTTGCCAAGGAAGGGAAATAATTTTTTTCTCCTGGCTGCTAGAGAATAGTTACCTCTTGTGGAGGAATGTTACAGGTAACAGTTCTAAGACCGACCTTGATAAATGTATCTGTACATGGAAGTACGAGGATCAAACCTGAAAAATAAAAACAATTAGATGAAACACTTGTTTCTGAAAGCTAAGTCTAGAGCCAGGTATCCCATACAAAACAAACAGATGGAAATATCCACAAGGTGAGGAATGAGCCCACCTTGCAGCTACAGCTGTCCTTTCTACTATGGAAGGTGACAACAGTGTGGTTTTGGATTTCCAGATAGCAGAGGGAAATGAAGATATCTTTAGTAAAGTGAATGTATTGCAGTTTAATGGCCTAGGGAACTGGAGTGAAAATGGGCAGATTGCAGTTCTAGTCTCAAATCTGGCATGAGATTTTTGGCAAAAACTCCTTCCATAACTTTCTTTATTCTCCCCTCTTTAAGTCATAATCCATTTATGACAATGTGTCCCCAGGAAAGGCATCTCCCAGATGTAGATTCCTAGAGGCTCCCACATGAGGAATGTTATCCTAAGATTTGCAATTCTCTGTGTGGTTAGAGTGCATCATAATAAAATAATAACAGTGAATCTTAATGGAATAAACCAGCATGCATTCACCTGGTCCCTTTTCTTTCTTAGACAATATTCGTCCCAGCCGAAATACAACAGCACGTTCATATTCTCTGATAACCTGAAAAAATATGTTAAATTTAGAGTTTTACAACTAACTCTATTCCCGCTCTCTGGTCTGATTTTTTACATCTTTGACATCCATATTAAGTTTTAATATAAATAACATAGGAACCAATAAAACTCGAATCATTAAGCATTTTACATCTTTCCCCCATCTCGTGCTTTGCTGGTAATACTCAGACCCTGGCCTTGAACACAGAATACAAAACAGATACATTACAAAGATCAGCCATTGATCTAATGAGGTTTCCCACAACTCTCTCAACATCAGTGTTATACTCAGGGGAGCTGTGGGCAAAGTCTGTCTCATTTCAGATAATCTATCTAACTGCTACATTTATTGTACCAGGACTTCTCATGGCCTCGTGTTCAGGGCAATCACCCTGGTAGCTCACTCCTAAAACCTGCTTTAAATTAATCAAATTATGACTGTGTCTTGAAGAGGCATTTTGTGTGTTTAGGTTATCTAGTCACTCTATGCAGGGAACCATGTCCCCAGGTACTTGTGTTAATCACTATGGCTGCCAGCATCAAACACAAGTTCTTCAGAACAGTTTGTAGATTTCTTATCCCAGTGTTGTAAAGCAGGGAAGTTTACCTGATGATGGAAGTTGAGACTGGAAAAAAATATGAGCAAGTTGTGATGATACAGAAAGTCGGTGGAAAAACATGGATCTCAGTCCCAGACCACATCTTTGCTACAAGCCCTTATGATTTCTAAAAAATGAGTGTGAAGTGCCTTGCCTGAACAAAATCAATAAAGATAAGTAACAGCAATGCTAATAGAGAATCCTTCATGCACCCCAAATATCATTAGCTTACCTTGGTACATGCCCAGATGGAAACAGGAAAGGTAATAAGCACCAGGAGGAAGGAAAGAGAAACCAGGATCCAACCACAGACACCAATTCCTTCTCTCCTGTCAGCTATAAAAAATAAAAATAAAAATAATAAAATAAATCTTTGGGTGGAGTACGCCTGGATACGAATTGCTCTCAGTGTGCCATGACTGGGGCAAAAGATTAAGTTTGCATGGCAACAATTCATGATTTATGATTTATGATGCAGGTAACAAGGAAAATGAGGGGAACTCTTGCTGGCTTTAATGTTTTGAGGAATCCTGATAGACCAATTCATCCACTGGACCATAAGTTTCAAAATCAGTGCTTGTCAAAACACATGCCCATACATTCTGAACAGTTCTCTCACTGTGTGCAGTTCATCTCACCCCCAAATTTCATTATAAAGGAATTTCATTATTTCACTATAATGAAATCAAGGTATTTCAAAATAGTTTCATTATTTTAGTACCTGAAGGGAAGGCAGTGATAAGTTGTTGCTTAGGTACTAAAAGTTTGGGAGGCTCTTCATAAAGAAAAGGTGATCAAGAGCTACTGAGGTCTTCAAAGAGGCACTGAGGCAGGCAAAGAGAAAAACAGGATAATTCTGCCACCAGGACACAGCACTGCAAGGTCCAATGAATTTTGCTAAATGCAGAAATGCCTTGGATCAGGAGAGTCATGAGATAAGCAGAAGCAGCAGGGATGAGGGCTGGGCTAGCCCCAAGGGCTGCCCAATTTGGGCCAGAAAAGGTTTTTTGCAGGCATCAGGATCAGCTGCAAGAAACCTGAATGCCAGGACCTGTTTCCCATCACAAGGCAAAGAGGCAGGAGAAAGTTCAGAGATCTCAGATTATCTCCCGCATGGTGATGGGAAGACACAATGTGTCTTGAATGTGTTACTTCAGAGATATAGGGTAGTACTGACAGAAAATAAAACATACACGTAGATGTAACTGATAAACAGATAACAATTTTATACGAAGTGACAAAGAACTTGTCACCAGAGTGGAACAGGCTGAGGGCACCTGATCTGTAAATCACAAACCAACAGAGCAGGACCAACAGGTTTGTCAGAAAAGCCCCAGCAAGGCCAGGGGAGGAGATAGCACACATAACCCTCCTGCAGCTCATTCCCCTCTCCCCCTCTCTCTGCATGGCTGGGCTTTGGCAGACCTGGGGATTACAACAACAGCAGACCTGGGGATTACAACAACAGCAGACCTGGGGATTACAACCATGCCTTTTGCTGCCTGCCCTTCCTGCTGCTTGACAACAGCCCTGAGGAGAAGGACTTGGGGGTGGTGATGGACCAGAAGCTTAACATGAGCCAGCAGTGTGCACTTGCAGCCCAGAAACCCATTTGGGTCCTGGGAAGCATCAGAAGAATGACCTGGCCAGCAGGTCAAGGGAGGTGATTCTCCCCCTCTACTCCACTTCAGTGAGATTCCATTACTGTGTCCAGTTCTGGAGCCCTCAATACAGGAAGGACATGGAGCTGTTGGAGTGAGTCCAGAGGAAGGCCACAAAGATGATCAGAGGGCTGGAGCACCTCTATGAAGACAGACTGAGAGAGTTGGGGGTGTTCTTGAAAAACGATTGAAAAGCAATTTTGGATTGTAACATCATCTGCCATCATCTGTGTGAGATGACTGTGAAGATTTCTGGTAGGAATGGCACAATCCACAGACTGGGGAAACTGACTGGGAACAAATGCCTGCACTCTGCAGACTGATATTCAAGTGTGAGAAGAGATAATTCAAGTTCTCACTTATCACCACTATGGGCAAAAAAGCCCACACCCAAAACTTGACAAAGTCCATGTGAATCCTTCTCTGTAATAATTGTCCTAGGGATCCTAGTTGGTGCCAACATAGCTTCCAGTGAGAAAAGGATATGTCAGCACGCTGTTTTAATAGTGAATTCAGACCTATATCTCAAAAAAAAAAAAAAAAAAAAAAATCAAAAATGTTCCCAGAATACCCCAAAGTTTCAAGTTATTGAACCACAAGACAAACAGAAGTGTTAAGAAAAACACAGCAGTGAAGAATTAGGATCAGTGCCAACTCAGCATATCTGTGACCTGGTATTGCCATGCCTTTATATGGATTACAATAGTCATAACCACAAAAACCAAACCAAACCAAAACTCACTTGGGTTTACAGTCCAGAGCACACCAAGAGTCACAGTGTGCTGCAGAATGTGAGAGCTCACCAGTCAGCAGTTGTGGAAAAGCTACAGGACACTCAGAAGATTAACTTTGGCTTTTCTTGATGTACTTATTTGCTGCTGGACCTGATAATCTTAAAAGTTCTCTTCCAGCCTAAATGATTCTGTTTCTATGATCATGAACATACTTGACAGACAAAACCATGTGGGTGTGAAACTTAAGCAAATTTAAAAACTCATGTCCCTATTGGCTTGTGAAAATTATAAAGAATGGTGGGAAAAAAACCGTCTACCAAATCTCCTACAGCAACAAAGAGATGGAGTAGCCTCAGTCTTTTTTAACTACTATGCCCCCCCCGCTTTCTACCCAATCAAGACTCATACTTGTCCCACCACATTCTCCATATTTCTGTCCAGATATAAAGGTGAAAAAAGCAGACATTGGCATAACAGCTTTGGTTCAGTAGCAGTTCCATTGCTTGAAGAGAGCAAGTTCATCACACAAGTTCAAACACATCAAATGTCCTCTTGGAGCTTCCTTAGCTAACTTGTATTTTCTCTGTGCCACCTTATGCAGACATACAGAAGTGTGTACAGAACTGGAAACAGCTATTTCAGCCCCATGTCTCATTTTGCTGGGAGGCAGATGCTGATGCAACCTGGAAGGGCAGTGAGACGTGATTTATCCTGTCAACCGCAGTGGCAGATTCTGAATTTTCATCTCCAGCTTATACAGGAGAAACCATGACTGCCTTAATTCAAACATACTTTTTTTTAATTAGTTTTGCTCCTTTTCATTACTGAAAAACAGACCACCACACACAGGGAAGCTTACCAATTAGATGCTCTGTGTTGTTTTTCTTGGGCATCTCTCTCTGGGGATCCATCCCATTGGAGGTAAGCTCAGAACCCCTCAAAGATGAGACAGCAACACACCTCAAAACAGCACAGTGAAGAACTGAAGAGAGAAGTGTGAGAGAAGGAGAAATCCCCACCTGTGTAAGAGTCCTCTGGGAGTTGGTTACCTGGTGAGGAAAGGATGTTTACACAGTGTTGTGGATCAGGGTTGTCTCAGAAGTAACTCCATGGTCTTCTGGCTGGAGATGCACTTGACCCAGCTGGTTTTACACCCCAAAAAACCCAAGCTGAAAATTATTTCTATGTATCACTAGAATCTGTCACCAGAAAGAAGAAACAGGAAAAAGAGAGAAAGAGGAGATAAAGAGAGAATAAGTCCTATGAGGAACAGCTGAAATAACTGTAGGCTGCAGAAAAGGAAACTGAGGGGAGACCTTATTGCTCTCCACAACTACCTAAAAAAGGTTGTAGTAAGGTCAGTGTTGGTCTCTTCTCCCAAGTAACAAGTAATAGGAGGAGAGTGAGGCCTTTAAGTTGCACAAGAGGAGGTTGTCAAGCACTGAAATGGGCTGCCCAGGTAAGTGGTGAGAAGCTCACCATTCCTGAAGGTATTTTAAAGGTTTGTAGATGTGGCACTTAGGGACATGTGGTGGACTTGTCAGTGTTAGGTTAACAGTTGAACTCCATGATCTTAAAGGTCTTAATATTATGGGGCTCAGCTCCTGTTCAGACCTCAAACACTAGCAACACAATTAGCCTCCAGGTGAGGTTCCAAAGCAGAAGCATTTGAAGCATGAAGTCTTGAAACTTTTCCCCTGAATATTTTTCAAAAAATGCTTTTTAATACTGACAATCAAACCAAGAATAGCATTTCAGACTAAAACATTCCTGAAGGCTGTGGTGGCAGAGAGAAGCTTCCTTAAAGGACACAAATCTGTTGCTTGTTATTTGTGGAAAAATGAGACATGGCTTTTTGTATGTAATTCATTAGTTTGACCTAGAGCTGCATTAATTATGTGGCTGTTTTCTATGGGCATCCATCATCTAGAATATTTTGAAAGCTTTGGCTCCATCTTCATTTCACCCAAGTCTTCATCCCCCTCAGTAATCACTTTGGCCCCAGAAGGGTCAGTCAAAACTGCTCCCCAGAGAATCCTTGCCCAGCCTAAGAGAGGAAACCACCATTCAATGGAGGTTTTAAATCACAGTGAAAAACAGCAGAACAAACAGCTTGCAAAACTGGCATTGACATCCTTATTGCTACACCCTCCCAAATATGTGACAATAACCATATGAAGTCACTTGTAGTATTTTCCTGATTACTTGGCTTCTCTCATCACATCAAATCTGTTCAGGACAGATGCCTACTAGAAGGGCAGCAAGGATGAACAGTTAGAATAAAAACGTGCTTTTAATCATTTCAGAACATACTATGCAAAACTACCTCAACATATAGTTTTAATTTTAAAGGAACTTCATTTTATTGAAAATAACATTATTCCAAGCCATATGAATGCCAGAACTGCTTACACCATCAGATGAGCAAAACATATTAAAATATAACTGAAATAATTGTTTCCTGCTGTTAATTGATAAATCCCTGAATAGCTTTCAAATAATATTCCTTGATAGGTGACTAAAGCAGAAGGTGTTTTTATTTTACATTCAGGAACATTGCTGTGTTAGTTCTTCTTTGTTACCTTCAGCTGTATCTTTATTCCCTATTTCAAAAATTTGAAGTCAAAGGCAGGGCAATCTTAGTACTTTCTCCTTGGGGCTATACTGAGACATGTAAATAATTCATGACCCAAAGTGCTGTAAAACTCAAGAAAAAAAAAAAAAACAAAACACGAGGGCTCTGGAGGAAAGCAGTTTACAAGCTGCAAATTGGTGGGTTCTAAAGAGCCAGACACAGCCTTGTGTCACAAAGCAGTACAGCAAAGAAAACCAGTTTGAGTCCAAAGGCACTCTAGAAGAACTTACTGTCTTAGAAGCAACACGAGATGACTGTAGTTTGGGTCAGTGGCAGGTCAGCTTTTCTGTACCATGCTCATGTAACTAAAGCCTTCAGCTACTATTCCAAAAGCAGCACAAAGGCTCAAGCCAGCTGTGATCATTAGGCACTTACCTGCAGCCAGGCCATTCTCCAACAGTTCTCTAAACCAGCTGCTACATTTGCAAAGTGCACCAGTTCTTTAGTTTCCCTGAAGTGTCCAGTTGCTCCCACTTATCTCATTATCAAGTTGTAAAGACTTAATCCTACAGACCAAGCACCCATCCCAAAGCTTCCTGAGAACAGAAAGGGAATTCTTACACACAGACATTTCTAAATAATGCCAGTCAAAAAAGTAATCAGGAAAGCTGGATGGACAGGGCTTGGAGCAGCCTGGTCTAGTGGGAGGTGTCCCTGCTCATGATGAGAGGTTGGAACTTGATGATCTTTATGGCCCCTTCCAAACCAAACCAAACCATTCTATGATTCTAAGTCTCCTTCTGGGTCCAGCCAAACTCAGACAAACACTCACTTGCAAATCAGAAGAGGACAGAAAATTGCTCTGTCTCTCTCATATTCAGGATAGCTGCAATTAAACCAGTTCAAGAAATACTGAAACTTGTATTTGCCAAAACAATTCAAATATGTTCTTCGTTGTTCCAAATAAAGATTTTATTTAAAAGATTGTTTCACTACACCTTATTTTTGCAGTCTGTCAACATGACTGAAATACTGCAGTAATACGCAACTCGAAGAATGGAAAAAATCTAGAATGAAGTCATACAGCAACAGCCCTTTCCCAGCACAGGCTCAGTGTAAGATTGGTTATAATTTGCCTCAGGAGCAGACTCTTCCTTGGCTTTTTAAAAATGGTGCTCAGATAAGCATGAAAGAGCTCAGGACAAATCACCCCCTTCAGAAATTCCAAGGCTGGGCCACAGGAGTTTGCTGCAATGCAGAACACAGACTATTCCTGAAGAGAAAAAAAAATCAATAGAAAACAATTTTACATCGGGAGAAATATATAAGAAATTGAAACTTACTTTAATCCTGCCCACTAGAAAGATCAATTTACACAACCTTGCTCAACATGAGTTACTAAGAACCAAAGAGTCCATTCTAGACAAAAAGACTTGACAGTTTTAACACTGCTGCATGAAACTTTTTTTCTGGGTAAAGATGAAATGGCTAGACACCACTTAAGAAGTACAGTGTTTCAGTAGAACAGCATTTAATACAGTGGATGTTCACTACCTCTCACATTCTCATTTGGAGAAACAGGGTTTCTCAGACTTTTTGGTATCTTTCAGTTGTCTTATGTTCAGACAGAAAAATACACTCACCCCACTCCCCATGACCATTCAACAGATGCTTTCAGAAACAACCATTCAAACTGTTTACTTTTTGATAAAATGCAGCATAGCAGCTTGTGTCTGGTTTTGTTACATGTTACTTGTTTTGGACAGCAAGGTAATGTGAATTAGTTTAAAATTTGATTGCTTGATAGGGAAACTAGAACTCAAATCAGAGATCAAACTCAGCACCTCAGTAAAGTTACAAAATGATTACTGACCTTGAACAATTTCACATTCACATCCATGGGGCAAACCCCAATTTGTTCTTGAGAAGATACCTAAGTTTTTATTTTCTCCTTCTCCAATTGGTTTACAAATATACAAAGAATGAGTCATGAAAAGAATGTTATGGAAAGTATAATGATAGAGATATTTTCCACACAGTTCCTGAATCAAGAGATAAGGCACCTATTTTAAAACCTCTTTTAAAAGCAGTTCAGAGTTAAGAATCACTGGAATTCAACAAGTGTCACAAAAGAAAAAAAATGTAGAAGAGCAATATGCTTTTACCTTTAAAGTAGTAAGTAAATTTCATTATTAAAATGCAAGACTACCCAATCACTGACAAGTATTGAGGATACTATTTAAAATTATCTAAGCACTTCATGGGATATTTCTATTGCCACTCTTTAGGAAACCAGTTTTATAATTCAGTATTTAATTTTGCATCATAAAGAAACAGCACCAGCAAGATCAAACATTAGGAAGTGTCTCAGTAAAAACAAGTTTATTCATCTGTACTTTAGGTAAATATGTAAATAGTCAGTAAAGCCTTTTTGCCATGACTGTAAATTTTTATTTTAAAAAAATGTGTTAAAAACCAATACAGGAATTTCCGTTAATGTTCTAAAAAAATTTGTTCACATCTTGAAAGAAAATACATTAGCAACATCTCCCAGCAGAATTAATCTTTAAAAAAGTAAAGCTCCAGGTGCAGAGCTTTTCTACAGTATAGTATCCTTTACATTTTAATTTAATCACAGGATTGAATATCATGCCTCTCTGTCATCTCTAGAACATGACTGAGAGTTTACCTTAAATAGATGATATTCAATGATGTGTTACACATTGCCACAGGTACTAACATTAGAAGAGTGCACAACTGAATTTCACTAACAAAGCAAGACCTCTCTATATGCTGCATCATATCCCTTCCTAACCAATACAGTTAATATAGCTATATGCCTTTAAAATCATGTATGTTTTCCAAGGAAAAATACTAAAAAAATCCATGGTCCAAATTCTGCTCCCACTTACATTCACGGGATAACTCAAGCACCATCAAGTTGTGGTTTATAGCTGAAAAGCATATGGAAAACCAGTGATTTTATGAGTATAAGGGGGAGAAGAACTTGACCCATGTCTGTAAACATTCACAAAAGTCTGCAGTCAAAAGTGCTGGACAGGCAGCCTATCCGCAGTACAATTATTTCATTCACAGAGAGGTGTGGGGGCAGGGAGAGTATCATAGAGAATTATTTTAGAGGCAAATTAAAATTCTTTTCTGTATTTTGGACGATATATTTTCAGCTAGCTAAGCCATACTCCAATAAAACATAACCCACTTCTACTGAAATACAGTATAGCATCACTTCCTAGATCTCCTGATCAGATTCAGACAAAGAAGTATTCAGTTCAGCAGCAAGCCCATGACATTATTTCAAAGTATAAGAACCCCCCCCAACACCCCTCTGATCTAGCCTCCCCTTAACATACTGCTGATGCTAACAGATCCTCACACATACAAAGATCCAAAGAACCATCAAGTGACCTGGATCTGAGATCAAGGTCTGTGCACACACAAGAAATGTGCATCTAGATGAAGGATCACCTACATCTTTAAGTATCTAGTTTCAGTCTAGATCTCATTCTATATTAAATACATATACCATACAAAACATGACAGAAAGATAGGTGCTTATACACACTATTAAGTATACTTGTTCTTCCCATTCAGTTTGACAGTCTATTGCTCTATTTACATAAATGTCTGTTTGAACATTGCTGATCCTATAAGACACCAAACATTCCTTTTAGCTTATGAACTGAAAGTCAAGGATGCTCAGCAACTCACAGGATCAGATCCTGAATCAGCTAAATGAAAACACAAGTTAAATTTGACATCTGACACTGCCTCCTGGAAACATTTTGCCCTTATGTTTTCCCCCTCCTTCCCCAATTCAGACCATGCCCCTGAATAGGATAAGGCTCTGTCAAGCAGCCACGGCAGTCTTTAAAAATGTCTTGTAATTATTGCCATCCACTCTGGGGCAGACTTGTCTGCAATGAAAATGGTGTTCCTGGTGTTGATGGATAGTTAGCAAAACCTTCAGGCTGAGCTGTATAGTTCTCCAGAGCAGAAGCAGAATGCGCCTTCAAGGAAGAGAAGAAGTTAGGAAACAGCACGGATAAAAACAAAGAAACATACAAAAACCTGAATCAAGCTTAATTTCAGGCACAATACCAGTCCTACTCAAGACAAAACAAACAAAGTATAATCTGAATTATGCAAAGAACAGAGATGAGCAGTGCACCTATAGGCAGGTGTTAAACTGTAGTGCAATTATAGCTCTGAAATACCAGGGCATGAGGAAAGCAGTTGGATTAACAGGAAAAATGAAGAAGCGTTAATGGCATGTGCTTTCCAGTGAGGTAAACCACAGATGATTTGGAAGGCATAGTTTAATTAAGTGCTGTAGCATTTCACTGACTTTAAACTTTATTTTCATTGCTTGAGTAGCTATGTGTTAATTTCAGTGATTTCAATTTGTGAACAAGAAAACTGACGTTTCCCCAATATGATCTGGGTACACAGACTTCTACAGAATAAATATGTTCCTGACATTCAAAAGCATCATGGCCTAGATCAAATAATATGCTTCTTCCAATCTGTTCCCCAATATTCAAAATTATCTGACAATATTCTGCATATTGAATGGTACTTAGACACACACTTTGTTTCAAAACCTGGTATCTCACAGAAGAGAGAAACATTAATCCAAGACACTCAACTGCCTCTCTTACTATTTTGTAGAGGACTAAGTTCCTAACAGAATACTTAATTTTTTAACAAAAGGCAAACTAAACATCTAAATATAAACTGATGATAGTTTCAGCTAACTTACCTAACTTAATGACTAAAAGAAATTGTTTCATGGACAAGAGGGATGACACATTTCCTAAGGTCACCTCAAGCTTCTGTTACAATAATTGTATTTGGGGAAGAGAAAGGCACAACCACAGTAGACACAAATTCAAGACAATCTGATTGGGTTTGTAGCAAGGCACATAACTCACAATAAAGGTTTTTTCCACAAAACTATTTAAGCATTAAAATGTCAGAACAGAACTGAGCACAGGTATTGCAACTACATGGTCATCTCATTAGTTCAAACACAAACCTATCAAAAAATTTCACTTCCATGTCTTTTCTTTTTAGTTTTGTGCCTCCTGATTTTACAGAGTTTTCAAAGAGTGTGATTAAACTCATAAAATCCAGAAGCACTGAGCTCTTCTTTATCATCATCCTTGTAATCAGTTCTCAAGCAGGTTAGTGGTTTTAATCATTTACTAACAACCTAATCCCAATAAGTTAACACACAAGTACAGCCTCAAAGAACTACTGGAAGCAAAATAATATTAACAAAAAGGCACGTTACCTGTAGCAGTGCTGACTGTGCAGCCGCACTATGCTGCAGTTCCTGCAAGGAAGATTGTGCAGCACTTTGGGGAAAGCCAGGGATACCAGGGAGAGATAAAAGACCAGGAAAAACTGCATTTCCTGGGGTCTGCAGTCCAGAGGTCAAGCTGAAAGAATGGCAAGATGCAGCTAGTATTAGAAACATCTGCATCATGTTTTATCCTCTGTTTCTCTCTATGCTTATGTCTATATAAATTCAAAAAGCACCTCTTTTTCTAAAATTCATGTAAGTTAAAATTTCCAAACAGAAATCCAGTTCCTACCCACCTACAAATTACTCATGCACACACAAACCAAGACTGCCTGAAGCACACCTAAGAAGGGAATTTTTGTACCTTGGCTGTGGCTACAATTCACACACAAAAAACTTTATGCTGAGTGCTTCCTTAGAACATGGAAACATCTAAGAATTTGTCTGCTATTACCTGGACGTGTTAACGGATGCTCACGTGGAATCCATTCTTGTAAAAGCCTAACATCACTCAGCACCTCACTGGATTAGACTATTGTAATGGGGACTATTGAGGAGAACCCAATTTAGCAACTACTTTATCAGTTTCTAAAGACAGGTGGAAATCTACTGGTTAACCACCTTTAAAAATTAACTGTAATTACTATGAGTGAAAATAATGCCTACACCTAAAGTAAAACTGGTGTTTTGCTCATGAGAAAAAGAAATGGTTCTGACCTCCTTCAGAAACAGAAACGTACCCAGCCTGTGCAACAAGTGCAGAGTTGAAGTTTGAGCTAAAGGCCGAGGCAAACCCTGGCAGGACCGGAGCTGGAGATGGGGCTGTGGCAGCTGCTGGCAACGGTGCAACTGCTGCTACTGCAGAAGATGCCTGGAGGCCAGGGAAAGAAGGGAGAGCAGGAGTGACAGAGGGTGTGTTAGAGACAGGAAAACCAGGGAAGGATGGGTTTGATGATCCCAGAGGTCCCTGGGCAACAGAAAAAAGGGAAGGGACGGCACTGGACAAGTTAAGCGAGAAGGGTGGAGCTGAGACTGTTGCTGAGGCGGGGAGTCCGGAGAGAACTGCAGCAGAGGAAGTGGGATGAGGGACAGAGCCGGCTGAAGCGGTTGTAGAGGGAGCAGGTAACAGAGACCCTGGGAGAGTGACAGGGGGGGTAAGTGCTGGATTACCAGTAAAAGCAAAGTTACTGGTTAGAGACGTAAAAGGAGGAAGTCCATTGAATACGGGGGCGATGGGAGCAGAGGAGCCATGTGGGGTGAGGGAAATGGAAGCCAGAGAACTGGAATTGTTGAGAGGTGCACTCAAAGAGGAGAGACCCGACAGTGCTGGATTCAGGGAACTGGGTAAGCTGACAGGCACTGAAGTTGCTGAGGGATATGCACGCCCAAGAGCTGACAGTCCTATAGTGCCATGAGAAGGGCCAGCTGAGTGAGAAGGACCTTTGAAGGCCGAGAGTGTAGGACTCATGGGTTCTGTTTTGACCAGAACTGGGATATTTGTGGCAGCTGCGGCTGCTGAGAGCTGCTGATCAGGGTTAGTAGGGCTTGTGCCATGCAAAAGGGAGGCTGAAGAGCCACAGTTGACTGGCATAATTGGTGGAGAAGTGGTTAAAGGTGACTGTGCAGGCAATGCTGGTGGGGTGGAACTAGAATTGGCCACAGATGGTGATGGAAGACCTGGAAAAATGGCCAGCCCAGGTGTGGAGGAACGCTGTGGGGTGGGGGTGGCTGATGGAGTATAACATTTGTTGACAGAGGAAGTGGGAGGGTCAGAGCTTTGGTTAGCAAGAGCAGATAAAGAAGCAAGCTCACTTGTCATAGCAGAAGGTAAAGCAGATGAATTGATTAATGACGTGTCATTTGATGTCAGAAATCCTTTTAAGACAGACAAAATCGGGTTAGGCAAGCTAAGTGAACCAGGAATGGTAGTGGCAGGAGAATTAGCAATCGTAGATGGAACAGGACTAGAAATCCCTTGGGCGTTGGGAGGCAAGGACAAAGGGAGGCCAGCAAAAACCGATGACAATGGAGTGGGATTATTAGCAGAAGCAATTGAAGAGGTTGCAGAGAAGGGGAGGCCAGCAAATGGTGCAGCAGCAGATGCAAAAGCTTCACTAGGTGCAGGTGTGGCACACGGCGTGGAAGAACCTTGAGGAGCTGGTGTAGCAGTGGGTATAGAAGCCAGCCCAGAAAAAACTGCAGGGATGGGGGTAGAGGTTGCATTGTGAACAGATGTGACAGGAACACCAGGCAGTGAAAGGGATTTGATGACAGTAGGGGTTGGGGTGGATGGCTGAGATGTATGGATGGAAGAGGAAACCTGTCCTGGGAAAACAGGAAGGACAGGGGTAGACATATTCATCCCAGAGATGAGTGGAGTTGCAGGTGCTAATGGGTGGCTTATTGCCTTGACAGGTGAGGGGGTAGGGACTGGAGTAGCAGCAGGTGTTGAAGGATTAGAACCATGAGGAGTAAAGAGCTGATTCGCTTGTGCAGAAAAAGCTGCAAAGAAACAAAACTGGTAAGAATACTTGAAACCATCAGAAATGTTTGAAATCAATACAAACACATTTTATACAGCATTTCAAAATATGACACACAGACAACAGCTAACATAGAATCTCTCTCTATAAAAAAAACCAAAACACTGGAACCTATGAAAACATACCAAGGTACGTACAAACACATCACACAAGCTGTACATCACAGAGGCTACCACTCCTCTTTAAAACACTTCATGACATCTGCTACTGCTTCAGGATCTCATGCAAGACAGTTAGATAAGCAAATACATTCCATATGAAAGTCCAAGTGATCCAGGTAAACACCCTCCCTCTGGTCCCTAACACCTGGCAGTACCCGGACCAGATCTAATATTCCATGGGCATCAGATCACCTGGGCTCCTCTGCATCCACTCTCACTCAAGGTCAGAATTTCCTTCAGAACCAGTTAATTCAATGTATCATGATTTCAGAGCAGTTAAGTCAACAATTGAAGAAAGCTGATTTCAGGTGCTGGTATGTTCCTCTCCTTCAAAATCAGGTCACTCTCTTCACTGTTTCCTTCAGATTTTGGTTCTAAGATGGTATACTTTTAAATTCATGTATCACACTACAGCATTAAATTAACAATGGCACTTGACTTTATCAATAAATATTTATTTAAGTCTTAAATCAGGTGTCTATAATGGAGGCAAGCACCTGCTAATAGTAGTATCAGCTTATACCAACCCTACAAAGTAAGTCAAAGAGATATAGGTCAAGCTAGTGGAAAACAGGCAGGCACACCATGAATGACGATGTGGAGGTAAATGGAAAAAAAATGCATTTATGAACACTGTCATGTCCAGAACCTTGATATGCCTCTATCTAGTTTTCTGTGGAATGTGAATGTATTATTAATTAATCATTCCACTCAAACAACCCTCCTGCTTCATTTTACTTTTAAAATAATCTCTTCAATCTTAAGCAAATCATTGATCCAACCAGTCAAACTCATCACCCAAAACAGCTTAGATGCTCAAATTCTACAAACGCACAAACCTAAAAATGGAACTTTTAAAATCTTGGACCTAAATTGATATGACAAACTCCTGCTTCATAGATCTTGAAACTCTAAAACTAACAAGTTTGCAAACTATTTCTTTCTACATAAGTCTTTTCCAAAAGCCTAAACTCAGATTGCTTGACTCTGGATGCTCTGGTCCTTTCCTATCATGTTTCCAAGATGAAGAATCTCCTGAAGTTGTTATTGCTGACAGATAATCACCAATGAAATACAGCTGCAATAGAATCCAGAGCTGTGATTGAATTTGTCCTCCAAAAACAAAATGTCACTCCTTGCACTGTATTCATTAAACTGTGTAAAATACCTTGTGGTTTTTTTGTTTCTTTGGTTTTTTTGTCCTAGAATATTTAGAGGAGGTAAACTTATGATAACTTTATCTATTTTGGGTATTTGTTAATATGCTTGACTCAATAGATTCTAACTCCTATTTGTCAAACTTAATAAAGTATTGTCAAAGCCTTTGTGTAAGTAGTTCATAATCGATTTTATTATTTGTACTAAGTGTACAAAGCATATGGAATACCACACAAGTAGAGGCAAAAAAAAATGCACAACTCTATTCTGAAAAAAGAGTTAAGATTTTAAAGAGCAAGACAAAACTCCAGGTACACGTAGTGGGATGTAAGAGTGTGGGATAAGACATTCTATGCTTGGATTTCAACAAACAATAAATAAAAAAAAAAATCTCTCTCATTTTCCTAGCTTCTCATTGCAAGTATTATATGAAAACACAAAGTGAATGAGTTTTCAAATAAATGTCTAGACTTTTAACAACTTGAAAGGTATCACTGAAGTGTTTCAGTGCACCACATGGCAAGCATATTTTGATTTAGTTTTTTACATGACTTCTCACATACTTACATGCTGAAGAATCCAAAACTTTAATGAGTTAACATGAAAGGAAGAATTTTAGTGTTTCAATGCTCCTAAGTGCCAAATGCCTGAGAATTTTTTTTTTCTAAGCTCAGAAGCAACTATTCCAGCAAGTTATTCCAACAGTAGCTAAATACTTAGAGGGTTATGCAAATCCTGCTAAAGAAGTAAGTTGTTTACATTTTCTGAACAAATAACAAAGACACAATTGACACAAAAATCCCCCTGTGGATTTGCAATTTACCTTGATTTTGGGAAGGTTTTGCCTGGCTGGAAAGGTCTTCATTTTCTAAATGGAGAACAACAGCTTGTTATTTAAAAGCAAATGAAACTCTAGCAGTGAACAATCCACTCACTACAATGAATAAGAGAAACTACCATCAGCATTTTTAAAGGTATGCATGTTTTACCTGACACCACTTGATTAGCATTGTATGGTGGAGGAGCTGGTAAGCCTGGAGCTATGACATTAGCCATTGGAACTAAGCCAGCATTGTTGTAAGCACCTAAAAGAACAAATACAATACAAATATCAGTTGTCAGAAGAACACTATATAAATCAACCAGTAAGTGCTCTTTAAAATAACATTTTCAGGATTGTAAGACATTTCTTCAGCAATAAGCCAGACCAGTTAAACATCCAGTCTGGATACAGGCTTTTGACAATTTCTGCCTTAATGACATGCATTGTGATCCAAACATTTGTTAAGGACAGTGCCTTTGAAAGAGTCTGGAACAGTCAGGTTTCAATTGCTTTCAGTGCCCTTTGCTTGAAAAACTCAAAGGGGAAGTGATTCCCCTCTGCAGCCTCATTTGTTCTTTCTTTATTTCTAACTTAAAGGCTATTGCAACTCCTCCTTCAACATGAAAGCCTTGACAAACAAAAGGACCAAACGTACACCATTGCCCATGACCAGCCAGTCTTCCAATACTATAGTCATAAAATTCAGAGAAAAATGTTCCATCTCAAATGCTTCAATATTTCTCTAAATGCTAAGAAATTCAAGTAGGTTAGCAAATTATTTTAATATAAAACACTTACTGTACTTGACATATAAAGATATTTTTTTCATCCCTTATTCTTTGGAGGAACTCAAACTGTTAAAACTGCTGTGGTATACAGTTCTGATAAAAAACATCAGAATTTAAATCACAGGAGCAGGTACAATTCACATTGATCCTAGATGAATATGTTAAGTACTTACGAACTTACCCTTCATGGGAAAAGAACAGCATGTAAACAATACTCAAAGGGCAGTAATGTCAGACACAAGTCCCTTCTGATTTCACTCATTTCCTAACAGTTCTACCTCATGTTAAGATTCCTTGCATGACAACTGTTAGTTGGAAATTGGAAAAGTAACTAACAAGCATTGCAACACCCAGGAAGGAAATGTTAAACCAATATGTATAAGAGGCAGAAAACAAAATATCACTGACAGTTGGGAGCATTGCTTGAAAACAATCTCATTGAACAGTTTCAAATCAGCATGTGGAATCTCATTAAAAACATTTTTATATATGTATATATAAAAATATATAATTGGTCATCAATTCTATTGTCACAAGAGAATTTTTTTTTCTTTTAAAAAAAAAAGTTGCAGCCTAACAAGGCCCTGAAACTACAAAAGGTCTCACATATCCTAAAATGTACTAATACATCCAGTTACAGACCAAATTTTGTGCCCAAATTTGTTTTATTTAATATAAATTTGAGGTAGTCTGCAACTTTCCTGAACACTTTCTGTGGAACAAGTGATTTCTAGGGCACAGATCATCAGACTTCCTTTAGCCACTAGTAGTGCCCATTTTTCCAAACCAACTGTAGAGACTTGCAGACATCAAGCTGCTTAGATGACTTATCCTTCAACATGAATGCTAACAGCTCTACCACACTTCCTTATCAGTACCTTAAAAACTCTGTGAAGTCTATAACATTACTAAAAAGCAAGCTTACTAACCATAATACTTTTTCCCAGACTCTGTGCAAAGAAATGGCAATTGCCTTGCTCCCTTCCCAAAATGTCTGGAATCAAATAAATGATGCAGTAGAGCAAAGACAGAGGAGTTCATGAAGAAAAACTCAACCTTAACAAAGGAAGGAGGCTACGAATAGTCAGATCAAACACAAGAAAAGGCAAACACTATGTCCCTTCTGAGACTGACACCTACAAGCCTAACGTTTTCTTTAGAAAACACTTTTCCACTGTAATGAAAAGAAAGTAAAGCTGAAGGCAGATGAGAAACAGATAACCATCCTTCATCCAGTTCCTACATATTTCTGCCCAGTTCAGGGCTGTGTCTGAACATATCCTAAGTTTGATACAATAGGAACAAGCCAACAGACTTGTCAAGCCAAAGCCTAAAGCTTAGTCAAAGACACAGCCCTAGTCTTGTCTGACATCCATAATGCTTCCTTTAAATGAAGTATTTTGTCACTAGAGCAGGACTGTGAATTATTCTTTTGATGCAGATATTGGAAAAAGAAGCCAATACATTCCTCTTTTTATCAGCTCTGAAGTCGTGACAGGAAAAAGTAGAAACCAGTACCCAGGAAATGCTTAGGGAGTGCAAGCCAATTTCAGATATGATTGTGGTCAGAGAAACTGACACTTGACACTTAACACTTTAAAGTAAATGGATGAAATAATAGCAAAAAGACACAGAAACCTTACTTGGTGCAATAGTTGCATGTGGCCGACAGGGTGGGATGGGGTATGGAACTGGTTTGTGTGGATTATAGGTTGATGGAGCCTATATAAACAAAAAACAAACAGAAAGAGCAATAATGAAAGCGTTACCTAAAGTTTTTCAGAGAAAAAGCTAACATTCAAATACTACTACAGACAGCTGCTCCTCACTGGAAAAATCTATGATTTCAGATTTCTTCATAATACTGCTAATGACAGCAAATATTTCACTCTCTCTGAAAATAGTGAAACAAACATCACTAATAAACTTTTAAACTTTAATAAACTACTGAACTCCTTCCTGACTTCTAGTCTTCACACTCTGCAGTCTTGGACAGACTTCTCATTTTAAAGATTTAGCACATTTAAAACTAAAAAATATTTATGAAGTTACCTGTCACTTTAAAATAATACAACTTAGTGGGAAACATCTCATTATGAAAATGAAAATAAAACATTTGGACAATACTTCAAAGCTGTGTACTAGGTTCCATACACTTATTTTGAAATACAGATCAGCTGTGTTGTTAAGAAACAAGAACCTCCTTCTAAGGCACTGGTGTACTTCAAGCATCCAAGATGCAGGCATTTTTTATGTTCATGTGGGCAACCATCAGTGACTGTAATTAAAAGATCTCATATATTTGTATCTAAAACTTTTAGCTCATGATGAACTACTGAAATGCTTTTTCTCTTCTACTACTGTAATTTAAATACTGCCTTAAAATGCACACACATTCTACCCACTAGAGAATCCTATTCTCCACAGATATAAACCAGAGCTTCAAGGTATATGAAAAAATACTAGGTCACGTAATCTTCATTACAGAAGTTTAGCTTTTTAAAATTGCTGCTCTACAGTCTTCCTGCAACGTAACAGCTTTTTATATAAAAGTCATACTGAACTGGCTGGCAGATGGAATTTTTTTCTTAAAAGCTTCCTTTATTTATTCATTTATTAGACATACTGGTTTGGATGGTCCAAGTATACGAGCTGCTATTCCTTTTCCTTCATTAGTACATTCTTCTGTGTCCTTTTTGATAGGGGTTCCCTGAAAAAAAAGAGAATTAAACTATGAAGTATTAATTTATAAGTAAATCTTGCTACAGAATTTCTGCCATAGTTATTTTTTTCTAAGGTACATTCAAATTCTTAAGATATTCTGAAAGTGACACTTAACCATATTTGTTGGGAAAAAGAAGTTGTGTTCTAGGATTGTAAAATCTAACTAAGGATTCCTCTGATAGCCTGGTTTATAACACTGAGCTTTTGTAAAGAGATGTATACTAAAGAGTCCATGTTTCTGCATAATTAGAATTCTGAATTTTGATTTGTGGGCATGATAACTTACATGTTGCAGTCCCTTAAATGTTCACAAGAAATACTTAATATGTTTTTTCAAGAATACTCCAAGATTAGTGGTAGTGCTGTACTGACAATATCAGTCAGTCACTGACATCTTATCAGTCTACCTCTAAGACTCTACACCTCTGCCAATTCTGACAAGTGTTGAAGGAGTTTACAATGTTTTCTTTATAGGAACAATGTCTTATTAACACAGTAATCTTTACTTGAAGCAGCACAGAAAGAATAGGCAAATAAATATAAGTTCCCTATAAATGTGTAATAGGACAATAAAACATATATTAAAAATGCTTTTTATTCCACTCCTTCCATATATATGTCTACTGGCTTTGGTTATACTATATTGAATCCTAAATCAAGGACACTATGAAAAACAAAAGCATAGGATCTTGCTTACTGGGAAAATTCCATTTATGCGGCTTGGTTTGCCCTTGGGATAAGGGTTGCCAGGGATCATGCCACAGGATGATATCATAGCATGAGGAGCCTTACAACCTGTTTTTGAAGCCTGCAAAATAATCAAGAAAGTGTGTTATCTGCTATCAAATCCAACGCTCTAAAGAAATGATTCATTGCTTTGTGACATTTAGACTGCATGAATTGACCTACAGTGAACAAATCAAAGCTTTGTGTCAAATCTTCTTCCCAAATACTTCAAACAGTGTGAGGCTCTGCCAAAGTCCCCTTTGGTTTGAATAATTCTACTCAGACCACCTCTACTTCGCCTGAACTTGGTGTTCTCTTGAACTTGTTCTCTAAAAAACTGCAGACTGTTTCTTCCAGCATTGGCTGTAATTCTGTGCCCCTTTTTTTCATATGATCCTAATGCCTGACAGAAACTTCCCCTTTTTTTACACAAATGTTACATAGCTCTTCTCTTTTGAAGATGCTTCTTTCAGCTTGTCTTCCACCAGTACTTTCCAGCTGCCATCACTTTAAGTCCTGACCCCACAATGATGACATGGATGGAGCCAATAGTGCATTTGACAGAATCAAGCATACCAGAGTATCTTGACTACCTGTTCAAGAATTCTTCTGCACCTTTTCTTCTCTGACATATTAATTCTGAACAGGTCTTCAATAAGGCGATAATTCTGAGCATCAACAATGTTGCTGTAAATAAAGACATTGAGAGATGATGACTGTTGCTCCATATGCTTATCAGAAATAATGCACTACTATCAAGTGAGCAATGCTTACTCAGCCAGTATCCAACAGTACATTGAAAAACCACAATTGGTTCAGATCATAATACTACTATTATTAATTATGTAAAAACCCTGGGCTTAAACATGGACTTTATAGCTGAAAGTGAAATGTTGTATTGGAATTAAATATCAACACAGAACAATGGACAATGATAGTTAAACTTTATGCAAGGCAGATATACTTAATGAAAAAAACAACCAAAACATCCCAAAACAGAATAACATTTCATGGAACAAATCCCCTAAACCAGGCAAAGGAGCTCCAATATCAACAAAGGTAAAAGGCAGATTATTTGAAGCAGCTCTTGAGTTAAAAAACCCAGCTCTCTGTGAAACATACATCTAGAATATCTATTCACTTCTATAGATGTTATATCTGTACATCAAACATGTCAATTTAAGAGATGTATTTAATTAATTTTTACTTATGTAATATTCAGAGAGGTCTTTTCAAATGCAAAAGTGCCAATGCCCAGAATAGCTTTTAACATTTCAGTGAGCAGAAATAAGGCTAAGACCTCTTCATTCTCTACAAGATCTGAAGATCACTTCCAAACACAGGCACAGTGGCAGTTTTCCAGCAGGCTTAAGCCCACACAGCAGCTCGCTTAAGGCTCAGATGAACTATTGAATTTTCCACATCTACTTCCAATTCTTTTTTTCACAGCCCTATCAATAATGCATTTGTGTTTTACCTTAACTGGCCACAGTGCTTCCTTCTAGAAATATCTTAAAATATGATATATTTAAACATTAGCAAAACCAATACAACTGAAGGAAATATAACATGAGAAATACTCACGAAGCTAAGATTTCAAGGGCAATAAGTTTATCTTTACTGAACGTGAAGCAGTTGAGAATATTAACCATTTTTGATGCAGGAACTGCCACTATTTTCTGTCAAGTAAACAAGAAAAAACTGTGTATCAAATAAGACAGCACAATTATTTTAAACCCAGAATGCTACTTAGTAGCAGTTTCATATACTGTATTTCAGTAAACATTTATTCGCTCCCTCCCACTGGGAAAGAAACTACAGGCTAAGTCCTGAAGGAGAAATGAGCAAAGGTAACAATAGTTACATAGCTACATCTATTCTTGTGATACAGGGGAAAGTAAAAGATGTTTCAGTTAGAAAAGATACTCTAGTTAAAAGTATTCTGATACAACTGAAAAAGAGATGAAGAGGAAACTTTGAAGATCCAGGGGCAGAGTGACTCATATGCTGCAAAAGCAGACATCACAAAACTAAAGTGAGATGAAGAGGGCAAACCTATTTCACAGGAACATGTCACAAGAACTTACATGTTGTAAAGCCTTTATTGCCTTGAGCTGTGGTTCAGCCCACGAAAAGTATCTCAGTAACTCAACAACCTGCAACAGAAAGGCCTTCAATTAATCTTATATATATGTGTTAGAAATTTATATTAACAGCATCAATGTTCATTTTTCGAGTACAGTGGTATACTGCTGGTAAACATGTCTGTCTCTGATGTTTGACTACATCATGGCCTACCAGCATCTAATGTTCTTTTTATTTCCAAGTAGGCTTCTAAAAATTCTGAGATTAGAATATATATATAAAAAAAGAAAAGGTCTTTGCTGCATATTCAAAAAACATACACACACACAAAAAAAAAAAAAAAAAATCCAGAAGAAAAAGACACAGGTAAAACAATCTACATAGTACTAAAATAATTTGGATACTTATTACTAGATGCCAGTTTAGAAAATACATGCAAAATAATTCTACATTCC
This sequence comes from Phaethornis superciliosus, assembly GCA_023637945.1. Lineage (NCBI taxonomy): Eukaryota > Metazoa > Chordata > Aves > Apodiformes > Trochilidae > Phaethornis > Phaethornis superciliosus. Next base: position 171,272,984 of record JAJQWJ010000001.1, on the reverse strand, counting down.
ATGATGATCAAGGGAGTGGAACATCTCCCCTGTGAGGAAAGGCTGAGGGAGCTGGGTCTCTTCAGCTTGGAGGAGAATGAGGGGTGACCTCATTAATGTTTGTAAATATGTAAGGGTCAAATGCCAGGAGGATGGAGCAAAGCTTTTCTCAGAGGTGACCAATAATAGGACAAGGAGCAATGGTTACAAACTGGAGCATAGGAAGTTCTGTATAAATATAAAGAGGAATTTTTTCACTGTGAGGGTGACAGAGCACTGGCACAGGCTGCCCAGGGAGGTTGTGGAGTCTCCTTCCCTGGAGACATTCCAAGCCCACCTGGACGTGTTCTTCTGTCACCCTGCTCTGGCAGGGGGGGTTGGACTCGATGATCAAGGTCCCTTCCAACCCCTAACTTTATGATTCTATGACCAATTTCTCCAATTTCACCACCACCACCTCCCCCACCAACAGGAACAAAAATGTAATGATTTTGCTAACAAATAATATTGGAACTATTTCAGCAAATTAATGCTGATCTAGTAATGAGGAATAAAATCTCCTCAGTTAAAAAATAAAGGTAGTATGATCAGCCTCAATATGACTGGAAACACTGGCCTTCTGTATTACTGAATGCACAAAACCAATAGCTCCCATTGAGCCCATGACATCGTTGACTTTTACCTGTTCACTAGAGAAATATCCATGGACATACTCAATAGCTTTCAATTTGTACTCAGTCAATACAGCCTAGAAGAAATAGAAATAAAGACACATAATTAGTCCCTCAAAAATTAGTTACAGCATACCCATCTGCTAACTATTAAACTAAAAATATCTGACCTTAAGAATGACCTTTACAACAATTGCACTTCAATATTTCTAAGTAATAGTATACTCCTTAGATAATTGAGAGAACAAAGAAAATCAGAGGTGTAATTTAATTCCTTTTTTTAAAAGGTTATTTTTAAATTTTGTTTTGCTTTTTTTGTTGTTGCTAAAAACTATACTGAGAGAACATTGTCTTCACTCTTCCTTTTCCCTTCAAGGTTTAAATTAACTTCATGTTAAACAAGATAATACAGTTGATGATTTATATGATCTCTTTGTATGTTCCCTCTATAACAATTAGCACAGCACCTTAGTTTGCTGAATCTGGACAGCAAGTCTGTAGAGACAGAATTATGTATAAAAAAAAGGTTGCTCCAGAGGGTGTTTTTCAAGACACCTCTGTTGATGATCATGTAGGCTCTGTAATAACCAGGACTTCCTCCCTCATGCTCAGCTCACTGATACAGATACAAGACATAAAAATGACAGGTAATAGCTGGATTCCTGCCCCAAAGTGGTGCATGCACTTTTCTTCCCCAGTTTCCAAGGCCCCTATCTCTCATGCTTATTGCCAAATCACCTCCAGCTACACCCACACACAATTTCTATCCGCTCTCCAAAAGCCCTAAAACCTATCCCTGCCCCTTCTTTTTTTGTCCTTCTCCCTCACACAGTCAGATGTGAAGCTCTCCATCACTACAGCCTGACTGTGAGTAGCACAGGTGCTCAGAGACCCACTTGCATACTGTTTTGAGGCAATTCCCTTCCTTTCTGGCCCTCATTAAGACACCCACACTACCAAACACTCTGAAGTCACAGGGAAAAAGGACTTCTCTCTTCATGCTCGATTTTTCTTCTCTCCCTTCCTTCTCTTTACATAGTTTGAAAAACTATGTATGTCTGAATGACTTTAATATGAATAAAACTAACAAATATGAACACAAAGCACTACGATGTATATTTCTGAAAAGCAACAAAAAGCAAAACCAAAACTCAGAGTTCATTTTATTAATAATAATAAACGTACATGGGGTAAGATAGAATGAAGCTACACACTAAGACACTTAAATAATTGTTTCTGCTACTTGTAGGACTGAAAATGGAGCACATCAACACAACTTAACTTGAGAATCACATAATAGAGAGCTAGACATGAAGTTTAAACAAAGACCTATCAACAAGGACAGGAAACATTTGGAAAATGTATGCTACACTTCAATAGCACAGATATTATTTACACAGCACAGAACTGATCCTTAGATCAACATGAAGTTAGGTTTGCAGGAATACAGACAGACAGGAAACATAACTGCCTAAAATCACATGTTAAAACCCCTTTTGTTCCAAGTCTTTGGTAATCACAGAGTGTATTCAGAAGGGCTGCACTGCAGCAGTAACAGCTGAAACATAACTCCCTCCCACCATCAGTTCTCAGAGAGAGTATTCATGTGCAAATTGTTCCTTGATTCCTCCACATTTTTCCATATAAAAAGTGAGGCTGAGAGGACACTCAACAGCCTGAACTATCCTAGGCTGTCACGTTTTCAGCTGGTTACACAGCATGGAACATACCTGTTTTATAAAGGAGAATTTATTGCCATGACCTCATGCAAAAATGCTAATAAGTGCAGTTGTGATGACAAAGACTCATCACCAGGACTTTTGTGCACAGAGGTTTACACCTCAATATGTTCCAATATGTTAATCCAGAGATTTAACACCTCAGCTGCAGCCATCACTGTGCACACATCACTGCCTGCAGCCTCACTCTCAACAGAACCTGAACTGGAAGTCACCTCTGTAACACCCAAATCCAAATAAAGGAAATTATCTCTCCTGGACAACCTGTTGTAACAAAAAGCACCTATCACAAAAACGCCAGTGTATCTTATTTTGCCATAAAGCAGAATAAAACAATCTTCTCCCAAACAAGCCCTTTGTTTTCACACCAAGACATCTTTAGCAGAACACACAACTGTTACACTGTGACATGTAAGCCGTCCCTGCTTAACTACAGCAAAACACATCATCCCAGCTTTCTCCTTCCCACACAAAACAGGAACCACAGTTCTAGGAAACTGCGAGGTTCTGAAAGACCCACTTATTTCCATCTCTTTTTCCACTCCCAGCACTGAGGGAACCGTCCCCACAGTTAAAATCAGACCTGCTGTTAAAACCAGACCTCTGCAGAAAGAAACGAGGCCCTGAGAGACACCAAGGTTTGTACCTCTCCCTCCCACAACCAGCGGGTATTTTGCTCCGGGTTTTCAGTGGGAGATGCACAACCCAATTTCAGAGCACACAAGAAACCCAAGGCCCTCACACCCCAGAGGAAGGTCTGCACCCACCCCTGAGCTCTGGGACAGGTGGCTTTGAACAAGGACAGCAGAGAGCAGCTCTGAAACCAGCAACTCACTGACGTCGCCTTTGTGTTTTCTCCCCTAAACCACCGTACCAAAGGTGGAGACCCCACACTCCAAGTCCCCATCTCCCCAGTCAGGCCAGGCAAACGCAGTTCCTCCCCCGACATAAATTGATATTTGGCTATTTTGGCTTTTCTCCTACATTTTCCTCGACGGTGAAAACGCCGGGATAAACTTATTCAAATGCTAATTTCGAATGAGCGCTCTTCAAGCACATGTTGTCAGCTCAGTGGTTAGCAGTCTGGACATTCAGGTTCTCTGAGAAAATATATTTCTCTCAAAAGAGAGCAAACATGTCACAGCAGCTTTGCACTGTTAAATCCGACAGATAAACATGGGGATACATCAGCAACAGGATTACAGTGCTTCACAATGAGGGGAAACTTATTGAATCCTGAAGTGGCTATGAGGGAAGACAAAACACCTGACCCGGTGTCTTCATCAAGAGGAACGTTCACCATCAAATGGTTAAAACTAACATGCAAAACGAGAAATTACCTTTCTAATTTCATCCAGCACGGTTTCAAATGATTTCTTATCCATTTTTATTAGTTCATTCAATGCAGATATTTAAACATGGGGGAAAAAAAATTAAAAATATCCAGGCCACAGACTTTCAGTAAAGTCTTCAGGCGTACAGGAAAAAAAAATTGAAAAAAAAAAATAATGAAAAAAAAAAAAAACAAATAACAACGCAGGGGACGAGGGGCGGCCTGGGATCTTGTCAGCCCCTGAGAGGCTGCTGCTGACGCTCTGCTGGACACAGCTCAGGAGACAAAGGCAGAGTACCGGGAGCTGCCCGAGCACCGGGAGCTGCCCGCCCGCCCGCCGCCTCGGCGGAGGCCCGCGCCCCTCACCCTGCCTTTCCAGGCCTCTCTCCGGGAGCGGGAAAAGACAAGGCCCGGGGCAGACGGAAGGAGCGGCCGCCGCGGCCCCCGGGAGTTCCGCTCCCCTCAGCACGCGGCTCCGAGGCCCGCCGGGCCCTCGCCGTTCTGCGGGGCTTCCCCGCGCCCCATGGTTCGCCGCGTCGGGCCACCCCCAACCCCCGGAGCTGCCGACGGTGAGAGGCCGGGACGTGTCCGAGCGGAAGGCGGGGCAGGGGCGACCCGGGACGCGGCGAGCAGCCCGGAGGCACCGACAGCACACACCACTCCCCCGGCCCTGCCGCTCCGCTGTCGCGTTCTTATGACATCACAGCGCGAACGGGAAGGCCCCTTCCGTGCTGGTCTCGCACAGCGGAGCCTGCACAGAAACGGCAAAAAAACGGAACCGGACTCGCCCCCCGTGCAGTCCTTGGGTGTCGCACCGACACGATGATCCTTGTCTCACGGGCCGCTACGCTTTCTCTGGCCGGCCTCGGCTGCTCGGGTCGGAACCGGCAGAGTCGGGGACAGCCCGAGGCTGGGAGCAGCGGGGACGGGAGCCCCGCCCTGAGCGGGTGGGACCGGGTGGCGGGCGGGGCCGGTCACGTGGTTGCCATGGCAACGCGGCCTGCCCTCCCGGCGGTCCCGCCCCGGCCCGGCCTCCATGAGGAGGAAGCGGCCGAAGGGTCAGTGGCTGGGGATGGCAGGAGCTTTGCTGGTCCTCTGGGCCCTGCTCCGGGTCCCGCAGGTAGGCGGCGGACGGAGGGAGGGAGGTGAAGCGCCGGGTTTTGTGCGAGCCCTCCGGTTACGGCTTCTGTCCGAAAGGCAGATGCCGGGGAAGGGGGTCGGGAGGAGCGCGTCCGGGGGCTGTTCGGGGACACAGAGCCTGTCTGTCCCCACACCCCCCGGAGCGTAGGGCTCCGGTCCCGTTTGGTTCCGGTTCCTTCCCGCGCCTCTTTGGTTTGTGCCGTCCCGGGCTGCGGCTTCGTTGTGTGGCTGCGAACGCGTTCGCTGGCTGAGGCTTTTAGGGGCTTCCAGGCAATGTGGTTTGCTTAAACGAGAGAAAAATGGTCTATGAGTGAGGAACTTTGCCTTCCTTGCTGTCGCATTCCCTCCCTGCTTAGTGCCTCTTGGGTTTTCTTTATTGTAGTCCGGTTTTTCTTTATTGTAGTCCGGCTTTCCTTGCGCTCTTGGTAGTTCTGTGACATCAACTTCGCTCTATTTCTGGCAAGGAAAGAAACAGAAATGTTAAATGTCCCTGGACCTTCAGGGTCATCACCTGTTATTTCTTAGTTCTGGGCTGAGTACTTTGATCTCCATCCAGTACTTGCCCCAGCATAGCTGTCCTTAGCTTCCTTCTTCTCCTGGAAAAATAAAGCAAAAAGGTGGAAGATTCCTTTTTTCCATAATGGTTTAAAATGTCTACATCGACTTGAGCCTTTCTGTGCCTGGTGTCTTAAACTGCCCTATTTCTAAGATGCAGTTTTCTTTTGATCTGTATTTTCCCTTTTTTCCAGTTGTCATCTTTTTTTTTTTTTTTTTTTTTAATTTTTTTCGTCTTATTTTCATACCTTCTTGAAGTGGTTATTTATTCTCTTGCATTCAGAACCTTCTCTACTATTTTCCTCGTTTTGGTGTGCTTTACAGATAGTAACACCAGCTCCGTGTAAGAAATTTCTAAGTGTGTTTTTTGCCTTCTAATTCTAGAGCTCCCCAGTCCAAAGGGGTTCATTACCTAATTTTATGTTGCCAAAGCAGAAACTTACTTTGTTCTGATGGTTCTTCAGATCCCATCATTATGGGATTTAACTACTAATGGATATTTACTTTTGCATTTCTAGGTTTTAAAAGCATTTGATTACCCTTCTCCTTGGGAGGGACAGGAACAGATGTTCAAGCTGGACATAGGTTGGCCTAAAAATCCAGAATACTTCACTGGAGAACCATTTTGTGTTGCTGTTGACTCTCTTCATGGTTTGGTCTATGTGGGTCAAGTGAGTCAGAATACAATATTGCTCTCTTTGTCAAGCTAGTGTATTTTTGCTATTAAAGAGGCTGGTTTAGGTTAAGATGTATATATATGTGAATAATGTGTCAAAATTGTTGAAAATGTACGCACAGATGTCTCTGTCATATCCATTCTTAAAAACAGTTCTGGAAAGGTGCTTGCTTGTGTTATTAAAAGCATTTAAATTCTGTGATCTGAATGCCTGATCCAACTTACTTGAGATACAGTAGCTTCTTTTCTAACTGTAGAGTAAAATGTGTTTCTGGGGCAGCTGACTTTCCTTCTGCTCTTTCAGCCTTGGTCCCATAATATCCCATAATATGAAACCATGCAGCTCTTTTTCAGCCAGATACAGCTATTGGAGTCCAGTTATTTGCTTTACTCAGCTCCATGCATTGGTATCTCTAGGTCAGTGGTAAGACATTTTCTCCATGGAAAGTGGGATTTAATGATAAAGCAGAGTATGAGTACTTGAGTGCCATGCAGCTAATAAGTACAGTTACAGTCTTTTACACCTGGGTTATGCTCAGCATATTTTTCAGCTGGAACATAAAAACATTATTGAAAATGAGGACCAAGATAGCTGCAGGAGCTTGGTTGCTCTGAAGATTGGGCTCTTCATGAGTTAAGCTGAAAGTCCAGAATGAGCAAAAGGGTTTGTGTGCTAAACTTAGATAATTATCTGTCTTTTCTAACAGGAAAAAATGAAGTCTAGCAAACAGTTCCAGAAAACTCTTGTAGTTCATGAAATGTTGCAAAAACCTTACAAAGAGGAATTTAAAAAATATGATCACTTGATTAATATGTTTTCCTAATATGCTTTTTTTTTTTTTCCAGAGGGGAGATAACGTACCTAAGGTACTTGTATTCTCAGAGGAAGGCTATTTTCTTAACTCCTGGAATGACACAGTTGAAAAGCCTCATGGTATCTTTGTGTTGAATACAGCAACAGATAGTTCAGTATGGATCACAGATGTTGGAAGAGGTATGTATGGTGGTGATAGAAGTATTAGGTGGGGAAGAAAACTAACATTGCAAATACTGCTTTAAACAGCTCATCTAAGTCTGTCATACAACTTGGAGACAGAGTTGTGCTTCTCTTGCCATGACCAAACTTATCAGGTAGTGTGCAAAATGCTCTGAAGGTTCATGAGTTGGGCTATGTGTCTGCTTATAGCTTCTCAACTTAGTAAGCAAACTTCATGTTTTGTTTTTGTTTTGTTGAGGTTTCTTCCCCCAGAAGTATTGAGTAAGTGGGGAAAATCTGTCTAGCCTTCTCTTCTGTCCTAGAGGTTTGGTAGTTCTAATAAAATCATGGACTTACCAACCCACAGTGATATTCTCACTATAGCATTTTGTCTGATTTATTAATGTCAGTTGTAAGTATCAGTAGATGTTTATTTTTAATCTTTGTTATCATTTGTAATACTTGCATTTGTTTTTGTTAAGATGCTTTTGCATCTTTTTTTTCTTTATTCAGGGAAATATGGGCACACTGTGAAACAGTACAGCCCTTCGGGTAAACTTTTGCAGGTCTTGGGCACACCAGGTAATGCTGGTTCCAGTTTGATTCCCCTGCAGTTTGATCAACCAGCAGATATCTTTGTAGAGGACACTGGAGATATCTATGTTGTGGATGGAGATGGTGGAATGAATAACAGATTACTCAAACTGTCCAATGGTATGGAAAAATTAATTTCTGCAGCAGTTGACTGTTGAAAATGGAAATATAAATTACATGCCTTGAAAATGTATTTAAGCAGCAGTAGGTAGAGCTGTCATTTAACTAACATTAGATTAAAGACTTTGTTGGATGAGGTCCTGTTTTACTGCTTGTCACTTAAGGACAAATCTCCTAATTGCTTATGACAGGAGGCTGAGAGATTGCCTTTGTTCAGTTTTCAAGTGAGAAGAATAAGGAGGATTTTTATTGCTGTCTTTGATAGTGGCAGATGGTGGGAGGGTATAGAGAAGGCAGAGCCCTGCATTTCTTGGAGATGCACAGTGAAGAATGAAGAACACTGAGTGTAAAATGCAAGAGAGGGAAATTTCAGTTTGATTTTTGGATGGAAAGAGAGAGTGATCAGACTGAATAGGTTGCCCACGGAGGATGTGCAGTCTCCACTCTTGGAAATGCTAAAAAATGAATGAGTTTTGAACAGTCTGACCTAGGCTGGTCCTTTGAGAAGCAGGTTGGAACTGATTGGGTCTGGATATCTTTCATACTTAAATTTTTCTGAGTCTAATTAGCTTGCTCATATTTTCCAGTGAGATGGTCAGTGGTGGTTAGGGCTGTGACTGAGGAGACTGCATGTCTGCAGCTGGGGAAAAGAGGAGCTGCCATTTCTCCTTTGTGCCATCATAAAACAGCTGGTTTGCTAACATCTAGTTTGCAAAATGGTAAATTGTTAAAACTCAAAACTGCAAGGTAACAACAAATGTAAAAAATAAATTAAGGAAACAAGTGCATATCATAGCCAGCTGCTTCTGTTTTTTGGTGTGGTGTGGTGGTTGTTTTTGGTTTTTTTTTTTAATACAGTGCTTAACAGAGCTGTGGACTGTGGTCTTTGTGTACTGGTGGCTACGTTTCTGTAACCATAATCTTGAAAACACTGGTAACAATCCAGCAGTCCCTGTCACACTTCCAGTATTACTTCAGTTTATGCATTTGGAGTACATTGTTTAAAAAGACTGAGTTTAGAAATTCCACTTTTTAAAAATTATTCAAAGTAATTTTACAAGGGAATTACTTAAAGTTTTTGTTGTTGTTGTTTCCTTACTGTGATTTTTATTTTACTTTTCCTTGCTGTTTAGATTACAAAGAAATATGGATGGCTGGAACAAATGGGACTGGCATTGGTCAGTTCAAGATTCCTCACAGTGTAACACTGGATCCTTTTGGACGGGTAAATAATGGGAGAAATTTGCTTCATTTTCCAACAGACATGTTTACATATATTTGAACAAAGCTAATTTGATTTCTTTTTAAGTGAACTGTTGTGATCTGGGTCATGTTTATGTGGGTTACAGTTTTCATCATGGTAGGTGTCATCAGCTGAATTTTTGCACTGCAGATCCTGCTAAAGTAGCTGTCAGCCAGGTAAACACAGGGGTTCTGACTGGTTCCATTGTTGATGTCCATACACCAATGGACTGTTCCTCCTGCAGCTTCTAAGAGGTTGCCATTTTGATGGTACAGGAGAGCTTAATCTGCAACAAATATCTATCCAAGCATTTAAGTTCCTTCAGGGAACTTTAATTTCATATTTGGAAATTCTAAATATACTTAAGATGAAAGTAAGGCTCTGGTTAGGTTGTGAACATCTGTCCTTTTCCACATGCAGCTCAAGGCATTCAAGACTGCTTCTGCCAGGCATTAATCATAGTCTGGCATTTGTCATGTTGCTCTTAGAGGGGAAAGATGTGGTCCCTCCTTAATCTGTTTCAGAGAAAATAAGATTACTTGAATAAAACATTTTAAATCACTTGACTGGGCTAATTCTGCTGATACTGTCTGAACCAGAATAAGAAGCATATATAAAAATCACTTCCCTGCCAAAAATGGCAGGGTGAGAGGAAAGAGAGAGATGGCTGCTTTGTGTTGAAGGGTAATAGTGAATATATACAAAGACAGCAGTTGTGATGGGCAATGATTTTATTGCCAAGGTGAGGTGTGGATCACCAGCCTATGTTAGAAATAATTGTCAATCCTAGAGAAATCTTAAGAGACTGCTGTAGGGGTGCTTCATTTAAAATCTGTGAGGAAAGATCGCAGGTCAGCTGGTTTATTGCTCCCTTTTGGGTAATATCCCAGAAAAATCATGAAGGTTACTGATTGACCTGACAGTTGTCAACAACTAAAATGTCAGTCTTTGTATACAGGCGAGGCATTCACTGGAGTCATCTAGTAGTATTGCTAGCTTGCAGTGTTTGTGAACCCAGTTAGCATGGGGTGGAACAGAGACAAGCTCTACAGAACTGATTAGACAAACCATGCTGAAAATGCTCTTGGTGTTTAAGTTTGTCAATATTTATAGAAGTATTAGGCATATCAGAATGTTTGCAGATACAGTCATCATAGACCTGGATCATGAAACAGACTACTGTTGAAAAACAGGTTGTTACTGAGTCACAGACCAGTACCTTTAGAATTAAATAGATAGGAATGTGTCCTCACTGGGGGAGGGGAAAATCCTACTATAAGAATATCCATATCTTAGCCACAAAAGTGAGGACACTAAATTCTCTGCTGAAGTAGTACAAAATATTTGTTAAATAATCTGTTAACCATGTGTTTGTTTTGTTTTATATCTAGAACTTGTATCTACTTATTTAGTTTTGAATGAGGTACATTCTTCCAAGTTGAACTTCTTTTTTTTACTACAGGATTTTTTACTCCTTTCTTTTTTGCTTGTGTTTCGCATTTGATTCCTTCTGTTTGTGAACAGCCATTATATTTGTTCTTAACAGGTATGGGTTGCAGACAGAGAGAACAAAAGAATCCAAGTTTTTGATAAAGTCACAGGGGAATGGCTCGGGTCTTGGAACAGCTGTTTTTCAGAAGAAGGACCCTATTCTGTCAGGTATTATTGAGCAGTTCTTCTAGAAGCACACAGCTACATAAATAAGGTCTACTCTCAATGGTGAATTAAAATGTTGCTATTTAGTGCCTGATGACAGGGAGTTAGCCAGTTTACCTAACAGAGTGATGGTCCCCAGTCTTTTGCAAAAATCTGCAAATCCCTAGGGATTTGTCTGCAGGATTGGAACTTCATTTTGAAGATGTTTTGTGTTGTTGACCTTACTGTTGGAGATTCTACAGGTAGATTGTCATGAATGAGTTTTCTTTGGCATAATCTGTCTCAAGGAGCAGCAAAATGTGGAGTGAGGCTTACAAATTAATTCTCAGTGTTTCACTACATTTAGTCTGTAATTGCATCCAAAAACTTGATTATTATTGGGGGCTTTGTTTAAAAGTGTATGGTTTTGTTAAGATTACCTGTTATATGGAGTTAATAATTCAAAACTATATTTGTCTTTCACAGATTCACTGCCAATTACAAATACCTGATTGTAGCTCAGCTGAATATCAACCGGTTAGCAATCTTGGCAGCACCACCAGTTGGCTCTATTAGGGACTGTGTTATGGTGAACACAGTCCAAATGGCAGATGAAACCAAACCACACCTTGTGGATGTAGACATGAAGAGTGGAGCAGTCTATGTTGCACAGATTGGAGCTCAGCAAGTAAAAAAATACATACCCTTAAGCTAATGGTTTCTCACACTGCTATGGCACAAGCTATATGACATATAAGACCTATGACCACATTTCCTTGTTTTATGTAGCTTCTGTTTCCTTAAGCACAGAACAGTGTACACCAAGAAACATAGAGCTAAGAATATGTCCTACAGGTTCTGCAGTCCTGGAGAAGAAGTACTTGGTCTTCAGTTGTTACTCATTTTAGTAATGCTATGGTGGGTTCTGGTTTTGTTGCTGGGATCTATAAATGATTTTGATAGGCATCTTAATTTTATTATATCAAACTTTAAAAACACATATGCTGTTCTTAAATGTATAGCCTCATCCTGGGGCTTCTCCACATAGCCTCTGTGCATTGTTGAATGAAGGACAGAACTGATTGAAGCAGGTACACTTACCTAAATAATGTCCTGGGAGGTGAGAACCTCATTTTAATGTCCATTCATTTGTTGGCTTTTTGTTGTTTTGTTTTGCTTTGTGGGGTTTTAGTTTTTTTTTTAATCATTGTGCTGATGTTGCCCAGTGCTGAATATTGGGATGCATTATGGTGTTGAAAAATATGCTGTTGGATACTGATGTCAGTGCTGATACTGCATCTGCCTCTGGTAGTTAATGACATAAGCATGGAAACCTAGATTTTCAGTTCTAGCTGAAGTGATAAAGTCTGTCATAAGCTTAAGTTAAATTGACATCAGGCACTTCAAACTATATTAAAAGCATGTACATGGCAGTCAAGTCCTGATTCTTAACTTAATCAATTCTTGACCTGATTTGATTTATATCAGCATGAGTTTTCTGTTCTGTAAAATGTAAAAATGGAACATATTGAAGTTAACTCATTTAAGTTCCTCAAGATAAACAAATTGCAATTTTTTAGGAAAGTCTTAATTACCTTTTGGGATTGGGAGACACGTGATTCTCCCAATTTTATTGAAACTCTGTCAGTTAGTAACAGTAAATCTGTTCTGGTTTGGGAATTTTTAACTGGTTTATATCCAGAACCTAGACTTGATCAACTCCATTAATATCTAAAGTTTTGGTGGTCTAACAGACATCTCCAAGCTCCATCCTCTTTCCATTCCCAGTCCAGAATACTTCTATTTTCTTTACATGTTGCTACAAGATTTCAAGTCAGCTCACTTTATAGAATAGAGGAAACTGGGTATAGGAAAATGGGATGGGGAGAATGGCATGGCATAAATGAGACAGTGAGTAAGTAAAGCTCTTTATCTCTAAAGCTGTGGTCCTACATTCCATATCTACTAGCTCTTCAAAACATTTAGGAAGTTTTTTGCTGTTTCCACATACTTATTCTACTTGATGGACTATTTTAATGCTAGAAAGGTGTGGGATTTTTCTATGTTTTGTACTTCCTTTGAAAATGGAATATGGGAAGTACAATTATTCTGCTGAGAAAGGTCCACTTTAGTGAATGTTATCAAAATCAAATGCTATTTAATTTGGCAGGTTTCAACCCATGATCACAAGTTTGTGGGTCAGCAGATGGAAAATCTGTCCAGAAAAATCAGATTCATATTTTCTGTGGAAAGCAGTTTAAATGCTTTATTTTTAGTTACATCCACATTAACAAAACCAGATCTTACCTGGCTGCCTTCATGCAAGCCTTGAAACCAGAACTTGAGGTCCATCATTCACATGGGTTTGAATGGGAGCCAGTAGGCAATATTTATTAGCTGAAAAAATAGCATTGCTTCCACTAGACCTAGATGGATAGGTCCACATTGCTTTGCAGTGTGTTATGTGGATTTCTAACTTGTCTACACTATCTCAGGGATCTCTGCTCTGTGTGCAATTCTGCTATTTCTCACCTACACAATGTGGATTTCTTTTAAAAATATTAATGTAATATCATAACACTATATTTGAGTGTATCTTGGTGGTACACCAAGTAAAGGTGTACCTGAGCTCAGGTAAAGGACCTGAGCACAACCATTCCTTGTCCTCTCCTTGCTTATTTTTCCTTTGTCACATCCATTTGAAACTGGACTGGAAGCTCTGTGGGAACATGCTTCTGTGTTCAGTGAAGGCATAGCACACTTTCAGATGGTGGTGGATAAGTGGTTTCTACACATTTATCTTTGCTGTGTGGATCTGCTCTCAACTCTTTTATTTACATGGGCTTTTGCAGCCCCTAGAAATGAGCAGTCATCCAGTTTTGTGTGGGTTTATTAAAGGAAGCCACAGAGCCAAAATATGCCTTGCCCCAAGCATTTGGATATCTGATAATAAGGGATGCTCATTATTAGTTCATGTGAGATGCTGAGACACGTTTTTACTTCTGCATCTGTGACCAGACTGAGAAAATTATTGATTTGTGTATTAACTTGCTAATTCTCTAAAGGTTTTCCTATTTATCATCTTGAAACTGTTTTCTGGAAAATTGCGTGGGGGATAATTTGATAAAATAAATTGAGAATTCACCATTATGAAAGGTGTGGTGCTTTATTTCTGTACTAACATCAACACATTTCAGTGGATTACTTTTCAAAATACAGGAACCTCAACAGTTTAATAAGGTATTTAAAAATTTCTGATATTCAAATGTAATCTAAAATTCTGTGTTTTGTTTTTATGTTACTGTCTTTGTGGTCCATCTTTTGCATTCTAATTTTTGTATAATAAAGGCACATAAATATCTCCTAGATGTTTTCGTCTGAGTAATTAGTAAAATAAGATGATGGGTTACTTAAGTGCCAAGTATAAAAATATTTAGACTGTATACTCTTTTGTTACTAATAGGTAAATTAAAAACTACCAAAACACTTCTTAACACAGAATGAGTGGTTTGTTTTGTTTGGGTTTGTTTTTCTTCCAGAAAAGATACACTAAGCAATCTGTTTAGTTTTTAGAAGATCAAGAAGGTACTTTTCTATGTATTAAAAATAAGAAGAAAAATAACATGCTACAGTGTTAACTAGACATGAAAGAAAACCTAGGATGATTGTTAGAAGCTCTCAAAAATCTTACCTTGAGATAAGAGGTGCCAGTTTTCAGTGTGAGAAGTAATCACTGGAATATCCAAGTAGAGGAAATACATGTACTCCATATTTTGATATCTCCAACACTGTGGTCTTTTGTTTTTTAATGGATTGTTTTCTGGGGGTAAGTACCTAGATTGGTAACTGGCTGAGGTTCTCAGCAGATAAAACATTGGTGATTCCAGAGAAGTTGGTAGCCCTCCCTCTTCTTATTCTGAGATGTGTTAATAGAGTTCATGTTGATTTTTCTGTGATGCTAACCAGCCTTCTGGTTTGAGTTGGGTTGTTTTTTGTTGTTGGTTTGGTTGGGTTTGTTTGTTACCATAGTCATCAACTGTATCTGAATCATCGACAGTATCTGACTCAGGTTTGTACCACACCAGATCAGTTTAGTGAGACTGAACTCTCAGTAAAAGCTGGAGGGGAAGGAAGGTACATAGGTACTGTAAATTCACCACCCTAAAATTATTTTTAACTTTTTTTAATAATTAAATAGGTTATTTAGATGACACTTTCTTAACAATTTGGAACCTGAGAAGCCTTCAAGTGCAGTCATTGAAGTTGCTCATATAAAACATAAGAGGGCACCAAACCTCTGCTGATACATGGCATACACAGCGTATGCCATTAGATCTGGTGTATATATATATACACATATGGCAGCAAATGTAAACAGCTGGTAATTTCTGAAGATTTGGGGTAAATCAACAATGATAATGAATTGCTGTGGACTTCCTTTCTCTTCAAAATAGGTTGCTTTAAACATAAGCAGATAATTGCATTATAGCCATTTTGGGCTTATTACTAAGGGATTTATGTCCATCTTTTATTTATTTCCATTTTCCTAGAAAAAAGAAAAATCAGTAAGTAGGTGTCCAGAGACAACATGGTATGGTGAATGGATTTTTCTAGTTGTTTTATCATTGATTTCAATGGAATTGCTCCTGTTATGTTGCTTTGAAAACATTAATTTATCATAGTGTAACTATAGTAGCATGATTATACCAAGAGAATAATGCCAGTATATTTCCCTACAGAACTGACCCTGGGTGAAATTAGAGCTAAGCTTATGGGATCTCATTTACCAGTTTTATTCTATTCCTTCTTTCTCAACTTTTTTCTAAAAACCTTGCTCTGATTTTGTGTTATTACTCTGTTCTACTTTGGGGGGGTTGCATCTACAAAAACTGTATTTGCCAGAAGCTGTCATGGAAAATTTTGAACACGAACTTTCCTTGGGGTAAGTGATTCAAAATATTTGAGTCTTTCAGTGTTTATCAAGCATCTAAGTCATGTTTCTTATAATGAAATTTGAAATGAGCATATTAATTGATACATACAGGATGATTTGTCACTGCATTGAAGCCAAAGTAGCACTGGTACAAGCGAGATATTGAATAGACATACTTTATTATAAGATCACATGTTTTGAGCTGAGTAAACCAAGTATGATTGTGTAATTCCATCTGCAAAACAGTCATAATTTTTTTTTCCCACTTACAACAGAAATAAGCCTATTCGTCTGACGGGATCACTTCCAAGCAAATTAGGATTTAAGAACTCTCTTCAAGTAACTAAGGTCTGGTTATTTTAATCCTTCTTCATAGTCAATGAACATCCTTATAAAGGGAAAAATTTACAGTTAGTCTGGATTTGTCTTCAACCTCATGTTTTCTGTTTTCAGCTAGTTTGGAGAACTAGTATGGAAAAGATCTTTTATCTCCATGGAGTCATTTACACATAATAACTGAGTCATCTCTTGCTCTGTTCCTTGTCTAAACTGTATAGATAAGAAACCTTGCCTTGCAGTGAAAAACTGGTAAGGCTTTAATTTCAAAGTCTTTTCACAGCATTTTTTATTAAAAACAAACCCAAAAGAATGTTTAATGTGTCACAGAAAGTCTGGATATTAGAACTTCCAACTCTAAACCTGTCTGTGTGCTGTGCAGGAGTTAACACTGCCTTCCCAGGATTTGAAGGGGCTGCATTTGTTTCTGCTTTGAGCTCTTAGTACAGTACTGTCTCTGAGAGTCACCAAAGAATTTGGGTGACTAGGTGGTCAAAATGTAAAAACCAACCAAACAAAAAACTGTCTGGAGGAAGAGAGAAGGAGATACTGACTTTTTTTATTTGTACTTGCTGTTAGAAAATCACAGGAAGTTTTAGGTTGGAAGAGACCTCCAAGATCTTCCAATACAACCTTTGAGCAACACCATAAGCATAAGAACCAGGTCCAAACACCTTTTAAATGCCTCCAGAGATGGTGACTCCACCACCACCCCAGGCAGGACATTCCAATGCCTGACAGTCCTTTCAGTGAAAAAGTCTTTTCCTAACATCTAACCTAAACCTCCCCTGGTGCAGCTCCCATCCATTCCCTCTGATCCTATCCCAGTCACTAAGGAGCAGAGGCTGTTTCCCTCCTGGCTCCAACCTCCCTTGAAGAAAGCTGTAAAACTTTCTATTCTGTTAACTTTTTTTGACAGTCTTAATCAGAAGATCTGGCTGAAATTGAAGTGTCAGTAAATGGCTTATTAAACTGATGAGTTGCTAGCAGGTGTTGTATTCATTAAGGTCAATTCCAGAAGACTTCTGAAATATTAACTTTTGCTTCAAAATGTCAATACCAGGGGAAATAAAAAAATGGCAAATAGGTCTTAAAGGAAATAAAAACAACAAACCAAAAAAACCACACCATGGGTTCACTATCAGAGAGATCCAATAGAACTGATGTCTGTACCTTGCCATTTAACATAAACCATAATGAAAGAGCAGGTACATTGGATATGCAACTGTGAAATCTATTTATTACAGGTTTTTGCAAGCATCTCTGAACATGTCTGTCAGGGTGATCTGGCTAGTGAAGTTTGCTTGATTTTTCAGAAAGCTCTCAATAGCATCTCTTGCCAAGCATTCAGGAAGAAATTATGTGGAATAAGAAAGAAAGGTTAATTTTGGATGTCTAGTCAGAAGATTACAAATCTATGGATGACTGTATAAAATACTATAAAAGTGTACTAAAAACTAGTTCTGTGGGGCTCAGTGTATCAATACATGACCTGGAAATGGATTAGGAAGTCAGGGATAGAATTTACTGACAACACCAAGCTACTCAGGCTTGAAAGTAAAGACAAAAGCTGCAATGACTTGCAGGAAGATATCGGGAGACTGAATAACTGGGCAATAAAATGATAAGTGGCATTGATAAATATGAGATCAGGTACAATTTTTTTTAAAGTTTAATTTTATATAATCTATGATAGCTTAGATACATACTGGCTTTTAGGAAATTATCACTGGCTGTGAAGAAAATGGTTCCATGAAAATATCATCTGCCAAACTTAGCAGCAATTAGAAAACAAAGAGAATAATAGGAGGTACTAGGAAAGTACTAGGTGATCAAACAGAAAGCATTTCAATGTAATTATGTGAATTTCTGGTGCATGCTCATTTTGAATACTCCAGGCAATTCTGGCTGATAATTCCCATTCCAGTCTCAGGAAGGCTACAGTGTAACTAGAAATCCCAGAAAGAAGGGGAAGAAGAGTTGTTAAAAAAACCTTGACTATAGCTAGCTACCATGTTTGATACCATCAGCATCTCATCATTTAAGGCTTCTCTGTGAGCATGCCTTCTTCCCTACAGTTGCTGCTCCAAATTAGTTTGGCTTCAGAACTCAGTGAGAACATACAATCTGCTGGCATGCAAAGGTGAGATGAAGAATAAAGCTGGGCCGAGACATGGTGTCTGGTATGCAGGAGAAGTGAGCTTGAAAGGACTACGAGAGTTTGCAAATATAAGGTTTTGGTGTTGAAGGTACTTTTTGAATACAACATAGTCATGAAGTTCGTTCATTGGTCTTACTGAAAATGGAAAATTCTGGCAATAGTGGCTGGAGTTGCCCTTACTTTAGTTTGATCTGCTTAGATAGTGTCCCCAAGGTGCATGCCTTGGCAGCTTGTGGCACCTGTCCACTGTCTCAAAGATGAAAAGCACTATACTCGCTGCATCAGGTAATGAAAAAGCAAAAAAATACAACATTTTTCTGTTACACATCAACACCTTTGGTCTGACACAAATGTGAGGTAGCCTGAGCAAAAGCTCATTTTGTTCAAGGACTGTAGTACTTGAAAAACCTTGGAATGAAAATGAAGGTGCTTAATCTCCAGCTAAGACACAAGGGTGATGGTTGTGGTGGTTCATCCTCATGTGCATATGTGTATCTGGAACCAGCAGGCAGAAGATAACTGCTAGCTCTCAAGTGGGGCCTCTTCCTATGTCCCAGAAGCAATGTTCATAGCAGTGGGTGATTGACCTGCAAGCAACTACCCACACTTATCTCTACATGGATGCTGTAAAAATGAAAGGAAGGAAGATATCATCATATGAGGGGCATGTGCTTCAATGTGTATAAATCTTGCAGTGGAGATGCTTTTAATCAGTTAAGGAGGAGACCTGGAGGTCAGGGGGAGGAGAGAGGAGTGATTCTACCTAGCATATTCCACACTAGGTCTTCAGTAGGGCTTGAAGCCCAGTTTAATTTCAAAGATTTTATGAATGAAAACTCCACAAAAATGCTGCTAGAGTGGGAGATTGTACAATACCTAAGAGTTACCACAATGTGACCCCGGGGTGGTGCTTTAATGGGGCTTTGTGATGGAGACTGGGCAAATTGAAAATCAAGAGCTCTCTTCTGGGCCATGCATCCCCATAAGAACAGCATTTTCAAAGGTACTACCTTAAAAGTTATCCCAAATATTTTTAATTCCTCCAGCTTGTTATATGTTTTATGGATTGTTCAAACTCCTTGTTACAAATTTCATTCTTTCTCATAGGCGACGGAGTCAGTGGAAAACAAAGATCACAGCCAATATTTATAAAACACCTTATTAATTAAGCTATTGCTATTAATAGAGTCAAGCTGTTGCTAATAGCAGACAACTATTTCTCAGTGCCTCTGTCTCCCTGTTCCCAGTGCTCGGGTACACAAAGCTTCCCTTCCATCTCTCCCAGGAGCACAGAGTCACCCTGGAGTTATGAGGAATCCCCTCAGGAGATCCAGTGCTTCATGTGGTGCCTACATGTCCTGTGAGCACACAGCAGCCACCTTCTCCCTGGATGTGGCCCAGCTGCATGGCCATGGGCCCTGTGTGGGTCCAACTCCAGAGCTCACCCAGCTGCTGAGGGCTGCCACTCACAGCCCCCAGGATGTGCTTGCCTCCTCTCTGTCCTGCTGCTTTCTGCTCACTGCTTCTCCATCCCCATGCATCTTTTTAGCAATGCATGTCTTCATCCCTACACGCAGTTCCTGGGCAGTGCGTGGGAGAAGAAGGATGGATTGCAAGTCAGGAAATCCTGACAGCACTGGGGTGGCTTATGTTAAAAAAGTTTGTTTTCTTAACCAGATAAGAATGGCAATGCATTGTGGCCAGCAGGTCCAAGGAAGTGATTCTGCCCCTGTACTCAGCCCTGGTGAGGCCACAGCTCGAGTCCTGTGTCCAGTTCTGGGCCCCTCAGTTCAGGAAGGAGATTGAGGTCCTGGAGCAGGTCCAAAGGAGGGCAACCAGGCTGGTGAAGGGACTCCAGCACAAGTCCTGTGAGGAGAAGCTGAGGGAGCTGGGGGTGTTCAGCCTGGAGAAGAGGAGGCTCAGGGGAGACCTCATCGCTCTCTACAACTCCCTGAAAGGAGGCTGGAGCCAGGGGGGGGTTGGGCTCTTTTCCCAGGTGGCTATCAGCAAGACAAGAGGGCATGGTCTCAAGTTGTGCCAGGGGAGGTGTAGGTTGGATATTAGAAAGAATTTCTTCATGGAGAGGGTGATCAGGCATGGGAATGGGCTGCCCAGGGAAGCAGTGGATTCTCCGTCCCTGGAGATATTTAAAAAGAGACTGGATGTGGCACTCAGTGCCATGGGCTGGTAACCGCAGTGGTAGTGGATCAAGGGTTGGACTTGATGATCTCTGAGGTCCCTTCCAACCCAGCCAATTCTATGATTCTATGGTTCTAAGAAGGACACAGCTGACCTGAAAAAGCAGACTCACTGGCTAACTTGGAGAGGCCACCTCTAATGCAGAGCCAGCCACCAGGCTGTCCTAGGGAGGCTTCTGTGAAACCTGTGCAGCCCTGTGAAGCAGTTGTGTCATGTCTCTTGTATCACATCTGTTTCTGCCTGTGCCAGTCAGAACTTGAAGTCCATTCAGTCATGATGGCTCCTCTTGGAGAACCACCTTCCTTCTCCAACAGAGGAAGCAATCACCCTTCTGGGTAAAAACCTTAATGGTCTGCAAACAGAAGCATGGTGACATTTGTGAGGAAAAAACAGCGTCTCTTGTTAGTGCAGCTGTGGCAGTGTAAGATGGGAAATGAGAGTTTGGGTATGCAAGACCTTGTGCAATTATTTTATTTTAAAATTTATTTTACTAGGTATAATAAAGGATATCACTTTCCCCATCAAATCTTGGCTTGCTCAAGAAGCAGAAGTCCTGTTACAAATTCTAGATCATATGTATTGCATCTCCTAAATATGAACATATATATATATATAAACAAAGATATTAGAAGTGCACTTAGCAGATGCAGTATATATAATCTAATATTCATATATATGTATGTCATTTTTATTTAATCTTTATTGATGTTTTCTGGGTCAAAGGCATGCTGGAAGAGAAGAGTAGTAACTAATGCTTCCATAATGAAGCAGCCTATGTGACCCAGTATCAGCAGCATTTCCCTGTGGTGTTTGCACTGTACATGCATGCAACAGACAGCCCTTGCCCTGGAGGCCATTGCCAAGGAAATGGGTTGGTGTAAAGGAAAAGCAATATGTGATTCAGTAAGACCAAGAAGCCAGCCTGAAACCTCCATGCTTCGAAAAAAGGTTCACTTTGATGTGATAGTGTCCCAAGAAGTGCTATTGTTCCCATCTAGCTCACTGCATTAATTCCAGTGTATGAGATTTAATGGATTTTATGACATATTCAGTTCTCACTGTTCTACTTCAGGGAAATTTCATCCGGGATAAGAAACGAATAATAGCTACTTGACCCAACATCTTTATCAGAGAAGAAACATTTGCAGCTTGATCTAAAAATCTTGAACACTGTAATTATTTCAAAAGAAAGAAGTGCTTGGCACTACACAATACATGAGATGAAAGCCTGCATCTTGCCAAGAGACCTTGACATAAGCGCATTACAGATAATGGAAACAGGGCAAACATAAAGAGACAGAAAAATCTGAGCACCTTCTAAAAAGTTTTATTATTAACATACTTGTTAGCCTGTGGAATTTATTTTTCCCTGTTATGTGTTTTGAGGTGAATCCAAGTAAACAAAGCATTCAAAATTTAAGTAGACCACAGTGGCATTTAATGAAAATAGGAGTCCATGAGACAGGCTGAAAACATATCCATTTTCTTAGACAAAGCTTTATGCAAGCCTAATTAAATTAAATGTGATTACAGGGGCATACATTTAAAGAGATGGGAGTGAGCTATCCCTGAGATGCTGGTTTAAAATCTAAAGTGTAGATTAGTCTCCAAAGCAGGAATGGTAATTTGTGATATTTAAATAAACACGGGCAGGCTGAAGGCTGCTAATCCCACCTCTCATCCCTTACTATCCTGTGCCTCCTTGGCGAGGGTGAGGGGCAAAACTGGGTGCATCCTCTGAAGCATAAAAATTCAACGGGCTCAGTCCTGAACAGCTGGGTATTCAAAATGCAAATGCTGCTGCTTTTTAAAAATTCAGCAGAGAATTTTTTTAGCCTTTTATATAGCTCAAATATCAGATGCAGTGGGGAGGGGATGAAGGGCAAAACTAAAGCCACACTGGCAGCCCAGAAGCTGTGGGAGAAATGGGACTGGGTTGCTTCATTCTTGTTAATGGATAAGATTATTTTAGCTGCCATGGTTGCTTTAATCTCCTGACCTTAGTTTTTTAAATGGGTGAAAGCAAGACCTAGCCCCCCGTATTTGTCCTTTTTTTTTTTTCCATCTCACTCCAATAAAAAGGGAAGCTGGCCACTGCTCCTGTACCTGCCAGGAGCATGAATGCCTCTCCACAGCCTGGAGAATGCTTTGGATTCTTAATGTGAGTGGGTTTTGTTTTGTATCAACCCCACTCACCCAGAGAATACCCTGAAGGAACAGCACCAATGCCAGACACCTCCCACTCCCAGTTTTATGCAGGAGTCTTATTTTGGTACAAGTATTAGAGTGGCCTCTGGTGTCCCCTTCCTATTTTTCAACAAGACTGCTGAACAAAATCTCAGAGATCACAGAGGGTTTATAAAAACATGAGCTTTGTGCTAAGTAAAGTTAACTGTCTCCAAACTGAAAGTTTCCTGTATTTGCTTTTATTAGGTACTGGTTTTCTTTGCTTTTGACCTCTGAAGCTGAACTATCCAGGACAGGTTGAAATAATCAATGCAGTAGACTTGTTATATATACTGCTGAAATCAGTGACTTCTAGAAAAGTATATTGCTTTCCACTTATTTAGAAAAATTATAAAACATGTAAAAGCTCTAGTGCCTTCCTACTAAATATGGCCTTAAATTCAGCAAAGGACATATCCTCTGCATGAGATAATTTCCACTTGTTATTCCTGTGGAAAATATGTGCATGTTTGGCATTGCAGTGAGCCTGGAGATGTCTGAGGAACAGGGAACTGGAGGAGGAGCATCCAGCAGAGGACACTGAATAGGACAGGAGGCCCTGGGGAGAAAATAAATTGGCAATCACATTATTAAAGATTGTAGCCATGATGCATGTAGGGAAAGGACAGATTGAGGATAACAACAGATAGCATTAACTCTGACACTTCCCAGGTTTTTGCCTGCTTGAGTTAGTAGACTTAATAAGGTTTTTAATGTTCATATGTGCATATAAATAATGTTTTTTGACAATGTCTCTTTAACCTGGCAATCCTGTTCACAGTTCATAATACTTCAGCATACAGCATCACACGGTGAAAATAACTGTTGTGCACAGTGAACCCTAACACATTGCTGGGTAGCACATGAAATCACAATGCAAAGTGGGCTTTTGGTGTTACTGAGAAAGAAAATATTCCATGTCACCAAAGATGACCAGAGAATCTTATTCTCTTTTTCTTATTTTGCTTACAGCTGGTGTCTAATTGTGTTTCCAGTATATGTTGTCAAGTGGATGGGAGAAAACTGTTCAGTGTAAGTCTCAAGGACCTACAACAAAAACATTCTTCCTGTTTGCCAGTTACACATTTTTGTTACTTTTGCAATCAGCTATATCTTTGCTCCTTTCTAGCTTTAATTTTTTTCTTTCTCACGCTGCCTATACACAGATACACACAGAGAAGGGATGTCTCCCCTCCCACAGTGTCAGATTAAAAAAAAAAACAAAGCTTGTAATTAAAGATGCTTCCAGTCCTTTGCAAACAGAAATAGTAACTTGAGTCACAAGAAGTATTAAACAAATAATTTCCTGTACTGAGCTACAATAGGTGTTGTACAATCTTTAGAGAGGAAAACCACCATTTCTAATTACTCACCATTATTCTTATTGCTTATATAGCTTTTTGGGTTTTAATGTGCTTAAGATGCTTCTTCAGAGTATTCTTCTAGATTCTGATGAGCAGGGTTATCTTATGGTTGGTCCTTTCATCTTCTTAGCATCTTGTTTACCAGTTAAGATTTTAGGAGTAGTCCTTTCTTGCTAAAATTTGCAAATCAAATTGCTTTAAATTTAAAGGAGAACGACTTGATGGTAGTGTCTGCTGGGTTCAGCTAAAATAAATCAAAACACACGCGGTGTAGTTGAAATTTTCTTGAAAACAGAAAGGCAGTTGCACTGTAAATGTGTGGGGGTGGAGGTGATGAATTATAGCGTGAAGGAAAATGAAAACCAGATGGCAATTGCCAAACACCAACACAGTGCAATTATGCATAGTTGGAGGCATAACCACACAGCACGTACACAAACCTGTTACCTAGATCCTCACCAGCCTGCTGAGTGCAGGGAAGTTGGAGTTTTGCTGAGATGTCTGGTGACATCAGGGTTTTGCAAGATGAAGACAAAGCAGCAGCTTGAGCTGCTTGAGTCCAAGGTAGAGATGAGATGATGGAAGGGCAGTTTGCCAGGATAGTCCTGGCACTGGTGGCTTTGGTGCTGGATGGTTTTCAGCCCCCACCAGTGCCTGTGGGGCAGAGTGATGGCTGCTCCCAGAATAGGGGATGGGAGGTGGGGGATGTGTTGAAGTCTGAGTTCAAACTGCATGATCTTTCCCACTGCTCAGGCATCAGTTTCTTTTTAGAAAGATGACTTCAGATGTGTTACGAATCCAAACTCAGTATCGGAGGAATCCAGACTTCATATAGGAAGAGAAAAAACTTGCAGGAAAGATTGAAACCCTGACTGCACTGCAGCCAATTACAATTGTCACTGGCGACTCAAAACCAGTATTTTCCTCTATGCAAATGCATCACTTTTTTTTTTGTTGTTGCTAACATGACCCCATTTATGAGGATTATGACAAACAGCAGCAGACACAACCTGGTAATGAGGGACTCACATGGTTGGTTCTGCTGCACCCATGTTTACAATCTAGGGAGCAAAGCTGTAAGTGAACAAGACCTTTTGCACAATAAGTTATTACTTATTAAATGTTGTTCAAATTTCCTTGTAACTTTAAAGTAGATATTCCAATCAACAGATGAGTCATTCTCCTAATCCTTTTTATTTTGCCAACAGAGAAGTAAAAAGATCCAGCTGATGTACAGCTTGGCATGTTGCCATTTTATGATTCAATTTACTATTGTAATAGTTTGCTGTTCTGCTTTATTTCTGTGAAATTGATGAATTATAATAATTATTTTGCATATTGTATTTCTCTGTTAGTCCTTAGAACTAGAGAGGTATTTGGACCAGTTTTCCTGCAAGTGAACCACAATAGGAGAATTCCTTTTTTTATTTAGAGATACCTAGGTTCATCTTTATTATCAACATCTGCAATTAGCAACATTAAAGAGGAAAATCAATTTGCAAGAAAATCTTCCTGGGCTCTTTCCCATCAAATAAACGGCCATGGCACTACAGAGTTAAGACCTCATCATCTTTGCATGACTATTCTTGCTGGGTTTGTTCCCGTTAGAGTATCTTGTGAGATGGTCATATGAGTGCTTTATGATTGAATGAAGCAATTTATAGAAGATACGTCCACTCTGGCTGGAATTTTCCATGCTGCAGCTGAGGTGCAGTAACTGACAGTATGCCTGGTGCAAAGGAAGGTACAGATAAAAAAGGGAGAGGTAACAGACTGTGTAGGTGCACATGTATAGGGGTTCTGCCATGCTGTGGTCCTGCAGCGTGCTCAAGTTGAAAAAATTTGGTCCCTTTATAAAGCAAAACTGAGCGTTCTGGCTCATGTGGATGTTGCACTTTGAAACACAGAAAGCCTCTCTGTGGTGAGCGCTTCCAAATGAGATCTCTCAGTTACCATGTTGTGCAGGCAAGGGCCTGATATATCTATCAGCTATTTTTATTGCTAAAGCCTCCTGCCAGAGGTGGCTAGGGGCAGGCACAGCAGCGTGCTGCTGCCTGTGAGCCAGGGCTGACCTTGAGATGTGCAGCTCCTGGCAGCTGCCCTGATTTACTCCTGCCCAATGCTCTCCATGGGAAAACAATGTTTGCTTTTTCCTTTGGGCACCTGGAGGAGAGTCTGAATTCCAGTACACCAAGCTGAAAGGCTAGACAGCAAAAGCTATGTCTACAATGTTAAAAATAATAAAACAGAGGGCTTGGTCCCTTTCCCAGAGTAACATGGACTGTCTCATATCCACACTGCCAAGGGTATGTCCCTTCTGCATCACTCCCACCCCATCCTCTCCCTGGATGTCCCCACTGGTGCTCCTTAGGTAAAAGAATCATGATTTGGATGTGTCGGAAGGGTGCGGAGCTTTTCCTTCCTTTATTTTTCTTCTTTTAAAGTGTCTGAAATAATCCAAGGTTTGCACTGCAACTCTGAGTAGCATGAACCTGCAAGGGGGTGTTGATTCACACCAGTGTATGGTATGAGGCTATAGGTCCATGCTGGAGAGCCAGGTCCACCCATGGTGCCTTCTGGGAGGAACTGCAACAAAAAATCTCTCCCCAGAAGCACACCTGGACTTCATGTGGAGAAAAACCAAAACTCATTGACTGGTCAGACCAGCTTGTGAGCAAACAAAAATCCATCAGACAAGAGTTGGGGAGTAGTGCTCAGCCCCACTCCCTGCCCCATGTTTATTTAGCAGTACTGGCATAACCAGGAGTCAGCAACTTATTTGAGCCAGAACAGTGTCACTAAATGAGCAGAAAAGGGAGTGACACAAATCATATCTAACACTGCACAGACTCACTCTCTGCCAGGAAGTAGACATTGCCATTGGACACTGTTAGTTCAATCCCCCCCCAAAATAATTATATATATATAGAAATATCAGTGAAGTATCCATTATTATGTCCCCTAAGTCAAAGGACCTGCTGAGACTTGTCCTAGGGAACTAAGTGCATGCTCCAACTCCTGCTCAAGGTCCCATCCAAAATTATGGTTTCATCTTATGCAAAATAGCCTAAATTTTTGGCAGAATACTTGCAAATGAACACTGCAACAGAATCATGATATTTTTTCTTTTTAATAGGATTTTCTGTCTGTCTAATAAATAATCTGTCTTTCAAATGAAAGCTTCCTCTGACTGTTCTCCTACTGGATTCCAGCCCAGCTAAGAGAGAAAGAAAGTCCAGAGGAATTCTGCTCTCTCTGACAATGATCAGTGCTGTTGAGTGACATGTAATGGCAGTATCATTAAATATTTATTTATTGATTTGCCATCATTAATCTCTGTTGCATTGCTGCCTGTTGTCTCATCAGTTTAACAGGAATGTTACACTTTGGGTTGTTGTTGTTTATTTCCTCCCAGCACTTTTGCCATTTACCTGTTTTGTTTTTTTTGTTGTTGTTGTTGTTGTTGTTGTCTCCAGTCTTCCATCCCTGGAGACAGACAGTTTTCTGCCATCGTCATCTTTTATCTGTTTTAGGGTTAGGTCTTGCACTCCTTCTTCCCTAGGCGTAGGTGAATGGATGGAAAAATGGGCCCAACGGTGAATGAAAGCCAGAGGGCCAGGTATCCCAGCAGGGACTAATGCTGACTTAGCCAACACTGCTTTAGACAATCAAAGTTTCTTCAGGGTTACCTTGTTGGTCCCAATCTCTATGGGGAGTTGTTGTGCTGTGTGGAAAAAATCTCCTCAGACCAACAAAGAGAAATTTTTATTTATCCATGAGGCAACAAGAACAGCAGCAGCGTTTCTGAAAATAGATTATAATTCACTTCTGGCACTGCCTTATGCTGTGTTAATATGAAAATGCAGTGCTGATTTTGTTTGTTTGTTTTGCGTAAAGAGATTGATGCTAAATTTCCCCCTGCAAATCCAGCAGGATCGTTGTGGTTGAAGATAATTGCATTGCTTAGCATAGTTGTAAAACTGCAGTTGATTCTGGCACTGAGAGCCTGCCTTTGATGTGCCTCAGGTTCATCTCCTGAAATTGAGTGCCAGTTTGTTCAATGATCCATCATTTATTTATTTATTTAAATGTAAATTTAAAGTAATCAAGATAGGTTTCCTAGGCTCTATGGACCAACCATAATAAATTATGCAAAAATACCATTAAGTTAAACCTTAGCAGTTCAGTCAGCCAGCTATCTGCCTCCATTGGCAGCTGGAAAGCATGTTTCTGCCTCCTCTGAAAGCTCTCTCACATTAATGTCTTTTGCAGTGTGCCTGGAAAGTCAGCAAATTTGATGTCTTCAAAAGGAAAAGAGGAACAATCTCCAGAGCCATCAAATCTAACCCTTTGAAAGTGCTGGGTGGGCTTTTCCCATGTTCTGTGTTCTAGAGCTTCTGAAGAGAGGTGTTTGGTGTTTCAGGGACAGTGCATAGAAGGCTTTATTGTGCACACAAACCTGAGGAGGTGTGTGTGAGGATGTGACACTTGTTGTCCAAATTAATGAACCTGGAGAATAAGTAAAACTGCAAGGGAAGACCACAAATACTTTCTCCCTGCTTTTCCAGGCAAACACCATAAACTCCAAGCAGACTCTAAGGCACTGAACACAGTTCCTGAGATGCTTATGCTCCTAAATATTCTGCCTGGATATCAGCTGTTATGCTTCATGAGGTGTGTTACTGTCATCTAACACTGAGGTAACTATCATATGGATCACATTGCCAGTGATTGTGCTCAAGAGGGGAGGATATATGTGCCTAATGAGAGACACATGATGAAAGCTGGCTGAAGAGGATGCTAGCAAAAGAAGAAGGAAGTTATGAATAAAGCAGGCTTAAAAAAAAAAAAAGGAAAAAAAAAAAGATGTAATTATTTTAACTGTGATTTCCTCTGTACAAGTTGGTCTACTTTGTCCACTTTGCTTTGTCCACTAAAGCCCTGGGATTAACTAAATAACCTCCTAGCCTCCCAGTAATTTATTTCTTTCTTCTCTTGCCAGTGATGGGGGAAAAAAGTCAACTGGCACAAAATGACCTATGCTCATACTATTGAACTCCCTTTCCCCTCAAAATGCATGGCCACAGGCACTTTGCATAATGACACTGCTCTTTGACCTGTAGTAACTCCTGTGCTCATGAATAGTCTCCTAGTGGGCCCAGACAAAACCATACCAAGGATTCTTCATACCAATTCAGCACAACCTGGGCAATTTTCAGTTGCATGAAGCACTTTCTCCAACCACTGGAGAGCAAAAGGCCATGTCCAGCCAAGGATGCTGTCTATCCAACAAAGCTCTTGACCTGGGAGTCTCAATCTCTATGGCTGAACTTGGCCTTGTTGCCCACTCCATCTTTGGTTGTTGTCCTGTATGGGGTTAGGATAGCAGATCAGAGTGTGTGGATACACAAAGCAAAATTTTAGTATAAATTATAATAATGATGTGATTGAGCTAAATGAGATGAATCAGAATATCAGAATACTACACCACAGTCTACAATGTAAGTGCTACAGCAGCTACTTAGAATTAGAATAACCAAAGCAGTATCTTAAAGCACTAGTTTAAAGCTGACTTAATTATTATACAGAGATAGATTGCTGTTAAGGGTTTACCTCCTGGAAAGCAGCTCGAGGGAGAAGGATCTGAGAGTCTGAGTGGACAGCAAGTTAACATGAGACAAAATTGTGCCCTTGTGGCCAAGATGGCAAATGATATCCTGGGATGCACTAAGAAGAGGGTGGCCAGCAGATCAAGGGAGGTTATTCTTCCCAACTTCTCTGCCCTGGTGAGGCCACATCTGGAGCACTGTGTCCAGTTCTGGGCCCCCAGTTCAAAAGGGATAGGGATGTACTAGATAGAGTCCAAAGGAGGGCTATGAGGATGATCAAAGGACTGAAGCATCTGTCTTAAGAGGAAAGGCTGAGAGACCTGGGTCTACTTAGCCGGGAGAAGACTGGGGGGGGATCTTACAAATGCTTATAAATATCTACAGGGCAGGCATCAGTGATGTTGGCTGTTTATTGAAATAAGTACAATTTTTGGGGAAAATATCACATAAAAGGGAATAAAGAGACACATAAAATAAAAACAGAGCTTATATAACACTGAGACAGGAAGAATTAGAGAAAAACATCCCAAGTAGTCAGCAACCCATCCTTGAGACATAAGCCTGGAAGATAGATGAGAGAGAAGGAAACAAGTACTCCCTACAACTTATCTTGGTCACAGCCTTGAGCTCTAGGTAGAAAACACTGCCCAGTTGGACTAACTTTAATAACATATCATCAGTATATTAATGTACCACTAGCATACTAACATATCCCCCATAGGCTAGAGGAACCCCTACTAACAAAAAGCTCTGTACCTTTTGAGCATGCATGGCAAAAATTTTAAGCACTGTCATTTTAAATGGAAACAAAGAACTAGTTAAGCAGTCGTGTACAAGTCATAGAATCTACTGAGAGATAAAGTAATTGTACATGTTTCTGAGTATAAAACTAACCATGTTTCAGGAAGCTAAGATTGCTTTGTAGAATACCACCTTGATACCTTTTCTGCACAGAACTGGATATTAAAACAAATGCCTCAACTCTAGTTGTGGATTGCACCCTGGGTGATGGACCCTGCTTTTGGGACAACATCAGGAGGATGGGGCCAGACTTTTTCAGTGGTGCCCAGTGACAGGACAAGGGACATTGGGCACAAACTGGAACACAGGAAGTTCCATCTGAACATGAGGAAACTTTACTTTGAGGGTGACAGAGCACTGGAACAGGCTGCCCAGAGAGGTTGTGAAGTATCCTTCTGTGGAGATATTTAAAACCTGCCTGGATGCCATCCTGTGCCACCTGCTCCAGGTGAACCTGCTTTATCAGGGGGGTTGGGGTAGATTATCTCCAGAGGTCCCTCTCAACCCCTACCACTGTGTGAATCTCTGATTCTGATTCCTGTCCTCTCCAATGACCATGGGGTTGGTCCCTTTCCCTCAACATCTTAGGAATAACTGGTCAAGGGGCAACCCTGCCCAGGGCAGGGAGTATCAAACATTTCTCACAGGCAAAGTGTGAAATAATCCTCCATGATCAAGAATGGGACTGGGTTTTTATAGAAAATAAGTGACTATCAGCCATTCATTGCTAAGTGAAACCTTTCCTTTCTCAGGGATCCTAAGGTAGTTGCAAAATACTTTTATCTCATAAAGACACTGTCTCTTTCTTTATCAGTTTTCTGTTTTCTCTCAGTGTAGGCCCAGGTGCTCCAGAGTTTCTTCCAACACCTTACAACATGACCTTCTAGCTTATCTGGTAGTTGTTTTTCACCAGAAAGAAACAACAGAGTAGAGCAAATCTTGAGGTTTTTTCCCACAGAGGCCCACTGAGGCAGAGCATCCTGCTACAGTCACCTCAATGGCTATGCCTTGGGATGGACTCTAAGAAGAGCCCAAGCAGACTGTGGGCCCAGACCCAAATGGAAATAAATCACCCTTCTGAAATCTGGTTACTAAATACCCAAAAGGGAGGGGTAATGGAAACTCAACTGAACTGAGGCTACACTTTAATTAGTTCCCTAAATCCCTTTTTTCCAGATCTGATCTCTAGATTGTACCAAGTAGAGCCAAATACAAACACTTCCAAATATGAGTTACACTCTCTTTGAAAATCATCCTCTGCAGGCTTCAGCAAAGGCCACGTGCAAAGGCCCCACAAAAGGGGAGAACTATGGAGTTCTGTCTTTCAGCATTTCAGTAAAGAAGCAGCCTCATGGGAATGCTAAACACCCTGGGACCAGAATTGGTTATTGTGTCACGTGGGAAGGTCACTTACTCTCTTCAGTATGTTATGAATTAAAGACTCCTTAGAGTGGGAAAAAAGTAAAAGACTATAGACTATTTCCATGTGCTCAGGGATTTCAAAATCAGAAGCAGTAGCATGATCACCTGTTAAACATTCTATTAACTGTGGCTGCATGTTGCCCTTTCCAAAAAGGCTTTGCCTCTAAAACAACTAAGCTTTCAAACTTGCAAGAGTGCTAAAAGATTATTCAAGGATCAAGGAGCACAATCCAGAGAAATGAAGTGGAAGACTCTTCAACGATTTTTGAAGAAAATACCAGTGTGTGTAATTAAATAGCACATATACATGCTGTACATTCACCATAGTTGCATTTAAGCTGTTTTTCTTCTTGAAAGACAACTCCATCTTTCCCACAGGTGAATTTGATTTAGATATGTTCATAGGTAAAGCAGACACAGCAGTTGCAGGCTTAATTAAATGTTGCCTAACCACCTAAAAAGACAGTGATATATCTTCACAGCATCTGGCAGTTTAACCATTCACAAGTCATCTTCTAATTAGCATGCTGGTGAATTTAATAGAAAACTGTTCTAATGTAGTGCCAGATGGTCCTTCTGACTGACAAGGTGAATGACAATTTCTGTCATGTTTACTTCCAGGGTGGCAGAAAAGTCAAAAAGATTCTTCTCAGAGCACAACCCTGATGAAGTATGAGGTTACATTTGCTGTCTTCAGTAAGCAATGGCTTTTAATGTTGCTATATGGAGTAAAAATATCTCATGGCTTCTCACGAAAAGTTTTGCTTGGCTTTCCTTGCTTATTTCTCCTATTTTGAAAGGCATGTTTGCAGGAGAGCTTTGTAGAAGCATTCCAAGGTCCTGTGGGACAGGAGGAGGTGGAGTACATAAGAGTAGTAATGAGAAAGGTCTGTTTTGTAGTGAGGCCTGGGAGTTGGCCCCTGACCATCTCAGTGGAGCTTTAAATTAGCCCCAACACTACACAAGTGACTTTGCTACAGCTCCATCCATTAGAGAAATTAACTTTTACAAAGCAACTAGTGAAAGGGCAAGGACACTAAAATGAAGAACAACCATGAAGGAGAAAATTAAAAGACAGAGGCATTTTTGCTGTTGATAAATGAAGACAATTTCATGTAGCCAGTGGAGAATTTCAATAAACTTTAGTATAGTCCTGAAGTTTAAAATAGATTTTAAGTGGAATCAGCAGTCAGACTATAGCAATCCTGTCATCAGAGTGTCTTGTAACTAAGAACCTATGGGAGAAGGTGCCATGAATGACAGAGAAATCTCAGTGGTTCTTTCATTTTGAAGCTGGATGCAGCCTGGTAGGCAAAGTCTCCTCATGATAGGTATCGATCATGTTCCAGCTGCTCTCCAACTAACATTTTGAACATTAAATCTTGCTGACTGGTTTTCACTCAGCCAGTCTCTGTATAATCCCTTTTTCTTAAATAATAAAACTTTGATTGCTCCATCCATCTTTACTGTCAAAACGTCAGTACAGTGACTTCTCACAGGCTGTTACCTTACCAGCATGAACAACACACTCCATACTCCAATATCCTTAAGCCCCCTTTACAGAGGAAAACTGCTCTTAGCATGAAGCTCTTTCAAATCATATCCTGACTGATGAAGACCTCAAACTACTTGAGTGGCCCTCTGCAGTTATCCTGACCAGAAGACCATTGCACATCAAGGATTAGTGATCCATATAAGAGTGAACCCCTGCAGGTGCAGGTCTGTTCTGTGCTGCACACAGAGAGCAGCCCTCAGGCCTGTGCCATGCTGCACCTTTCCCTCGGTGCTGAGCAGACACAGCCCGATGATGGGAACAGAGGAGCTCTCATGGGGCTCCCACTCAGTACCAGTGATAACACCACCTGCATGGCCTTGCCTTTATCTAACAGTGCAGCAAGTTCTCATGCAAACATCCACTCTGTTTTGACAGCAGAAATGATGAATGGGTTTGTTTTCTTTTAAGAAATCCTATAAAAGCACGAATGCCCAGGAAGGGCTGATGCTTCCTGCCCATGGGGTCTGCAAGGGATGCTGCACGGTGCCTCACAGCTCAGGGTTCCCGGCGACTAAAGGGACGTAAGATTAACTCTATTCTTCTTCTTCTTTATCCTATTAGCTCTAGTAACTAACTTTTTTAGTAATTTACAGAATCCAGGCGCCTTTCTCATTGGGATCGTAAACTCTCGGTGCCAAATATTTGTTGCAGACGGTCGGTCCCGGAGAGAAACGGTGCCTGGGGCAAGCCAGGTGGGATCGCCTGGACTCCTCGCCCCGGTGGAAGCATTGGCGGGGCTCAGAGATGATGGGACAGGGAAAGGAAAAGCCGGGGAAAGCGTGAGCTGTGGCCCAGCCTCCCCGAGCAGTCCCGAGGCCGGCGGGAGCGAGATGGCGGGAGGGGTGGGCCCGGGGCGGGCTGGAGCGGCGGGGGTGTCGGGGGGACGGAGACCTGGGTGGCTTCGTGGGTGAGAAGGGGACGGAGAGGTCGGGGGGGCCCGGCTGCCGGTGACTACCGAGGGGAGGGAGCGAAGGGGGCCGCGATGTCCCGACCCGCCGGGGCGATGCTCCGTCCCCCGCCGCCCTCTCTCCCCCTCCGGGCCCGGGGCCTCCTCCTGCCCGGCCCACAGGGAGGGGGGACCGGAGCCCACACGGCGTCCGCTGCTTGTAATTATCCAGGGACCGGCGCTGGAGGAATAAGCACCGGGAAATGGGTCTGCCAGGCTAAGGGAAGGGGTGACCCTAATTGACAGAAACCCGCCCCGTCGCCCCAAAAATGAACGGATAAATGCGAACGTGTTGGGGCGGTGGGGTGAGGGGGGGGGGGGGGGCGGAATCGTAGAATTACAAAGCTGTTTGTGTTGGACGGAATCATTAGGGCAGCAACAAGGTCTCCCCGGAGTCTTTCTTCTCCAGGCTAAACAACCCCCAATCTCTGAACCCGTCCCCGTATCAGAGGTGTTCCAGCCTACTGATCATTTTTTTCCATGTCTTTCTTATGCTGAGAACTCCAGAACACAGTACTCCAGGTGGGATCTCAAAAGAGCAGACTAGAGTGGCAGAATCATCCCTTCCCTCGACCTGCTGGACACCCAGCTTTTGATGCAGCCCAGGATGGGATTCACCCTCTGGGCTATGAGGGCACATTTCCTGCTTTTCATCTCCATTTCCTCAAGTCTTTCTCTGCAAAGCTGCTCTCAATCTCTATTCTACCAGGAGGTTGCCTCAGCTCCTCAAGCCTGCCAGGGTTCCTCTGGATGGCATCCTTGTCCTCTACAAAAGCATCGTTCAGCTCTGTGTCATAGAAAGGTTAGGGTTGGAAGGGACCTTAAAGGTCACCAGGATCCAACCCCACTTATGTTATGTTTGATTATTATGTTTGAATTCGGTCACTGAAAGAACCCTGTAACACTAAGTTTTAGGAGGCAGGCATTCTTTATTACAGTGCTGGATGCAGGAGATATTAAAAGTCATGCATGACATAAGTGACAAGAGGCAAAAGTTATTATCCTACTAGATGTATATGTATGAAACTCACTGTAATACACATCAGATTTCCTGGAACTGCAAATACTGCAGTATTTGCATTCTTAGGTGTGTGTGTGGGGTGTCTGCAAGTGTTCTTCTAGGAAATCATTCTGAGATGTCCTTTTGGTTATTCCCTTCATGCATAATGTTGGGCAGCAAGTCTCAGCAAATATCCATCTCCAAGGCCCCCAGTTCCTTGAGCTTGTTATCTATGTAAATGCAAAAGGCCTGGAGACTGCCTAAGTGAACCCAAATCAACATCCTATTGTTTAGTGTCAGAAGAGAGTCCTCAGGAGCTGCACAAGCATGGCTGGACTCACAGGGCTTACTGTTACCTCACAGAATCACAGAATGTTTTAGGTTGGAAGAGACCTCTGGAATCATCCAGTCTAACCTTTGACTAACACCATAAGATAACTACTGAACTATGTCCTTAAGGACCAGGTCCAAATGCCTTTTAAATACCTCCAGGGATGGTGACTCCACCACTGTCCTGGGCAGCCCATTCCAATGCCTGACAACCCTTTCAGTGAAAAAATGTTTCCTAACATTTAGCCTAAACCTCCCCTGGTGCAGCTTCCATCCATTTCCTCTGATCCTATCACAGATCACTAAGGAGCAGAAGCTGTTTCCCTCCTCATTCCAACCTCCCTTGAAGTAACCAAAGAGAGCTGTAAGGTCTCCTCTCAGCCTCCTCTTTTCCAGACTGAACACCCCCAGCTCCCTCAGCCTCTCCTCACAGGACTTGTGCTGGAGTCCCTTCACCAGCCTGGTTGCCCTCCTTTGGACCTGCTCCAGGACCTCAATCTCCTTCCTGAACTGAGGGGCCCAGAACTGGACACAGGAGTCGAGCTGTGGCCTCACCAGGGCTGAGTACAGGGGCAGAATCCCTTCCCTGGACCTGCTGGCCACGCTGTTCCTGATCCAGGCCAGGATGCCATTGGCCTTCTTGGCCACCTGGGCACACTGCTGGCTCCTGTTCAGCTTCCTGTCAATCCAGACTCCCAGGTCCCTCTCTGCCTGGCTGCTCTCAGCCACTCTGTGCCCAGCCTGGAGCTCCCCATGGGGTTGTTGTGGCCAAAGTGCAGGACCCGGCACCTCATCCCATTGGAATCATCCCAGCTCTCCAGTCTGTCTGGGTCTGATCCCTTTTCCATCCTGTACGTGCTGTGTGATTGCCCCCAGGATGATCTGCTCCATGACCTTGCCAGGCACTGGGGTCAGGCTGATGGGCCTGGAGTTTCTTGGGTCCTCCTTTCATCCCTTTTTGTGGATTGGTGTGACATTTGCCAACATCCAATCACCTGGGACCTCCCCAGTGATCTAGGACTGTTGGTAAATGATGGAGAGTGGCTTGGAGAGCTCTTCCACTAGCTCTCTCATCATCCTGTCTGGTCCCATAGACTCGTGAGGATCCTAGTAGCTCATCAGGTTTACAGGGGTAAACAGGGGGTGTACAGGGGGCTGTTCAGCTTCTTATTTCTCTCTACAAGCCCCAGAAGCCAGCTGTCCTCAGGACAACCTGTCTTACTGTTGAAAACTGAGGTAAAGAAGGTGTTAAATACCTCAGCCTTTTCCTCATCTTTGGTAACTATGCTTCTCCCTGTGTCCAAGAAAGAATGGAGGTTTTCCCTGACCCTCCTTTTGCTGTTGATATATCTGTAGAAAGGCTTTTTGTTATCCTTAACAGAAGTGGCAAGATTAAGTTCAAGTCGTGCCTTCATCTCTCTAATTTTCTTTCTACATGACCTAACTGTATTCCTAAACTCTTCCTGAGCATCCAGTCCTTTGTTCCATAGTCTGTAAGCTCTCTTTTTTACCCTAATTTCTTTTAATATCTCCCTGTTCAGCCAGACCAGTTGTCTTCACCTCCACCTTGCCTCTCAGCACACAGGGACAGCCTGCTCCTGTGCATTCAAGATTTGCTCTTTAAAGTACATCCATCCCTCCCAGACCCCTTTGTTTTCAAGGGCTGTTTCCCAAAGAACACTGAATCAGTCAGGCCAAAATCTGCCCTCCGGAAGTACAGCATAGAGGTTTTATTTTTGGCCCTCCTTGCATCCCTGAGTATTGAAAACTCTACTATTTCCTGGTCACTGTGCCCCAGACAGCCTCCCACCAGCCTCTCTCTGTGAACAGAAGATCTAGAGGGGACCCATCCTTGGTAGGCTCATTTATCAGCTGGAGGAGGAAATTATCCTCCATATGCTCTAGGGATCTCCTAGACTCTTCTCTTCTTCTTTTCTCCTTTCTTCTTCTTCTCTTCTCCTTTCTTCTTCTTCTCTTCTCCTTCTCTTCTTCTCTTCTCCTTCTCTTCTTCTCTTCTCCTTTCTTCTTCTTCTCTTCTCTTCTCCTTTCTTCTTCTTCTCTTCTTTTCTCCTTCTTCTTTTCTCCTTCTTCTCTTCTCCTTCTCCTCCTCCTTCCCTTCCCTTCCCTTCCCTTCCCTTCCCTTCCCTTCCCTTCCCTTCCCTTCCCTTCCCTTCCCTTCCCTTCCCTTCCCTTCCCTTCCCTTCCCTTCCCTTCCCTTCCCTTCCCTTCCCTTCCCTTCCCTTCCCTTCCCTTCCCTTCCCTTCCCTTCCCTTCCCTTCCCTTCCCTTCCCTTCCCTTCTCCTTCTCCTCCTTCTCTTCTCTTCACCTTCTCTTCGTCTTCGCCTTCTCTCCATCACTTCATTTTGGAGGTGTGCCACCCAGCTGAGCAGGTCACCAGCCTGCTCACATCAGACACAGCCATGATCACTGCTGTCCCCAGTTGCCATGGGAAAGCTGTGGTATTCCCAACAGCCTGTGACCTGGATAGGAACACCCTTCTGCAGAGGCACCTTGTGGGTACTCCATTTTGCTGGGTGCTGGGAGCACAGCCTGGCCCCGCCCCCTGAAGCTCCTGATTGGCTGAGCCAGCGAGCTTCTGGGTTCTGTCCTGTGGTTCTGGGCAGCTGCATGGAGTGTTCTGGGCTCAGCATCCTCCCGGTTCTGCTCCATCTTGCTGTGAGACCCTGGACTTACCTTGGGTTTTTGCTGTCAGCACCTCTGCTGGTCGCTGAACCAACCGGTTCAGTGAATGGTTTGGGTTGGAAGGGACCTTAAAGATCATCTGGTTCAGACCCACTGCATGGGCAGGGACACCTCCCACTAGAACAGGTTGCTCAAAGCTCCATCCAACCTGGCCTTGAACACTGCCAGGGAGGGGGCAGCCACAACAATCCCTCTTCCGCTGTCTCACCACCTTCACAGCAAAGAATTTCTTCCTAATGTCTAGCCTAAATCTCCCCTCTTCAAGTTTTAAACCATTTTCCCTTGTCCTCTTGCTACATACCTGTGTAAAAAGCCCTACTCCAGATTTCTTGTAGGTCCCCTTCAGATATTGGAAGGTTGCCATAGTAAGGTCACCTCAGAACCTCCTCTTCTCCAGGCTGAACAAGCCCATCTCCCTCATCTTATCTTCATAGGAGAAATGCTCCAGCCCCTATGATCAGCTCTCCTCTGGACATGTTCCAGGAGTTCTATGTCCTTCTTATGCTGGGGACTCCAGAACTGAACACAGTGCTCCAGGTGGGGTCTCACAAGAGCAGATCAGAGCAGAGGGGGAGAATCACCTCCCTTGACTGCTGTCTGTGCTGCTTTTGATGCCCCCCAGGACTCAGTTGGCTTTCTGGGCTGCAAGCATACACTGATTGCTCATGTTGAGCTTCTGGTCCACCACCATCCCCAGGTCCTTCTCCTCAGGGCTGCCCTCGATCCTTTTGCCTCCCAACCTGTTCATGGGATTGCTTTTACCCAGGTGCAGAATCTTGCATGTGGCCTTGATGAACCTTCTGCAGTTTGCACAAGTCCATTTCCTGAGCCTGTCAAGGCCCCTCTGGATGGCATCTCCTTCCCTCTAGTGCATTGACTTCACCACATAGTTTGGTGTTTCCAGCAAACTTGCTGAAGGTATGTTCAATTCCCCTGTCCATGTCACCAAGAAAGATGTTAAACAGCACTGGTCTGAGTACTGACCCTTGAGGAACACCACTCATCACATGTCTCCTGTTGGACATTGAGCCATTGATCACAATTCTTTCGATGCAACCATCCAGCCAGTTCCTTATCCAATGAGTGGCCCATCCATAAAATCCATATCATTCCAGTTTAGAGATCAAAATGTCCTGCAGGACAGTGTTGATTTTGTTTATTCCATATGCTTTTTTTAGATGGTCAGTGAGTCCTAAAATATTTTCTGTTCAGTTGTCACAACACAGACATGCTGGGCTTTTGTCCAGCATCTTAACTATTGGTGTATTTCCAGGTGTTAAATCTTTTATAGGACTGTCATGGCTTAGCAGTTTAGGCAGACCAAAAACCAAAGGAGAGAATTTTTCTCTATTACCCCCCACCAAAGAGAAGATAAAAAGGGAATACAGACTAGAGACTTGAAGTTGGAAATTGAAAAAATTGTAAACAGATTTACTAGCACAGGAGAAAGGCAATAACATAAGGGATAAAGAAAAAAACCACAAAGATATACAAATATATATATACAACCCTATCTCGATGTCAGCAGGGATAGGTGCCTGAGGGCCCCTTGCAGAAGGGCAGACTCAGAAGGAGGGTCCAATGCTCTTCCCAGAACCTGATAGATGTGGACTCTGAAGAGCACATGGTGGGATGATGGTAAAGGAATTCAGGGAAACAGCAGCAAAGCAAGGACAGGGGGAAAGAGAGAAGAAGCTGCCAGTCTGTCTGAGCTTTATAGAGTACGAGCAGGAAATGGGGTGGAACAAACCCCTCTGTGTTCTGCCTCTCTCAGAGTCTGACCTCCTTAATAAGTTCCTCATACTCAAACTGTGACAAAGACTTTGAGTGGGGAAAATACCAGAAACAGTCAAATCATCAGAGGATAGGAATTCTCCTTCCAAAGTTTTGGCCTCTGCTATCTACAGACCAGATGGGGAAGGAACCTTATTATAGCTCTGTAAATAAGGCCAATCTCTCATTCCTGGAAGGAAGATGGTAATCCTTAATTTTAATACACTCTGAGTTTATAAACTCCTTTTCCATTAAATCCAGATCCATACCCACCGGTTTTGGAAGGTCACAGGTGTTATTAGTGACCACGATCATTTTTAGATTGGCCCAGCTGATTTGAGTGGCCACATTTTGTCAGGTTTGGTACAAGAGTTTGTCTATGACCAAAAGCCTTCCTCAAGGCAATTGGCCAGACCCAACGTATTGCCAGTGGGCAAAGGCCTTGGACACTGAAGTTCTGATTAACAGTCACTGTTGATAAATTTGTTTCACTATTCTAAACACTAACAAGTGGTCAGTGAAGACACAGTAGTTGTTTGCTGGGTTGTATTAACATTCAGGACAATAATCAGTTGTTAAATAACACTTCCCCTCTTTCTTTTTATCAGGGTTTAAGCCCAGCCCATAACAAAGAACCAGGCATCCACTCACTCACCTCTGCCCCCACTGTGTGATAGGGAGGAGAAAATCCAGCTAAAAACTCATGGATCAAGACAAGGAAAAGGAAGGTTTTGCTCACTAATTATAGCCACTGGCAAAACAGATGCAACTTGGGCAAAAAGTCAGTTTAATTTACTACCAATCAAATCAGAGCAGGACAAAGAGAAAAAAACCCCATATCTTAAATACCTTCCACTCTTGATGGATGTGGTCATGTACCTTGGATTGGCATCAATGAATGGGTTATCACTCCAATTATAGCACCTTTCACTAGAGACTGGAGTAGCCACCTTCTGGAAAAAGTTGTCTTGCCTGGTGGTTCCACCTTGTAGGCCATCTACTTGGGCCCTCAAGGTAACAACAGGTTGTTTATCTTACCTTTTCAGGATTGCTTTTTGAAAGGTGTTGATACAGCAGTGACCTGTGACAATATGGGTGGAAGTGTTATTGTTTTAAGTTAGCTCCTAAAACACAAACAAAGAGACAACATTTAGGAAGGAAACATTGTAGGTTGCAGGTTTGTCCAAAGCTGGGTGCTCTGTGGACTCCCAACAAATCAAGTATGCCTATCTGTGATACAAGGCTTCATACATAAATATATATATACATAAATATATATATAAAAATAAAAATTACAATCTATCTTATTTCCCAAGTACACCAATAGTATAATCTAAATACTTGTAAGGTGAGCTGTTTTGTGAGAGGGGGGTTGTTCCCATATGACACATCTCATGACCCGACCCAGATGACAGCCAAAGGAAATTTGGACTGCACCCACTTGCCTTCCAGTCTGCTTGGAGAGGACCCGAGGTGAAGCTAGATCCACTCCTCCTACCAGGCCTGAGTTATCCTTTGAGGGTAACTAATGAAAACCCCCTTGGACCATCCAAATACCCCTTAATCAGATTAAGGAGAGGTCACACAAGGTCTGTTTCTCTACAAACAAAACAGCAATTTTACTGCTGGAACAGTTAAAGGTAATTTTGTAGCAGTTCTTAGGGAAAATAATCACACCCAAGTATGTATGTGTGTGTGTGTGTGTGTATACATATAGATGTAAAGGAATAAAAGCAGATATTTTGATGTTCAGGCTGGACAATCACAAAGGGTGATTAATTAGATGTCAAAAACCTGCAATACTTAGGTTACTTAATTTTAGGAAAGAAAAAGTTAAGGCTAGAGAAAAGGGGAAGAAAAGATAAGAGATAGAGAATAGAAAATCACTGGTCCTGGATCCATCATTGGGCTGGCCAATGAGGGGGTGTTAGTGTCAGAGAAGCCCACCAGTGAAGTGTCCCAAAACCCACCAGTGCAGCCCCTCATTTTATACACCTGTTTTGCGTAGTAAGCATGGCTAAGACATATCAGATTATAAAAAGGGAGCACAGAATTACCTTGGTTGGAAAAGACCTTCAAGATCAGTCTAACCCTTAACGTAACACTGACAAGTCCTTAACCACATCCTTAGGTACTGTATCTCTAGGAATCTTAAGTACCTCCACGGATGGTGACTCTGCCTCTGCTCTGGACAGCCTGTTCCATTGTCTGTTAACCATTTAAATGAAGAAATTCTTCCTAACATCCAATCTAAACATCCCTTGGCATAGCTTGAGGGCATTACCACTAGTCCTGTTACTTGTAACTTCATTATACAGACCCATCCCCACATTTTACAGCCTCACTTAAGGTAGTTGTAGAGAGTGATAAGGATTCCTCTCAGACCCCTTTTCTTTAGGCTAAACAACCCCAGCTCCCTCAGCTGCTCCCTGTTTGATGTACCCTCCAAACCCTTCATCAGCTTCATTGCCTTCCTCTGCACATGCTGTAGTAGCAAAATGTCCTTTCTGTAGTGAGGGCCCCAAAACTGAACACAGTACTTGAGGTGTGGCCTCACCAGTGCTGAGTAGAGGGATAAGATCACCTCCTTGGTCCTGCTGGTCACGCTGTTCCTTATCCAGACATGGATGCCATTGACCCTTCTTGGCCACCTGGGTGCACTAATGGCTAATGCTCTGCCAGCTGCCAATCAACATCTCCAGGTCCCTCTCTGCTGGGCAGGTCTCCAGCCACCTCTTCCCAAGCCTTCTTATCTAGATCATTGATAAAGATGCTAAACAGGAGTGGCCTCAGTACTGAGCCCTGGGGAACACCGAACTGGATTTCATTCCAGTGACAAAAACTCTTTGGGCCTGGCCACCCAACCAATTTTTAACCCAACAAAGCGTATGCTCATCCAAGCCATAAGTTTCCAATTTCTCTAGAAGAATCCATTGGGAAATAGTGTCAATTCCCTTGTCAGGACAGACAACATCCACAGCCTTCCATCACCCAATGAGCAGGTAACCCTGTCACAAAAAGAGATGAGGTTAGTCAGACAAGGACCTGCTTTTCATAAATCCATGCTGATTGGGCCTGATTTTATCCTACATGTGCTATGTCATGGTTTAGCACCGGTCTGGCAATTAACTGAATGACAGATACTCTCTATTAATCCCTTTCCCCTCCCTGTTAAGGAAGGAGAGAGAATAAGGGAGAGAGACTTAGGGGTTGGAAACTAAACTACACAGATTTAATGAAAAAGTAATGATAAAAAGGAAAAATTATTAAATATATACAAATATATAGAAAAATGATACCATGTTCCACCCCTTTTCCCCAGTATCACTCAAGTCCCCACAGAGGCTGCAGGGCAGCCCTGGGAAAGTCCAGGCTGGATTCCTGGAGTCAGAAGCTGGAGGCAGGAACACAGCTTCAGGATGGCATGGATCAGTACCACAGGCAGACAGATGAACAGAATCCTCCCAGGATGCCGGAGCAAACAGGGACAGGTGAAGAAGGGCAAAGGCAAAAAGCCAAAGGAAGGAAGAAGGAGTTTGGCCCTCGTGATCCCTCAAATTTATACTGAGTATGACATGTGTGGGATGGAATACTCTGGTAAATTTTGGTCATTTATCTTGTCTGCTCCTCCCTAAAGGAGGGTTGCAGGTGTGACCTCTTTACTCCTTTGATCTTTCTGGAGCACAAGTTGTCTCTCAGAACTGAGCAGTGGTCTTGGTTCTGCAGTTCTCTGCCATAACTAGAAACATCAGTCCTAGAAGCAGACACTGACTGAGAAACTTGCTCTTAATTTCAGAAAGTACAGCTACTTACAAAAGACTTAGCTGAAAGAAAAATTACAAGACAGAAAATTAGCTCTATCCTGGCCAAAACCAGGACATGCTATATAAT
Organism: Phaethornis superciliosus; assembly: GCA_023637945.1. Taxonomy (NCBI): domain Eukaryota; kingdom Metazoa; phylum Chordata; class Aves; order Apodiformes; family Trochilidae; genus Phaethornis; species Phaethornis superciliosus. The sequence continues at coordinate 171,229,074 of JAJQWJ010000001.1, read as the reverse complement.
AATATACTCGGGATCACAGAATCATAGAAACACAGAATCACAGAATGTTTAGGTTAGAAGAGACCTCCAAGATCATCCAGTCCAACTTTGGACCGACACCATATTCTAACTACTAAGTTATGTCCTTAAGGACCAGGTCCAAATGCCTTTTAAACGTCTCCAGGGATGGTGACTCCAGCAGTGCCCCGTGCAGGCCATTCCAATGCCTGACAACTCTCTCAGTCAAAAAATGTTTCCTAACATTTATCCTAAACCTCCCTTGGTGCAGCTCCCATCCATTCCCTCTGGTCCCATTCTGATCCCCTTCTTGGTCTTCCAATCACTAATCTAATCAATCACTAAGGAGCAGAGGCTGTTTCCTTCCTTATTCCAGCACTTCCATGTCCCTCCTACAGTGAGGTGCCCAGAACTGAACACAGGACTCAAGATGTGGCCTCACCAGAGCTGAGTACAGAGGGATGATCATCTCCCTATTCCTGATGGCCACACTGTTCCCAATACAAGCCAGGATGCCATTGGCCTTCTTGGCCACCTGCCCACACTGCTGGCTCACATTAAGTCGACTGCCAACCAATACCCCCAGGTCCCTTTCCAACTTACAGCTCTCTAACCACACTTCCCCAAGGCTGTAGCTTCCCATGGGGCTGTTCTGACCCAGGTGCAAGACCTGGCATTTGGCCTTGTTATACCTCATACAATTAACCCGTTTGTCCAACCTGTCCATGTCCTGCTGTAAGGCTTCCCTACCTTCCAGCAGATCCACACACCCACCTAGTTTGGTGTCATCTGCAAATTTACTTTCGGCCTGTCACGATCCGTGTTATTATTTTAATATTTTGATTATGAGGAAAACCAGCCACTACTCAGAGAGAACGCATGAATTGTAAGGCGACGCATTACGAAACTTAAACAGGTAACAAAGATTTATTTTTAAGGAAAGGCAACAAGGTATCACAGTTCATACAGAGTAAACACGATTCTTTACTTTCATAGAATCATAGAATCCTAGAATCCTAGGGGTTGGAAGGGACCTCGAAAGATCATCTAGTCCAGCCCCCCCTGCCAGAGCAGGGCCACCTAGAGTACATCGCCTAGGAACGTGTCCAGGCGGGTTTTGAATGTCTCCAGTGAAGGAGACTCCACAACCCCCCTGGGCAGCCTGTTCCAGGGCTCTGTCACCCTTACAGTAAAAAATTTTTTTCGGATATTCAACTTGAACCTCCTATGCTCCAATTTACACCCATTATCCCTTGTCCTATTGATGAGGTCACCCCTCAGTCTCCTTTTCTCCAAACTAAAGAGACCCAGCTCCCGCAGCCTATCCTCATAAGGGAGATGTTCCACTCCCTTAATCATCTTAGTAGCTCTGCGCTGGACTCTTTCAAGCACTTCCCTGTCCTTCTTGAACTGAGGGGCCCAGAACTGGACACAATACTCCAGGTGCGGCCTCACCAATGCAGAATAGAGGGGGAGGAGAACCTCTCTTGACCTACTGACCACACCCTTTCTAATGCACCCCAGGATGCCATTGGCCTTCTTGGCCACAAGGGCACATTGCTGGCTCATGGTCATCTTCTTGTCTACCAGGACCCCCAGGTCTCTTTCACCTACACTGCTTTCCAGAAGGTCAGCCCCCAACCTATACTGGGACATAGTGTTGTTCTTCCCCAAATGCAAAACTCTACACTTCCCCTTGTTGAATTTCATCATGTTTCTCTCTGCCCAACTCTCCAGCCTGTCTAAGTCTCTCTGAATGGCAGCACAGCCTTCTGGTGTGTCAGCCACTCCTCCCAGCTTAGCGTCATGAGCAAACTTGCTGAGGGTACATTCTATACCCTCATCCAAGTCGTTGATGAAGATATTGAACAACACTGGTCCCAGTACCGACCCCTGAGGGACTCCACTAGTCACACACCTCCAACCAGATTCTGCCCCATTGACTACAACTCTCTGACTCCTTCCTTTCAACCAGTTCCTGATCCACCTCACTACCTGATCACCAAACCCATACTTGATCAACTTATCTACAAGGATGCTGTGAGAGACGGTGTCAAATGCTTTACTGAAATCAAGATAAATCACATCTACCGCTCTTCCATCATCTATCCACCTAGTAATTTCCTCATAGAAGGCTATGAGGTTAGTCAAACATGATTTACCCTTGATAAAACCATGCTGACTGCTCTTGATGACCCCCATGTCCTTGATATGCCTGGAGATAGTGACAAGAACAAATTGTTCCATCACCTTTCCAGGGATGGAGGTGAGGCTGACCGGTCTATAATTACCTGGGTCCTCCTTCTTGCCCTTCTTGTAGACTGGAGTGACATTTGCTATCCTCCAGTCCTCAGGCACCTCTCCTGTTACAAATGACTTACTGAAGATGATGGAGAGTGGCCTAGCAATGACCTCTGCCAGCTCCCTCAGCACCCTTGGATGCATTCCATCTGGACCCATCGACTTATGGATGTCCAGATTACTCAGCTGATCCCTAACCCAATCCTCATCTACTATGTCAAACTCCTCATCTATCATGACTACTTCTGCGGCTAAATGAATCTGGGGCTCATGCGGAAACCCTGCAGGAGTAAAGACAGAGGCAAAGAAGGCGTTCAGCACCTCTGCCTTCTTTATATCCTCTGTCACCAGGGCTCCCAGCTCATTTCTTAGTGGGCCAATATTGCCTCTAGTGTTAGTTTTCCTAGCTATGTATTTGAAAAAGCCCTTTCTATTATCCTTAACCTGACTTGCAAGGTTAAGTTCCAAGGAGGCCTTAGCTTTCCTAATTGCCTCCCTACATCCTCTGACAACAGTCCTATATTCCTCCCAAGTGACCAGCCCCCCCTTCCATGATCTGTAGATTTTCCTTTTCCACTTAAGTTTTCCCAGCAGTTCCTTTTTTAACCATGCTGGTCTCCTAGCTCCCTTACTAGATTTCCTAACCATAGGGATGCTCTGATCCTGTGCTTGCAAATAGTGGTCCTTGAATATTGACCAGCTATCTTGAGCCCCTTTATCTTCTAACACCCTGTCCCATGGGATTTCTCTTAACAGTTGATTGAGGAGGCCAAAGTTTGCCCTGTGGAAGTCCAGAGTTCTGGTCCTACTGGGTATTTTGTTCCTTCCACACAGGATCCTGAACTCAACCATCTCATGATCACTGCAGCCAAGGCTGCCATTGACCACCACTGCTTCAACAAGGCCCTCCTTGTTGGTTAGTACAAGATCCAGCAGTGCTTCTCTTCTAGTCGGCTTGTCCACCATTTGCATTAAGAAGTTATCATCAATGCACTGGAGGAACCTCCTAGACTGTGAAAGGCTGGCTGTGTGAGTCAACCAGCAGATATCAGGGTAGTTAAAATCTCCCATGAGGACTAGGGACTGAAGTTGTGAGGCTGCTTTCAGCTGCCTGTAGAAGGCCTCATCAACCTCCTAGCCTTGATCAGGAGGTCTGTAGTAGACCCCCACAACTGTATCACCCACACCAGCCTGCCCCTTAATTCTTACTCACAAACTTTCAACTTGCCCCTCATCAGCCCCTGCACAAAACTCAACACATTCTAGTTGCTTTCTCACATAAAGAGCAACTCCACCACCTCGCTTCCCCGCCCTATCTTTCCAAAAAAGCACATAACCATCCATGGCCACGTTCCAGTCATGTGACCTATCCCACCATGTCTCTGTTATCGCTACCAGATCATAACCCTTAGCCCGTACACTGACCTCTAACTCTTCTTGCTTATTCCCCATGCTGCGTGCATTAGCATACAGACATTTCAGGAAACAAACAGAGCACACTGGTGGGACTAAATCCTCCCTAGACCACCTGCCTTCGGGCCCCAGTTCGTTCTTCTTGTGTTTGCCCCTAACAGACCCAGTTTTCTCCCCATCCCCCTTCACATCTAGTTTAAAGCTCTCTCAATGAGCCCTGCTAAGTCCTGCCCCAAAAGCCTCTTCCCCCTCTGGGACAGGTGCATCCCACCTGCCACCACCAGGCCAGGTGTCTCATATAGCATCCCATGATCAAAAAAACCAAAACCCTGTCTTTGGCACCAGTCTCTTAGCCACTCGTTGACCTGTAAACTCTTCCTATATACCTCCCCACCCATTCTTACAGGAGGGATGGAGGCAAACACTACTTGCGCTCCAGACCCCCTAACTAGCCATCCCAGGGCCCTGAAGTCACTCTTCATTGCCCTTACATTTCTTGTGATAATTTCATCACTGCCAACCTGAAAAATCAGCAGTGGATAGTAATTAGAGGAACCCACAAGATTAGGAAGTTTCCTTTTAACATCTCTAATCCGAGCCCCAGGGAGGCAACAGACCTCCCTGTGGGATGGGTCCGGTCGACAGATGGGCCCTTCTGTCCCCCTCAGAAGGGAGTCACCCACCACAACTACTCTCCTTTCCTTCTTGATTGAAGAAGTCCTAAGGACACGGGGTGACTGACGAGTCCTAGGTGGTTCACTAGGTAAGTCTACCTCTGTAACTACATTTTCCTGTCCCTGAATTTCCAAGGCCTCATACCTATTCTTCAAGGGCAATTGGGAGGGTGGAGGGGGTTGGGAGGATTTTTTCGTGCCCTTCCGAGGCCGGACCTCCTTCCATTCATTCGTAACTCTTAAGTCCTCTCCTTCTGTCTGGTGACAGGAGAGGGGGGATCCATCACTTCCTCAACCTCTCCCATCTGCCCCTGCCTCAGGGTGTGATTCCACCAGTCTATTTCCCTCTCACATTCTCTAATGGCTCTCAGTCTCTCCACCTCCTCTGTCAGTTTAACCACCTGCCTGAGGAGATCATTTACTTGCTCACACCGCACATATGCGGTGTCACTGGTTCCCTTTGATATCAGTGCCAGGCACAGGCATTCACTGCAGCCAGAGACCTGCACTGCTGCATGCCTGCTTGGGAGCTCCGTCTGCGTCCCCACATTCTTTTTCACAATGGCTTTTGGCCGTGTTGTGACCATGATGTATCTAGAAACTAGTTTCTCCCTGCCTGCCCTCGCGCCTGCCTCACCCTCTGTAGGCTGCTGCTGCGTGCTCAGAAGAGACTGCCAGATGGCCGGGTTTTAAACCCTGCCGCCCTTCACAGCCCCGCCTCCTGCCACATCAGCCCTTCTTACCTCAGGATTCCCGCTCAGACACGGGTCTCCTAGCTCTGCCTGGCTATTCCCTCTCTGGGAAGCCCAACTCCTTCTCAATCCTTCGAATTTAAAGGCACAGCACACCCTGGTGCCGCTGCAGCCAGAGACCTGCACTGCTGCATGCCTGCTTGGGAGCTCCGTCTGAGTCCCCACATTCTTTTTCACTATGGTTTTTGGCCGCGTTGTGACCATGATGTATCTAGCTACTAGTTGCTCCCTGCCTGCCCTCGCGCCTGCCTCGCGCCTGCCCTCTGGAAGCTACCTGCCGCTCTCTGCTCTGCGCTGCCACGTGCTCAGAGGAGGCTGCCAAATGGCCGCTCTTTAAACCTTGCCGCCCTTCACAGCCCCGCCTCCTGCCACGTCAGCCTTCCTTATCCTCGCAGGATTCCCGCTCAGACTCGGGTCTCCTCGCTCTACCCTGGCTTCACCGTCTCTGGGAAGCCCAACTCCTTCTCAAATCCTCTGCAATTTAAAGGCACAGCTCACACCGGTACCGGTGCCGCTGCCGCTCTCTGCTCTGCGCTGCCGCGTGCTTACCCCTGCTTACTTTGCCTGCGCGAACTGCCTCGCTAACTGCCTCGCTAACTGCCTCGCTAACTGCCTCGCTAACTGCCTCGCTAACTGCCTCGCTAACTGCCTCGCTAACTGCCTCGCTAACTGCCGCTTCAATTTCCTGTTCGCCGCGCTCCGGGTCGCTGGCGCTCCCAGCAGGCGCTTTAAATCCCTCGTGGTCCGGGTGGGTGCCACCCGCCCCTTACAGCTGATTGGTCTCCGTAGAAACCCTCCAACAGCAAGGTTACGCAGCACGCTGCCGGTAGCCGTCGCAAGCAGAAATAATTGTTTTACGTTGTTCATGTGTAACCGACCAACCTCGGGACTGTGCTTCTTTATACAGATCAAAAATACCAGAATGACCCCTTTTTCAATGACGCCACTCCAGCAATTTCCCCCATTCTTGGACTTCACCTTGATTAAGATCATCTCTGATTTCAATTACATTAATTCTTGCCAATTCATCAACTTGGTTATTAAATTTGCTTGCTTCATCCTTCAAATTGGATTGATGAGAGGGTACCCATCCTACATGAAAACTGGGATTTTGTTTAGCAATTTTCAGAATTTCTTTCCCTTTCTCTGTATGCCATACAGGTACACCATTAATTTCCCAGTTATTAATTTCTCAAAAAGTTACCCATTTGACACAACCTTTAAACACAGCAAAAGAATCTGTATAGATATACACAGGTTCTTGGGTGTGTTTTTCTTTTATAAAAACATTCAAAACAGCATCCAGTTCTCCTGCTTGTGCACTTCCTTCATCGTGGTTTATAATTTGTTCACCTGTGGAAGGTTTAATCGTGGCAGATTTAAAAATCCATTTTTTTCATTCTCTCCTGGAAGAAGCATCTGTGAACCAGGCATTATTCATATCGCTTTCAAATTGTGGGGCTTCCTTAATAGGGCTAGGAGTTTTCATTAGTAAATCTTTTTCATTTGTGGAGTCAAGGGGTACCTGAATTTTTAATTGTTTTTCTGGTCCTTCTACAATTTGAAACAGCTCAGCATAAAATTCAATTTGACTGTACCATTTCCTAATGGTGCCCTTCTGAGAAATTCCTACAGGGGGTGGTTTTACAGACAGTACCTGGTTAACCACTTTGAAAGGCCCCTGCAGGATTACTTTTTGTTGTTTGATTATCTTGCTTATCTCTTTAAGGGCAGTGCTGACTGTCAACAAACCCTTTCCCAGCACAGAATAGCGTTTTTCTGAGTCCTTTAGTGATTGAGAATAGAAGTAGATAGGTCTGGTGGAGCCAGATGGGCCTGTTTGCCAGAAATGATAAGACAATGAACTGGTGGAAAACCCCCATTCAATTATTATTGGTCATCTGGGTGGAGGGGTCCCAGAATCTGAAAGGTTTGTGCTTCCAGCAGCTTCCAGTTTTAACGCCTCATCATGGGTATGAGTCCACTCCCAGTGCCTGTGTTTCTTTAAAAAGTCATCTAATGGCCTGGCTATGATTGACAGATCAGGTATCTGAGGTAGCACTATGTGAATGTATTCTTAGAGCAGCTGCTGGTGTTCTAGGAACAGAACGTTGACACTCTCTAGCCGGCTTCTAACGAATGACACTAATCTATTCAGGATACGGGGTCCAAAATCAATGCCGAGATGAGTAGTGCAATTGGACCTATCAAGGTTGATCTCAGGGTGGTCAGCCACAGAGATTGGTTAAACCATGATTCGAACCAACCCTGCTGGGCTTCCCTGTCTCTTTTTCGTAGAGCTAGTCTCTCTCTCAGCTTTGCCATGGAGTCTCTAACCACTCCGGTATGATCGGCATAAAAACAGCACTCCTCCTTCAAGGCGGCACAGAGGCCCCCTTGATGCAAAAACAGGAGGTCTAAACCCTGTCTGTTCTGTAAGACAACCTCAGAAAGTGAAGAGACAGACTGCTCCAGAAAGGTCATTGAGTTCTCGAGTTTCTCCAGGTCTTCATCGATGGCAACTTGTAGCTGAGACAGGCCTCGCTGCTGAGTTGCCAGGGAGGCCACTCCCGTGGCTGTACCAGCTACTCCCAGGCCAAGCAGTGTTGCTATAGTGATGGCTGTCAGCACCTCTCTTTTCTGCAGACTGATGCCCGTCTGTTCCCACTGATAGTACATATCCTCCTCCGGATGGTACAGGACCCTGGGGGCAATCAAAATCTGAACACAAAAGTCATTAGCAAAATCAAAACGTTTAAGGGACACGCAGGGGGTTATTCCCAGTTGATGGCAAATCCACATTCCTGGTGCGGATGGAATTGCCCGTTCATGGGTTTTGTCAATCGCAATGATTTCTGCAGCAATGTTTGGCACTGACCTCATGCCAAAGTTCCCACGCAACCGCTGCAGATGGGAGGGAGGAGACTTCTTGCTCCCTCGTCCATGTCATTGGCTTCTCATTGGTGGGGGTGCTTGATGACAGTCCCATCTTTTTCTTGGTGAGTCAGTAATAGAGAAGGAAGGTAGTAGATCTTCTTACTCGACTCCTTGGGTTTTCTGCTGATGCTAGTTTGCACCAAACTGGCCCCCTTTCTTCTAGTTCATCTGAGCAGGGGCTAGACCGAGGTCTATGCCCGCATTCTCCACCAGATGTTGCAAGACGAATCCTCTCTTAGAGCACGATGCTCTGAGGTCAAACAGGTGTTCCAGATGAAGCTATTGCCTTCAGGATTAGTTATCCTGGATCACTGCTACTGCTCCAAACTCTCCTCTAACCTGCCCAGCAATAAACCCCAACCTGTGCTCAAGGCCTCACCTTTTATTGGCCTCCTAATCCTGCTCATGAGCAGTTGGGGCCAGCCCTAACTGGGCACAGGTGGGCTGAATACAAGCTCATGCCCACTCCCTGGTAATTAGTGGCACCTGGTTGCCTCATTTCACTACACAGCTTCCTCAACCTTTCCTCATAAGGGAGATGTTTCACTTCCTCAGTCATCTTGTTTGCTCTGTGCTGGACTCTTTCAAGAAGTTCCCTGCCCTTCTGGAACTGAGGGGCCCAGAACTGGACACAGTATTCCAGATGCAGCCTCACCAGGGCAGAGTAGAGGGAGAGGAGAACCTCTCTCAACCTCCTAACCACCCCCTTCTACTGCACCCCAGGATGCCATTGGCCTTCTTGGACACAAGGGCACATTGGTGGCTCATGATCATCCTTCTGTCCGCCAGCACCTCCAGGTCGCTTTCACCTTCACTGCTCTCCAACAGCTCAGCCCCCAGCTTATACTGGTACCTGGGGTTGTTTTTTCCCAGATGCAAAACTCTACACTTGCCTTGTTGTAATACATTAAATTTCTCTCTGCCCAACTCTCCATTCTGTCCAGGTCCAAGTCCCTCTGAGTAGCAGTGCAGTGTTCTGAGGTGTCAGCCCCTCCTCCCAGTTTTGTGTCATCAGAAAATTTACTGATAGTACACTCTACTCCACAGTCCAGGTCATCAACAAACATATTGAATAGTACTGGTCCCAGTATTGACCTTTGAGGGACTCCACTAGAAACAGACTTCCAACAAGACTCCATCCCATTGACTACACCCTTTGTATTCTGTCCTTGAACCAGCTCCCACCCCACCTCACTACCCGATCATCCAGGCCACACTTCAGTTTAGCTCCAAAGATGCTGTTGGAGATGATGTCAAATGCCTTACTGAAATGAAGATGAACTACATCTACTGCTCTGCCATCATCCATCCACCTGGTCATATTCTCATAGAAGGCCACCAAGCAGGTCAGGCATTACTTCCCCTCAGTAAAGCCATGTTGATTGGTCCTGATAAACTTCTTGTCTTTGATGTGCGTGAAGACAGCACCAAGAATGAGTTGTTCCATCACCTTTCCAGGGATGGAGTTGAGGCTGACTGGTCTGTAGTTACCTGGGTCCTCTTTCTTGCCTTTCTTGAGGACTGGAGTGACATTTGCTTTTCTCCAGTCCCCAGGCACCTCTCCTGTTCCCAATGACTTACCAAAGATGGGGACCAGCCTAGCAATGGTATATGCCAGTTCCCTCAGCACTCGTGGGTCCATCCCATCAGGAACCATGGATTTATGGATATCCAGACTCATTAACTGATCCTTAACCCAGTTCTCATCAACCCAGGCAAACTCTTCCTTTACCCTGATTTCCTCTGTGGTCTTAGAAGCCTGGGACTTCTGAGGACAGCCTCCAGCTTTTACACAGAAGCCAAGAAGGTGTTCAGCAATTCCACCTTCTTTGTATCCTCTTGTGAACGCAGTGAGGAAAAAAATTAGAGAAGAGGAAAAAGTTTGAGTCTGGGTGAGACATATACTCAGACATATATATGTCTGATCTTATTCATCAGCAGTGTTCTTTTACAGTGCAAAGAAGACACGAAATCACGATAAGGTGGATTGTTTTAAAAGTAAGATACAATAAACAAAGATCATGGTTTTGCTAGTTACAAACATTGCTTACAAGATATATCACTCTCCCACAATGAAACATCTTGGCTAAGGCAAAACGTTTATAGAATACATAATCTCTTTATTCAAAGAAAGGTGTCCTCCAAATTCCTAACAATCTTTTCTGCCAATGAGCCTCGCGTCATCTTATTTTTCTGTCAGCAGGCTTTTCCTCATTGCTATCTTTGGTCAGCCTTGCTAAGCAGCATGGGACCATGCCTTTTAGCTAGCACTCACGTCTCTCAAATTATTGAAGCAACCCTACACAGTATCCTCTGTCACCAGGACACCGACCTCATTTAACATCTTTACCTAAAGATGTTAAAAAGGAGTGGTCCCAGCACTGAGCCCTGGGGAACACCACTTGTGATTGGACTCCAGCTGGATTTAACTCCATTCAGAACAACTCTTTGAATCACAGGATCATAGAATTTTCAGGGTTGGAATGGACCTTTAACATCATCTAGTTCCAACCCCCCTGCCATGGACAGGGACACCTCCCACTAGATCAGGTTGCTCAGAGCCTTCTCCTGTCAGGCCTTAAAAACTTCCAGGGACAGGGCTTCCACCATCTTTCTGGGCAAACTATTCCAGTGTCTCACCACCCTCATGGTGAAGAACTTCTTCCTAAGATCTAATCTAAATCTACCTTCTTCTATTTTTAATCCATTCCCCCATATCCTATCACTGCCTGACTTCCTAAAAAGTTCCTCATCACCTTTTTGTAGACCACCTTCAGATACTGGAAGGCTACAATAAGGTCTCCTCAGTGTTGCCTTTGTTCAAAGGCCCGACCTGGTTCAGGAGTGGCACGTGGTTACTAAGTAGCCAAGCAACAGACGCCGAGGTGGGGTGAGCAGCAAAAGAGAGTTTATTGAAGCGTGACACGGGTTTATATAGACTCACCTTAGGGTTCGGTACGTCACTTCTGTCACGTCACTGGTCACATACTATTGGTTATAGGGGGAGGGACCCTGACTTTCCGTAACAACGCGATATCTTCCATTCGCCGGACCCTATCTGACCACATTTCCCCCCTCCCTATGCACAATTAAATAGGCTAAAGTATAATCACAAAAGTCTACTTATAATGTTAGTTAAAAATTTACCATTTATAAATTAGTATGATCTTAAAAATAGAGTATCGTTATTCAGTGCAAATCTTGAAAATAGATATATAAAAAATATATGTAAACATATCCCATGTCCCTGAGTTAAAAACTTAAAGCACCACGTGTGAATAGAGGTTAGAGTAAGTTAATAGAGAATAATAGAATAGAATTAGAGGTAGTTTGGGGACTATCTGAGGTAGCCCTGTGTGAGTGTGTTGTTAGAGCTGCTGCTGGTGTTCTAGGAGCAGAACGTTGACACTCTCTAGCCGGCTTTTGCTGGTGCGGAAGCCTCAGGTGCTGGCAGGATGCTCGCCGACTTATCTCGCTATTGGAGCATATGGTTCATGAGGGCGTCTGATGATCCGGTCCTGTGAACGATAACTCACAATTGTCATTAGATTTATACTGAAAATCTGGTTTGATAGACTTAAGCGGGCACTACTTAACTTGGCTGTCTTTTTGACTGCAGCATACCCTTGCCCTGTTAGCGCTAATCTCCACCCCTTTTCCCATTCTCCCAGTTCGTTCCTACCCACGCTTAACGGGCCTTCCTCCATCACTCGGGTTTTTGAACTGCATTGCTGATGTATACAGTCAGTGAAAACTGGGCCTTTAGCGTCCGCAGGCAGGGACGAAGAGTCGATCGCCACTTGTAGACGATCCACAAATTGTGTGAAGCCCTCATTCTCATCTTGTTTTATTGAGGCTTGGCGACAGAACTAGAAGCTACACGAATAGCTTCTCTAGCGGCGCATGTGGTTGTCATTATCTCATGGGGCCGTAAGCCTTGGGCTTGTGCCTGAGGGGTGACAAAGGCTGGGTCTGTGCCCAAGAGTCACTGCAGGCTGGAGCCATGTAGTGGGTGGTCTGCCCCAGTTATTTGGGCTAGCTGCATTGCACAATTATCTTCCCATTCTTGCTTAAAAATAATCATGCCTGCTTCGTCAAAAATGCGTCTACATGTATGTTTTATATCAAATGGGAGCATGCTGTCTCCCCCGAAGAGCCCATCCATAAGGGTGGAGACCATGGCAGAATTTAGTCCTTTTTCTGCAATTGCTCGAACAATTGCTTGTATGTCCTTGGGGTTAACTGGAGAGTAAACCCTTTGTTCCCCATCTGCGACCCGGACTGGGAATGCCAGTGTGTCTGGGATCCAGGCGGCGCAAGCATTCTTTATTTCCCCCCAGTCTGTATAGGAAAGCTTTTTTGTTTCTGGCTCTATTATATTAGGGGTGCCAGTTCCCTCCTTTTCCGGTTTTAATTCAGCTGCAGGCGACTTATTCTGGTTAGTCCCTGATCTGGATCCGGAGTGTGATTGGTTTCGGCGCTCATTATTTGGGCTCCAGCTCTGTCTGTGCTCCCTGTAGTCAGGCGGGCTGTGGCTCCGCCCACTACCTGTGGGAGCAGGGGAGCCCCGGTGCTGCCCATTTCCCCTGTGGGCAGGTGGGCTGTAGCCCCGCCCATTATCTGAGCGGGTGGCGGAGCCCCGGTCCCACCCACTCCCCCTATGAGCGGGTGGGCTGTGGCCCTGCCCACTACCTGGGTGGGTGGGGGAGCCCTGGTCCCACCCACTCCCCCTATGGGCAGGTGGGCTGTGGCCCCGCCCATTACCTGAGCGGGTGGGAGAGCCCCGGTCCCACCCACTCCCCCCATGGGCAGGTGGGCTGTGGCCCCGCCCACCACCTGGGTGGGTGGGGGGACTTGGGCTCCGCCCACCTCCCTTGCGTGTGTGGGGACTGTGGCTCCGCCCACTTTCAGGCCGGGCCGGTGAGCCTCGGTCCCGCCCACTCCACCTGTAGGTGGGCGGGGTTTGGCTCCGCCCGTGTCCTCGGCGGGGAGAGGGGCTCTGGTCCCGCCTACTCCCCCTGTGGGCGGGCGGGGTGTGGCTCCGCCCACTACCTGTGCGAGCAGGTGGGCTCTGGTCCCATGTGTTCTCCCTACGGGCAGATGTTGTTTCCCCATAAGGGTATTCATTTGAGTGGTTGTTGCGACCCGTTTTTGGCCCTTCGCTCGTGCTTTCCTCCCATTTCCAAGCTCCCCCATCGCCCTCATTCCTTCCAGGCTCTTCCCCCCTTTCCAGCCATGCACGTGTTGAGACCGGCGCGTCTCGCCCGCTCCTGTTGGGTGCACCTGCGCCCTGCCCCTTCCCCTGCTGCTCGGTGTTGTCACGCGGGGCGTATGGCGGTGGCCGGGCCCAGAAACCTTCTGCGGCAGTCCTGGCTTCCTTAGCCAGCCCGTCCCAGAAGGACCCTGCGCAGTTTCGGTCCTCCGACAGGTCCGCAGCAGATGGGGGGAGGCGGCAGGCAGCATGGTCGGGGAAGCACCTTCTGCCTGACCCCTCCCCCGGCCCCCCCCAGCCTCCGAGGGCTCGCGGCCACGGGATGGGGACTCGGCGTGGCCAGAAGGGGAAACAGCATGGTAAGGCGAGCTGGCGCGGGGGGAGTGGGACTCAGCGCGTGGGCATGGGGACTCAGCGCGGCAGGGTGGGGGTTCGGGGTGCATATCACCTCTCTGGAGGACCTTAGGCTCTGCAGAGTCGCCGACCTCTGGTGGGTGCAGCATCTGCGTGGCCGCTCCGACCCCCAGCTTCGGGACGGCCAGCAGACAGTCCCTAGCCGCCTTCCAGGTTTCTTGTTCCTGCATGGCCTTTTGCAGCGCCTGCAGGACTTTTCCCCACGCTTTCAAACTTTTTGCACTACCCGAAAACATTGCCTCCTCGGCTAACGCTGTGGTACATTTGGGCCAAACCTCTGAGTGGAGAATATCCACTGGCTGCTCAATTACCCCCAACTGTATTAATCTCGGAACAGCGAGGTTAAAATCATTTGGTTTGCAATCAACCCCCCATTGCTTATGCATTTGTGATACGACCTTAACAAGGGCTTCCATCCTTCCTTGCTGGTCCAGTCTGAAACACACGTCCTCTGAGCACGGGTCGGGACAGCACACTTCCGTCGACTCCGAGCTGGGACCCCAAAATCTTCCTTCGGTCTCCGGGCCTGGAACTATTTTCCGTCGACCCCCTGACCTGGAACTAAACTTCCACTGACCGTCTTCTGTCAATCTCCGGGCCTGAAACAATTTTCCTTCGACCCCCTGATTGGGAACTAAACTTCCACTGACCATCTTCCGTCAATCTCCGGGCCTGGAACAATTTTCCTTCTACCCCCTGATTGGGAACTAAACTTTCACTGACCTTCTTCCGTCAATCTCCGGGCCTGGAACAATTTTCCTTCGACCCCCTGATTGGGAACTATTCGCACTAACTTAAATGTTGAGCAGGTTCTGCCACTTCTACGCTAGATTTAATCTAGTTTCGGCACCATTTGTTGCCTTTTGTTTAAAAGGCCTGACCAGGTCCATGTGGCTACTAAGTAACTAAGCAACAGACGCTGATGTGGGGTGAGCAGCAAAGAGGATTTATTGCAGCGTGACACGGTTTTATATAGACGCACCTTAGGATTCAGTACGTCACTTCCGTCAGTACACAGGTTACATACTATTGGTTATAGGGGGAGGGACCCTGAATTTCCTTGACATCGCGATAACTTCCGTTCTCCAGACCCTATCTGACCGGAGTTCAGGGGTAACAAAACCAATTGCACTATTTTGCTTTTAGCGGGTACTGTGCAGGGTGGTGCAGGCGTCCACACCATTATCTTTATTTCTAGCATGTCATTGTCAATTATGCCAGGCAAAACAAAAAGACTGCTAAAGGTGGTTGACGATCGTCCTATAATAAGACCCATAGTTCCGGACGGAAGTGGTCCTTGAAACAAACTGTGTATTGGGTCTGCAAGTCCAGTCCGGCGCTCCCTGCTGTTGCCCTTGTGAGAACGGATTTATTTGCTGTTGCGCGTTGAGAGCTGGATATTGCTGCATCGGGGGTGTTTGAAAGAGTAGTGGATTTTGCATTTGAGTTGATGGAGCTTGGTACGACAGAGAAATTTTTGTCTGAGCACGGCGTTGCCCCGCGCTCCGACGCCAGTTTCCCTGCGGCTGCAGCGGTGCCCTAAGTTGCCGAATTTGGAACGGCACTGACTTATTAGATGTCAACCCTTTTTGCATTTGCCACAGACAGGGATATCTTGCAGATTTTTCTGCTTTTGGAAATTCTTTTTCAGATGACCGGCTTGGCCACACCCATAGCACACTGGAGCACTTTTAATTTTTTGCCCTGGTGCCTGTAGCGCGGCAAAAGCAGCCGCTAAGGTTTCGCTTTTATTATCAGGAGTCCCGAAGCGATTACAAGCTTCCATCATTTCTACCAGGGTAGGGTCGGATTTTGGCAGAGACTTAAGGAGTTTTTTGCAGTCGGCGTTAGCATTTTCCACAACCAATTTAAGAAGCAGAATATTTCTGGCTTCAATATTATCGCTCTGCTTTTCCAGTGCCTGTTGCAGTTTAGATACGAACTCCATATAGGGTTCTTTCGGCCCCTGCATAATGCTTGTGAAAGCTTTCTGCAGCTTGTTAGCATCTGGGATCTTTAAAAAAGCTCTCTTAGCCTCCTGGGTGGTATCTAGCAGGGAATCTCTTGGAATTTCTTGTGCTTGAGCAGCAGGATCAGTAAACTGCCCCGTTCCCGTTAGGTGGTCTACTGTTAAAGCCTGTTGCGCCTGATTATTACCCGCCACGTATAGCTGGATAAGCTTTTCCACCCCGTGCCTCCAGGTAGACTCCCAGAGCACGTATTGTGAGGGGTTTAGCAGCAAGTGGGCTAATGTTTTCAAATCATACGGCGTAAAAACATGACCTTCACAGACCGACTCCAGCAGCCCCGCGAAATAGTGAGAACCTAGTCCGTTGTACGCAGCTACTCTGCGCAGTTCTTTTGTAATGGAAAAATTGAGAGCCGCCCACTGGGGGTCTCCTCTCTCTGGGTATATCACGGGAGCTACAAAGGGATTGTTGGTCCTGTATCGTCGCTGTGCGGGACGTGGGGGCACATTTATAGCAATCGCCATTTCAATTTCTCCCGCATCTAGAGCCTGTTTTTTAATGGCAGCCCACACCATGTACGGGTCGCATTCATCAGGGGACAGATCTAGCTCCTTTTCCGGATCGAAAGGATCGGGCTCAAACGGATCCTCACTCGGCGGCTCCGACCGAGCATTAGCAGCTACAATCTTAGAAAAGGGAGGTGCCCGCGGTAGCGAAGCGATAACCGCGGGTGATAGCGGGGGGGTCTGTTTCTCTCCCTTGGGTAATGGGGGAGTGTCTTTCTGCTCTTCTCCCTCTGGTAGCAGGGGGGCGCTGGGAACGACAGGAGATGTTTCTGCCTGTCCAGGCTTCTGCGCTTTCACCCCTTCAAATACTGTTCGCCAGGAAGAAAGGAGTTTGAGTGCTTCCTGGTCCCCTCGCGTACTCAGGTCCCATAGATGGACTCCTGCTCTATCCCACAGACTGAGTTTCCTTTTTGGTAGTTGGTGGGGCCATAGCTGTTATTTCTTTAATCACATTCATTGGGATGTGGCAACGTCCATCTTGCCACTTAACTCCCAGAAACTGTATCTCTTGTGCAGGTCCCTTGACCTTGCTCTTTTTTATAGCAAAACCAGCCTCTAGAAGGATTTAAATTATCTTCTTACCTTTTTCGAAGACTTCTTTTGCTGTGTCACCCCACACAATGATGTCATCGATGTACTGTAGATGTTCTGGCGCTCCACCCTTTTCCAAGGTATCATGGATCAGTCCATGGCAGATGGTAGGACTGTGTTTCCACCCCTGGGGCAGTCGATTCCAAGTGTACTGGACTCCTCTCCAAGTGAAAGCAAACTGTGGCCTGCATTCAGGAGCTATAAGAATAGCAAAAAATGCATTAGCAATGTCAAAAGTAGCATCCCAACTGGCTGCCTTTGATTCCAGATCATACTGAAGTTCTAGTATGTCCGGCACAGCAGCACTTAGTGCCATGTTGAACCTCATCCCGTTGGAGTCAGCCCAGCTCTCCGCTCTGTCCAGGTCCCTCTGCAGTGCCCTCCTGCCTTCCAGCTGATCCACACTCCCCCCCAGCTTAGTATCATCTGCGAATTTGCTGATGGTGGACTCAATCCCTTCATCTAAATCATCAATAAAGATATTAAACAGTACTAGGCCCAACACTGATCCCTGGGGGACACCACTGGTGACCGGCCGCCAACTGGATGCAGCCCCGTTCACCACCACTCTCTGGGCCCGGCGCTCCAGCCAGTTCCTAACCCAGCACAGGGTGCTCCTGTCCAAGCTGTGGGCCAACAACTTTTTCAGAAGAATGCTGTGGGGGACGGTGTCAAAGGCCTTGCTGAAGTCCAGGTAGATCACATCCACAGCCCTCCCGTCATCCATGAGGGAGGTCACCTGATCATAAAAGGAGATCAGGTTGGTCAGGCAGGACCTGCCCTTTCTAAACCCGTGCTGGATGGGTCTGATCCCTTGCCCATCCTGAAGGTGCTGTGCGATTGCCCCCCAGGATGATCTGCTCCATAACCCTGCCAGGCACTGAGGTCAGGCTGATGGGCCTGTAGTTTCCCGGGTCCTCCTTCCGGCCCTTTTTGTGGATTGGAGTGACATTCGCCAACTTCCAATCATCTGGGATGTCCCCAGTGAGCCAGGACTGTTGGTAGAAGATAGAGAGAGGCTTGGCAAGCTCTTCTGCCAGCTCCCTCATCACTCTTGGGTGGATCCCATCTGGTCCCATAGACTTGTGAGGATCCAAGCAGCTCAGTAGGTCACTGACTGTTTCTTTCTGGATTACAGGGGGGCTGTTTAGATTCTTGTCACCTTCTATAAGCTCCAGTAGCCGTCTGTCCTCAGGATAACCTGTCTTTCTGTTGAAAACTGAGGTAAAAAAGGTGTTAAATACCTCAGCCTTTTCTTCATCTTTGACAACTATATTCCCACCCATGTCCAGTAAAGAATGGATGTTTTCCTTGCCCCTTCTTTTGCTGTTGATGTATTTATAGAAGGACTTTTTGTTATCCTTCAGAGACGTGGCAAGATTCAGTTCATGTGGTGCCTTTGTCTCTCTAATTTTCTTTCTACATGACCTGACTATATTCCTAAATTCCTCCTGAGTAGTTAGTCCTTTTTTCCATAATTGGTAGGGCCTCTTCTTGATCCTAATTTCTTTCAGGGTCTCCCAGTTCAGCCAGACCAGTCGTCTTCCCCACCGGCTCGCCTTTCGGCACACTGGGACAGCCTGCTCCTGTGCTTTCAAAATCATAGAATCATAGAATCATAGAATTAGCCGGGTTGGAAGGGACCTCAGAGATCATCAAGTCCAACCCTTGACCCACCGGAGCAGTTGCTAGACCATGGCACTGAGTGCCACATCCAGTCTTTTTTTAAAATGTCTCCAGGGACGGAGAATCTGCCACCTCACGGGGCAGACCATTCCATTGCCTGATCACCCCCTCCGTGAAGAAATTCTTTCTAATATCTAACCTAAATCTCCCCTGACACAACTTAAGACTGTGTCCTCTTGTCTTGTTGAAAGTCGTCTGGGAAAAGAGTCCAACTCCCACCTCGCTACAGCCTCCTTTCAGGTAGTTGTAGAGAGCAATGAGGTCTCCCCTGAGCCTCCTCTTCTTCAGGCTGAACAGCCCCAGCTCTCTCAGTCTCTCTTCATAGGGCCTGTGCTCGAGTCCCTTCACCAGCTTGGTTGCCCTCCTTTGGACCTGTTCCAGGACCTCAACATCCTTCTTAAACTGAGGGGCCCAGAACTGGACACAGTACTCGAGGTGTGGCCTAACTAGCGCTGAGTACAGGGGCACGATCACCTCCCTGGACCTGCTGGCGACGCTGTTTCTGATCCAGGCCAGGATGCCATTGGCCTTCTTGGCCGCCTGGGCACACTGCTGGCTCATGTTCAGCTTCTTGTCGATCCAGACTCCCAGGTCCCTTTCTGCCTGGCTGCTCTCCAACCACTCTGTGCCCAGCCTATAGCGCTGCATGGGGTTGTTGTGGCCAAAGTGCAGGACCCGGCACTTGGCCGTGTTGAACCTCATCCCGTTGGAATCCGCCCAGCTCACCAGCCTGTCCAGGTCCCTCTGCAGTGCCCTCCTGCCTTCCAGTTGGTCCACACTTCCTCCCAGCTTGGTGTCATCTGCGAATTTGCTGATGATGGACTCAATCCCTTCATCTAGGTCGTCGATAAAGATATTGAACAGAACTGGGCCCAACACCGATCCCTGGGGGACACCACTAGTGACCGGCCGCCAACTGGATGCAGCCCCGTTCACCACCACTCTCTGGGCCCGGCCCTCCAGCCAGTTCCTAACTGTCACGATCCGACCTATTATTTTAATATTTTTGTTTGAGGAAAACCAGCCACTGCTTCAGGGACGCACAGAGTTACAAAAACAATAACGCTTAGTGATTGTAACAAGTTTTAGGGGTTTATTTTCAGGGAGCATAAAACCGGGAGTCACTGCAGGGTAAGAACAATACAGTAAATAAAGGGAGGAGATCGGGTTACCGCTCTGAGGTTTTTCTCGGCTACAGCAGGGCTGGTCTCGTCCAGGCTGAAGGCTCGTGGATTCCTCGATAGCAGACCTCGGGGTTTGTCCCTTGCTCGCTGAAATGCTTGCCGATCTCGCTTTTTGATTCTTTTCGTCGGGTTTTTAAAATGAAAAACGGGGAGAGGAAGGAGGGGGTCTTCGTTTGCATATCTTGATGAAATGCACAGGTTTTCCCGGAACAGAGCTTTCCTTATCTATTTGTTAATTTCTCCATTGTTTAGGTAGGAGCCGGGGAGGTGATCTGACCAGTTTTTTTTTCAATAGGTGCTAACGAGGCATTCTTACACGGTTGGTGATAGAAATATAAAAAAATTTGCTCAAGAAACATTTTAAATTTTGAAACGGTTTACATCATTTCACCCCGTGGTTCTTGAGCCAATATTTTTTTTTTTTTTTTTTTTTTTTTTTTTGTAACAAGTTTTAGGTTCCTTGTTAGCAGCAGAGAGAGGGCTATTCAGTTTCCCGAATTTTGGGAACTTTCAGGTCTGTCCCCTGAATTTAACCTGGAAGGCCATTCTTCCATGAGAGCTTTTAAGTGACCATAAGTGAAATTATGACTCAAGATTGCAGGAGGGATACCTTTTCGCTTAGCTTCCTCCTTAAGCTTTGCAAAAGGTCCCAGTTCACCCGGTGGGGAAATATTCCTGTCTCGGGGGGGCCTATTTTGACGTGGGTTAGTATTGTTAGTGTTATTAGTATAAGCATTGCTATTATTTCTATGGTTATTATTCCTTCTTCTGTTCCCCCTATTTACAACTGTCCATTCACCCCGTGATTCGTCCTGCTGGTAAGGAGGAATTTGGGGGGTCATGGCAGCTGCAGCCGCATAAGTTTTTTTCGGGTTATTATAGTTTGCAGGGGTTTGGAGAATTTTTATAGTTGCGGTATCATCTTCTGGTGCTACATATTTACGACCGAACTCAGTCAGCTCAGTGAGTAAATCAGACCAGGTATAGGTTGTGTTAGGCGGAGGAGTAGCTCTTTCAATTCTGTTTTTAATTTGTAGGGCCTGATTCTGCAATTGAGCAGGCAATCCTCTGATTAAGACATCCATTCTTTCGGGCTTAATGTTTATTGTAAGTGGGTCCTCCTGCTTTATCACTAAAGCATGGTCATAAACCATTTGAATTATACTGGCCTTATGAATATTGTCCCATAATCGGGAAAAACCTCCACGCAATACATGGGGTTCTCCCCGGGCTATGGGATCAATAAGACCCACATTATAAGCAGCTCTTTGTGTCAGGGACCAGGGAGCTCTGGAGTTGCCAGTGATTAACATAATCCCCGGACCCCAAATACCCGATGCTTCCTTTTCAGATAGCAGTATATTATCACCACCAGAAGATGATACTCTCACAACATAATCAATTTCACTTTCGGAGGGCAACCTGGAAAATTTTCTCTTTAATTCTGCCAGCTCCAGCGAGGAATAGGGCTGCTCCTTATGGGTGACCTGTTCACGATCTGATTCCATGTCCCGTGCATGCTCTACTTTAATTATGGGACGTAGACGTTTGTGGATTATGGGTTTGTGCTCATCTTCTGAGCTAGTAGAAGATTCCTGGCAGGAGGAGGAAGGTGCAGAGGTACTTTGACTCGAGATAACGAGCTGATGTATTTTTGCCTCCAATTTGTTATATTTCTCGGTCCCCACTTTTATAAAAGTCTTAAGCATGTGGCGCAATTCAGCCACTTCTCCCTCTGAGGAACCAGAGGAGGTATTTTCCCGAATATTAGTGGATTTTGGTGGGGCTTTTGATTTTAAAATGGAGGACCGTTTTTTTTCTTTTATAGAAGCAAAACGAACGGATTTTTTCCCTTGTCGCTTTGCAGGAGTTACTCCCTCATCATCGGTGGTATATTCAGATGTAGAGGGAGCATTATTTAGCACCGAACCAAAGTTTGTGTAAGTTTCAGATTCTGAAGTGCTCGGCTCCTCTGATTTTAAAGGTTTTCCGTTCTCTTTCATCCTTTTTATCTTTTGGCGCAATTCTTCTTTCTCCTGCCAGAATATTGTAGCCAAGGTGAAAAAGAAACGAGCATAGAAAAAATCTATACCCATTTTTTTCACACTTTTTTTGGCCTCCTTATCCAGGTTGGATGGGTTTTCTAATGAGGTAATTAATTTGCCAAGAGCCTCAAAATTTCCACTTTGATAACTTTCATAAATCAGCTCAAAAACAGGTCTCTTTGGGATATAATTATGGCTTTTTAGGTTTTCCCAATAGGGACTAAACACTATAGCCTTGACAAATTCATCCTCTTTATAGAAGGACACAGTCTGGTCCTCACTGCTGGTCGAGCTGGCAGAACAAGCTACGGACTCCATTTGTTTAGATTGTTTTAAATTCCCTTTTAAGTTAGTTTTGCAATTCAGGCGCCCAGGAGCAGGCTCTGATTTTTCCTCAATCTTATCCTGCCGACTACGCCAATAAAAATGTCACGATCCGACCTATTATTTTAATATTTTTGTTTGAGGAAAACCAGCCACTGCTTCAGGGACGCACAGAGTTACAAAAACAATAACGCTTAGTGATTGTAACAAGTTTTAGGGGTTTATTTTCAGGGAGCATAAAACCGGGAGTCACTGCAGGGTAAGAACAATACAGTAAATAAAGGGAGGAGATCGGGTTACCGCTCTGAGGTTTTTCTCGGCTATAGCAGGGCTGGTCTCGTCCAGGCTGAAGGCTCGTGGATTCCTCGATAGCAGACCTCGGGGTTTGTCCCTTGCTCGCTGAAATGCTTGCCGATCTCGCTTTTTGATTCTTTTCGACGGGTTTTTAAAATGAAAAACGGGGAGAGGAAGGAGGGGGTCTTTGTTTGCATATCTTGATGAAATGCACAGGTTTTCCCGGAACAGAGCTTTCCTTATCTATTTGTTAATTTCTCCATTGTTTAGGTAGGAGCCGGGGAGGTGATCTGACCAGTTTTTTTTTCAATAGGTGCTAACGAGGCATTCTTACAGGGTTGGTGATAGAAATATAAAAAATTTGCTCAAGAAACATTTTAAATTTTGAAACGGTTTACATCAGACAGGCCTCGCTGCTGAGTTGCCAGGGAGGCCACTCCCGTGGCTGTACCAGCTACTCCCAGGCCAAGCAGTGTTGCTACAGTGATGGCTGTCAGCACCTCTCTTTTCTGCAGACTGATGCCCGTCTGTTCCCACTGATAGTACATATCCTCCTCCGGATGGTACAGGACCCTGGGGGCAATCAAAATCTGAACACAAAAGTCATTAGCAAAATCAAAACGTTTAAGGGACACGCAGGGGGTTATTCCCAGTTGATGGCAAATCCACATTCCTGGTGCGGATGGAATTGCCCGTTCATGGGTTTTGTCAATCGCAATGATTTCTGCAGCAATGTTTGGCACTGACCTCATGCCAAAGTTCCCACGCAACCGCTGCAGATGGGAGGGAGGAGACTTCTTGCTCCCTCGTCCATGTCATTGGCTTCTCATTGGTGGGGGTGCTTGATGACAGTCCCATCTTTTTCTTTTTCTTGGTGAGTCAGTAATAGAGAAGGAAGGTAGTAGATCTTCTTACTCAACTCCTTGGGTTTTCTGCTGATGCTAGTTTGCACCAAACTGGCCCCCTTTCTTCTAGTTCATCTGAGCAGGGGCTAGACCGAGGTCTATGCCCGCATTCTCCACCAGATGTTGTAAGACGAATCCTCTCTTAGGGCATGATGCTCTGAGGTCAAACAGGTGCTCCAGATGAAGCTGTTGCCTTCAGGATTAGTTAGACTGGATCAGTGCTACTGCTCCAAACTCTCCTCTGACTTGCCCAGCAATAAACCCCAACCTGTGCTCAAGGCCTCACCTTTTATTGGCCTCCTAATCCTGCTCATGAGCAGTTGGGGCCAGCCCTAACTGGGCACAGGTGGGCTGAATACAAGCTCATGCCCACTCCCTGGTAATTAGTGGCATCTGGTTGCCTCATTTCACTACACAGCTTCCTCAACCTTTCCTCATAAGGGAGATGTTTCACTTCCTCAGTCATCTTGGTTGCTCTGTGCTGGACTCTTTCAAGAAGTTCCCTGCCCTTCTGGAACTGAGGGGCCCAGAACTGGACACAGTATTCCAGATGCAGCCTCACCAGGGCAGAGTAGAGGGAGAGGAGAACCTCTCTCAACCTCCTAACCACCCCCTTCTACTGCACCCCAGGATGCCATTGGCCTTCTTGGACACAAGGGCACATTGGTGGCTCATGATCATCCTTCTGTCCGCCAGCACCTCCAGGTCGCTTTCACCTTCACTGCTCTCCAACAGCTCAGCCCCCAGCTTATACTGGTACCTGGGGTTGTTTTTTCCCAGATGCAAAACTCTACACTTGCCTTGTTGTAATACATTAAATTTCTCTCTGCCCAACTCTCCATTCTGTCCAGGTCCAAGTCCCTCTGAGTAGCAGTGCAGTGTTCTGAGGTGTCAGCCACTCCTCCCAGTTTTGTGTCATCAGAAAATTTACTGATAGTACACTCTACTCCACAGTCCAGGTCATCAACAAACATATTGAATAGTACTGGTCCCAGTATTGACCTTTGAGGGACTCCACTAGAAACAGACTTCCAACAAGACTCCATCCCATTGACTACACCCTTTGTATTCTGTCCTTGAACCAGCTCCCACCCCACCTCACTACCCGATCATCCAGGCCACACTTCAGTTTAGCTCCAAAGATGCTGTTGGAGATGATGTCAAATGCCTTACTGAAATGAAGATGAACTACATCTACTGCTCTGCCATCATCCATCCACCTGGTCATATTCTCATAGAAGGCCACCAAGCAGGTCAGGCATTACTTCCCCTCAGTAAAGCCATGTTGATTGGTCCTGATAAACTTCTTGTCTTTGATGTGCGTGAAGACAGCACCAAGAATGAGTTGTTCCATCACCTTTCCAGGGATGGAGTTGAGGCTGACTGGTCTGTAGTTACCTGGGTCCTCTTTCTTGCCTTTCTTGAGGACTGGAGTGACATTTGCTTTCCTCCAGTCCCCAGGCACCTCTCCTGTTCCCAATGACTTACCAAAGATGGGGACCAGCCTAGCAATGGTATATGCCAGTTCCCTCAGCACCCGTGGGTCCATCCCATCAGGAACCATGGATTTATGGATATCCAGACTCATTAACTGATCCTTAACCCAGTTCTCATCAACCCAGGCAAACTCTTCCTTTACCCTGATTTCCTCTGTGGTCTTAGAAGCCTGGGACTTCTGAGGACAGCCTCCAGCTTTTACACAGAAGCCAAGAAGGTGTTCAGCAATTCCACCTTCTTTGTATCCTCTTGTGAACGCAGTGAGGAAAAAAATTAGAGAAGAGGAAAAAGTTTGAGTCTGGGTGAGACATATACTCAGACATATATATGTCTGATCTTATTCATCAGCAGTGTTCTTTTACAGTGCAAAGAAGACACGAAATCACGATAAGGTGGATTGTTTTAAAAGTAAGATACAATAAACAAAGATCATGGTTTTGCTAGTTACAAACATTGCTTACAAGATATATCACTCTCCCACAATGAAACATCTTGGCTAAGGCAAAACGTTTATAGAATACATAATCTCTTTATTCAAAGAAAGGTGTCCTCCAAATTCCTAACAATCTTTTCTGCCAATGAGCCTCGCGTCATCTTATTTTTCTGTCAGCAGGCTTTTCCTCATTGCTATCTTTGGTCAGCCTTGCTAAGCAGCATGGGACCATGCCTTTTAGCTAGCACTCACGTCTCTCAAATTATTGAAGCAACCCTACACAGTATCCTCTGTCACCAGGACACCGACCTCATTTAACATCTTTACCTAAAGATGTTAAAAAGGAGTGGTCCCAGCACTGAGCCCTGGGGAACACCACTTGTGATTGGACTCCAGCTGGATTTAACTCCATTCAGAACAACTCTTTGAATCATAGGATCATAGAATTTTCAGGGTTGGAATGGACCTTTAACATCATCTAGTTCCAACCCCCCTGCCATGGACAGGGACACCTCCCACTAGATCAGGTTGCTCAGAGCCTTCTCCTGTCAGGCCTTAAAAACTTCCAGGGACAGGGCTTCCACCATCTTTCTGGGCAAACTATTCCAGTGTCTCACCACCCTCATGGTGAAGAACTTCTTCCTAAGATCTAATCTAAATCTACCTTCTTCTATTTTTAATCCATTCCCCCATATCCTATCACTGCCTGACTTCCTAAAAAGTTCCTCATCACCTTTTTGTAGACCACCTTCAGATACTGGAAGGCTACAATAAGGTCTCCTCAGTGTTGCCTTTGTTCAAAGGCCCGACCTGGTTCAGGAGTGGCACGTGGTTACTAAGTAGCCAAGCAACAGACGCCGAGGTGGGGTGAGCAGCAAAAGAGAGTTTATTGAAGCGTGACACGGGTTTATATAGACTCACCTTAGGGTTCGGTACGTCACTTCTGTCACGTCACTGGTCACATACTATTGGTTATAGGGGGAGGGACCCTGACTTTCCGTAACAACGCGATATCTTCCATTCGCCGGACTCTATCTGACCACATTTCCCCCTCCCTATGCACAATTAAATAGGCTAAAGTATAATCACAAAAGTCTACTTATAATGTTAGTTAAAAATTTACCATTTATAAATTAGTATGATCTTAAAAATAGAGTATCGTTATTCAGTGCAAATCTTGAAAATAGATATATAAAAAATATATGTAAACATATCCCATGTCCCTGAGTTAAAAACTTAAAGCACCACGTGTGAATAGAGGTTAGAGTAAGTTAATAGAGAATAATAGAATAGAATTAGAGGTAGTTTGGGGACTATCTGAGGTAGCCCTGTGTGAGTGTGTTGTTAGAGCTGCTGCTGGTGTTCTAGGAGCAGAACGTTGACACTCTCTAGCCGGCTTTTGCTGGTGCGGAAGCCTCAGGTGCTGGCAGGATGCTCGCCGACTTATCTCGCTATTGGAGCATATGGTTCATGAGGGCGTCTGATGATCCGGTCCTGTGAACGATAACTCACAATTGTCATTAGATTTATACTGAAAATCTGGTTTGATAGACTTAAGCGGGCACTACTTAACTTGGCTGTCTTTTTGACTGCAGCATACCCTTGCCCTGTTAGCGCTAATCTCCACCCCTTTTCCCATTCTCCCAGTTCGTTCCTACCCACGCTTAACGGGCCTTCCTCCATCACTCGGGTTTTTGAACTGCATTGCTGATGTATACAGTCAGTGAAAACTGGGCCTTTAGCGTCCGCAGGCAGGGACGAAGAGTCGATCGCCACTTGTAGACGATCCACAAATTGTGTGAAGCCCTCATTCTCATCTTGTTTTATTGAGGCTTGGCGACAGATCTAGAAGCTACACGAATAGCTTCTCTAGCGGCACGTGTGGTTGTCATTATCTCATGGGGCCGTAAGCCTTGGGCTTGTGCCTGAGGGGTGACCAAGGCTGGGTCCGTGCCCATCAGTCGCTGCAGGCTGGAGCCATACAGCGGGTGGTCCGCCCCAGTTATTTGGGCTAGCTGCATTGCACAATTATCTTCCCATTCTTGCTTAAAAATAATCATGCCTGCTTCGTCAAAAATGCGTCTACATGTATGTTTTATATCAAATGGGAGCATGTCGTCTCCCCCGAAGAGCCCATCCATAAGGGTGGAGACCATGGCAGAATTTAGTCCTTTTTCTGCAATTGCTCGAACAATTGCTTGTATGTCCTTGGGGTTAACTGGAGAGTAAACCCTTTGTCCCCCATCTGCGACCCGGACTGGGAATGCCAGTGTGTCTGGGATCCAGGCGGCGCAAGCATTCTTTATTTCCCCCCAGTCTGTATAGGAAAGCTTTTTTGTTTCTGGCTCTATTATATTAGGGGTGCCAGTTCCCTCCTTTTCCGGTTTTAATTCAGCTGCAGGCGACTTATTCTGGTTAGTCCCTGATCTGGATCCGGAGTGTGATTGGTTTCGGCACTCATTATTTGGGCTCCAGCTCTGTCTGTGCTCCCTGTAGTCAGGCGGGCTGTGGCTCCGCCCACTACCTGTGGGAGCAGGGGAGCCCCGGTGCTGCCCATTTCCCCTGTGGGCAGGTGGGCTGTAGCCCCGCCCATTATCTGAGCGGGTGGCGGAGCCCCGGTCCCACCCACTCCCCCTATGAGCGGGTGGGCTGTGGCCCTGCCCACTACCTGGGTGGGTGGGGGAGCCCTGGTCCCACCCACTCCCCCTATGGGCAGGTGGGCTGTGGCCCCGCCCATTACCTGAGCGGGTGGGAGAGCCCCGGTCCCACCCACTCCCCCCATGGGCAGGTGGGCTGTGGCCCCGCCCACCACCTGGGTGGGTGGGGGGACTTGGGCTCCGCCCACCTCCCTTGCGTGTGTGGGGACTGTGGCTCCGCCCACTTTCGGGCCGGGCCGGTGAGCCTCGGTCCCGCCCACTCCACCTGTAGGTGGGCGGGGTTTGGCTCCGCCCGCGTCCTCGGCGGGGAGAGGGGCTCTGGTCCCGCCTACTCCCCCTGTGGGCGGGCGGGGTGTGGCTCCGCCCACTACCTGTGCGAGCAGGTGGGCTCTGGTCCCATGTGTTCTCCCTACGGGCAGATGTTGTTTCCCCATAAGGGTATTTATTTGAGTGGTTGTTGCGACCCGTTTTTGGCCCTTCGCTCGTGCTTTCCTCCCATTTCCAAGCTCCCCCATCGCCCTCATTCCTTCCAGGCTCTTCCCCCCTTTCCAGCCATGCACGTGTAGAGACCGGCGCGTCTCGCCCGCTCCTGTTGGGTGCACCTGCGCCCTGCCCCTTCCCCTGCTGCTCGGTGTTGTCACACGGGGCGTATGGCGGTGGCCGGGCCCAGAAACCTTCTGAGGCAGTCCTGGCTTCCTCAGCCAGCCCGTCCCAGAAGGACCCTGCGCGGTTTCGGTCCTCCGACAGGGCCGCAGCAGATGGGGGGAGGCGGCAGGCAGCATGGTCGGGGAAGCACCTTCTGCCTGACCCCTCCCCCGGCCCCCCCCAGCCTCCGAGGGCTCGCGGCCACGGGATGGGGACTCGGCACGGCCAGAAGGGGAAACAGCGTAGTAAGGCGAGCTGGCGCGGGGGGAGTGGGACTCAGCGCGTGGGCATGGGGACTCAGCGCGGCAGGGTGGGGGTCGGGGTGCATATCACCTCTCTGGAGGACGTTAGGCTCTGCAGAGTCGCCGACCTCTGGTGGGTGCAGTGTCTGTGTGGCCGCTCCGACCCCCAGCTTCGGGACGGCCAGCAGACAGTCCCTAGTCGCCTTCCAGGTTTCTTGTTCCTGCATGGCCTTTTGCAGCGCCTGCAGGACTTTTCCCCACGCTTTCAAACTTTTTGCACTACCCGAAAACATTGCCTCCTCGGCTAACGCTGTGGTACATTTGGGCCAAACCTCTGAGTGGACAATATCCACCGGCTGCTCAATTACCCCCAACTGTATTAATCTCGGAACAGCGAGGTTAAAATCATTTGGTTTGCAATCAACCCCCCATTGCTTATGCATTTGTGATACGACCTTAACAAGGGCTTCCATCCTTCCTTGCTGGTCCAGTCTGAAACACACGTCCTCTGAGCACGGGTCGGGACAGCACACTTCCGTCGACTCCGAGCTGGGACCCCAAAATCTTCCTTCGGTCTCCGGGCCTGGAACTATTTTCCGTCGACCCCCTGACCTGGAACTAAACTTCCACTGACCGTCTTCTGTCAATCTCCGGTCCTGAAACAATTTTCCTTCGACCCCCTGATTGGGAACTAAACTTCCACTGACCATCTTCCGTCAATCTCCGGGCCTGGAACAATTTTCCTTCGACCCCCTGATTGGGAACTAAACTTTCACTGACCTTCTTCCGTCAATCTCCGGGCCTGGAACAATTTTCCTTCGACTCCCTGATTGGGAACTATTCGCACTAACTTAAATGTTGAGCAGGTTCTGCCACTTCTACGCTAGATTTAATCTAGTTTCGGTACCATTTGTTGCCTTTTGTTTAAAAGGCCTGACCAGGTCCATGTGGTTACTAAGTAACTAAGCAACAGACGCTGATGTGGGGTGAGCAGCAAAGAGGATTTATTGCAGCGTGACACGGTTTTATATAGACGCACCTTAGGGTTCAGTACGTCACTTCCGTCAGTTCACAGGTTACATACTATTGGTTATAGGGGGAGGGACCCTGAATTTCCTTGACATCGCGATAACTTCCGTTCTCCAGACCCTATCTGACCAGAGTTCAGGGGTAACAAAACCAATTGCACTATTTTGCTTTTAGCGGGTACTGTGCAGGGTGGTGCAGGCGTCCACACCATTATCTTTATTTCTAGCATGTCATTGTCAATTATGCCAGGCAAAACAAAAAGACTGCTAAAGGTGGTTGACGATCGTCCTATAATAAGACCCATAGTTCCGGACGGAAGTGGTCCTTGAAACAAACTGTGTATTGGGTCTGCAAGTCCAGTCCGGCGCTCCCTGCTGTTGCCCTTGTGAGAACGGATTTATTTGCTGTTGCGCGTTGAGAGCTGGATATTGCTGCATCGGGGGTGTTTGATAGAGTAGTGGATTTTGCATTTGAGTTGATGGAGCTTGGTACGACAGAGAAATTTTTGTCTGAGCACGGCGTTGCCCCGCGCTCCGACGCCAGTTTCCCTGCGGCTGCAGCGGTGCCCTAAGTTGCCGAATTTGGAACGGCACTGACTTATTAGATGTCAACCCTTTTTGCATTTGCCACAGACAGGGATATCTTGCAGATTTTTCTGCTTTTGGAAATTCTTTTTCAGATGACCGGCTTGGCCACACCCATAGCACACTGGAGCACTTTTAATTTTTTGCCCTGGTGCCTGTAGCGCGGCAAAAGCAGCCGCTAAGGTTTCGCTTTTATTATCAGGAGTCCCGAAGCGATTACAAGCTTCCATCATTTCTACCAGGGTAGGGTCGGATTTTGGCAGAGACTTAAGGAGTTTTTTGCAGTCGGCGTTAGCATTTTCCACAGCCAATTTAAGAAGCAGAATATTTCTGGCTTCAATATTATCGCTCTGCTTTTCCAGTGCCTGTTGCAGTTTAGATACGAACTCCATATAGGGTTCTTTCGGCCCCTGCATAATGCTTGTGAAAGCTTTCTGCAGCTTGTTAGCATCTGGGATCTTTAAAAAAGCTCTCTTAGCCTCCTGGGTGGTATCTAGCAGGGAATCTCTTGGAATTTCTTGTGCTTGAGCAGCAGGATCAGTAAACTGCCCCGTTCCCGTTAGGTGGTCTACTGTTAAAGCCTGTTGCGCCTGATTATTACCCGCCACGTATAGCTGGATAAGCTTTTCCACCCCGTGCCTCCAGGTAGACTCCCAGAGCACGTATTGTGAGGGGTTTAGCAGCAAGTGGGCTAATGTTTTCAAATCATACGGCGTAAAAACATGACCTTCACAGACCGACTCCAGCAACCCCGCGAAATAGTGAGAACCTAGTCCGTTGTACGCAGCTACTCTGCGCAGTTCTTTTGTAATGGAAAAATTGAGAGCCGCCCACTGGGGGTCTCCTCTCTCTGGGTATATCACAGGAGCTACAAAGGGATTGTTGGTCCTGTATCGTCGCTGTGCGGGACGTGGGGGCACATTTATAGCAATCGCCATTTCAATTTCTCCCGCATCTAGAGCCTGTTTTTTAATGGCAGCCCACACCATGTACGGGTCACATTCATCAGGGGACAGATCTGGCTCCTTTTCCGGATCGAAAGGATCGGGCTCAAACGGATCCTCACTCGGCGGCTCCGACCGAGCATTAGCAGCTACAATCTTAGAAAAGGGAGGTGCCCGCGGTAGCGAAGCGATAACCGCGGGTGATAGCGGGGGGGTCTGTTTCTCTCCCTTGGGTAATGGGGGAGTGTCTTTCTGCTCTTCTCCCTCTGGTAGCAGGGGGGCGCTGGGAACGACAGGAGATGTTTCTGCCTGTCCAGGCTTCTGCGCTTTCACCCCTTCAAATACTGTTCGCCAGGAAGAAAGGAGTTTGAGTGCTTCCTGGTCCCCTCGCGTACTCAGGTCCCATAGATGGACTCCTGCTCTATCCCACAGACTGAGTTTCCTTTTTGGTAGTTGGTGGGGCCATAGCTGTTATTTCGTTAATCACATTCATTGGGATGTGGCAACGTCCATCTTGCCACTTAACTCCCAGAAACTGTATCTCTTGTGCAGGTCCCTTGACCTTGCTCTTTTTTATAGCAAAACCAGCCTCTAGAAGGATTTAAATTATCTTCTTACCTTTTTCGAAGACTTCTTTTGCTGTGTCACCCCACACAATGATGTCATCGATGTACTGTAGATGTTCTGGCGCTCCACCCTTTTCCAAGGTATCATGGATCAGTCCATGGCAGATGGTAGGACTGTGTTTCCACCCCTGGGGCAGTCGATTCCAAGTGTACTGGACTCCTCTCCAAGTGAAAGAAAACTGTGGCCTGCATTCAGGAGCTATAAGAATAGCAAAAAATGCATTAGCAATGTCAAAAGTAGCATCCCAACTGGCTGCCTTTGATTCCAGATCATACTGAAGTTCTAGTATGTCCGGCACAGCAGCACTTAGTGCCATGTTGAACCTCATCCCGTTGGAGTCAGCCCAGCTCTCCGCTCTGTCCAGGTCCCTCTGCAGTGCCCTCCTGCCTTCCAGCTGATCCACACTCCCCCCCAGCTTAGTGTCGTCTGCGAATTTGCTGATGGTGGACTCAATCCCTTCATCTAAATCATCAATAAAGATATTAAACAGTACTAGGCCCAACACTGATCCCTGGGGGACACCACTGGTGACCGGCCGCCAACTGGATGCAGCCCCGTTCACCACCACTCTCTGGGCCCGGCCCTCCAGCCAGTTCCTAACCCAGCACAGGGTGCT
Organism: Phaethornis superciliosus; assembly: GCA_023637945.1. NCBI lineage: Eukaryota > Metazoa > Chordata > Aves > Apodiformes > Trochilidae > Phaethornis > Phaethornis superciliosus. The sequence goes on along the minus strand of JAJQWJ010000001.1, from coordinate 171,196,535 downwards.
CCTGTCCAAGCTGTGGGCCAACAACTTTTTCAGAAGAATGCTGTGGGGGACGGTGTCAAAGGCCTTGCTGAAGTCCAGGTAGATCACATCCACAGCCCTCCCCTCATCCATGAGGGAGGTCACCTGATCATAAAAGGAGATCAGGTTGGTCAGGCAGGACCTGCCCTTTCTAAACCCGTGCTGGATGGGTCTGATCCCTTGCCCATCCTGAAGGTGCTGTGCGATTGCCCCCAGGATGATCTGCTCCATAACCCTGCCAGGCACTGAGGTCAGGCTGATGGGCCTGTAGTTTCCCGGGTCCTCCTTCCGTCCCTTTTTGTGGATTGGAGTGACATTCGCCAACTTCCAATCATCTGGGATGTCCCCAGTGAGCCAGGACTGTTGGTAGAAGATAGAGAGAGGCTTGGCAAGCTCTTCTGCCAGCTCCCTCATCACTCTTGGGTGGATCCCATCTGGTCCCATAGACTTGTGAGGATCCAAGCAGCTCAGTAGGTCACTGACTGTTTCCTTCTGGATTACAGGGGGGCTGTTTAGATTCTTGTCACCTTCTATAAGCTCCAGTAGCCGTCTGTCCTCAGGATAACCTGTCTTTCTGTTGAAAACTGAGGTAAAAAAGGTGTTAAATACCTCAGCCTTTTCTTCATCTTTGACAACTATATTCCCACCCGTGTCCAGTAAAGAATGGATGTTTTCCTTGCCCCTTCTTTTGCTGTTGATGTATTTATAGAAGGACTTTTTGTTATCCTTCAGAGATGTGGCAAGATTCAGTTCATGTGGTGCCTTTGTCTCTCTAATTTTCTTTCTACATGACCTGACTATATTCCTAAATTCCTCCTGAGTAGTTAGTCCTTTTTTCCATAATTGGTAGGGCCTCTTCTTGATCCTAATTTCTTTCAGGGTCTCCCAGTTCAGCCAGACCAGTCATCTTCCCCACCGGCTCGCCTTTCGGCACACTGGGACAGCCTGCTCCTGTGCTTTCAAAATCATAGAATCATAGAATTAGCTGGGTTGGAAGGGACCTCAGAGATCATCAAGTCCAACCCTTGACCCACCGGAGCAGTTGCTAGACCATGGCACTGAGTGCCACATCCAGTCTTTTTTTAAATGTCTCCAGGGACGGAGAATCTGCCACCTCACGGGGCAGACCATTCCATTGCCTGATCACCCCCTCCGTGAAGAAATTCTTTCTAATATCTAACCTAAATCTCCCCTGACACAACTTAAGACTGTGTCCTCTTGTCTTGTTGAAAGTCGTCTGGGAAAAGAGTCCAACTCCCACCTCGCTACAGCCTCCTTTCAGGTAGTTGTAGAGAGCAATGAGGTCTCCCCTGAGCCTCCTCTTCTTCAGGCTGAACAGCCCCAGCTCTCTCAGTCTCTCTTCATAGGGCCTGTGCTCGAGTCCCTTCACCAGCTTGGTTGCCCTCCTTTGGACCTGTTCCAGGACCTCAACATCCTTCTTAAACTGAGGGGCCCAGAACTGGACACAGTACTCGAGGTGTGGCCTAACTAGCGCTGAGTACAGGGGCACGATCACCTCCCTGGACCTGCTGGCGACGCTGTTTCTGATCCAGGCCAGGATGCCATTGGCCTTCTTGGCCGCCTGGGCACACTGCTGGCTCATGTTCAGCTTCCTGTCGATCCAGACTCCCAGGTCCCTTTCTGCCTGGCTGCTCTCCAACCACTCTGTGCCCAGCCTATAGCGCTGCATGGGGTTGTTGTGGCCAAAGTGCAGGACCCGGCACTTGGCCGTGTTGAACCTCATCCCGTTGGAATCCGCCCAGCTCTCCAGCCTGTCCAGGTCCCTCTGCAGTGCCCTCCTGCCTTCCAGTTGGTCCACACTTCCTCCCAGCTTGGTGTCATCTGCGAATTTGCTGATGATGGACTCAATCCCTTCATCTAGGTCGTCAATAAAGATATTGAACAGAACTGGGCCCAACACCGATCCCTGGGGGACACCACTAGTGACCGGCCGCCAACTGGATGCAGCCCCGTTCACCACCACTCTCTGGGCCCGGCCCTCCAGCCAGTTCCTAACCCAGCACAGGGTGCTCCTGTCCAAGCTGTGGGCCAACAACTTTTTCAGAAGAATGCTGTGGGGGACGGTGTCAAAGGCCTTGCTGAAGTCCAGGTAGATCACATCCACCACCTTCCCCTCATCCACCAGACGAGTCACCTGATCATAAAAGGAGATCAGGTTGGTCAGGCAGGACCTGCCCTTTCTAAACCCGTGCTGGATGGGTCTGATCCCTTGCCCATCCTGAAGGTGCTGTGCGATTGCCCCCAGGATGATCTGCTCCATGACCTTGCCAGGCACTGAGGTCAGGCTGATGGGCCTGTAGTTTCCCGGGTCCTCCTTCCGGCCCTTTTTCATAGAATCATAGAATAGGCTGGGTTGGAAGGGACCTCAGAGATCGAGTCCAACCCTTGATCAATTACCACCACAGTCACTAGACCACGGCACTGAGTGCCATATCGAGTCTCTTTTTAAATATCTCCAGGGACGAAGAGTCCACCACCTCCCCAGGCAGCCCGTTCCAATGTCTGATCACCCTTTCTGTGAAAAAATTCTTTCTAATATCCAGTCTGAACTTACCCCGGCACAATTTAAGACCATGCCCTCTTTTTGTGGTTGGCGTGACATTCGCCAACTTCCAATCATCTGGGATGTCCCCAGTGAGCCAGGACTGTTGGTAGATGATAGAGAGAGGCTTGGCGAGCACTTCTGCCAGCTCCCTCATCACTCTTGGGTGGATCCCATCCGGTCCCATAGACTTGTGGGGATCCAGGCAGCTCAAGAGGTCACTGACTGTGTCCTTCAATATTTCAGGGGGGCTGTTTAGATTTTTATCACCTTCTATAGGCTCCAGAAGCCTTCTGTCCACAGGATAATCTGTCTTTTTGTTGAAAACTGAGGTAAAGAAGGTGTTAAATACCTCAGCCTTTTCCTCATCTTTGCTAACTATATTCCCACCCGTATTCAGTACAGAATGGATGTTTTCCTTGCCCCTTCTTTTACTATTGATGTATCTGTATAAGGATTTCTTATTGTCCTTCACAGAGGTAGCGAGATTCAGTTCGTGTTGTGCCTTTCTCTCTCTGATTTTCTTTCTACACGACCTGACTATTTTCCTAAATTCCTCTTGAGAAGTTAACCCTTTTTTCCATAATTGATAGGCCCTCTTCTTAACTCTAATTTCTTTCAGGGTCTCCCAGTTCAGCCAGACCGGTTGCCTTCCCCGCCGGCTCGCCTTTCAGGACTCTGGGACAGCCTGCTCCTGTGCTTTCAGAATTTGCTCTTTGAAGTATGTCCATCCCTCCTGGACCCCTCTGTTTTCAAGGGCTGTTTTCCAGGGTATACTCTGAACTAGTCTTTTGAATAGTCCAAAATCTGCTCTCCGGAAGTCCAACACAGAGGTTTTACTGATGACCCACCTTGTGTCCCTGAGTATTGAAAACTCTATTATTTCATGATCACTGAGTCCCAGTCGTCCACCAACCACCACATCTCCCACCAGCCCCTCTCTGTTTGCGAAAAGAAGGTCAAGTGGGGCTCCATCCCTGGTGGGCTCATTTACTAGTTGGAGCAGGAAATTATCTTCAATACACTCAAGGAATCTCCTAGACTGCCTCCTCTCTGCGGTGTGGAGTTCCCAGCAGATGTCTGGCAGGTTAAAGTCACGAGAACAAGGGATGATGATTTTGAAACATCCGCCAATTGCTTGTAGAATGTTTCATCGTCCTCATCATCCTGATTGGGCGGTCTTTAACAGACTCCCATCACGATATCGGCCTTGTTGACCTTCCCTCTGATTCTAACCCACAGGCATTCTGCCTTGTTATTGGTGATCTCAACTTCTACAGCGTCGAGAGACTCTCTAACATATAGGGCTACCCCTCTGCCTCTCCTACCCTGCCTGTCCCTTCTGAAGAGCCTGTAGCCACCCATGGCAGCACTCCAGTCATGGGAGTCATCCCACCACGTTTCCGTGATAGCGACTGCATCATAGCTTTCCTGCTGCACAATGGCTTCCAGCTCCTCTTGTTTGTTGCCCATGCTGCGTGCATTGGTGTACATGCACTTCAGCTGGGCTGACGGTTTGTCATTTATCTTGTGTAGTCCACCTTTAGGTTCCTCTCTGGAGAGCTCAGTTTCAACCCTCTCCCCCTTCAAACCTAGTTTAAAGCCCTCCTTATCAGCCCCTTCAACCTATGAGCTAGAGTCCTTTTCCCCTTGTTAGTTAGATGAAGTCCATCTGATCTGATGACACTAGGCAGTATGGGATTTGCCCCGTGGTCAAAAACCCTGAAGTTTCACCGGTGGCACCAGTCCCTTAGCCACCTATTGATGAGGTAGGTTTTCCTAGTCCTCTCCTCATTCAGGTCTTCTACTGCTGGAACTGAGGCGAACACGACCTGTGCTCCTGACCCGTCAACTAACCGACCCAATGCCTTGAAGTCCTTTTTAATTACTCTTGCACTTCTTCCAATAATGTCGTCACTGCCAGCCTGGACTACCAGCAGTGGATAATAGTCTGAGACTGAATTAGCTGAGGGAGTCTCCTACGAATATCCCTCACCCGGGCGCCAGGAAGGCAGCAGACCTCCCTGTGGGATGGGTCAGGTCAACATATAGGGCCCTCAGTTCCCCTCAGAAGGGAGTCACCAACTACGACTACCCTTCTTCTTTTCTTTGTGGGTGAAGTTTTAATCCGACTGCTAGACAGGGGGCGAACGGAAGACCTTCTGGGCAGATCGTCCTCTTGTCTGTCCTCTTTTTTTTTTTGCTCCTTGAAGTATGTCCATCCCTCCTGGACCCCTCTGTTTTCAAGGGCTGTTTCCCAGGGTACATTCTGAATCAGTCTTCTGAATAGGCCAAAATCTGCCCTCCGGAAGTCCAACGTAGAGGTTTTATTGGCGACCCTCCTTGTATCCCTGAATATTGAAAACTCTATTATTTCATGATCGCTAAGTCCCAGGCATCCACCGACCACCACATCTCCCACCAGCCCCTCTCTGTTTGTAAAAAGAAGGTCAAGTGGGGCTCCATCCCTGGTGGGCTCATTTACTAGTTGGAGCAGGTAATTATCGTCTATACACTCTAGGAATCTCCTTGACTGCCTCCTCTCTGCGGTGTAGAGTTTCCAGCAGATGTCTAGCAGGTTAAAGTCACCCACGAGTACAAGTGATGACGATTTTGAAACATCTGCCAGCTGCCTGTAGAATAATTCATCATCCTCATCATCCTGATTGGGTGGTCTGTAACAGAGTCCCATCATGATGTCAGCCTTGTTGGCCTTCCTTCTGATTCTAATCCACAGGCACTTCACCTTATTATTGTTGACCTCAACTTCTACAGTGTCGAGAGACTCTCTAACATACAGAGCTACCCCTCCACCTCTCCTACCCTGCCTGTCCCTTCTGAAGAGCCTGTAGCCACCTATGGCTGCACTCCAGTCATGGGAGTCATCCCACCACGTTTCCGTGATAGCGACTACATCACAGCTTTCCTGCTGCACGATGGCTTCCAGCTCCTCTTGTTTGTTGCCCATGCTGCGAGCATTGGTGTACATGCACTTCAGCTGGGCTGACGGTTTGTCTCTTATCTTGGGTAGTCCACCTTTAGGCTCCTTTCTGGAGATCCCAGTTTCAACCCCTTCCCCCTTCAAGCCTAGTTTAAAGCCTTCCTTATCAGCCCCGCCAACTTATATGCTAGAGTCCTTTTTCCCCTGTTAGATAGATGCAGTCCACCTGGTATGCTGAAATTTGGCCCGTAGTCAAAAAACCCAAAGCTCCTCCGGTGGCACCAATCCCTTAGCCACCTATTGATGAGGTAGGTTTTCCTAGTCCTCTCCTCATTCAGGTCTTCTACTGCTGGAACTGAGGCAAACACGACCTGTGCTCCTGACCCGTCAACTAACCGACCCAATGCCTTGAAGTCCTTTTTAATTACTCTTGTACTTCTTCCAATAATGTCGTCACTGCCAGCCTGGACTACCAGCAGTGGGTAATAATCAGAGAGCTGGATTAGCTGAGGGAGTCTCCTACTGATATCCCTCACCCAGGCCCCAGGAAGGCAGCAGACTTCCCTGTGAGATGGGTCCGGTCGACATATAGGGCCCTCAGTTCCCCTCAGAAGGGAGTCACCAAATACAACCACCCTTCTTTTCTTCTTTGTAACGGTAGTTGTAACCCATCTGGTAGACAGGGGGCGAGCAGGATACTTTTCAGACAGATCTTCCTCTTGTCTGACCTCTGCCTGATTTTCTAAGCCCAGGGCCTCATATCTATTCTCTAAAGGCACCTGGGGGGATGGTGGAGGTTGGGAGGGGATTCTTTTATCTTTCCGATAACGGACCTGTTTCCATTACCCCTCATCCCCCTGGTTTGTGTCAACTGCCTGATGGTAGGAGGGGCAGGGCTTCACCATCTCCTGGTATTCTTTTGGGGTCGGAAGGGTGCGGATCCACCAGTCAATTTCCCTTTCACTCTCCCTGATACTTCTTAATCTCTCCACTTCCTCCTTAAGCTCTGCCACCATGCTTAGCAAGTCATTCACCTGCTCACATCGTATACAGACCCCATTCTCCCTGTCCTCAGGTGCTAACACGAGGCTTAAACACTCTGCGCAGCCAGAGACCTGAACAGCTACGTCCATCTTTTTGTTCCTCTTCAGGGGTTCCATCTGTGTGGATACACTCTTCTTCTCGACAGCAACAGCTTTTGCTTTTTCTGAAACCATTGCTGGCTGTTCCCCTCCTGCTTGTCCTGCCCACACAAACTGCCTTGCTAACTGCCGTGTCACTTTCCTGTTTGCCACCTCCTGTTCCCCGCGCTCCCAGCAGTCGCATAAATCCCTCATGGCCGGGCTGGGTGCCGCTCCCTTATCAGCTGATTGGTCTCTGCAGAAACCCTCCAGCAGAAAGGTGGTGCAGCACGCTGCCAGTAGCCGTTAAATAGTGACGGATTCTGTCCCTTTTTGATTCGATGGCATTAGGGTTTGACACGCTCCGGAAGATCACCTCCCTCGACCTGCTGTCCATGTGTCTCGTGATGCAGCGAAGGATCTGGTTGGCTTTCCGGGCTGCAAGTGTACACTGACAGCTCATGTTGAACTTCTCATTCATCAGCACCCCCAAGTCCTTTTCCTCAGGGATTCTCTCATGCCAATCACTGCTCAGACTATATCTGTTCTTGGGATTGCCTTGACCCAGATGTAGGATCTTGCACGTGGTCTTGTTGAACTTCATGAGGCTGGCATGGGTCCACCTCTCCATCCTGTCAAGGTCCCTCTGGATAGCATCCCTGCCCTCCAGTGTGTCAGCTGCACCACACAGCTTTATGTCATTAGAAAACTTGCTGAGGCTGCACTCAATGCTACTGCCCATATTACTGACAAAGATGTTAAACAGGACCAGTCCCAACACTAATCCTTGAGGGACTCCACTTGTCACTGGCCTCCACTTGGACGTGGACCCATTGACAGCCACTCTTTGGGTGTGGCCATCAAGCCAGTTCTTTATCCACCGAGTGGTCCATCCATCAAACCCATGTTTTACCAGCTTGGAAACCAGGATGTTGTGCGAGGCAGTGTCAAAGGCTTTGCTCAGGTCGAGGTAAATGATGTTGGTTGCTCCTGTCACAAGATTTGTCAGGCATGATTTGCTCCTGGTGAAGCTGTGCTGATCATGCCCAGTCACCTCTCCATTATTCTTCTGCTCCAGCAGTGCCTCCAGGAGGATCTGCTCCATAATCTTACCAGGTACAGAAGTGAGACTGAGCAGCCTCCCTGGATCTTCCTTCTTTCCCTTTTTGAAAATGGGGGTTATGTTTCCCCTTTTCCAGTCAGTGGGGACTTCATCGCATTGCCATGACTTTTGAAATATAATAGACAGTGGTTTAGCAACCATATCTGCCAGTTCACTCAGTACCTGTGGGTGTATCCCATCGGGTCCCATGGACTTGTACACTTTCAGGTTCTTCAGATGGTCAGGATCCTGATCTTCACTTACAATTGGCAGTTCTTCCTTCCAACCCTTGCTTAAAATCCTCCATGGTTTCAGGAGTGTGGCTGGAGCCCTTGCCAGTTAAGACAAAGGTAAAGAAGTCAAACCAGAGAAAACAGGGTTTTTGAACAAATTAGTCACACAGGGCAAGGGTTATTAAGGAAAGAAAGAG